>ML661885.1:16931897-17053845 GCA_007570785.1 Antilocapra americana | reverse complement strand
TGTGTGTGTGTGTGTGTGTGTGTGTGTGTGTGTGTGTGTGTGAGTGAGTGAGTGAGTGTGAGATTAGTCGCTCAGCTGTGTCCGACTCTTTGCAACCCCATGGACTGTAGCCCACCAGGCTCCTCTGTCCATGGGAATTCTCCAGGCAAGAATACTGGAGTGGGTTGCTATGCCCTTCAAGACATTGTAGTGATCACACATTTGTATGTGATTGATAACATTGGTAACAATGACAAATTGACTGGACATAGGACAAACTGAAGACAAGAAGATTATTTAGAACCCTATTCCCATTATTTCAATTTGAAAGACGGGACTGAAACAAGGGCAATTCTGGACTCAGTTGTTGGCTCTTCTACCATCACAATCCTACCACTCACTGGGTATCATCTCCTGATTTCTGTTTCTCTTGTTCACCTTTTGAGGTACCAGATGGTCCTAATTTGGTACAATTGCAAAGCATGTATTCTACCAGTTCATTAACCTTTTCCATGTCCCTTTAATTTTTGGCTTTGCCTTTTCTCTAGACCAATTTATATTGTCTTGAAAAGTGTTGACTAAACAGTGGTAAATTAGCTTACACCAGAATTCTGCACAAAGAGAACTTCTGAACTCCCTTTTATGCATTCTAAATATAAATTTTCCAGTATTAATAGATAACACATATGTAATAGGCTATGGTCTGCAACCATGAGTGCATACTAAGTCACTCAGTCATATCCAACTTTGCAACCCCATGGACTGTAGCCCACCAACCTCCTCTGTCCATGGGACTCTCTGGACAAGAATACTGAAGTGGGTGGCCATGCCCTCCACTAGGGGATCTTCCTGACACAGGGATCAAACCCATGTCTCTTACGTCTCCTGCACTGGCAGGCAGGTTCTTTACCACTAGCGCCACCTGGGAAGACTAGGGTAACTTGTTTTATTTACCCAGGATGCCCTACCATCCCTCTACTATGAGAAACAATAACCTCATTCTTTTGGAGAACTTCCGATCTCCACGATATTTAAGTAGGGTTTTCAATCACAGTAACATACCCTTCGTTTCCAGCAGCCATGTCCATGAATAGGTTACTCAGTTTGGCCAATAAGGCTATTCCCAATTCAGGAATGCCCTCTGAAGCCAAACAGTGTCTATCTAAAACAGTGATCCCCTCAAAAAGTCCTGTTAGAGACAGCGCACAAAAGGCTTTTCTTCTCATGGGGTCAGTATGCTGAAAGGAATAAGCCTGGAGATACTTGCTGTCATCTCACCCTCGCCATAAGATAACAAGAGGGAATTAGGTCAATTTATGAAGAGCTTGCCCAGGGGTTCAGAGGTTTTAACCTGCAATGAAGGAGACACAGGTAAGACCTGTGGGTCAGGAAAACCCTCTGAAGGAGGAAATGGCTACCCATTCTGGTATTCTTGCCTGGGAAATCCCATGGACAGTGGAGCCTGGAGGGTTATAGTCCATGGGGTTGCAAAGAGTTGGACATGTCCAAGTGAGCACACAGCACATAAAGAGCTTCAAAGACAAGTAAATATGAGACATGGGTGAAAAGAGTTATTAAAAGCATCTGTTCCTCTAGAATCAGCACTGTTCTAAAATATAGAGCAAAATGGGTTTTAATTTTATTTTAATAGAATTCAACAAATATTGATGTGCCAAAGACTATTATATGTTTGTGTGAAGAAGACTGCAATTAAATCAGTTCCAAGAGCTTGGTGCCAGTATGCTCCCAAAACAGGCACATTTCTTTTCCAAACTTGCAGCCAAACACAGACTTAAGTGGAGGTTCATGAGCCACTCCTTTCTGAGAAGGCTACTGTAAATCACAGGGACCCTTCCTAGGACACCAACCACTCCTACAATCGTCAGTTCCCCAACCAAGGGACTCAACGGGCTCCTGGATGTGGAGGAAGTTCATATTTTGCAAGTCCATACTCACACTCCACTGCCCCAAATCCATATACAGACATCTAGAGAATGCCACCAGTGAGCAGAAAGGACATGCTTCCTATCAATAGCACAACTCTTACACTTTTCCAGCTTTCTTACTATATTGATTGACCAAAAATATCCCCACTTAATCACACTTAGTGTTTCTGGGGCTTCCCCAGTGACTCCCATGCAATTTCCCCATAAGCCCTAATATACTGACAGTTGATCAAAGCTCAGACAGAACATAGGCTACTAAGAATTAATGGGTAAGTGTATGGGCAAATACTATTTAGTAAGCATACTGACTGGCATGAGGCCTATAGGAAGATATCTAGGTAGAAAGTAGTATCTGATCCTCTTTACATTACATGTATGACCTGACCAGTAAGAAGCAGGAAAAATGCCTCCCAGGTCTTTTTAATTGTGAGGGAGGTCATTTTTCCATTGTTTACTAACTCCCTTAATCTCCATTTACCGGGATTTACTGGTGGCTCAAAAGGTATCTGCGAATTTGCAATGGAAGAGAGCCAGGTTTGATCCCTGGGTCTGAAAGATCCCCTGGAGAAGAGAATGACAACCCATTTCAGTATTCTTGTCTGGAGAATTCCATGGACAAAGGTACAATCCAAGGGATCGCAAGGAGTTGGACACAACTGATCAACTAACACTTTGAACCTCCATTCAAGGGAATTCACTGGATATTTTAACATTGCTTTTTACTCTCAGCCCTTAGAGAAGTTACTCTTTCCATGAATGCCACTACTCTTTCCTGGACATCAAACTGAGGAAATCTCTGTAAAACATACTATGACTCCACAGGTTACTTTGTATCCCACTGGGAAAGGCCTAGCTGGAAAACTAATTGTGCTAACAGGTCTCCTGTCCTGACACTGATGCCAAGTATATTAGAAGCATTCATCACTGTGAAGAGATTTGACCCCACATAATGTATGAAGAACTTCTGTACTGCCAGAGTATTCTCACCACCTTTCTCTCGAATCAGGGACGTACCACAAGCAACGTAAAAACCTGAACCTGAGGCTGTCCACTTGACTCAGAACTTATCCTTTTGCTTGTCCCATTTTGAGGTCCAGGATCATGTACATACACTCTCCACCTTTTCTTATCGAGGATTTTAACTTTTGGAGCTCTACTGTGCTCATATCAAACAGGTCGATATCACTCTGCTCCACACTGGAGCCAAGGAAAGACCCCTTGACCACCTATTTGTCCCAGAGAAGAGAAATACACGCTTTTAAAAAATCCCCTTTAACATTTTCAAAAATATCTTGAATGTAATTGAACGGAATGAGGATTTCAAAGAAAGAGTTTTCTACCAATGACTTCTTAAAGTCAATGAATATGAATGTGTCCATATTTCTTTGACACAATCAAAAGGAAAAATAAGTGAAAAAACAAACCTCAGAGGATTAGATGTGGAATTAATAAAGCAGGCCTGGAAAATGCAAATACTGCCAGACAGTTTCCAGAGATGGCATGTCTCTATTGCTCATTCCTTTCTCATACCAAAAGTCCTCAAAAAAATGAGACTGTACTCACAAAGAAAATATATTATCCCAACCACAGGAAGGGGTTGAATCAACTGATATATTTAAATGTAAAAATATTCCTAATATCCAATATATTAAGAATAGATATTCTGGTCAGTCTATGCATGCATATATGTAAAGCCACTTACACTAAATATAGATAGATAAACCTGCACACAGAGAAGGTCTCTGGGTGCTCAAGATCACTATTGCTTTCCTTCTAAGTCTTGCATGTGAGTTAAATCCGAGATCATTGGGTTTGGAAACCCATATATTACCAGCAACCAATCTGTGAATGTGAGTATGTCGCTGGTGGGGAGGAAAAAGAAAATTTAATTAGGTGTTCTAGGCAAATCAAGTCACCCATGAGTGTATTTTCTGGACATGATGGTATTGTTATTGGCAAGGAATCACTATATGATGCTATTTTCCTAAGTTAATATATTTATTGAACAAAAGTTTGACCAAAGCAGATGGCAAAAGTCAACTTTTATTTCTTCAGCTGAGGGGGTGGTTCAGAGGGAAGCACCACTCTGGAGCTGTCACATATGAATGGTTATAGCTTCTTAAATTGGCTAAAAACGATGTTGTTAGAGTGGCAGTAAAAAACCTAGAGTAAAAAACTGAACCCTGCCTGGCAAAATCTGAAAAGCTTTCCAGGAAAACAGTTTCATACACCATGCCATTGCTATTAATGAATAGCTCATTTTCGTAAGCAAAAATGTCCCAGATAGTCAGCAATGAAAATAATTACCAGCATTAATTATATCAGACAGCAACAGTCAATAAGGCAGTTAGCATTATGAAGCACTGTCAACAATACAGAAAACTTACAACCTGATCACTATCAAGAAACTTATCATCAAAATTGAAGAGGCTAAAATATGTACCAAAGAATACTAGCTGGTTAAACTGTACAGAAATGTTCTTTCTCACCATTTTTGTCTGGCTAATTCTTATTCATCTTTCAAGACTGATTTTACAATCAGGTCCTCTGGGAAGCATGACCCAATCTGCCACACTTTCCTCCACCCAGTCCCACACTGCACTGGGTGGAATTTAGCTGCACTCCATGCTTCTCCAGTACAACAGTCTATTAGCACAGGCTCCCCCCACACTCCCCACCTAGGCAGTGAGCTGCTGAGAGCCCTGTCTTCTTGTCTTTGTTTTCCTAGTACTTGGCCCCACTGGCAGTGAGTAGGATTTCAGTAAGTGTTTGGTAGATTAGTGTTGAATGTCATCAGTGGGGATGAAGAATAATGGAAGCTAAATTAGGAAAAGCTATGTAGATGTAGATTCTTATGACCCAACAGTAGCAGAGTTATGGTGGACAATGGTCTCTCTTATGCCCAGCACCTCTTTTTCCAGAACCACCCTCCCCTCACCCTGTGTGATTCTGGGACACTTTCCCTTGACCTTGCCAAACAAGGTCCACCTAGTTAAAGCTATGGCTTTTCCAACAGTCATGTATGGATGTGAGAGTTGGACTATAAAGAAAGCAGAGCACTGAAGAATTGATGCTTTTGAACTGTGGTGCTGAGAAGACTCTTAAGAGTCCCTTAGGAGATCCAACCAGTCAATCTTAAATGAAATCAGTCCTGAATATTCGTTGGAAGGACTGATAGTGAAGCTGAAACTCCAATACTTTGGCTACCTGATGCAAAGAACTGACTCATTGGAAAAGACCCTGATGCTGGGAAAGATTGAAGACAGGAGGAGAAGGGGGTGACAGAGGATGAGATGGTTGGATGGCATCACTGACTTGATGGACATGAATTTGAACAAGCTCTGGGAGTTGGTGGTGGACAGGGAAGCCTGGTGTGCTGCAGTCCATTGGGTCGCAAAGAGTTGGACATGAATGAGTGACTGAAGTGAACTTCCCTTCACCTTAGCCATGTGACCCAAGCAGGGTACAGAATTAGTTGAAGAACTGACATAAAAGTCAACCAAAGCTGATGAGAACCTTTTCTTGAAATATACCACCTAGACATAGGTGAGAGGGTCTTTCTTCTTTTAGAACTCAAACTTTAAGACTACCAGCTTCTACCTTATCCTCCTTGTGGGAAGAACGTATGTGAAGCAGAGGGACAGCCAAGAAGAGAAGCAAGACACACTAAGAAATAGGGTCCAAGCAAGCTTCAGATACATATGAGCTGCATTTACATATGCAATGCATACTCTGTTTTGTTTCTGTTAGGATAAAAAGTGGTTTGCTACTTGGATCCCAAAAAGTCACATCTAATGCAATAAACCTATATTAAAAATGTATTGGAAACCAAATTCTCACATTTGTGATCTCTCTTAAGTTCCCAAATTATCTCTAATGATTGGCATTTTTATTCCTCCAATTCTAAAGATGAATAAATTGAGGCTCAAAGTGATAAAATATTATGCTTAAGATCTCACAGGGAAAATGTTTATCTGAATATTCTGATTTCAAGTTTGTGTGATATTCTTCAAGTGTGTTAATGCAAAGCAGTACATATTTCTGCTTTACAAAGGAGTCAAGATTCTAGCTCAAATTTACAAAAGCACAAAACGTGCTATTGTATCAATGTACAGCAGGGTGACCCAGGCTGAGCCTACCCTGAGAGTGAGGGCAGGAGAACAATAACTGTCCTCATTTCTGGGCAGAGTCCGGGATGGTTTTTTGCTCAGAGAAGAGTATTTTAGCAGCCCCAAGTGTGCAGGGCTTTGTTCATGAGTATATTTCTGGGACATCTCAGAAGTGTTTTGATGGAGGTTGATGACTGAGAAGCTCTGTAAACTGTGTAATGAACAAGGAAATTTTGTGTATAAAGGCTCATTTGTACCCACAATTGGGTAAAACTTGAGCAATTCCAGTTAAATTTGTCTTCCTTGAATAATCTGTTTGAGTTTTTGGAACTAAACAAAGATATAAATATATTTACTCAAAAATGTTTTCACAACTGTCTTTTTAATGGATGCTTTTATCTGGAATAGAGAAAGCTAGGAAGAGCAGTATCTCTAGAAAGATCAGTTTTTTTATGTTAAAGCAGGACAACTTAGTTGAACTTCAAAATGCAAGATAAACTGGCTGTACCATCTTGATCAACCTTTTTGAATTTCAGGTTCCTCACCCGTGCAATTAATATACTAATTATTACTCTCAGGATTCTATGCAAAGATTTAATAGGTTAATTTGTACAAATGCACATAATTAATGTTAGGATAGCACAAATATTAGCTATTGAATCTTGCTTGTGATACCACATTCAACATGATTTTGCTTGTAACACTCCTTAGATTGAAATTTTTTTTCTGGGTTAAAAAAAATGACTTCAGTAACTCTCTTATTTCTTCAAACAGAAACCACTGCCTGGAGATAAGTTTTCCTTGGTTAAGCTTGTATTTCAACACATGTATCTATATTATACACTACAGAGATATACAGAACATGAATTGAATAGAGGAAAGCTCTCAGAAAGATTTTTCATTTCAAATGTTCTACTTTCATTTATGTAATAATGAAAATATCTTAGTGACTAACAAACTTTCGTGTTTAGGGAACAATTCCATCGTATCTGCAGAATATCCTTTTTTGGTCAGAATTTGAGAACTGAACTTCTTCAACTTGCAGGCAAAGCTCTGCTCAGGACACAAACCGAAATAACCCAGCCTGCCAGTACAAAGGACTTACATGCTCTCTGACAGGTGAGGTCTGGCACTGAATTCTACCACCTGGCAAGGCCAGTGTGGCTTCCTGACCTGGATTCTCCTTCCAGGGTTGCAGTCCTCCAAATCTTCTTCTAGCCCCAAATCTCTCAATGTTTGTCCAAAACTTTGGAAAGTTCTACCTCCTGGAATTAGAGTACAGCCACGATTTGCACCGATAAAGGGACTGGGTTATAAGGAAGAAAGGGGTAGGAAGAGCAGTGCTAATTACACCCACTGCTGCTGCTGTTGCTTCCTTGCTAAGTCGTGTCCTATTCATTTGCAACCCTGTGGACCATAGCCTGCCAGGCTCCTCTGTCCATGGGATTTCCCAGGCAAGAACACCGGACTTCCTTCTCCAGAGGATCTTCCCAACCCAGGGATTGAGATGTGGTTTCAGTCTCTTTACCACAGGACCACCAGGGAAGACCATAATCTTGCCCATCTGTCTATTATTTCAGCATTTCACTTTGACTATCCTCTTCCCTTTCCCAATACATATACAATCACCTGTCTCTGGTTTGGGTCCTGTTTTCACCGAGAGATCTGTTGCTGACTGCAGCCAACAACAGGAGTGTAAGGTGTGTGATTATTAGTATCACTGCAGCTCATCACTCCTGCTAACCTAAACAAAACTAGGAACCAGTGGCTATCAATCTCAGCCCTGTGCAAACAGAAGTTTGCCACAGTCATACATATTATGATTTGGACTTGCTGCCACTTCTTTGGGAGTCAACCCTACACCATGTGAGTCTCCTCCTGTGCTAGGGAAACAGATTACTTTCCCTATTTTTCTTGGCCTACTGTAAAATCTCTGCAATATCCAAAGCAAGAACACACAGATTTTGAAAAGACCTACACTAAATAGGATGTTTAAAAAGAATTGATTTCTTTTATCAGTAAACAAGTTTTATAGTTCCTATTAGCTATTTCTACAAGAGAAAAATGAAAATCATTTTAAAGATAGTAAATTTTCAAATCAAAAAATAGCATGGTTCTATGATAGAAAACATTTTAAAAAAGGGAGGGAAAGGGTCTAAAGTAAAAAGACTCATTACATCCATCAAATATACAAAATTATTCATTATATCCAGCTCAGAGAATATAAATCTTTATGTAAATACACAAAAATGTGTACATTACACTAGACACTTAATAAATCACAACCTATCTCCCCATGGATATGTTTGGTCCTCATATTGTTTGGTTTTCAGTGAATAGCTAAAGAAAGAAAATATTGATGGGCCTAGCAAGTGTGTCTGGCAAAGAGTTCATAGCAGGAAGACAGAAAATCTGGGCTTAGTTTCTATATTCTTGCCCTAATTTACTGAGAGAACTTGGAAAAGTTCTTTGCCTTTTCTGGACTTGACTCACCTGTAATACAGAGAGCTGAAATTAACACCCTCTAAATTCTTATGTATATCCAAAGAAGTAAAAATCAGCAACTCAAAACCAACTCAAAACTTATTAAAGCTACCATCTTACAGCCATTAGAACAGCCATCAGAATAGCCATCAGAACAGCCATCATCAAAAAGGCAACAAACAGTACCACCTTTCTAAGATTCCATATATATGCGTTAATATACCATATTTGTTTTTCTCTTTCTGACTTACTTCACTCTGTATAATAGGCTCTAGGTTCATCCACTTCATTAGGACTGACTCAAATGTGTTCTTTCTATGGCTGAGTAATATTCCATTGTATATATGTACCACAACTTCTTTATCCATTCATCTGTGGATGGACATCTAGGTTGCTTCCATAGCCTAGCTATCATAAATAGTGCTGTAACAAACACTGGGGTACCTGTGTCCATTTCAATTATGGTTTATGGTACTGATGACCCTACTTGCAGGGCAGCAATGGATATACAGACATAGAGAACAGACTTGTGAATACAGTAGGGGAATCAGAGGGTGGGATGAATTGAGAGAGTAGCAAAGAGACATACACATTACCGTATAGAAAATATATAGCCAGTGGGAATTTGCTGTATGATGCAGGCAGCTCAATCCAGTGCTCTTCAGAGTAGGAGATGGGAGGGAGACTCAAGAGGGAGGAGACATATGTTTATCTATGGCTGATTCATGTTGATGTATGACAGAAACCAACACAATACTGTAAAGCAATTATTGCCCAATTAAATTTTTAAAAAAGACAATAGACAATAATTGTTGGCCAGGATATTGAGAAAAGGGAACCCTAGCTTACTATTGGCAGGAATGTTAATTGGTACAGCCACTATGGAAAAACAGTATGCAAATTTCTCCAAAAATTAAAAACAGAACTACCATGTTGTTGTTGTCATTGTTAAGTCATGTCCAGCTCTTTGCAATCCCACGGACTGTAAGTCTGCCAGGCTCCCCTGTCCATGGGGTTCTCCAGGTAAGAATACTAGAATGGGTTGCCATTTCCTTTTCCAGGCAATCTTCCTGACCCAGGGATTGAACCCACATCTCCTGGATCTCCTGTATTGGTAGGCAGATTCTTTTACTACAGAGCCACCAGGGAAGCCTGAGAACTACTATACAGTCTAGCAATTCTACTCCTGAGTGTATAGCTGAAGAAAATGAAAATACTAATTTGAAGAGATATATGCACCTTGAGGTTCACAGCACCACTGTTTACAATAAATATCAAAGATACAGATTAACAACCTAAGAATATTAGTCATAAAAAAGAATGAACTTCTGTTATCTACAACAACATGGATAAACCTAGAGGGTTTTAGCTTAGTGAAATAAGACAGAGAAAGATAAATACTGTATGTTTTTCCTTATATGTGGAACCTAAAAAACAAAAAAAGCAAATTAATATAATAAGATAGAAACAGACTCACAAACATAGAATTAGTGGTTACTGGTGAGGAGAGGGGTAGGTAGAAGGGGGAAATAAGGGAAAGTGATTAAGAGGTATAAACTATTAGGTTTAAAATAAATAAGATACAAGGATGCAATGTAAAGAACAAGGAATATAACTAATATTTTATAATAACTTTAAATGGAGTATAATCCATGAAAATATCTAATCATTAGTTGGTATACCTGAAACTAATACAACATTGTAAATCAATTTTACTTCAATTTAAAAACAAAAATTTTAAGTACTAAGATGCTGTGGGTCTGTGACTTTCTGAAGTGTTAACATTAAAATACTAAATGCTAAATAAAAGTTGAGCTAGGGGCATAACAAAATAGATACCAGATGCAAAACTATTATGAGACAGAGCAACTTATTAAAAACAAAGCGTATAAACTTAATAGAATAGTGAGTAGAATTGCCCTTTGTTTTCTGAGCATGTAGGGTAAGATTTTTTTTTTTCTTTGTAATGGCACTACAGGCATCAAGAAGAGTGATAGACAATAGAAGAAAACTAAATTATGCCATAAAGTGATGAAGCTTAAATAAATTATGTCATAAAGTGATGAAGCTTAATTGCTTGGATGAAAATGTTTTATCCATTTTACTATCCACTACATAGTCACTGATGTTTTTGGCAAGTATATGGATGTTACTTTGGAGAAGGAAATTGCAACTCACTCCACTATTCTTAACTGGAGAATCCCATGGACAGAGCAGCCCGGCAGGCTACAGTCCCACAGGGTCACAAAGCATCAGACATGACTGAAGCGACATAGCACAGCAAAAGGATATAACTGGAATTACATTTAAGGAATACAACTCTAAATATCTTTTTTGACTTTTGTTCCTTTCTCAGCAGATGCGTTTTACTGTTGTTTTTGTTGTCAAGCACAGAAGTATACAGGAATGATCTCTCCTTGCGGCTTTATCATTTTAAAGGAGAGTGTTTGCATGATAATCCACAGTGCAGGCACGTGCACGCACATGACCCTGTTTGAGAGTATTTCCAAAATGCCAGAAGAGCCTGTGTTTATTTTAATGCTTACACTACACAAATTCAAGATCAGTGTCATAATCAGGGATCCAATTTAATCCTCTCTCACCATTAAAATTTGCTTTGTGGAATTTTCCTTACCTCTCTTGTTATTCTCTTTCATATTTTTAGAATTCCAAACAGAATCTATCTAATTCAACTATGCTGGCAGCCATAGGACACACTATCTATTTACTCAAGCCAAGATTCCAGGAATAATTAAAATGTATTTTCTTCAAATTTCATATTGTTTGCCACACTGTATAAAAGCATTGCTGGGCTTCCCAGGTGGCTCAGTGGTAAAGAATCCGCCTGCCAATTCAAGAGACTCAGAAGACGTGGGTTTGATCCCTGGGTCAGAAAGATCCTGTGAAACAGGAAATGGCAATCCATTCCAGTATTCTTGCTTGGAAAATTCCATGGACAGAAGAGCCTGGTGGGCTGCAGTCCATGGGGTTGCAGAGAGTCAGACACCACTGGGCGCTATTTATGCCAATTCATGACCTGATTTCCTTTTTTTATTCTTATCTTTAATCCTTATCTAATAATTTTATCTTTGAATCCTAAACTATAAATATATGTATTTCTTATTTCTTTTGAGTTCTTTGCCTTGTTCTATTTCTAATACATTTTTTTTTTTTTTTTTTTGGTTGCTGGCCTTAACAGCAGCCCAGCTGAAGTCAGTCCTATTACTCAACGCTATATGCTGTATCAGCATCAAGCACACTCCACCCTAGAGAGGTCATATTTCACAAGTGACGAGATTTGTGTGTATAGGGTTGGAGGATGGGGCAGTAAGGAGGAGAGACTCTGTATACATTCATATAAGGAACTGGGGCTTCCTTTAGGGTGAAATACCATATAAACACATTATTGTTAGTAAAATTGAAGACCTGGTTAAACTGGAAAACCAGAGGTAAGAAAGACTTTTTGTTTTTAAATATGGAAACAGAAGAAGCCATAACTGAAAATAAAGTGGGGTTCCTGGATAGTCAGTCTCCTGTGTTTTTGGTTGGTGAAAGTCAATGGAATCCTTTCATAGCAAGCGAAAGCTGGCTACAGAGGCAGCTGACATTGGAAACACAGCACAGAGCTCGTGTTTTGTGGAGTTTATTGACTGCTTCCCAAACAGAAGAAATAAACAGAGTGCTGGGTTTTTAATTTTAGGATCTATTTGCACCCTATTAAATTAGAGAACCCAAATGACGTCTGCCTGGAGGAACTCCTGGCTGCATGAGCGCTTTCTTTCCTAGCCCGACAAAAGATGATTCTGTTCTAAGTAGGCACATATCACCCCCTTGGCCAGAACAGCAGTCGCCAGGATGAAACACAAAATATTGATGTTGCCATTGTGTCTGTGACAATGTCTTATCTCTGCCAGCTATGCAGTTTCAGTTCAGTCTGTAGAAGGTTATGAGAAAAACAAATTGACAATCACTAACTACCCAGTTTGCTAAATTGTGACTTGAACTGGGAGGCCTACAGCTTCCTCACTAATATAAGACCAGATGAATTTCATTTTGAAGTTTATTTTTTAAACTTATCGAATTTTCCATATATATTATTCCTATCTATTAACAATTTACACAATTTATCAATATATTTATTCTGCCTTCTATCTTTAGAATGAGAGTTCAAAGACAGCAAGGAACTTTTCCATATTTATAAGGACCAGGATGCTGCCTATTGAAATAGTGAAAGAACGTGAAGTCGCTCAGTCGTGTCTGACTCTTGGCGACACCATGGACTGTAGCCCGCCAGGTTCCTCTGTCCATGGAATTCTCAGGCAAGAATATTGGAGTGGGTTGCCATTTCCTTCTCCAGGGGATCTTCCTGATCCAGGGATCAAACCCGGGTCTTCCACACTATAGGCAGAGTCTTTCCTCTGAGCCACCAGGGAAGCCACCAGGGAAGTCCTATTACACAGTAACTACACAATTAATGCTTCCAAAAAAGAGTAAAGTCACACCCTCTCTCTCTCTCTCTCACACACACACACACACACACACACACACACACCCTCTGAGAAAGCTTGACTTTAGAATGATGAATTTTTAGCAACAGGTTTGCTCTGTATTGCTCTTATGCCTTCTATGTAATGGATGAACTATTAATACAAACATACAACCTGGTATATGTGAAGCAGCAGGAGGCAATCAAGTGTGGATTTTTTTTTCTTCTAGAAAACAACTAATGTATATATGATTCCATGAAGCTTTATTATAGATTTTAAAACAGCTTCCAGATCATTTGAAAGCTGCATTAAATACCAGACTTATATAACTAAAGCTAAATATTAATCAGAAGACAGCTAATGATATCTAGCTTTCAGAGTTAAATGCTTTTGCTTAATGTAATGTTGAAATAGAATAATGCTGATATTTCATGATTGTTTTCTTTCACTTAGGTGGCAACATAAAAGTTAAAAATTAAAGGGCTGGTTTTAAGAGACTTCTTTTACTCTAATCTCAGAAAGACTACATTTTAGTGAGAGAATGAAATGATTCTTTCCTGTAATGATTCACAAGTCTTTGTTCTTCCCCAAATTGAGATTTTGTGAACTAATTATGCTTTTAACAATGTTCTCATGTTGTGGGGCCAGCTGCCCATTTAAATTCCAACAACTTATTCTAAGACACAATTCATATATTCACAATGTAGTGTAACACAAAAATATTCCCTATACACTCTGTGTTACATATACTAAACACTTATATACATAATATGTGTGTATGTAATATGTTATATCTTTATCTATATATTACCAAAAGCATGAACAACAAAAGAAAGAATTGACATATTGGACTAAATTGAAATTAAAACTTCTTCTAGATCAAAGTGAAAGTCGCTCAGTCATGTCTCATTCTTTGCGACCTCATGGACTATACAGTCCATAGAATTCTCCAGGACAGAATACTGGAGTGGGTAGACCTTCCCTTCTCCAGGGGATCTTCCCAACCCAGGGATTGAACCCAGGTCTCCTGCATTGCAGGCAGATTCTTTACTAGCTGAATCACAAGGGAAGTCTTCTGCATCAAAAGACATTATCGAAAAAGTGAAAAGTCGATCTACAGAATGGAAGACAAGATTTACAAATCATATATCCTATAAGGGTCTAGCATCCAAAGAAGATATATTAACTACCAATAAGAAAATGAAATGATTCTCAGCATCATTGATCACTAGGTAAATGAAATCAAAACCACTTCAGAACCACTAGTATGACTATAATTAGAAAAACAAAAAATAGCCAAGTCTGGTATGGAAATGAGAAACTGGAACCCTTACACATCACTAGTGAAAATGTATAATGGTTCAGCTACTGTGGAAAACACTTTGGCAGTTCCTCAAATAGTCTACACAGAACTATAATGACCCATAAAGCCCATTCCTATGTATAGAACCAAAAGATTTGAAAACAGACACTCAAATGAATACATATACACTTATGTTCATAGTAGCACTATCAAAACAGCTTAAAGATGGGAACAGCCCAACTGTCCTTCAATGGCTGAACAGATAAACAAATTGTGGCAAATACACATAATGGAAAATTACTCAGGCATTAAAAAAGATGAATAATAGCAACTTATAATCAATCCTTTTGTCATTTTAGTTGAAATGCTTCCCATTACCCTAGACTAAAAATAAGATCTGGGTTTTAGAAAATTCATACAAGTTAGGGTTTTTTCCCCTTCATCTTTACTGTTATGGAGCAAACAGAAGCGAGCAGTCCCAGAAAGTAAGACACAAATGAAACTGAGCATTCAATAGAATCAGGAATCAGGATTAAGAGACACGTTAAAAAATAAGACCCTAGGAGTGCCCGGCAATCTAAGTGAAAACACTAAAATACTACCCCCTCCTTTTACACATATACAGAATATACATAATGGGGCTTCAGCCAAGTTTATTCAACTATGATGTCAATTTAAATGGATGACTTCAATTAACTATTTTTTGTTATTCCAATAGAAAAGACTTTGCAAGTCAATAAGCAGACATACAGAGAGAGGTGAAAAACAAGACACACTGGAGATCTACAGGTACTTTGGTGTAGTTGGACCATCAGTTCTGAAGCCAGAGTAGTAAATGATGAGGCTAACTGGAGAGGAGAACCCATTTCAAAGAGCTGGAAAGCTTTAAATGGATTGAGAAGGATAACTGAACACCCCACAATAACAGAGAGCCTCTGAGTTGTGAGCAGAAAGGTGATGTATCAGATTTATGACTTAGCAAAACCACTTGGCACTATGGATAACATACTACAAAGGGAATACGTATTTAACACAGTTTCAAAAGACTACTCATGAATCAGTTTAGTAACAGGATCAGCAACCCTCTGGTTATCTAATACCTGAGCAGTTTCATTCAAAATTTTCTTTAGAGGCCTAGAATCCTTGCCAGGATAAAGGACCAAGGAGTGAGAAACTGCTGCCTGGAAAAATGGAAACCCAGATTCAAGTTAAAAAAGACAAAACCACAGAAGGATGACTTTGGTATTTTCTTTTAACTAATGAAAACATCAAAAATTGCTAATACCCACAGTTTTCCAGGAAGAAAGAATTGCTTTGCATGGGGCTTTCCTGCCAGTTTTCTTTTCCTTTACTTTTAAAAAGAATCTTTGGGGCACCTTGTACTCTATAAATTCAGTATTTGAATAATTATTTGTTTTAGATTTATAAATTCATGGACACTGAATTTTCTTTGTAAAACAAATGTTACTGCAGGTTGACAACTGAGAGAGTCAAAAAAATTAAGATAAATAAAAATGTAGTTCTATGTACTCCAAAGACCGAAAGGAAGATCTTTAAACTATGATAAATTAGGGGGGTAGGTGGAGTCATAAACATGTAAGAATATTCTGAATATAATTAAGCACAGAATCACCTAAGATTAATTTTTAAAATTCTCTACCCAAAAGAGAGCTTTTATATTATGTTTTTAGGAATAAAGCAAACAGGAAGAAGAAATGTTCAATGATTGAAAAAGATCAAAAAGAAGGCAGACCTATTCAAATTCTTTTCTCTATCAGGGTAGCTAGAAAAAAATTATTAAGAGGAAATTATTCTAATCCATAAACACAGGATATCTTTTCATTTATTTGTGTCTTCCTCAATGTCTCTCATCAATAATTTATAGTTTTCAGTGTACAGATCTTTTAGCTCAATGGTTAAATTTATCCCTAAGTATTTTTTAATGCTACTATAAAGGGCTAGCCTGGTAGCTCAGCTGGTAAAGAATCTACCTGCAATGCAGGAAACCCAGTTCAATTCCTGGGTCAGGAAGATCCACAAGAGAAGGGATAGGCTACCCACGCCAGTATTCTTGGGATTCCCTCGTGGCTCAGATGGTAAAGAATTTGCCAGCAGTGTGGGAGACCTGGGTTCAAGCCCTGGGTTGGGAAGATCTTCTGGTAGAAGGAAATGGTAGCCCACCCCAGTATTCTTGTCTAGAGAATTCCATGGACAGAGGAACCTGGTGGGCTGCAGTCCATGGGATCACAGTCAGACATGAATGAAGGATATTCACTTTTATTTTCTGATGCTACTATGAAGGGGATTGTTTTCTTCACTGCTTATTCAGATAGTTCACAGGTGGTGTACAGAAACATAAGTCATTTCTGTGTGATTTTGTATCCTGTAACTTTACTGAATTTGTTATTAGTTTTCAGTTTTGTGGTGGAGTCTTAGGGGTGTTCTATATATAAGATTATCTCAACTGTAAATAGAAACACTTTCACTTCTTCCTGTCTGATTTGAATGACTTTTAATTTTCTTTCTTGCCTGACTGCTCTGGCCAGGACTTCTAGTAGTATAGTGATTAGAAGTGGTCAGAGGGGGCATTCTTGTCTTGTTTCTAATTTTAGAGGAAAAGCTTTCATCACATTGAGTATGATGTTAACTATAGTTTTACCTTATATGGCTTTATCATACTGCAGTAAATTCCTTCTATACCTAAAAGTTTTTAATGCATTGAGTTTTTATCATGAGAGGGTGTTGAACTTTAACAAATGCTTCTTGTGTATCTATTGAGGTGATCATACAATATTTATCCTTCATTATAGCCAATGAAATCTTAAGTAAAAAGAACAAAGTTGGAGAGACTGCACTATCTGACTTCAAAATACACTATTATGGTAATGAAAACAGCATGGTATTGGCATAAAGACATACAGAAAATGGAAGAGAATAAAGATCTCTGAAATATATCCACACCTTTATAGTCAATTAATTTTTGACAATAGTATCAAGAATACAATACAGGGAAAGGACAGTATCTTCAATATATGGCTATGAAAAAGCTGAATATTATTCACATTCAGAAAAATGAAATTGGATTCTTATTTCACACCATCTACAAAAATCAACTCAAAATGGATTAAAGACTTAAATATGAGACCTAGACCTATAAAACTACCAGGCAACAAAAGTAAAATTAGACAAACTGTCTGTCCCAAATTAAAAAGCTCTTGCACAGCAAAGAAAACAATCAAGAGAGTAAAAGAATAACCGAAAGAATGGGAGATAATATTTGAAAATCATGTATCTAATAAGGGGTCAATATCCAAAATACATAAGGAACTCAAAAAACTCAATAGCGAAAATAATGATAATAATAACTTGATTAAAATATGTGCCTGAATTATGCATTGTTCAAAAAAAAGACATACAAATAAATGGCCAACATACATTTAGTATGAAAGGATACTAAATATTAATAATAACCAGGGAAAAGCAAACTGAAACCACAATCAGACATTATTTCACATCAGTAAGAATGTTTACTATCAAAAAGTGTTGGTGAGGATGTGATAAAAAAAAGGAATCCTTGGGCACTGTTAGTAGGAATGCAAATTGGTTCAGCCATAATAGAAAACAGTATGGAGATTCCTCAAAAAACTGAAAATATATCTACCATATGATCCAGCAATACCATTTTTGGGTATATGTCCAAAGGAAATGAAATCAGTATCAAAGAGAAATACTTACACTCCCACATACATTGTACCATAATTCACAATAACCAAGATATGATAAAAACGTAAGTGTCCACGGATGGATGAATGAATAAAGAAAATGTGACTTTTTTCTCTAGCTCATACACACAATAGAATATTATTCAGTCTTTAAAAAGAAGGAAATTGTGTATTTGTGACAACATGGATGAACCTGGATGATGCAATGCTAAATGAAATACGCCAAGCACAGAAAGACTAATACTTCATGATCTCACTTGTAGGTGGAATCCTAAAAACTCAAACCCAGAGAAATAGCGATTAGAATGGTAGCTGCCAGGGACTTAGTGCATGGTAGTTTTAGTTCCCATTTTAAAATGAGATTTTAGACGAAAAGTACAAAGTTCGAACAATACAGGCAGAATAATTTCTGGAGAGCTAATGTATGGCACATTGACTACAGATAATAATACTATACAGTACACCTGAAAGTTTCTAAAGAGTAGTTCTTAAGTTATCAACAAAATTATTGATAATTGCATGAGGAGCTGATTACATTAATTAGTTTCACTATGCTTATCATTTCACAATGTATGCATACATCAATGTGTATGTGAATGTACATCACATTCTTCATTGAAAATAGATTCAATTTCTACTTATCAGTTTTCTATCAATGAAGCTGAGGAAAAAAGAGGAAACATAAGCTCAGGAAGAAAAAAAAAAATTTCTAATAGAGAATCTAACCATTTCAAACTAGTTCAAGTGTTTGGGCACAGAAAATCTGATTTTCAGGAAACAAAAAAATTGATTTTCAGGACTGATCATGAAACAAACATGAGTAATATTTATGTAACTGTGCCAACTACAGATAGTTTTTACTGCAGGAAAACACAATGCTCACATGAAGTGACTTATGAAATAAAGGTGTTCAGCAACTTTGGGTACAGAAGTTTTAGGCTTGATGTCATAACTCAACAAAATTATTAGTCTTTGGTTCTCACAGCTTTTTGATTTTCCCATGCTCAGCATATTAGTTTTCATTTAAGTAAATGTTTGTCACTTCTTCAGCTCAGCTCAGCTCAGTCGCTCAGTCATGTCCAACTCTTTGCAACCCCATGAATAGTAGCACGCCAGGCCTTCCTGTCCATCACAAACTATGGAGTTTACCCAAACTCATGTTTATCAAGTTGGCGATGCCATCCAATCATCTCATCCTTGTCGTCCCTTTCTCCTCCTGCCTCCAATCCTTCCCAGCATCATGGTCATTTCCAAAGAATCAATTCTTCACATGATGTGGTCAAAGTATTGGAGTTTCAGCTTCAACATCAGTCCTTCCAGTGAACACCCAGGACTGATCTCCTTTAGGATAGACTGACTGGATCTTCTTGCAATCCAAGGGACTCTCAAGAGTCTTCTCCAACTCCACAGTTCAAAAGCATCAATTCTTCGGCGCTCAGCTTTCTTTACAGTCCAGCTCTCACATCCATCCATGACTACTGGAAAACCAATTGCCTTGAGTAGACGGACCTTTGTTAACAAAGTATTGTTTCTGTTTTTTAATATGCTGTCTAGGTTGGTCATAATTTTCCTTCCAAGGAGTAACTGTCTTTTAATTTCATTGCTGCAATCACCATCTGCAATGATTTTGGAGCCCAAGAAAATAAAGTCTGACACTGTTTCCACTGTTTCCCCATCTATTTCCCATGAAATGATGGGACCAGATGCCATGATCTTAGTTTTCTGAATGTTGAGCTTTAAGCCAACTTTTTCACTTTCCTCTTTCACTTTCATCAAGAGGTTTTTTAGTTCCTCTTCACTTTCTGCCATAAAGGTGGTGTCATCTGCATATCTGAGGTTATTCATACTTCTCCTGGCAATCTTGATTCCAGCTTGTGCTTCCTACAACCCAGCGTTTCTCATAATGTACTCTGCATATAAGTTAAATAAGCAGGGTGACAATATACAGCCTTGACGTACTCCTTTTCCTGTTTGGAACCAGTCTGTTGCTCCATGTCCAGTTCTAACTTTTGCTTCCTGACCTGCATACAGGTTTCTCTAGAGGCAGGTCAGAGAGTCTGGTATTCTCATCTCTTGAAGAATTTTCCAGTTTATTGTGATCCACACAGTCAAAGGCTTTGGCATAGTCAATAAAGCAGAAATGGATGTTTTTCTGGAACTCTCTTGCTTTTTTGATGATCCATTGGATGTTGGCAATTTGATCTCTGGTTCCTCTGCCTTTTCTACAACCAGCTTGAACATCTGGAAGTTCATGGTTCACGTATTGCTAAAGCCTGGCTTGGAGAATTCTGAGCCTCACTTTACAGTGAGAGATGAATGCAATTGTGTGGTAGTTTGAGCATTCGTTGGCATTGCCTTTCTTTGGAATTGGAATGAAAACTGACCTTTTCAAGTCCTGTGGCCACTGCTGAGTGTTCCAAATTTGCTGACATATTGAGTGCAACACTTTCAAAGCGTCATCTTTCAGGATTTGAAATAGCTCAACTGTAATTCCATCACCTCCACTAGCTTTGTTCGTAGTGATGCTTCACTTGACTTCACATTCCAGGATGTCTGGCTCTCGGTGAGTGACCACATCATCGTGATTATCTGGGTCGTGAAGATCTTTTCTGTACAGTTCTTCTGTGTATTCTTGCCACCTCTTCTTAATATCTTCTGCTAGGTCCATACCATTTATGTCCTTTATTGAGCCCATCTTTGCATGAAATGTTCCCTTGGTATCTCTAATTTTCTTGAAGAGATCTCTAGTCTTTCCCATTCTATTGTTTTCCTCTATTTCTTTGCATTGATCACTGAGGAAGTCTTTATCTCTCCTTGCTATTCTTAGGAACTCTGCATTCAAATGGTATTATCTTTCCTTTTCTCCTTTGCTTTTTACTTCTCTTTTCACAGCTATTTGTAAAGCCTCCTCAGACAGCCATTTTGCTTTTTGCATTTCTTAGGGATGGTTTTGATTCCTGTCTCCTGTCCAGTGTCACAAACCTCCGTCCATGGTTCATCAGGTACTCTCTGTATCAGATCTAGTCCCTTAAATCTATTTCTCACTTCCACAGTATAACCATAAGGGATTTTATTTAGGTCATACCTGAATGGTCTAGTGGTTTTCCATACTTTCTTCAATTTAAGTCTGAATTTGGCAATCAGGAGTTCATGATCTGAGCCACAGTCACTCCTGGTCTTGTTTTTGCTGATTGTATGTAGCTTCTCGATCTTTGGCTGCAAAGAATGTCACTTCTTAGCTACCTAATTAAAATCACAGCTCTGAACTGTCATTTCTTCACAAAACTCTGTTCAGAATAACTGTGTATCTATCTTGCTCTCTTCATATCCATGGAGCATAAGTCCTTCCCAGAACCAGCTTTCCCCTAAGCAGATGTCTCCTTAAATATCGTTATTCACAACCTCATCACCTTCTCATCTCTAAAAAAATCTGTGGCAGAGTAAAATGCCATAACCATGCTTCATTTAAATATTCATGATTCACCCTTTAGGGGGTATGGAAGGATATACTTTTCTTTAGCATTTTCACTTCTGAAAATATTGGGCTTCTATAAACAAATGGTGGCTCAGCAGAAAGAAATTGCCTTCAATGCAGGACACACAGGAGATGCGGGTTCAGTCCCTGCATTGGGCAGATCCCTTGGAAGAGGAAATAACAATCCACTCCAGTATCCATGCCTGGAAAATTCTGTGGACAGAAGAGCCTGGTGGACTACAGGCAAAGGGGTTACAAAGAGTCAGACATGACTGAGCACATGGCACATCTATACATCTATAAACAAATGAGGAAAGAGTACTACGTAGGCCCAACAGTATCATTTGCCAGAGTATTCATGAAAAATAAATGTGTCAGAACATAAATAGTATGCATTTTTTAAATTATTTTTCTAAAGATTCATTAGGAAATCTTCAAACATTTTAAAAGTAAAGTGAATAAATCAATGAAATCATCCCCAGCACCAACTCACCAGCTTTGATAATTTTCTACATTCTGCCAGTTTCTTTCATCTATACCACAACTGTACTCATCTCACACACTGGCAAAGTAATGCTCAAAATTCTCCAAGCAAGGCTTAACAGTACGTGAACTGAGAACTTCCAGATATTCAAGCTGGAACTTTAGATGTTCAAGCTGACTTTGGAAAAGGCAGAGGAACCAGAGATTAAACTGCCAACATCCATTGGATAATAGAAAAAGCAAGAGAATTCCAGAGAAACATATACTTCTGCTTCTCTGACTACACTAAAGCCTTTGACTACAGGCTTTAGCTGTTGTGTGGATCACAACAAACTGTGGAAAATTCTTCAAGAGATGGGAATATCAGACTACGTGACCTATCTCCTGAGAAATCTGTATGCAGGTCAAGAAGCAACAGTTAGAACCAGACATGGAACAACGAACTATTTCAAAATCGGGAAAGGAGTACATCAAGGCTGTATACTGTCACCCTGCTTATTTAACTTATATGCAGAGTACATCATGCTAAATGCCTGGCTGGATGAAGCACAAGCTGGAATCAAACTTTTCAGGAGAAATATCAAAACCTCAGATACGCAGATGACACCACCCTTACAGCAGAAAGCCAAGAGGAACTAAAGAAACTCTTTTGATGAGAGTGAAAGAAGAGAGTGAAAAAGCTGACTTAAAATTCAACATTCAAAAAATGAAGATCATGCCATCTGTTACCAACATTTCATGACAAAGAGATGGGAAAACAGTGGAAATACTGACAGACTTTATCTTCTTGGGCTCAAAAATCACTGCAGATGGAGACTGCAGCCATGAAATTAAAAAATGCTTGCTCCTTGGAAGAAAAGCTATGACCAACCTAGACAGCATTTTTTTCATTGTTTATTTTAATTGGAGGCTAATTACTTTACATTAGTCTCCAATTAAAATAACAGAAGCAGAGACATTACTTTGCCAACAAAGGTCTGTCTAGTCAAAGCTATGGTTTTTCCAGTAGCCATGTATGGATGTGAGTTGAACCATAAAGAAAGCTGAGCACCGAAGAACAGGTGCTTTTGAACTGTGGTGTTGGAGAAGACTCTTGAGAGTCCCTTGGACTGCAAGGAGATCTAACCAGTCCATCCTAAAGGAAATCAGTCCTGAATATTCATTGGAAGGACTGATGCTGAAGCTGAAGCTCCAATACTTTGGCCACCTGATGCAAAGGTCTGACTCACTGGGAAAGACCCTGATGCTGGGAAAGACTGAAGGCAGAAGTGGGACAACAGAGGATGAGGTGGTTGGATGGCATCACTGACTCGATGGACATGACTTTGAGCAAGCTTCCAGAGTTGGTGATGGACAGGGAAGCCTGGCGTGCTGCACTCCATGGCATCGCAAAGAGTACAACTGAGTTACTGAATTGAACTAAACTGATAATTATCTACTTTGTGGGAATATTTAAAGGAAATACAAAAACCAAAATAATCCTTCCTTAAGTATCTGGGTTTTTTTTTTATTATTATCAGATGACTATATTAAAAAAAGTCCAAGAAGACTTTTATCACATTAAAAAATCACATTTGAAAAAATATAAATATAGTGAATAAATAGTGGAAACAGTGAAATCGCTCAATAGTGTCCAACTCTCTGTGACCCCATGGACTACAGACTGCCAGGCTCCTCCGTCCATGGGATTTTCCAGGCAAGAATACTGGAGTGGGTTATCATTTCCTTCTCCAGGGTATCTTCACAACCAAGGGATACATGTATAAAATTTCCTAATTACCACACAAATGCTTTTAAATTTTTATTTTAAAATAACTTTAGACTTACAGAAAAGTTGCAAAGATAGGGCAAAAATGTTCCTGGCTTCCCTGGTTACTCAGTCAGTAAAAAATAACTGCCTGCAATGCAGGAGAGTCAGGTTCAATCCCTGGGTCAGAGAGATCCCCTGCAGAAGGAAATGACAACCCACTCCAGTCTACTTGCCTGGAGAACCCCACGGACAGAGGAGACTGGCAGGCTACAGTCCACTGGGTCACGAAGAGCTCGACATGACCTAGCGACGGAACAACAACAACAAATGAGACTAGGGGTGACCATATGACAACATTCAGGATCATGTGAACAAAAGAAATAGGGAAAAGGGCCTTGTTATCATCATCTGAAAGACAGAGAACTTATCCTCATCTTTGCTCTTTCCCCCTCCACTAAGCTGAAATGTGCTCATTAGCAGTGACACAGGTGTAACCATACAGGTGGGGGAAACACCCAAGAAGAGACCCAAGCTCAGGAACACAACAGGAAGTCCAGTTCTTAAAGAAGTAGGGTGAGTAGCACTACATCCTGCCCTAGCCTGCCACCCATCTCTATACTATTAGTCAAAGACAGTATCAATATTGTCTGAGGCACTATAGTTCTTTCTCTCCTTTAAAAAACGTGTAATTTCCAATTTTAGCAACTGTAAATGAGATGAAGCAAGCATCTAAAAACTTAATCTACTCTGTTCATTTATACTTACTTACTGAAACAAAATTTACTATAGTTTTAGTGTCCCAACCTCCAGAAAGGGATGGCAAATATTTCCATATATTATTCCTGAATCAAAAGAAAGACTGAGATCTCTACAGCTTCTCTTATTTTGGAAATAGTTTCCATATGGTTTAAATTATCTTTGAAATAAAGTTTTTCCATCTGAAACCAAGCAACAGGTCATGCTACCACTGACCAGGTTTGATCTATACCACACACAATATTCTTCTAACAAATCTTTAACATAATTTTCTATTAAAGCAAAATAAATGAATGTAGCACCTGTGTGTCTTATTGAGGTGAGGCACAGTGGAAAGAAAGGGAGGAAAAAATAGAAAAAAATGGGGTGACTAAACTTACAACCATAACCAAACAGATTAATTCACAAATTGTACCAAATTAGGAAATCAACACCCCAACTATAAATTGGCAAGTAAAAATCTGTCAGGGAGGATGGACAGATAGGGTATACACATACAGACTTTGACTAAATCCTGACAGACTGCTTTAAGAATGGTTGCAGTAGTCAGACTGCACCAGCAGAGGTCCTATATCTTAACTCCCACCCACACACTCCATTCTCCAGTTTTCTATTTTTTTTCTATTCCAATAGGTATACCTGAGTATGTTGTAATAGGCATTTTCCACTTATGAGTTAGAGTGTGTCTTCAAATTTTGGTGAGATTTTTGGATTTCTTCTTTGACAAATTAATCTTTTGCCTATTTTTCTATTGGGATTGTTGTATTTTATACAATTTTAATGGATTTCTGCATATTTTAGATCTTAATCCCTTATCAATTCTAGAAACTAAGAATATTTTCTCTCATTCTGATAGTTATCAATTTCTTTCCTTTGGTATTCTTTCTTAAATAGAAATTTCTGACTTGCATATGGCTAAAATAATATATTTGGTTTGTGATCTGGAAGTATTAAGAAGTTGTTTTTCCCATCTAGGTAGCAAAGATATGCTCTACCCTTTAGTTTTATTATCTTTAGTATTTTACCTTTTCTATTTCAGACATCCAACATTAATTCATTGGATTTTCATCTATGAATACTGGGTTAGGTTGGAATCATTTTTAACTTTCTTCATATCATAAACTAATTCTCCCAAAACCGTCTACATTTTTTCTCATTGATTTTTTTAGCACTAAATTATATTCCATCATCTGGATATATCACAACTTATCCAATCACCTGCTTAAGAACATCTTGGTGGCTTCCAAGTTTTGGTGATTATAAATAAATGTGCTATCAACATCCATGTGCAGGTTTTATGTGAAGATAAGATTTGATCTCGTTTGGTTAAATACAAAGGAGTACAAGTGCTGGATTATATGGCAAGAGTATGCTTAGTCTTGTTAAAAAAGAAAGAAGAAGGTATTGTCTTCTAAAGTGGCTGTACAATTTGCATTCCAATCAGCAATGAATGAGAGTGCCTGGTGCTCCACATACTCCCTAGCCTTTGACGATATCAGCCTTTTGGATTCTCTGTAGTTCTAATAGCTTTGTAGTGCTATCTCATAAGTCATTTTAATTTGAAATTTCTTAATGACATATGATACTGAGCAGCTTTCCATAATTTGCCATTTGTGTATCTTCTTCGGTATATTCAGATCTTTTGCCCATTTTTAAATTGGATTATTTGATTTCTTGTTGTGGAGTTTTATGAGTTCTTTGTATATTTTGGATAACTTTCTTTTATCAACATGTGTTTTGCAAGCATTTTTCTCCTAGCCTGTAACTTGTCTTCTCATTCTCTTAACAGGGTCTTTTGCAGAGCAGAGTCATTATTTTTAGCCTTACTCTTTTTCTCCCTTCCTTTTGGGACTCAAAAATACGAATGGTAGCTCTTTAGCTTTGGTCCCAAAGTCCCAGGCTCCTTTAACTTTTTCAGTCTATTTTCTGTTATTTAAGTCAGGTAAATCATATTGATATGTACTTAAGTTCACTTATTTTCTCCTCTGACATCTCTACTCTACTACTGAACCCACCAAAGACTTATGCATTTAATTACTGTCTTATTCAAGCCAATGACTTCCATTTAGTTCCTTTTTGATATTTTCTTTGCTTAAATTTTGTTTTTTTCTTTCAAGAGAATTTTTATCTGTTTAAGTGTTTTTATGAGAGCTACTTTAAGATTTCTAGCAAATAATTCCGACATTTGATTTTTTTCTTTGCTGCCATCTGTTGACTGTCTCTTCTCTTCCATAGTGGGAAACTTCCCTACTTCTTGATATGATTTTTATTGAATCCTAGACTTTCAGATATTATAAGACACTGGAATATATAAATATGTGTATGTATTTGTATTTATATTTATAGCAGATATTTCCCATGTTGAAGTACAGCGCAAAGGCCAAGCAGGCATTTAAATCAGCTTCTTACTCAGCCTCCCTGATATCACCCCATACAAGTGGGGTGCCTACTAGTGTAGCACCACTGCCTCCAAGCAGGGATATAAACTCAGCTCCCCACTGGGCCTCATGGCACCAGAGGAAAAGAGAGGAAAAAGCAGAATACAGAAGTGCCCTACTTCTTACCACTTCTTTTCACTGATTCTGGGGAAGGTAGAAGCTCGAATTCTTTGGCTACCCGATGTGAAAAGTCGACTCGTTGGAAGAGACACTGATGCTGGGAAAGACTGAGGCGAAGCGGGTGACAGAGGATGACATGGTTGCATGGCGTCACTGACTCAATGGGCATGAGTTTGAGCAAACTCCAGGAGACACTGGAGGACAGGGAAGCCTGGCATGCTGCAGTCCATGGGGTCACAAAAGAGTCACACATGACAGAGTGGCTGAGCAACAGAGACTCTCCCTACCCACTGAGACCTACTGATCTGGAGCAGAGGAGTGGGTAGTCTGCCTTACACCACCTTGTTCGGTTTCTCTGACATCAGTTTGCAGTGGAGGCTCACCTTACCACCGGATCACAATGACACTACCTGGTCACAGCACTGGAGGCAAGCTGCCTGCTTCTGCTGGGAGTGGAATAGAGATCAGTTTTCTGCTCAGCCTCATGGACAGTGCCCCAGCAAAGGAATGGAAACACCTCCTGCTTCAGCTGGTTGAAGACACAAGGTCAGCTGCCTCCTGACCCTATTAGCACTCAGGACGAGAGTCAGAGCATCACCGGGTTCTGTAAGGCAGGTGTGGGTTGAAGGATCAACCTCACCTTCTGCTTCTCTGAAACCATGAGGAAAGGGGCAGTTGTTCTGTTGTTGTTTGAGTAGAGGATATATTATCAAAGACATTTCCTTTTTAGGCTACCCTTTTCTTGGAATGTTTTTCAAAAATATCTGTACACTTAGATGTCTCCAGGTTAGAGGTCTTTGTGGCACCCTAACCAGGATGTCAGGATGAAGCAAGAAAGAAATCTAGGGAACTCACCCCCAAGGATTTTCTCAAGTCCTGAGTTTTCTAAGCAACCTGCCTTCTTCTTTCCACCTTTGAGAGATTTCCCATGAGTCACTGTTGTAATGCATCCACAGACTTTTAGTAATAAGAGGGAAGACCTGAAAGGAATGGGGCTACTCTATCCTGGCAGAACTGTAAGTCCTATTTTTTTTTTAAAGAATAAAAGCATAACAAAATATCTGAGTACTTTGTTATGTGGCAGACAGAATAATGGTCTTCTTACCAATGATGTCCAATTACTGTGATGTCTAGAGCCTGTGAATATGTTACCTTACATCAGTGATAGGAAACAAATACACTTACTATACTTCTTGTAGTACTGTACCCTTGTACTGGTTTCTTTTCTTACGTGAGTACCACATCTACAGGTGTTTTCCATAAATGCCTCTGTATGTAAAACCTTCTGAGATATTGCATTCCAGAGAATATTATATCTTCACATTTGAATTTAATTATATCTTCAGATTTTAATTTAATAGAAAATTCTAAGTTATTTCCAAAACTCAAAAAAAATATTACCCCTCTGAAATTTTGTACCCAGTGGTGCTACCAAAATGCCTAATGTTCATATGAAACTCATTCTCTCATAGGTCTTTTCATTCTCTCTGAAAATATTTTGAATTTTCCCTTTGACTTTGATATTCTTAGAATTCCCTATACTAAGGGTGAATTTTCCTCTCTGAATACTTGCAATCTTAAGTCTTTCATATATATTCTTTAATCTTGGAAAATTTTACATAAATTATTTCTTCAAATTTTTTTTTACTTTTATTTTCTTCTCTTTCTGAAGCTTCTGTATGGATTTATATATTTCTATTTCTGGCTTCTCTCATAGCAATTCTCATATCTTTTCTATAACTTTATATGATCTTGCTGCATTTGGGGAGAGTTCCTTTTTTATGGATTTTATTTATTTTTTATTTAAATTTTTTTGTACTAGTATATAGCCGAATAATGAACAATGTTATGATAGTTTCCAGTGGACAATGAAGGGATTCAGTCACACATATACATGTATCCATTCTCCCCTAAACTCTTGGGGAGAGTTTCTTAACTTGATCTCTCAACTCATTCCTTCTCCAGCTACATCTATCCTACTACTAGTACACAGGGGTACATTTATTTTCTAGCTACCCTATCTCAGACCGTGATCTTTCACCCCTGATACCCATTCCATTATTCCCATTTGATCTCTTTATCTGTCTTGCCTTCAATGTAACTCACTCACATTAAAGGCATTCTTTTATTTTATGCTTTATTGTTCTATAATTGTTATATTGTTCTAATTCTTTATGCAATGTTTTGTCTTGCTTTAACCCTTTACATGAAACAAACAGCTCTTCCAAGATACCTAAACTTCTCCTTGAACAATTGACACTTATGAAAATGTACCTGTCTATCCTTTCCTGTATAGCATCTTTCTAGACAAATCTGATTGACGGGTTGTTATTAGCTAGATTTTCATGTCTTATCCATTCATAGTCACTTATTGATACTGTAAGACAGAGAGTAGTTGGTTGTTCTATTCTTACACAAATTTAATTACCTATGTACATTTTACTTATAGAAGGCTTTTACTTAAAAATGGCAGTAGGACAGGAAGTATGTGGCAATAAGAATATTAAATATTTTCATCTATATTTTTTAGTTATTTTCAATAATGTTCTTAAATACATATTTGTCTTCCAAAGGCTTAATTACTGGTCCCTGATCCTTACTGCCATCTTGCCAAAAATGAAATCTTTTGGGTTTTATCCATTTTATTATGCTATAAAGTATATGCATCTAGACACTAACAGAAAATAAATATTGTTTCAATATTTATGTTAGTTATGGTAATACTCTTAGGAATTCAATTATGCTGTACTTAGGTTATTATCCTATAATTGAATATTCATAAAATTTAAACTGCCCAAATAATAGCATATAGGCTAAATTTTGGCTCATAAACTTTAGAACAGAGACTGTGCTTCCTTGTTTATTATGGTGGCATGTTTTCCAGGAAGTAACCCTTCATTTTGCTCTTGCAAAAGTTCTTCTACGTGCAAATAACTTACAAAAAGTCAATACTGTTGATACTTCTATCTAAACAGTTTTTCATTGTATTGCTTTGCTTTTAAAGTCCTTGGAAGCAACCGTTGTGTGGCTGTGAATTATACAGGAATGTTTCTTTGATTCATCATTCTAAAATTTTTTTAGGTTTTATTTTTATGGAAAAGAATTCTCAAATCCTTTCCCCTTGTTTTTCCCTGAACTTTTCCATTTCTCCTCTTTCACTCTAGCCCAAGTTTTCACATCTATATCTGTTTCTCCTTTCCAGTCAAGTGCTCCAACCAGTGGGCAAGGCTGCCAGTAAGCAAAGATTTACTCAGCGTGTGAGGACGTGGAAGAGTATTTGGCTGGTGTATGCCTGGGCTAGCTTTCTCTGGCAGTGCTAACTGAAGGCTACTGTCAACCAGAATGTCATACTGACCAAATGAGCTGGGGAAGAGCCATTAGAACCAGCAGAAATTATCTGTGGGTTGGTCTAATTTTTTTTCCCTCACTGTGGAGGAACATTTCTTCTTTTTTTTTGTGGATTGTTATATTTCTTCAATTGCCATAAGAAAAATGTTTAAATGTTTTAAAAAAGATGACTCATATAAAGAAAAGACAGTATATGCAATAAAGTTGATATTTAATAATACCTGTTGATAAAGAACACATAACAGATTTCCTAATTTATATTCTGATTCTGCAAATGTTTGTCAAGTTTCACACTGATTATATTACATGTCAAATGCTATAATTTTAGCACTTTGTCATCTGTGGTATTGTAAGGGAACAGAGTATGTGCAGATAAAAAGAAAGAATGCATACACAAGAGATAAATTTATTGGTCTGGCCTTGCCACCATACATAATTTTTTTTAATATGCACATACTATGTGTGTGTTCTTGTAAAAAAACAAAAAGTACATGTATTTATAAACTCTATGAGTAAAAAATTAATGATTATAATATGTAGTATTCAGTGAAGCTCTGATTTATAATGTAGCAAGTCTCATAAAGGTTGAAATATCAATCATCAAAGTAGGTACTACATAGCAATAGACTAATATCCTCTTAGATGATCTTAGGTGGGTCCACACCACATCACATGCATCACTACTTCTTTTATACACAAAGCAATTAGAAAGTCAAGCATTTTGGTTACCAATACTATTTCAACAAGGAAAGGTATAGTGATAAATACTCCTGGAGTAATGTACATAAGGTACACGTTAACACTTTGCTGCATTGATCCTGCACAAGCTTTCAGGGCTGCTGAACCACACATTTTTCTTTGACACCACAGACAAATGAACCTGTCCAGACTATTATCATTTTCTGCATTATCACTGATTTTGTATTTCAATTATGTTTATTTTACTTTATCAACTTTAGATATTCCAGACACTGGCCTAATTCATCAACCACTTAATTTCCCAACACTTTTGATCTTCCAGATCTTGGGCTCCCCCTATGACCTCAAACTATGAAAGCTTTCCACTGTTAACTTGTCAGTAACACTTGCTAACTCACTGTCTTTTGAAGCTAAGTGTCCACCCTATTTACCTGACTGCAGTAACCCTGTATTTCAATATGGCATCAATCAGATGAATGAAGGATTTTCTCCAAGCATCAACAGATATTTAAAATAGTCTCAAGTTAGTATATATCTGTTAACTCTGTGGAAAAAAACAGATATAAATGCATGGAAAATTTCAGAATCACTGTCATAGGTTCTTAATAAATTTTTTAATAAACAAAATTAGTAGCAATTATATTTAAAACTGAAGGATTTTATTTTCAAATCATTTTGGAGTTCAGTGAGTAGAGTTTTAATCAAAAATCATCTAAAAAAATCATTTAACATTTCTGTTTCTGCTCTTCTTATTTATAAAATGGAAATATAAACATCTATTTCCTGGAGGTTTTGTCACACTCAAATGCTATATGGGAAAAGAGCCTGTAAGTTTTAAGACATTACTGGAATTTGAAGAATTATTATGTGACACGTTCATAAGCCTAACAAAAATCAAATTAAGATCATTTTCCTCTACTAAAATATGTGAAAGAAAAATTAAATATTAAGTGAGCTTTTTGGTGTTTATCACTTTCATAAAATATAGGCTGGAATCATAAAAGATACGAGCGGCAAAGTTTTAGAATTTGTGTATATCCCCAGTGCAGTGCATATTTACAAAAGACAGAATGAGAGCCTGATGCTGAGTGAAAACATTTGCTAAACAATTCTCAGTGTTGAAAGATACTTGGTTACCTTACTCTTCTTGGTGTTGACCACAACTTCTTGCCTATTTATATCATGTACTCTTTTGTAACATGTTTTATACATTCATGTCATCTAAGTTCTACTTGGGGCTTCCCTTGTGGCTCAGCTGGTAAAGAATCCGCCTGCAATGCGGGAGACCTGGTTTTGATCCGTTGGAGAAGGGAAAGGCTCCATTCCAGTATTCAGGCCTGGAGAATTCCACGGACCGTATGGTCCACGAGATCGCAGAGTCGGACATGACTGAGCGACTTCACACTCAAGTCCTACTTCCAAGGGTCAGAGTTACTGTGTAACAAGACAGAAAGAGAAAAGGATGATCTCTCCCAAAAGGATTCTGCTGGGCAATGAGGATGTGTACAGGGAGAGAAAGAAAGTCACCACATCATGAAATGCATATGACATATGACCTCCCATCACAGGCTCTGGGGATATCACTGATTCAGTTTAATAAAAAGTAGAAAATTATGGTAAGCAGGAACTGTAATTGTAACCAAAAGCATAAAGCATCCAATACTAAATCTGTTTCTCAAACTGGACTATTTAACTGGCCAAAAAAAAAAAAAAGATTTTACACTTCCTATGAAAATATTAACATGTGAGACTAGCTGGGACATTTTTTAAAAACATGAGTAGTAAGCCACACCAAACATTAAAATATATTACAAAACAAATTAATAAAACATGTTAGTACTGGCTGATAGATAGCTAGATCAATAGATCAGAAGATAGAGGCAATAATCATATCAAACATTTATGGAAATTTAGTTCAAACAAGGCAGCATTTTCAAATTTATGTAGGAAAGGTGAATTATTCAAACAACACTGTTAGGAAAAATGGATAGCCATTTGGAAAAATATAGTTGGATTTCTCCTTCCTCAGTCCTTACACCAAAATAAATTTTAGATTGATCCAATATTTAAACATAATAAACAAAAACCTTAAATGTTAGAAGAAAACATTTAATTTTTTTTAAATATATGTTTAAAGTAAGAATGGCTCTTTTAAACAGAATATCGGAAATCATTAAGGAAAAGATATAAGAAATTTAACAACACACAAATTCAAGTGTAAAAGTAAAAAGAAAAATGACTGGCAAAAATGTTTCAAGTTAATGAGGAAATGTTAATTTCTTAGAGTAATACAATGGTTAAGAGTTCACACTGCATGTACGCACAAATCCACAAATACAAACAAAGACATGCAGATCTATGATTGTTAAGGCGTATGAGGCCTGGTTGATTTTATAAAGGAAAGCTGGGTAATATACTTTTCATGATATAACTTTAGAAACTCTCAGTTTCTTTTATTGTTGTCATAGGTTACACTGCCTCTTCCAAATAAAATACAGTTTATAAAAACAAACATTTGTAACTTTTTGGTTCCAGCCAGAGTAGAATAGCCTATTTTGGACTAACCTTCCAGCACAGAATAACTATAAAAGTGGGAAAAGATCTATAAAACGTGGATTTGAAAGTTTTGGAAAGCATCAAACGTAGACAAGTCTTGAAGGGCTAAAATCTTTGGGAAAAGGGAAGTATGTGATGAAATAGCAGACCAGAGAGACAGCAGAAGCCCAAAGTGCAAGTCTTACTATCCTGAGAAGACTGAAGCCAGATGCTTGTGCTACCATACTGGCTCAAATTTAGTGGGCAAACACCAGGGGAGAAGAAAACCTCAGAGACAAGGCTCAAATATTAGTATACAAATCTCCCCTAAATCACTGGCTGACTTCTACTGTGCACTCACAGAGTAAGACTCAAAAAAACTTTTTTTAACTTAGAAATAGCATCTGGGAGGTGAAAGTGCTAAAGCAAAGATGGCAGTAGCCACATGATTTAGAGAGAAGAGTTGGAGTTCAAACCCTGCCAAGATGGGGTGGCTCTGGTTTCTAACCAGTGCTTAAATGTGAGACCCCAGGAAGGCTATGCTCTAATAGTAAGGGCCTTGAGAATAAAATAAAAAATAAAATAACTAGCCCTAACAAAGATAAACACCAAGCCTCAATAGGACCAAGGTGATCCAAGAGTACTCTGGTTGTTCTCCAAGAGAAAATTTAGCCCACCTGGAGGAAGAGCACATCACTTAGAATTTCTACTATATTCATTCCTCCAATCCAAATATATGAAGAATGCAAAAAGAAAAGAAATAAATGACCCCAGATCAAATTAAAATAGGGAAAGAGAAATCTACAGGTGATTTAGATATTTTAGTTACAAGTTAGTTATTAGTCTGATTGCCAAAAATTAAAGAGAAAATTTTAAGAGCAGCCACATTTTGCATTCAAAGGAACAAAAGTAAAACTTGAAGCTTAATGGACATCATCACTATGGAAGGCAGGATACAATGGAATATCTTAACGTGATCAAAAAGAAGAAAGACAAGTTACCTAGAGATTTCTCTCCAGCTAAAATGTCCTCCAAAAGCTAAGATGAAGTAAAGACATGTCAGATAAATAAAAGTTGAGCAGATACACAAGCAGTCAGCCAATACTACAGGAAATTATATTTTTCATATTAAATAAATATAACCATATATGGAAACACAGAACTTCTGAAGTGAACACAAACACTGGAAAAAATAAGTACAAATAAACATTTTCTCCTTCAGTGAATAACAATAATGTCCTGTAAGACAGATCACAAATGCAGAAGTAACATTTATGACAACATGAGCACAAAAGGCAGGACTGGTGTTAAAGGAAGTTAAACTCTTTGAAGGCACTTGCATTTAACAGTGACAAATGAGCTAATTGAATGAAGGTAGACAGTGATATAACAAAAAATGCATATTAGAGTCCCTATACATTACCACTATGAAAAATAGCTAAAAAGGTAATGGAAAAGGAAAAACAGAAAAATTAAATATACTCAGCTCAAAAGAAGACAAGAAAGGAGGAATAAGGAATAAAATACATGATCAAATGGAAAATATGTACCAAGTGTAGGGCATTTCAGAGCTAATCAAGGAATAATAACCACAAGGTGGCAGAAGCACACACAAACTTAACTGGGCAGAGCATGCATAGGCTTTCATGGGGTGGGGGAGATCCTCACAAGAAGTTTTTGAGTGGCTAAAATATGGGGGAGAAAAACAGGAAACTTACTTGTCTAGGTGATGTCCCTCACAGCCCGGTGAGGAGCTCGTTGGCCTGATTACTGAAGCTTCCTCTATGGCAGACGACCTTTGGGGGCATGTGCTTATGACAAAAGTTATCTTCACACTTGGTACCCGTTCTGAAAAATCAAAGTGAAGTCGCTCAGTCATGTCTGACTCTTTGCAACCCAGTGGACTGTAGCCTATCAGGTTCCTCCATGCATGGGATTTTCCACGAAAGAATACTGGAATGGGTTGCCATTTCCTTCTCCAGATCTTCCCAACCCAGGGATTAAACCTAGGTCTCCCGCATTGCAGGCAGACGCTTTACCATTTGAGCCACCAGAGAAGTCCTCTAAAAAGTATATGTGCACAAAAAGATTAGGCTGTTTATACACCTAATAAAAGATGCTGACTGAGGGAGAGAAATAACTAATAACAGCACAGAATCTAGAGCCATATGTTAGGAGTTCAGATCCTGGTTCCAGTATTTATTTTCTGGGTGATTTTGAGGAAGTTACTGAAATCTTATCAATCTATAAAATGACCATGATAATAATGGCCCTTTCCTCACTGGATTGTAACATGGATCCTGTGAGTTTACATATAAACTGTTTAGGAGTGTGCATGGCACAAAATAAGCACTCTATAAAAATGGCTATTACTAGTACTATTCATAAAAGCACTTGCTAGGCCTTTTAGTATTTCACAGAGCAGTATTAGTGGTCTGGCAGGTTTTTAATGTCTTAGGGTCTGAGTATGCATGTCATAATTTTTTACTTTCTAAAAAATATGTTTTGATGCAACAAATGAATATGCTTCTAAATTGACACACGAAACTACCTAATTATGTTTATTTATTATTAGTATGATGCTCATCCTTACAGGTAGAATACTTGTAATATTCATATAATCACTGACTTGATACTTTGTGAAGTTTGCAAGGATGTATTCAAAGTATTTAGGCATCATGACTCTTAACTGGGACTGTGTGCTTATTTCCTGCCTTTATCTAGGGGGAAAAAAAGAAAATGTGATTAGAAATCTTAAGATATTTAAAATCGGTCAAAGCTCTATAAGACTTGGGCCAAAGCAGCGCATATTCAATTTTTCCACCTGAAAACTGAGAGGATGAATGGTAGTCAGATGAATACTAAGGTTTTTATCCAACACACCATCAATCTAGGAAAAATGTAAATTTATACACATATAAATTCTTTCACAACAGAGGCGGAGGTTATCCAACTATAATTCTCAGAGGAACCTAAGATTTGTTTTGTTTTGCTGATTAAAACAATATCAAAGTTACAGAACAATTTCCAGCTCATCTGTTCTGAATAATATCATAATTACTTCCTTCCACTGAACATCTCAGCTGCACCAGAGTAAGGAGGCAAGCAGGAGTAAAAATCTTACTATTAAGCAGGGACAGCAGTCCCCTAATTCTTTTCTTCTCTGATGTTTGATAACTGAAGTCCATTAAAAACTTCTTGCGGGATTCCTTAAGTTAAAAAAGGAGCCTGGCAGGCTACAGTTCATGGGGCTAGCAAAGAGTCGGATATGAGCGGCTAAACAACAAAGATTATTTGTATTTAATAGCTATAAGGGGACCACACACCTCCCAGGTTAAATGCAAATACAGGATTTGGCCTATTTTAATGACTTCCGGGTCCAGCAGGCCAAGATCCAGCCCGCTGCCCAGGCGGATCGGGCAGTGGCGGGAGAGGCCGGGGCTTCTGGGGAAAAAACGCTGCCAAGATCTGGCCCACCCCAAAATAGAGATGCCAGTTTCCCCGAAACCTTACCTCGGGAGAGCTCCGCAGTCTTGCTGTCCAGGGACACGTGAGCAAGAGTCTTCTGTTGCTGAGACACACGTGGGAGGCCTGACTCCCAGAGGCCCCGGTGTATCTTCCCGGCCCCAAGAACCTTCCCTTCTCCACGTCAAGAGTGAAAGAGGGTAACCGCTGGGCCCAGGAAGATGGACTGGGGACCAGGCCGGCCCTATCCGCACGGTCCTAGAGTTCCCGGAGGCCTGAGAGCTCGCGCCGGGCGCTGGAGGCTTGGGGCGCGCGTCGGCTGAGGGAGAGCGTGGGCGAGAAATGCCTAACTGCGCATGCGCCTCCGGATGACTCAGCATCCTGGCCCTTCGGAAAGGAAGGGGTCGCTCAGTCGTGTCCGACTCTTTGTGACCCTATGGACGGTAGCCCACCAGGCTCCTCTGTCCATGGGACTTTCCAAGCAAGAATACCGGAGTGGGTTGCCATTTCCTTCTCCAGGGGATCTTTCCCACCCAGGGATGGAACCCGGGTCTCCTGCATTGCAGGCAGACGCTTTACCCTCTGAGCCATCAGGGAAGCCCCTCAATCGCAAATACACACCTTACAGGTATGGGTTAGTAAGAGAGCCAACCAGTCCATCCTAAAGGACATCAGTCCTGAGTGTTCATTGGAAGGACTGATGTTGAAGCTGAAACTTCAATACTTTGGCCATCTGATGCGAAAAACTGACTCATTTGAAAAGGCCCTGATGCTGGGAAGGATTGAAGGCGGGAGGAGAAGACAAAGGATGAGATGGTTGGATGGCATCACCAACTCGATGGACATGAGTTTGGGTAAACTCCAGGAGTTGGTGATGGACCCGGAGGCCTGGCGTGCTGCAGTCCATGGCATTGCAAAGAGTCAGACATGACTGAGCGACTGAAGTATGGACAGAGGAGCCTGGCCGGCTGCAGGCCATGAGGTTGCAGAGTCGGACACAACTGACCACTTGTCAGCAGCAGCAGGCCATAGGCAAGGACTTTTGGCCAGGTCTCTGGGGAATTCTTCGGATCCCAGGCAGCACCAGGAAGTTGACTGATGAAAGCTACCCAGGAAGCCTGACTCAAAAAGGCTCTGTGTGTGCCTTCATAGCCCCGAGCCTTAAGTCCGGCTGCAAGGACCTTCCTCTCTCCTCTTCCAGAACTTCTGTCTACCCCAGGAAGATAACAGGATGGGAAAAGTTGGCCCAGGTTCACAAATTTTCGTGGAACACTCTGGAGTGTTTGCTTAACACTAGCCTGACTCAAAAAGAGCCATGAGAGAATAAATTGAACCATTTCCAGAGCTCCCCAGGACCCAGGAAACAAGCTCTGATCAACCAGAGTGGCTATTCCTTGCACATCAGTGGGAGCACTTAATAGAGACCCCAGAAAGATTAGACCTTAGTGACTAAACAGTCTCTACATAGTGATAAACAGAAAAAATCTTAAAAGCTGCCAAAGGAAAAAGAACCATCATGCAGAGAAAGATACAAATAGAATGACTGCAGAAATCTCCTCAGAAAATATGTAAAGCCAGAAGCAGTCAATGACATGACACCTTTAAAATGATAAAAAACAAACAATTGTGAATGCAGAATTTTATATCCAGTGAAAATAGTTTTAAAAATTAAAGCAAAATAAGGACTTTTGGAGAACATCTGTAATAAAACACAGAAACCAATAAGTTGGATTCCAACAAATTTATATTTTCTGCTTTCCACAAAACATCATTAAAAAAGTAAAATATGTATGTGTGTGTCTATATATATATATATATATATATATATATATAGCTTAAGATATATATCCTTGTATGTATATGACAAAGGCCTTGTATCCAGGATATATAAAAAACTTGCTATAATTCAGTCATATAAAGAAAACCAATCTAATTTTAAAATGGGCGAAAGTTTTGAATAGACACTTCACTGAGTAGATCCATAAATGGCACATGAAAAAAGCTCAACATCATTCATCAGGTAAATGCAAAATAAAACCACAATAAATGAGAGAGGATTACATGTTTGTTAAACAGATAAAATTAGAAAAATTAAATATAATCAAGTTTGCCAAACAAGCAGAGCAACCAAGAGCTCTCCTCCATTACTTGTGGGACTGTAAAATGGTATAACTACTATGAAAAAATTTGGGCAGAGATAGTTTAAATGTGTATTTGTTATATAACCCAGAAATTCTTCTACCTGTGTATCTAAGAGAAATCAAAATATGTGTATAGGCAAAGCCTTGTACTTGAATAATCATATCAGCATTATTTGTTACCTAAAACATAGAACATTCATCTGCAGTAGGTGAATGGATGAATGAATTGATGGATATTCATACAATAGAGTACTATTCAATGATTAAAAGTGAAAAATTATTGACGAATATAACAACATGAATAAATCTTAAAAACATTATGCAGAGCAAAAGGATCCAGACATGAAGTAGTATATACTACATAGATAATTATATTTATATGAAACTCTAGAGAAGTTAAATCTATTCTTGATAAAAAGCATAACAGTGATTGCTAAATCTGGGGGCATTTGGCATATTGACTGGGAATAAGCACCACAAAATTGGAGGGGGTATGGAAATGTTTTACATCTGCTTATGATGGTAGTAAATGCAAGTGTATACATTTGCCAACACTCTTGTTGTATAATTGTGTCCTCCAAAATTCACATTTAAATGTTAATCCCCAGTACTAGAAATGTGGTACCTTATTTGGAAATAGAGTCATGGCTGATGTCATCAGTTGAGATCATTGTTGATGACTTCTGTACTTATAAAAGGGGAAATCTGAACACACACACACACACACACACACACACACACACACACACACACAAAGGAGATGTCATGTGTATATTGGGTTTATGCCACATGCCAAGGAAATGCACAAGAATGTTATTAAAACCAACAGAAGATAGAAGCGAGACATGGAACAAGTCATTCCCTGGAACATTCAGAGAGAGCATGGCCCTGCCAGAACCTTGATTACATTTGTACCAACAGTGCAAGAGTGTTCCCTTTTCTCCACACCTTCTCCAGCATTTATTGTTTGTAGAGATTTTGATGATGGCCATTCTGACTGGTGAGGTAGTATCTCCTTGTGGTTTTGATTTGCGTTGCTCTAATAATGAGCAATGTTGAACATCTTTTCATGTGTTTGTTGGCAGTCTGTATATCTTCTTTGGAGAATTGTCTGTTTAGGTCTTTTACCCAATTTTCGATTGGGTTTTTTGTTTTCCTGGTATTGAGTTGTATGAGCTGCTTATATTTTGGAAATTAATCCTTTGTCAGTTGTTTCATTTGCTATTATTTTCTACCGTTCTGAGGGTTGTCTTTTCACCTTGCTTATAGTTTCCTTTGCTGTGCAAAAGCTGTTAAGTTTAATCAGGTTCCACTTGTTTACTTTTGTTTTTATTTCCTTTACTCTAGGACATGGGTCATAGAGAATCTTGCTTTAATTTATGTCATTGAGTGTTCTGCCTATGTTTTCCTCTAAGAGTTTTATAGTTTCTGGTCTTGCATTTAGGTCTTTAACCCATTTTTAATCTATCTTTGTGTATGGTGTTAGGAAGTGTTCTAATTTCATTCTTTTACATGTAGCTGTCCAGTTTTCCCAGCACCAGTTATTGAAGAGGCTGTCTTTGCCTCATTGTGTATTCTTGCCTCTTTTGTCAAAAATAAGGTACCCATAAGTGCATGGGTTTATTTCTGGGCTTTCTATCTTGTTCCATTGGTCTATATTTCTGTTTTTGTGCCAGTACCATACTGTCTTGATGACTGTAGCTGTGTAGTATAATCTGAAGTCAGGAAGGTTGACTCCTCCAGCTCCATTCTTCTTTCTCAAGACTGCTTTGGCTGTTTGGGGTCTTTTCGGTTTCCATATGAATTGTGAAATTTTTTGTTCTAGTTCTGTGAAAAATGCTAGGAATAAAACCACCATATGACCCAGCAATCCCACTTGTAAGCATATACCCTGAGAAAACCAGGGTTGAAAAAGATACATGTATCCCATTGTTTATTGCAGCACTATTTACAATAGCAGGAAGAGGGAAGCAACCTAGATGTCCATCAACAGATGAATGGTTAAAGAAGTTGTGGTACGTACACACAATGGAATATTACTCAGCCATAAAAAGAAATGCATTTGAGTTCGTTCTGATGAGGTGGATGAACCTAGAACTTATTATACGGAGTGAAGCAAGTCAGAAAAAGAAAGATAAATATTGTATTCTAATGCACATATACAGAATCTAGAAAAATGGTACTGAAGAATTTATTTACAGAGTGGCAAGGGAGAAACAGACATATGGACATGGGGAGAGGGGAGGAGAGGGTGAGATGTATGGAAAGAGTAACATGGAAACTTACATTACCATATGTAAAATAGATAGCCAAAGGGAATTTGCTGTATGGCTCAGGAAACTCAAAAAGGGACTCTGTATCAACCTAGAGGGGTGGGATGGAGAGGGAAATGGGAGAGAGATTCAAAATGAAGGGGATATATGTATACCTACGGCTGATTCATATTGAGGTTTGACAGAAAACTACAACATTCTGTAAAACAATTATCCTTCAGTAAAAAAGATAAAGAAAATAAAATAAAAGAATACTGGAGTGGTTTGCCATTTGCTCTTCCAGGGGGACCTTCTCGACCCATGGATTGAACCCACATCTCTTACATCTCCTGCAATGGCAGGCAGTTCTTTACCACTAGCGCCACCTGGGAAGCTGTCAATAAGTGCAAACATTTCCTTAAATGTAAATTATACCTCAATAAATTTGATTTAAAATGATTGAATCTAGTTCATTAATATCTGAAATGAAGTCCTTGTAACTTTGGAGAGTTCACATGGAGGTAAATTATATAATCTTTTAGAATCTGCTTTCTAATACATAAATCTGGGAAAGTAATCTTGTCTCACAAGTTTGTTGTGAGAATCAAATATATATGAAATGTAAAGCAGTGTTTCTAACACACTATTGGAGCTCTGCCGGGGTCCAGCCTCGGCGGGGTCCAGGGGTCTTGAGGGATGAGTGGCGTCGGCGGAAGAAGAACTGAGCAGAGTCGACGTGTGGTGATGGAGCAGTCTCTCAGTTTATTGTTGTTGGTTTACAGTTTTTATAGCCAAAAGACATCCCCATTACATCACCTATCGTTCCATACAATTTTTTGTTTTCTACCTCCCATAGCAACCTTATCATTGAGTTTATTCCCCAAACTATCATGAAACATTCCCTTTGCAGAAGTCAGATTTTTATGTAATTAGATTTAACAATAGTATGTTTACCATTTGAATGTCTTCAGTATACTTCATTCAATCATGATAAGTACATCAACCTAAGTAGAAAGGTTACATTTCTCTTATCAGGTACAACTATGTAGAAGCTAGAGGGAAGGGCTTAAGCTTGAGACTGTATTCTAGTAACCTACTCCAGTTCTTAGGAGAAAAGAGGAAAGAGGACAAAGAGACAGTTTAGAGAGAGGAAAGAGGACTAAGAGACAGTCAAGCAGCACTGCTTTAGCAATAAAACCCTATTAACCTTATAACTACTATAATGAATTCCTATGTCTACATATCCTAAAGCAATCAATATCTCCAACTATGCTGGCCACAGTTATGAGCATTCCTAAGTCTCAATCGAGCCTGATTTCTTCAAGGAAGCGAGCCTCCTCCGTGGAGTGGTCAGGGGAGTGGGAGGTGGAAAGGTGACCCAACTACGAGCCTTTCTAGTGGTGGCCTTGCCATGACCCCCAGAGAACTCTTGGTAAACTCCCCAGTAATTAGTAGGAGGAGTAGTAACCTATTTAAATGTCCCTTTCATTCCTCCTTAGCCCCCGGGGAAGGTGATCCTCTGGTTGATAAGGTCTTGGGGGGATTATCTCAGGACTAATTCTTTCCAACTGTGGCTGACCTACTGAGATGAGCCAATGTTCCGAGCATGGACAGAACTTCCAAGAAAAATACCAGGGTCGGGCTTGCCCAGGATGCCCCGATAAAGAAAGTCAGCTTTGAAATTACTTTCTTAGTCTTGTGACCTTGTCATCCGAACAAGGGGGCATCCTGATGGCTCCCGGCAGAGCTCAATGCATTTTATTCCTTCCCCTGGAATGAATGAAAGCAGAAAGCTTCCCAGGGGCTGGGGGCAGTGGAGGGGTGCTATTTTTTGTTCTTTTATTTATTTCTGTTTTTCATTGTATTGTTACTAATGAAGTTGTTCTCATATGACTTAAAAATATTCATTTGTTTTAGCATAAAGTAACCATAGCCATGAAATTACAAGATGTTTGCTACTTGGAAGAAAACCTATGACAAACCTAGACAGCATATTGAAAAGCAGAGACGTCACTATGCTGACAAAGGTCTTTTTAGTAAAAGCTATGGTTTTCTAGTAGTCATATATGGATGTGAGAGTTGGACCATAAGGGTTGAACGCTGAAGAATTGATGCTTTTGAACTGTAGTGCTGGAGAAGACTCTCGAGAGTCCATTGGACAGCAAGATCAAAACAATCAATCCTAAAGGAAATTAACCCTGAATGGAAGGGCTGATGCTGAAGCTGAAACTCCAATACTTTGGCCACCTGACCTGATGTGAAGAATTGACTCCTTGGAAAAGACCCCAATACTGGGAAAGATCAAAGGCTGAAGGAGAAGGGGGTGGCAGAGGGTGAGATGATTAGATAGTATCACTGACTCAGTGGACATGAATTTGAGCAAGCTCTGGGAGATAGTGGAGGTCAGAGGAGCCTGGCATGCTGCAGTCCAGAGTTGCAAAGAGTCGGACAAAACTCAGCAACTGAACAACCACAGAAGACCTCAGTCAGGCTGGGACTTAACATTTTTAAAGTTATTTTACATCAACCCATACAGTTTTAAATATTTATTCTTGATTTCTATTTCATCTTACATGCATTTCTCTTTCTAAAAATGAGCCTATCAGATGCAGTCTTGGGAAGACCCTCTGTTTTCATCTTCATCAGTATAGTCATAAATATAGTTGACAATTAGAGTTTCAAGTAGAATATATTTTCAGCAATTGTTGAAAAATTAGTTTTCACAATTTAATGATATGGTACAAAGATATTTGCTTATTAGCATTGTTTTACACTCTGATTATTTTGCAGACTATGGCAGGGATCGGAGAATAAGAAAAAAAGAGAATATCTAACTGCTAAGCATAATAGTAGATTTCTAAAAAGTTTATCTTTGAAAAATCTCAAGCATATAATTTAGCCTTTGATTTCAACGAATTAGTGAAGGAGGTTCAGACAATTTCACTAAACTATTTCTTCAGCTCCTAAATATTATGGTGTCAGGAATGAAATACCAACCACATCAGATAAGGGTTTTAAATCAACATAAACAATGCAATTCTGTGCACAATAAATTAGCTGAAACCCCAAATCAGAAGTTGGTATACTTGTAAAAATTATAGATGTTTCTTTGCTTAGTTTACCATGTTCTTCAAAAGAGTTTATATTTTTTTCTAAGAACATTATAGGAATGCTAAAGACCAAATTACAATAGTGAAATCGAAAAACATAAAACATATAATTTATCAACATACTTAAGAGAGAAAAAAAATTTTGACTACTTTGTTTCACTTGAAATGCACCCATGTTTTGCATTAGATGAAGAACATTAAAGTAATGGTTAACATGTGGTCTGGTAAACTTTGAAAACTAAAATAATGATGTTAATACTACTGTATAAGCATTACCTCTGTTTTAAGTTCACGTTTAGACTGTTTTATCAATAATTTTAATTAACTTTAATATTTTATCTGCTGCTCAGCTAACATGCACAATGTTTACTTACATCCTCAAGAATTAAATTTGTGATTATTGAAATATATATTCAATAATACTGTTTATAGAGGATATATATTGTTTCTGAAGTAGAGAGATAGGTTAAGCGTATCACCATTTTCAAGGAGATTATCCTATAATTTAAAGAACTAAATATAAGGCAAAATTTTAAAATTAATATGCTTAAATTAAAAAGGCCTATTAGAGAGCATTGTTTTATTCTTACCAAAACAGTTGCAGAAAAATTCCTGGAGTATTTCACATTTAGTTAAACGCCAAAGGATTAGTACTGTATTAGGACAGATGCATAGTTTCCCCAAGCTAAATAACAACAAATATTATTATAGATACTAGTGATAAAAACTAACATATTGTTAACATATGTTAGTCAATAACATATTGACCATATATTTAATGTTCTTTTAAGTAGGTTCTTCATGATATCTCAATTAATTCTTAGAGCAATCCCTATGAGGTATTATTAGTCCCATTTTTTAAGTGAGGTAATTGAAACATGAAAGTGAAGTGAAAGTCACTCAGTCATGTGTGATTCTTTGCGACTCCATAGACTATACAGTCCACAGAATTCTCTAGGCAAGAATACTGGAGTGGGTAGCTTATCCTTTCTTCAGCAGATCTTCCCGACCCAGGAATTGAACCAGGATCTCCTGCATTGCAAGTGGATTCTTTACCAACTGAGCTATCAGGGAAGCTGATATTGAAGCATAAAAAGGGGTATAACTTACTCCAGGCCACATCCTGCATAGAGGAGCACAGATAGGGAGCAAGACTATGAAGTGGGTTAAATGCTTTTATAAGGTGATTTGGTTTTCTTAAATAATAGAGTCTTATGGAATAGAGAAATTACAGTAAAAAATTAATGATGCACTGAAAAAGAATAGAGAGGAACCAAATGAAAAGCCTCCTCATGGAAACACTGCAGTGGTACAGAAAACTGATGATGAGTAGCTAAACCAGAGTCAAATATAACAATCTTGACACTGACAGAATTGGAGTGTTCCTGCTTAGGGGAAGGAGTGAGGAATAGAAGCTGAATCTGAATAAAGTTTACATTTTAATCACAGTATTTAAGAAGATGTATGTGTCTTTCAGAGGGAGGTGGGAGGGGGGTTCTGGAAGGGGAAACACATGTGTACCCATGGCAGATTCATGTCAATGTATGGCAAAACCAACACGATAATGTAAAGAAAAAAATAATAAATTTTTTAAAAAACATGATCCTATAAAATTTGCTTTAAAATTCATAATAAATGGACAGTTTTGATTACCTATATTTTGAACCAATTCACAGCCAATATTTGATAACTGATCATGATGTTAGTTTCTTCATCATTTGCTCTTCAGCAACTGTTTATATGAGCCCTTCTTTTCTTTCCATTTTTGGTATTATCCAGCTCTCTCGTTTTCTCTGATCCCTGCATGTAATTTATCTCTCTTTTATTTGTTCCTAAACGCCTACTCATTTCCTTTCTAAAAATATTGGAAGTATTTGTTGTCAATTTTTTGTAAACACTCTGTATCTTTCAGATTCTTTCCTTCTGACTTACAATCTTTTTATCCAAAATTTTCCCATGATATAATGCTTCTAAATATATGATATATGATCGTCTGTTTTCTCTTTCACAAATACCTAAATAATCAGAGTGACTTTGATGACAGCTGGTATGAGGGGTGTTGTTTAGATTAATGTTGATAACCCAAATTTAAAAGACTTACATAATTTTGCTAACTGAAAATAATTTCTAAATCAAAATAAGGATACAAAACGGACTAAAGAAAATACCTTGAAACATGATTAATTTTAATATGTTTACAGGGAAAGAGTAAATTCACCAGCAGAAAAAATATTACCAAAATTAACATTTTACAGTTTTTTAGTCTTAAAGCACAATACATTTTCCATACAAATATATCACCATTACAGACATAGTAATATGGCAATATTTATACACAAGGCCATTTGCCAGTCAGAAAATCAGTGGCAATGGTGATACAATACATTAGTTCATCTTTGTTAAATTTTTTGCTATTATACTTCCTGGCCTGCAGGAGTATTTGCCAGGATAACACTATAAATGTGTGACCTCAGTTTGAACAATACATAGAAGGCTCTGATGGCCCATGCTTAATCCTAATCTATTATAGGATCACTAGAAATGATTTCGTACCACTACTTTGACATAATTCCATTTACTATTAAGGTCATTCCCAAGGAATCAAATATTTTAACAGATTCACTTGGATATTAAGAAATTATTTTATACAAAATAAGTGCAATATCAGGATTTAATATTCTATATACCTAAACTTATTAGAAGAGAAAAACTATACAGGTATTTCATTGAAAATTATTTGATATTATAGGAAGTAGGTAATCATAGCACTGAACCTGGGAAAATAAAGTCTTTTTCATTCTTTGAGTTACTATTTTTACTATTGTTTTTAAATGCACCAGGTGATCTTCTGAGGACCATTCACATTCAGTGTTTAGTTTCATGTTACTAGTGGCATATACAAAGCACCATATAACATAATATATGAAATGTAGAATAATTCTGACTATGTAATACTGTAGAAATAACTGCTAAGAAAATATAGCAATATTTAACACAGGATTTCTAAAACCATTACATATTCATTACTTTTCCCAAAGCTAATAATGTCCCATGTTTTATTTTACAGATGTAGTCTATCAAGATTTATATGCATTTGGCCCTTTTGGGGGACTGAAAATAGTTGATATCTTCTGTACAGTAATGTTACAGTTTTATACAAACTTCAGAAACGTGGTATTTGGAATAGTCTTTACAATTCTCTTCCAACTGCTCCATTTCACACAACAGCAAATACTCTGAATGCCTTTCCTCCTGGAGGATTCTGTAAGCTGCAAAAAAAATACACAAAGTGCATTGATGTCATCTCCATGCATAATTCTTCAAACAAATCATGCTTACTTACGACAGCCAATAAAACAGCTCTGTGAATCCAGATGGTCATCTTTCTCAGGACTACTATAATTTATAGTTCTTGGAAAGCTTGAGTGGGGATGACATAATTTTTTAAATCATATGCTGGCTACAAGTTTACTAAAGAAATTTAAGGTGCACAGAAGGAATATTGGTACTTTATATTAAATTTCAAAGATTCCAGGTCATGTTTTCATACATTACCACCTTTAGTTAAAATAAAGTACAGCTGAGCAGTTCTTATGCCGTTCTACTAGGGAAACACTAAGATCCAGGTTTACAACTGACTGGCATGGTTAAAAGTTTGTGGTGTTGGTGTTCAGCCACTCAGTTGTGTTTGACTCTCTGGGACCCCATGGACTATAGCCCGCCAGGCTCCTCTGTCATGGGATTTCCCAGGCAAGAATACTGGAGTGGGTTACCATTCCCGTCTCCTGGGTTTCTTCCTGACCCAGGGATCAAACCTGCATTTCCTGTGTTTCCTGCCTTGGGCAGGCAGATTCTTTAACACTGAGCCACCTTGGAAGCCCTATGTAGCTGGCATACTTATTAATATTTTTAACATATGTGGTTTAAAAAAAAAATCTTAGGAAATTTAATGGTCAAGTCTGGAAAGTCCTAAATATTTCTTCACCGAAATGGAAACACGAACACAAACACAAATCACTCAATCTCTTTTCAGAAATATTTTAAAACAGAACTTCAAAGCAATGCAGAATCACTCCTTTTACTCTTTAATAAATTATTTATATGCTCTTTGACAATATTAATCAGGGTATGTTTTGCTTAAATGCCTCAAGTTAAAACCAGTTAATAATGCCATTAATCATCATTTACTCTAATCAAATGTAAACTTTTGAAGTCTATATTTTTGCATAAAAGTTTATTTTCTAAACAACACAAAAAAGCTTTTAGAGATAAATACAATAAATGCTGCTGCTGCTGCTGCTCAGTCGCTTCAGTCGTGTCCGACTCGATGCGACCCCACAGACAGCAGCCCACCAGGCTCCCCTGTCCCTGGGGATTCTCCAGGCAAGAACACTGGAGTGGGTTGCCATTTCCTTCTCGAATACATGAAAGTGAGACGCTCCAGTCATGTCCGACTCTTAGCGACCCCATGGACCACAGCCTACCAGGCTCCTCCGTCCATGGGATTGTCTAGGCAAGAGTACTGGAGTGGGTTGCCATTGCCTTCTCCGACAATAAATGCTATGGGGATACAAAAAGCAATTTCTTTTATATACCTATTCATGTACTACAAAAGGGGAGAATTTTAACATGAAGAAAAGAATGTTAGAAATGTGCACACACCACACTGCACAATAACACACACACACAGCAGGTTTTTCATACAAGCATATGGCTAACTGAAAGGCATTTTTATTTGTAGGAAACAAACTGACAAAATGCCCTAGAAAGTGTCTTTGTACACACTGATACACTGGAAAAATGTGTTATTTCTGAACTTACAGAACTAGTGCTGAATCTGATCTGAGACTGACTGGTTATGACCTTGGGCATATCATTTAACCTTTCTGAGCCTCAATTAATGTATCTGTAAATCAGAGTTTATAAGACCAACTTTATAAGGGTACTGGTGGAGCCAAGTTCATATACTTAAAGGGCCAACAGCATCTGGAAAATTCATGGTAGGTGTTCAAAAATAGTCTCAGTTTTCTTAGGATATCATCTATCTTATTGATTTTAAATAAATTTTAAAAATATGATAGGTAAATAAGACCATGTTACTCAATTTAGCATATCAAACTGCATTATCATTCTCTTTAACTCAATCTCATTTGAAATGAAGTGAAAGTCACTCAGTCATGTCCAACTCTTTGTGATCTCAGGGCTATATAGCTCACCAGGGATCTTTGTCCATGAGATTCTCCATGCAAGAATACTGGAGTGGGTGGCCATTCCCTTCTAGGGTATCTCCCCAACCCAGGGATCGAACCCAGGTCACCCACATTGCAGGCATATGCTTTACCATCTGAGCCACCAGGGAAGCCCTAATGTACTTTACATAACATATATGTATGTGTGTGTATAATGATATATGATATCTACTTTATATATGATATATATAGTAGAGAGAGAGGGTGACAGATGGGGAAAGGGTGTAGGGAATGAGCCTGTTTACATTTCATTGAAGAAATTCTTAAGATCTTCCATGTTTGATCATTAAATTTCCTCATTAATTTTTTCTTGAAACCATAAATGTTAAAAATATTAGTAAGTATGATGGCATTACAATTTCAATTTTGTCAGATGTAAGAAATGGTAAGTTAGTACTCTAGAGTGAGCCAGATAAGCCAGGTTGTTGAGAAGTCAACTTCTTAACAATAGCCTCTTGATACAGTCTCATTGGAAACTAGATGCTAAATACAAAGCTGTCATTTAATGATGAATGGCACCCAGATGCTTATGTGAAGGCAATCCAAATAACCTGCATGGCACATCCTTTGGTGTCCTTTAGAAAAACTGTACCATATGTGCAAACAAACCCTTGAAGAATTCAGTAAATGTTTAAAAGTTAGGGATTTTCCTGTATCTATACAAAATGCACAGACTTCATTCTACTTCCACAAGTACCAATAATTTGAAAAATCACTACTGGGTTTTTGTTTTTTTTCTCTTAACTTTTATTATTACTTGATAAAGTTAGTTACATGCATTTTTCTCAAACCATTGAAATATGTAATACTAATGAGCCAAATATAAGATAACCTGAAAGGGCTCATTTATACCATACTAGGCATCCAACTTTCAATCAAACAGAGAATTTGGGTCCAGGGAAAATTGAACTCATTGTTTTTGTCAAATACTTTGTCAGATAACTGGATTAGAGAAATATTCAGTGCCTTGCTCACCTAGAAAGAACTACATATAAATACTAATCTAGAAAATCCGAAAGAGGATGAAAGAAATTTCCTTATTATAAGATCAGTTAACAAAAGAATGGTTCTGACTCATAATCCGATTTTCATGTTGATTTCTATAAGCCTGCAGGAGACAGGCACCTCTGGTACTACGGCTCCTCCCATCCCTGGAAGACCAACTAGTCTACAGTCTGCAAAGGAAGCATACTGGCTTAGTCACGAAACCTCAAAGCCATGCAGGTTGGTTGTAAAGCCAGCATAAAGGGAGAGATGATATATAAATATATATATATATATGTGTGTTTATAAATATATATGTACACATATGTTAATTTACCTTTCTGAGAAGATTCCATTCTGAAAAGAAGCAGTGTAAGTCTTTCTTTTGTCCACAGGCATCACATCAACATAACCCCCATGATTCTGAACCACGCCAGCATGTACGGCAGCTCTGCAGATACTGGAGAGCTGAGGAAGCAAGGAAAAACCCACCATCATTAGGAAATGCCTGCTGAATTTGTTCAGTCTCCTCTTCGATTGGACACAACATCAATGACATCCATCTCTCTACAGATTCCCAGTGAGCAACTACAGGATGATGGTTTGTGCATAAAGGAATCTTTCAAAAGTCACCAAGTGTTAGTCAATGAGTCGTGTCCGACTCTTTGTGACCCTATGAACTGTAGCCCACCAGGCTCCTGTGTCCTAACCATGGAGTGGGTAGCCATTCCCTTCTCCAGGGTATCTTCCTGACCCAGGAACTGAAGACTCAGGTCTTCCCAGACAGCAGGCAGATTCTTTAACATCTGAGCCACCAGGGAAGTTCATTCAAATTCACAAAGTTAAAACCAATTTTGATCTAAGACTTGGTTTGTGTATTTTTATAAATAGCGTGATTTATTTCTTGACACATAAGTAAATATTTAGAGTCTCATTTCTTTAAAACTTATTTGAAGCTAAGTTGTGGGTTTGGGGTTTTGTTTGTTTGTTTTGGTTGGGGATGGGGGAAGGGAAGGCATTTTGTACTCTGATAATCCAGGTAGATTTGGAAATCTACCCTGAAGATTCATTGGAAGGACTGATGCTGAAGCTGAAGCTCCAATACCTCACCTACCTGAATTTGAAGAGCCGACTCACTGGAAAAGACCCTGATGCTGGGAAAGATTGAAGGCAAGAGAAGGGGGTGATAGAGGATGAAATTGTTGGATGGCATCACCAACTCAATGGACATGAATCTAAGCAAACTCCGGGAGGTGATGAAGGACAGGGGAGCCTGGCGTGCTGCAGTCCATGGGGGTCGCACAGAATCGGACACAACTTAGTGACTGAACAACAATAAATCCAGTTGGAGATATCTTATGATTTAAAGCAAATGTCCTATTGAAAGCAATTCAAATATCAACAAAATTATTTCAGGTTAAAGCAGAAAATAAAGAGAAGCCAGTGTTGAGCAAGTGGAGATCTGAAGGCCAATCTTCAGGGTGGCTGCATGGATAAGATTCCTTCACCAGCTAACCCTCCAAACAGCAAACTTTTACTAATGTCCAAGCAATAAAATGCAAATTAGCTTCTTTTATCTCTTCAAGGGCCTATTTATCATTCTTAAATTTCAGCCTTTGGGGCTTGTCTGGTGGTCCAGTGGTTAAGAATCCACCTTGCAGAGTTGGGGGACACAGATTCTATCCCTAGTCTGGAAGTTAAGATCCCACATGTCACAAGGCAACTAAACCTACGCTCCACAACTACTGAGTCCACATCACAACTAGAGAAGCTGCGTACTAAAGAGAGGGGTCCCACATGCACAACTAGGAACTGACCCAGCCAAATAAATAAATAAATATATTTTTAAAAATTGAGCCTTTGCTAGTCCCCCCTCCAGTCACTGACCAAATGTTCCCAGGTTGGATTACCTGCACCCCATTTATATTCAGTTTTGACTTTAAACAACTTACACATAGTTATGGATATCTCCATAGTCCCTTTTCCAACATATAGGCATGCATTAGAAACGGGGTGGCTTTTCCTATTAGATAGTAAAATCTATGCAGAGAAAACCTGCCCAAAAGAATAATCCCAAGAAGAAAAATACGAAGTAACAATCATAGCTTCTACCTAGATGTGCAAGGTCTATCACTCTGTTTTGAACGTTCTGACATGAAGTACCAGGGAAGTTCCATGTTTGCATTCTACCAGTTACAGAGTCAGAATTGAATGAAATTTCTATAAAGGAGAGAATTGTTTCAGACCCAACAAACACTCCCATTTTTTTACACGACTTAATTCTAGAAGTCAATGCTTTTCTTTCAGCCCATTAAAGTCTTCTGTAGATTTTAATATCTGCTTTCATCCAAATGTTCTACCAAAACTTGTCAATAGCTGAGTAGAGCCTGAGGAAATCCCACAAAAATGAAACTTAAACAGTTTCAGTATAAAGCAATCTATGCCCTAGAAACAAGGGTCTTTTCGGAACCCAGTGGTATGCTCTTTTCTTATCTCTATGCACATGTGAGTGACTTAATGTGCTTTTTTAAGTTCACATAAGCATGTGCATCTTACGTGACCTTGCTTTATTACTGTGCTCTGAACTCTGCGGCATCAGTCAGTATTTATTAGATCAGAGAGACCGAATGCCAAGCTGTTTAATCCTTTACGTGTTTTTGCTATATCACAAAATACCATACATCTAAAACCTTGAATCCTTACTCTGAGGAATCATTTTATTCACCACTTAAAGTCCCTCACTGAATTAATATTTATGTCCAATAGGGTTCATAACAGACGGAATTAAAAGTAACTCTGTACACATTTCAGTACTTATCCTGTTCTGTTAAAAGGGTATTATCAGCATTTTTCCCAAGGCAATAAAAGTGCTTAGATATAACATTCACTAAATCCAAGCACTTAATATGGTTTGAAACTATTGTTTTGCCCATAACTCTGCAGTCAGCAGGCATTCCAATTTGAGTTCAAAGGTCAGAAGAGATTTTCTTTTCCTGGCTACACTTTATAAGAACTAATACAGCACAAAAAGAAAAAAAAATTTCTCTGTGAAATCAGTGGAACGTTTTTAATGAATGCAGAAATTCACTTCATCTCTAACAAATGAGAAATAAAAGCTCAAAGAAAGAGGGTGTACAAGTTATAACTCTATACATGCAAAGAGAGAGAGATAAGAGAAAAATGGGGAAGGGAGAGAGGTTGGGAAATCGTTTCTTATTTGTCCATATGTTGTATCTTTAAAGAGATAATGTATTTTGCAGGGGAAATGTGAAGATTATTTCATTAATGGTTGATTCTGTACTTAGTACATAAAATTATTTGTATTTCTAACTTACTCTACATAGTAATACATAATATTTTATCCCATTTCACTGAAATAAGATAAAAATAATCTCAAGTTAACAAACCCTTAACTCTATCAAAGAGATAGATGGCTTATAGATATAAAACTGTATAGGCTATTTTGAAAGATTTTCACTAGACATGAATAAAATTAAAAGTTCTTCTACTTAAAGGGACAATTCAGGAAGAATGATTTCTTTAGAAATGACTGATGATTTTATATTTGCCCGTTCATATATATCTATTAATTTATTTTTTTAACAAACTTTTCTGTGCAAGGTGTTTGCTGAATCACTGAATGTTCCAAGTTCTGTTAAAGCAATAAGTAGGAGCCACAGATTTGATCACTGGGTTGGGAAGATCCCTGGAGAAGGAAATGACAAACCACTTTATAATACCTATGAGAACCTGTTAATTGCTAAATAAAAGGAATAAAAATACTAACAAGGTTAAAGAAAAGCAACATCACACTTGGCTTCTTTACAGAGAAAGTGGCAGTAATTTAAGATGTAAAGAATGACCAAGACCACGATTTTGACAGAAAAATCAGAGAAAGGATGTTTTCAAACAGAAACAAGAAGCTAAGCACAAACAGTGAGAACTACCAAATTAAGACACCAGAGGATCTAAGTTGCAGATAAGAAGACTGCACTTCTTCCCTGGTGGCTCAGAGGGTAAAGAATCTGCCCACAATGCAGGAGACCAGAATTCAATCCCTGGGTCAGGAAGATGCCCTGGAGAAGGGAATGGCAACCCACTCCAGTATCCTTGCCTGGAGAACCCCACGGACAGAGCTGCCTAGTGGGCTGCAGTCCATGGGGTTGCAAAGAGTGGGGCATGACCGAGTGACTTTCACTACGACTAAGATGACTGCACACTCAGAGCTGGAGAGAGACTTACTTGTGGAGAATAATTTCAGGGATAAAAGTGAACTAGGAAAAAACAAACAAACAAACTCGAACATAAATAAATTCACCAAGAGAAATACAAGGGTAATACACACGTTTCAGGCCACTTTTCCCCATCATATTCCTATTATATTCTATTGAATAAGTGCATCAAGAATAGACTTCTTAAATTTGTTTTTGTAACTCTATGAATGATATCGGTGAAAGTGAAAGTCACCCAGTCATGTCCGATTCTTTGCGACCCTATGGACCGTCGTCCATGGAATTCCCTAGGCCAGAATACTGAAGTGGATAGCCTTTCCCTTCTCCAGGGGATCTTCCCAACCCATCTGCCACATAAAATCTAAACTTATCAGCATGGATTAATATTTAGATTCTCCAATTACATGTTTCAAAAGCTGGATCTCTCCCTTCATCCCTCACACTAAACTGGCTGCAGCCAATTTTAGCTCTAATTCTCACCAGCTCAAATATAAGCAAACCTGCTATGCCCATTTGAGATTTTGCCATGTCCACACAATTTGATGTGTGCCAAGCTGTAATTAAGACAGGCTTTGTTGCTGTTGTTCAGCTGCTAATTCATGTCCAACTCTTTTGCGACCCCATGGACTGCAGCCCACCAGGTTCCTCTGTTCATGGGATTTCCCAGGCAAACGTGCCTGCCCACTTTCAGCTCACTTGCTCTCACCTCCATGTCTCTGGAGAAACCTCCCACCCACCTAGAATGTGCACTATTCCTCTTTACAACTCACCTGAAACCTGGATTGGAAAGCACCATTTATCCACACTGAAGCCATGACAGCTACTCTCCTGGTCTACCCCAGTGCTGGCATCCATTACAATACACCACCAACTGGTTTGCTTTTGTGTGTCTTTTAAAGATTATCTGTTTTTGATACTATGCTACTTTTTAAATACTCATTTGGCAATGGAGAAACCATTTATAAATTTGACAAACTCTTAACTATCCAGTTTATACTTTGAAAACCAAAGAGCCAAAAGGAAGGTTAAAGAAAAGCAAAATGCTTTATCCTTTTCAAGGATGCATCCAAGCTATTTTAGTGTCTGATTATCAAACAGAGTATGCAAAAAAAAAAATTTAGTCAATGTAAATGATTGTGCACGCATATTTGACTAAATTTTTTTTTGCATACTCTGTTTGATAATCAGACACTAAAATAGCTTGGATATTTATTTATATAAATAAATATGAATATGGATATTTATTTTTACTGCTATTCATGACTGACTCTTCTGAGAATATATACATCAACACAAGAGTCTGTTCCTTTTTTTTGTATACAAATGAAAATATATACATTTAAATATACATACAAGTATATTTGGATGGATAGATAAATTAGTGCTTACAGGCTCAGTCCTGTCTGACTCTTTGCAATCCCATAGACTGTAGCTTGCCAGGCTCCTCTGTCCATGGAATTTTCCAGGCAAGAATAGTATTCTTGCCATCTCCTACCCAGGGATCAAACCTGTGTCTCCTGCACTGGCAGGTGGATTCTTTACCACTGTGCCACCTGGGAAGCCCAGATATATAAATACCAAGACCTATATAAATTAGGATACTTACATCAGAATAAATTCGAGTTCCAATTACACGAGCATAATGTGGATTTGCCTGCATACAGTTACGAGGACAGTATACTCTGAAAAATAAATACATATTTACAAATACTAAGTAGCTGATTATTTTAGTCTTTCTTATTAGTAAAACCATAGATATGCATACACGAGAGTAAACTCAGAATTCTAAACCCTATTCACTTTTTATTGAAGTTATCTATGGTGTATAAAATATGTTATAGGTTTAGAATAGGGTGATACACAATTCTTATAGGTTATATCCATTTATAGTTATTATAAAATATTGGTTATATTCACTGTTATACAATACATTCTTATAGCTTACTTCATACATAATAGTTTGTGCCTTTTAATGCCCTACCTCTGTATTACTCACCCACTTCCCTCTCCACACTGGTAGCCACTAGTTTGTTCTCTGTATCTATGAGTCTGTTTCTTTTTTTTGCTATATTCACTAGTTTACTGTATTTTTTAGATTTCACATATAAGTGATATCATACTATATTTGTCTTTCTCTGTATGACTTATTAAACTTAGCATAATGCCCTCAGGGTCCATCCATGTAGCTGCAAAGGCAAATTTTTACTCTTTTTAATAGCAGAATAGTGTTACATTGCATATATATATATATATATATAATTTTTTTTTTCTTCTGAAATAGGTCAATTGCAGAAGCCAGGCAGCAGACACAACTGCTTCTACTTATTCATCCACTTCCAGCTTTTGGCACAAATGTGTTTCTTTTCTTTTTCCTCTCTCTCTTTCAAAAGAAATTTAGCCAGAAAGCTTTCTAATTTGTGAATTCAAAGCAGAAAGATACATCAGGAAGTATCTTTCTCTCAATATCTGGGAATTTGGTAACTAATGTGGGTGCAGAAATTAGCAAATATATAACCTGGAAAAACTGAACCAGTCTGCCACATATATCTCATAGTTTCTTTTCTCTGTGATCATATCTTTGGTATCCCATCCAATTTCATGGTTTTAACTGTCATCTATAAACTGCTGATTTCCAAATTTATATCTCTGGTTGGGATCTCGTCTCTTAATTCTAAATCTGTATTAATATATCCTGCTGTTTATTCAGTATCTCGTTTTTTGTTGTTGTTGTTGTTGTTGTTGTTGAGTCGCTAAGTCGTGTCAGACTCTGCGACCCCATGGACTGCAGCATGCCAGGCTTCTCTGTCCATCACTATCTCTCTGAGTTTCCTCAAACTCATGTCCATTGAGTCAGTGATGCCATCCAACCATCTCATCCTTTGTTGCTCCCTTTTCCTCCTGCCTTCAATTTTTCCCAGCACTAGGGTCTTTTCCAATGAGTCAGCTCTTCACATCAGGTGACCAAAATACAGAGCTTCAGCTTCAGTATCAGTTCTTCCAAAGAATATTCAGGGTTGATTTCATTTAGGATTGACTGTTTTAATCTCCTTGCTGTCCAAGGGACTCTCAAGAGTCTTCTCCAGCACCACGGTTCAAAAGCATCAATTCTTCAGCACTCAACCCTTTATGGTCCAACTCTCACATCCATACATGACTAATGGAAAAACCATAGCTTTGACAACATGGACCTTTGCCGGTAAAGTGATGTCTCTACTTTTTAAAACACTGTCTAGGCTTGAAAAAGCTATTGTTCCAAGGAGCAAGGATCTTTTAATTTCGTGGCTGCAGTCACCATCACATTGATTTTATCTCCACTTAGGCCTAATAAACACCTCAAATTCAGCATGTTTGAAACCAAATTTCTAATCTCCTCCTCCAGTCCCCCAAATATTCTTTCTTTAGGCTTCCTATAATAAATGTCAACTCCATTATTTGGATGCACAAGCCAAAACCTTTATTCTAGCCTTAATCTCCCTCCTTACCTCAACCTTATATTCAACCCACCAGCAATCTCTATTGGGTGTACACTGAAATAAACTCAGAGCATCCTGAAGTACCATGATCACTGTGACTCTGGACTCCATCATCTGACACCCAGCTCACTGCAATAAGCTCTCCTAGGCTCTCTCTGCTCCCAATCTTGCCCCCTCCAATGTACTTTCCCCACACACTTATACTGAAGAATACAAGTCCAATCATATCGTATCTCTGTTCCAAATATTCTAGTGGCTTTCCATCTAATTCAGAATAAATGGCAAGATCCTTACAATGACCAATAAGCCCTGAATATTGTCTTCCCATTACCTCTCTGACATTATACCCTACCCCTCTTCCACTTTCTCACCCAGGTCCAGTCACACTGGCCTAATGGTTATTCTTCAAACATATGGAATAATCTTATCTTCTGGGTCATTGTGCTTATCTTTCCCTCTGTATGGAATGTTCTTTCTCCAGCTGTCCTACACACTTACTGATACCTTAGCTCATTTTTTCAAAGTTTCCAAAAGGTTTTTTATTTAAACATACAGTCTAATTATCAGTGTTCAATCAGTCACATGACATTTAAAAAAAATCCACTCCCAGAAATTAAGAAACTGTCAAGTGGCACTTTCTAAAATTGATTGGCTCTTCAGAATTCATTCACACACACACATACACACACATACACACACACATAAACTAAAAGAAAATCAGAGCTAAGACTGGAAAAAAAACATAATTCATTCTACATACTAAATCAGAGTCTCAACAAAATGCATGAATGTGTGCTCAGTCATGTCCAACTCTTTGCAACCCCATGGACTGAAGCCCACTACGCTCCTCTGTCCATGGGATTCTCCAGGCAAGAATACTATCATGGGTTGCCATGTCCTCCTCCAGGGCTCAGCAAAATGACCCTATGAGAATCATTATTTGATGAAAGTGCCAATTATTTTCCTAAAAGTGTTGTAAGAAATATGTCAGTTGCAACTATCTTTACCAGTTGAAGCAGGTCTTCTACAAGACCGTTTTTAGGAAATGGCTACAAGTCTTATTTAAATTTCATGTTCCTAAAGTCTGTATGACATAGTACACTCCAGTGTGTATATACTTCCTGTAGCATCTAAACCAGACCCATTTAAATGTAAGCAATATGTGAATCTGAGTTTTTATAACTTTGAATTAAAGGGTTGATTTTAGTAAAAGATGCCTTGTGTTGGAGGAAGGGTATCCCCAGTGACAACAAAATTGTTTTTGTATTTGAGAACTGTTGTGCATTCTCTGCCCACCCTCCAGTGGCAAAACCACCTGCTCTGCCCTTAGAACCAGGCTGTGCAGGCTCCGCCTTGACCATACTTAGTACTTGGTTTGTGGAAGACCGAGGTCAAACACAGTTCAAACTGAGTTAGTTTCTACTTAGGTAAGTTCAGTTCAAAGAAAGAATGTAGGAGCTTTTTGTTTGTTTGTGTTACAATCTCCAGTTTTAACACCTTGTTATTATATACACTTGCAAGAATGTAGACAGTGATCTAGTATTTCTTTCCTTTGACTACAACTTGCTTTAAGCTTGAATAAAGATGCTGACACAGTTCAACAGTACCTCCTTTTACATATAATCTTAAGGAAAGATGTTCGGCCCTGATGTGATCTGGATCTGTGAGTCATGCAATGACCCGACACGTGAGTGATGTGTGTGACTTGTCACTCCTGGGTGGCCAAGCCTCCGTAAAGCTGTCGGAATGAATATATGGGTCTTTTTTTTCCAATGTGAAAACAAATACTTTTCATTGTGACAAAAACAAAAAATTTTAAAAACCTACATTTTTTGGAGACAGGACAGACATTAAGAATGCCTGGAGTGCATGCAGTGTGTGATGTCCATTGCTCCTACTGCTAGCAGTCCAAGACCAAACGCTCTTGAGTCCTAGAGACACCAGGATCCCAGGCAAAAGCAGTTGTCCGGGGTACAAGTCCCCCATTCACTGGTTAAAAATGAAGAAAATTTAAAACACAGTACCTCGGGCAATGCGAAGCAGGCTTGTGGAAAGGACAGAGCTGTTCCACAGTTGTTTCACAAGTGACAGCCTGAACTGAAGTATTCAAACACAAAACAATACGTGAATCCTTTAGAAACAATAACATGCAACAGAGTGATAAGAAAATAAGATGAAAAAAACAGTGCTAACCTGTTACTTTAGAGACTGTGAAGGAATTGGCAGACTGATATTTGCTGAAGATAAAAATAGGAAAATTTCAACCATCAACATCTTACATGCATTGACATCAACATAAATTCTTACATTTTTTAAGTCTGTGAAATTTGATTTCATCCTAAACATTTTTATTTAAATATCTAGACATGGAGAAGTATAAGAATTAATTATCTATTTTATGTCAAACCTATATGACCTTCAAGTATGAACCAAGTTGATACCATTCCTGATATCAGAGAATGACCTCTTTTCATTATCAATCTCAAAAACTTATAGGTAACAGCATGAAATAATACACATTTGTATATATATATTTGTTTCTTATTAAAATTAAAATTCTCAATATACTCATGCTCTGTCATCACAGAACCAAACAATTTACTCTTTCAAAACAGTCAATATAAAGCACTGCAAAAAGACTGCTAAATAATAAGTACCTTAAAAAAATGTGCATTATTCATCTTTTGTTCCCTCTAATACTCCTTATATGCATTATTAAAGCAGGAATAAAAGAAAAAGCATACCATTATATATGAAAATTTTAATTGGTTTATCTATACCAGATTTACAGAAAAACATCTATTGCAAAAGGTAATGCTTATTTATGATGGTACTTTAATTTCACACTCTGCAAGTTTCAAGAGAGTTTCTAAAATAAATGATAAAAAACAAGAGAAAAAAAGTAAATAATAGGATAAATGTTCTCTTTTTTGTAGTTTTTAGTAATAGGATAAATGGTCTTTAATGCAACACCCAGTGTTTGCCTTCCTAAAGTGAATACTTAACATTAATTACTTACTGAAGGTAATTAATAGATATCTGCTGGGTGAATAAGTTAATAAATAAGTGTTTCTATAAAACTTTTACTTAAAAGCATAATTGCTAATGCCTGAAAAACACACATCAAGCCTTCAAGCCTTTGAACAAAACTGTATATATACCACATCATTCCACCAGTTTTAGGATCTTTAATATAAAAAAATTCTTTCTAATCATTGTGAATTCCTTACTGTGGAGTGTTTTGCAATTGTACAGTTACAAAGGAAGGGCAACTATGTCACATTTCCTAAGAAAAGGCATCCCAATATGAGATTCAATAATGTTTATTATTTTGCACAGGGGAAAGAGAAACTGCAAAGTCTACATTTTTCTATTTTCTACAGAGACTATATGAAAATATTTTGTTTCAGAATAATATATTTACTATGTTTAATGTGACAAACATTTCAAAAGTTAATCATTGCTTTTGTTGTTGTTTAGTCATTAAATCATGTCCATCTCTTTGTGACCCCATGGCCTATAGTGTCCGCCAGGTTCCTCTGTCCATGGGATTTCCTAGGCAAGAATACTGGAGTGAGTTGTCATTTTCCTTCTCCAGGGGACCTTCCTGACCCAAGGATGGAACCCACGTCTCCAGCACTGGCAGGCAGATTCTTTACCACTGAGCCACCAGGGAAGCCACCAGGGAATTAATTCTTTTATGTTGGGTCAAATTGCATTTTAAGGAGGAGAAGAAAGGTAACATGATACATTACGTATTTAGAGACTTTTCCAAATGCTCTTTATCTAGTACTTAGTTTATCTTATTGACAAAGTTAGTGTTGCATAAAATAAATAATTGTCTTTAAACAAGAAAGGAAGACTATGTGAATCAATTAGTCTTCTTGGGTATTTTCTATCACAGGTGAAAAATGTATTGTTTCACAATGGGAAAAACTATAAATTTGTACATTCTTAATGACACAAAATTTAAAATTTAGAGTTTTAGCATTATCTGTATAAGATAGCTCAATGGCAAAGAATCTGGTTCAATGCAGGAGACACAGGCTCAATACCTGGGTCAGGAAGAGCTTACGAAAAGGCAATGGCAGCCCACTCCAGTACTGTCTGGAGAATTCCATGGACAGAAGAGCCTGGTGGGTTACAGTCCATAGAGTCTGCAAAGAGTCAGACACGACTGAAGCAACTTACTTAGCATGTATAAGCAAAAGGGTTCAACTGAATTCAGAGACTTTTCCTTCCTTCTGCTCATGGATATTATGTAGCTGAAATAAGCCTTTCTATCTTCTCTCTTTATAAATTAAATTCTTTGGTGCTTTGTTCTAAAAGAATGCAACTCATTGTTGCAACTTAAAATCTCTGGTTCAAAAGATTATTCAGGTACTTACCCAATTGTTTGAACACCATTTCTATTGGATTTGATGAAATAATGTTTCCTTCCTTGTCTAGTGATATCCACCCAACCACCATCATTGTCTATTATCCCATAATGAATTGCAGCCCTACAGATACTGGATTGCTGGGAGAAAAGAAAGAGAGAAAAGAATGCTAAAATAAGAATTCTGCATGGGATACCACTCATTACTATTTATGGCTTTAAACATTTCTGAGCAAAATATCTATAAATATATTAATTATTTTCCCATTAAACATCAAATATTATTTGAAAGGAGCTTATCCTCAAATTTATAATACTTACCATTTCATAATGTACACTGCCAATAACTTTAGCTTTACTATCCAAACAGCCAGCCGGGCATTCATATCTAAATGAAAGAAATGGGAAACAAAATTTAGTTTCTCTAAATGTCTATATAAAATGAAAGTATTTTTGTATCTTGTCAATTAATTTTGAGTGCAATCATAAATATTACCTATTACAGGTTGTTCCTTTGCACTGATCTCTTAATCTTACTTCACAAGAAACAATTTGAGCTAAAATTTAAAAGATAATAATTTAGTTGATGTTACAGCTGCTCTAATTCATCCATACCATCTAATGGCAAGCTTTTGCCATTCTAAAAATGTTCAAGATTAATAAGATACAGTTAAATATGTCAACAACATAAACTTTAAAATTTTTGTAAATAATGCGGAGGTCTTACACATTTGCTGTGTGCTTATGACTTCATTTCTGTTACTATCATCTGCTATTGTCCGGATGTGGGTGTCATGGACTTGTGACTGCTGCCGTTCAATTTCATTTGTTTCTTCTTCTCGAGGAGGATAGTAACTATCTGACCCTTCTGTTAGAGAAAACGGATTTAAGAAATATGAGTCCATCTTAAATGTTCACAAATTATCAATAACGGTACACCTTAAAGTGCCTGTTTAACATTCACTACTACTAGAAAAATAGTAAAAATGTTTACTATTTACTACTAGAAAAATAGTATAAAAGCCAAAAATGTTTTGGCTTACAGTACTGACCTCACATACTGCACTGGAGTAAATAGAGCAGGTTAGGTACACAAACTTTTGAGCACCTGCTTGGTTCATTTATGCTACCATTTGGCTAATATCCAAAGGAATCATTTCTAAGCTTTCCTTATATTTTAAAGTGAAATCAATGATTTGCTTTCATAATGACACCATGAAATCTATACAGTGATTTAAATGAAGTTGAGGCTTAGTGAATTTGCATTTCTTTTCTCAAATGAAATCATATTTTCAGGAAGATAACATTTAAAATTTTCAAGAGAATCATATTTAAAATTCTCCTGAAATATAGCCTAAGAAGGATTGACATTCCCTTGCTATTTACCACAATATCAGTTTCCATGAAGCAGTTTCTATTGTAGAAGGAAATTCAATGTATGCATACCCAATGTATGCAAGACAGCACTTCTTCCAACAGTTTTACAATACTATTTTATATATATATGTATATGCACATAAATATATTTTATTTATATATAACAATAGTTATTTTGGCATGAGAAATTATATACTCTGCAGTAAGAAGCAGAGAATTAGTATAATTCATTGGACATGGTTCAATAAGAATCATGGATAGGTATTTAGACAAACATTTTTAAAGCACTTGAAATAAATTGTGTTAAATTGCTAAATTCTTCAAAAAACGTGACATTCATGGAAATAATTCTAGCCAACACTATATCAAGATGGTTTTTAAGACTGTAAATATACTCGTCACTCTGGGATAATTTCAAAGTAGAATTAAGTGGTCATCTGAAGCAATCATGAAACTTTCCTTTAAATACAAATTAGTCTTCAGTTAAGTTCAGTTCAGTCGCTCAGTCATGTCCAGCTCTCTGTGACTCCATGAATCGCAGCACGCCTGTCCATCACCAACTCCCAGAGTCCAACCAAACCCATGTTAATCGAGTCGGTGGTGCCATCCAGCCATCTCATCCTCTGTCATCCGCTTCTCCTCCTGCCCCCAAACCTTCCCAGAATTAGGGTCTTTTCCATGAGTCAACTCTTTGCATGAGGTGGCCAAAGTATTGGAGTTTCAGCTTCAACATCAGTCTTTCCGATGAACACCCAGGACTGATCTGCTTAGACTTATTAATGTTATAAATATTCTTAAAATTTTTTAAATGATTTCTTCAAAATATTTGAAATAGAGTTCTGAAAACTTTTCATGTAATAACAACATGTGCTTTTTAGCTTTTTAAACACAAATTAATGTGGAAGTTGGGTTAAAATATACATCAAACTGAATGTTACAACAGCACATACCTTTGTAGCACAGATTTTCTCTACACCCTCCTCCAAAACTCGGTGGGCAAGCAGAACAGGGCCGGCCATGTTTGTAGGGGGCGTGGCCCCACCAGTTTCCCCTTAAAAAAATAATTCACTCCATTAAGTGGTAGTTTATTTTTTCTATTTTTGAGAAATCCTTATACCATTTTCCATAGTGACTGCACTAATTTACATTCCCAGCACCAGTGTACAAGGGTCCTCTTTTCTCTACATCCTCACCAACATTTGTTATTTGTATTCTTTTTATTAATAGTATTTCCATAACGATGACCCTATATGTGAGACAGCGAAAGAGACACAGATGTAAAGAACAGACTTTTGGACTCTGGGAGAAGGCGAGGGTGGGATGATTTTAGAGAACAGCATTGAAACATGTATATTATCATATGTGAAACAGATCACCAGTCCAGGTTCGACGCATGAGACAGGGTGCATCCTGGTGCACTGGGATGAATCTGAGGGATGGGATGGGGAGGGAAGGTCAGGATGGGGAACACATGTACACCCATGGCTGATTCATGTGAATGTATGGCAAAAACTACCACAATATTGTAAAGTAATTAGCCTCCAATTAAATTTTAAAAATTTTAAATAATTATAGTATTTCTGACAGATGTGAAGTGACATCTCATTGTTACTAAGTTTAAACATACATTGCTATCCCATTCTTTTGAAAATATTCTAAATAATGTGCTATATATATTATAAGAATTACAAAACCAAACTTTTGCAAAACACTAACCTCTGCTACAGGATATTCATCTATATTCCATTTGTCTTAATAAAAAGAGATTTTTGACTTACATTTGATGAGGTTTAGTTGTGTAATATTGTCAATGTAATTATCTGAAGGGTCTTTACACAGGTGAAATTACATTTCTCAGTCTATAGTTTCCCAACTCTAATAAACCCAAATTATTAAATATTTCAACAATAAAATAGTGCAATAAATAAAACTGAAGTTCTAAAAATATGATTCTTATCTTTACAAAGATCATATTTTCAATTTTCACATTCCTTTTTAGCACCAATTTTATGCATCAGGCAACCATAATTGTTGCCATATTAAGTTAAAACAGCGAACTTCATAACACACACTGAAAATGAGGAAAAAAGTCAAGAATATAAAGTTATATCTACATTGTTAAGCAATATTTACATGTAAAAGCAGTGTTTCGTCTACTCACTTTGGGGAATAATTGCACACCAGGTAAATAGCTTTGGGCCATATTTGCCCCCAGATGTTCATGTTATGGCATAAATTAATGGCACAGCCTATTCTGCTACTTGTTGCCCACACCACCTACATTGGAGGAGAAAAAAAGGCTCAGAGAAAGCAGATTGAGATGAAATAAGACAACAACATGAGAGAAAATGTACAGAAGTGAACTCGAGAACCAGCTGTTACATTCAAAATGAAATGAGGCACTGTCCAAAAGGACATTATTCTAGAGATTTCTGGCAAGTCCTTAGTTTAACTTAAAAAGAGAGAGAGATACATAATAACTCTGAAAGTGAAAGCGTTAGGTGCCCCGTTGTATCCGACTCTTTGCGACCCCATGGACTGTAGCCCACCAGGCTCCTCTGTCCATGCGGATTCTCTGCAAGAATATTGGAGTGGGTAGCCATTCCCTTCTCCAATTTTCATATATAAAACATAAAAATCGTATTACTAAATAATTCAAATGTTACACACCTTCACATGCCTAAATGGCATATTAGGTTTTTTTATGAAGAAACCTACCTAACAAAGGTAGAGAAATTCTCATCTTAAAACAGAAAGTACTGGAGCAAAAGTTAAGGTGTTCAAATTTCTCACATTTTAAGGTGTCACTGACTATTAGGGAACCTCCTGTTGATCTTAATCTTGGACATGCTAAGGTATACAGAAGCATTTGTCTGCTTTATATCCAGTAATAATCGGTCATAGAAAGTTTAGAAACTCAGATCTGTGGTGAGTTTTATCTAGTCAAATCTGTCATTAATTGGTTGATTTAGTAGTTTAGGACATATCCAATGGGAACACTGAGAATTTTTGTAAAAAAAAATAAATGCTGCATGCATCAAATATACTGAATGTCGTGATAAATAAAATCGTATTTTTATTTTTGGAAAATAAAAAATAATGACATCTGAATATAAAGATGGTAAATTTCCTCCTATCTGCATTTACTGGGGCCATATTAAAGTATTTTAAATGTAAAATCACTGAAATTATATTTTTAAGGAAATGTCTATACATTTTTCTGATTATTATTGTTTATAAAAATTTATAAGCCCATCCTACATGCATCTATATATTTGTAACAGCCATACTAAATGATATAAGGAAGACAAATATTCAGTATTCTATAATTTCTCCTACAAAAAACAAACAAAACTTTGTTAGTTTACCCAAATTCAGAGGAATAAAGTATAACATACCCCAGACATACCTGTGTATAATGAGTACATACAGGACCAGAACATCTGAATGGACAATATGGGTTACATTCATGTTCATATGGGTAGCTAAAGTCTCTTACTTCATCATACCATGCTTGCACATGAAATGTTGGGGGCCTATATCTTTATGAAAGAAAATAACCACAAACATCAAGTAAGGTTGGAGAAAATATAAAACTAAACATTGCTGAAAACACTGATAAAATTTGGTCGAGAGGCAGTTCTGTGGAATTTATTAATATTAAACACTTTTGCACATTACATCACTAATACATCAATTACTTGAAACAAAAACAGTCTAGGATACTGCTGATCATTCTGGTATGATATTTGTTTCTTATTTGTCTTGGTGTGACTGCTTATTTTCCTTTTAGGCACTAAGCCTTTGAAAACTTGCAATGATGAATTAGTAAGTATTTCATTTCAAACTCTTCTGTTTTCAGAAACAAAAAGTTATATTTTAAGCTACCTTCCCCAGTGGGCTCCCAAATTCTGTCCAATTGACGGAAGCAAGCTTGCAGGTCCGTGTTCCCACAAACAAGTTTCAGCCCAGGATTCTGCAGACCTTTCCAGTTCTACATCCCATGTCTACAATTCAAAACAAAAACAAAATACAGACACGAAAAGATAATGTATATATAGAATTCGGACATCTCTTTAGAATATAGAGTTAGTCAGTTACATTCTCTCCTTTCTGACTTCTTTGCAAAGTCAGCATCTTAATCTGAGTTCTCTCCATCTCTCATCCAGATTTTTGCACTAGCTTCCTAATGAATCTCCTTTCACATCCCTCATCTCTCCAATCTGCTCTATAAGTATTAAGAATTGCCTAAGTGGACACAAATACGTTTAAGTGATTCCTCTGTTGAGTCGCGTTGGACAAATCCCTGTACACATAAAGTCCAAATCCTTGGTTGCAGTGTTCCCTGTCATAAAACCTGTTATTCCTTGCTTTTGCTAGCACTGTTTCCTCTGCAGAACACATCCTTGTCCCAATTATTTGTCAGACAGACCCTTACTCTTATCACGATCCAACTTTATATAATTTATTCTTGACATATTTTCATTTTTCTTAAACATAAGCCATTTCCTCCTTTTTGTTAAAGCTTTGTTACACTCTTTGCCATGTGGCACTAGCGGTAAACATCCCACCTGCCAACGCAGGAGACTTAAGAGACAAGGGTTCTATCCCAGGGTCAGGAAGATCCCCCGGAGAAGGGAATGGCAGCCCACTCCAGTATTCCTGCCTGGAGAATCCCATGGACAGTAGAACCTGGTGGGCTATAGTCCACGGGGTCGCAAACAGTCAGACACAACTGAAGTGGCTTAGCACGGCACTGAGATGCTAGTATTCATCTGTATGTCTCTGTCATGGGACTGTGAGTTGCTTGGGGACAGTTATTTAACTTATGTTGGTAACCTCAGCTTATTATCTATGTCTGTCGTATGGACAAGGTGGTCAGTAAATGTTTGCTGCATAAATGAATGGTTAGTGAATGTGAATCCTATAAAATGGAAATGCATTTTTGTATGCAAAAAATTCAATAACAGTGACTAATTCACACTTTAAAAATACTTGATAAAGAAACATTTACAATGAGAAAATCATTACCTTCATGTGTCCTGATATTCAGTTTGTTAATTTGAAAATCAGGCAGTATAGTGAATGGGGTGGTAAAAACAAAGAATTTTCCAAAATTGGGCTCAATACTGGCACAATTACAGGATTCTGGGCATGTTAGGAGGGTAGAAAAATAGGCCTGGAACTAGAAATGAGGACACAACCTTAGGTGAAAGCAGTGAGACTGGAGAAAAGCAGACAGACTGAAATAATGTTTAGGAATTTAAATTCCTAGAAGTTGATGGATGACTAAAGGCAGGCAGTGAGGGAAAGAAAAAAAAAAATGGTGAAGACTGATGAGATTACCAAACTGTGAGAAAGAAAAACAGAAAGAGAAATAGATTGTTGTAACAGAAGTGTACATCTCTGCACTTCCATGCATATTTCAAGGCTGATGGGTGAGGTGTCTGTGATACACACAGTATATATGTCAAGTGGAGAGTGGAGACAGACGACCGGGGTTCTGGGAAAAGAAATATATGTCAAAGATATGAATTTTCAAGTTATTCACTCAGAGATGCATTACTTCAGGAAGATGATACAAAATGAGACAAAAAATGTAAAGAAAATTCTGGGGTTATCAAAATTGAAGAGGAGAAAAAAAATGTTTACATAAAATGAACAAGGAAAAGTGGAATCAGAAAGACTAAGGGAAAACTGAAAGAGGATTAAATGATAAAAGGCACAGAACAAGAGATTACAGGAATAGAGAGTGGGCAGTTAAGCGCAAATGTTACAGAGAAGTCCAGGAAGATGAGGTCCGCTCGGTACTAATTCATCACTAAGAGCGATTTGAGGGCATTCCCTGCCGGTTCAGTGGTTAAGAATCCACCTTGCAATGCAGGGGACGCAGGTCCGATCCTTGGCCAGGGAGCCGAGGACTCACATCAAAGTGTTAGCTGCTCAGTCGTGTCCCACTTTTGCAACCCCCTGGACTGTAGCCTGCCAGGCTCCTCTGTCCTTGGAATTCTCCTGGCAAGAAAACTGGAGTGGGTGGCTATTCCTTCTTCCAGGCAATTTTCCCCACCCAGGGACTGAACCTGGGTCTCCTGCATTGCAGGCAGATTCTTTACCATCTGAGCCACCAGGGAAGACCTTTTAAAGGATGGAAGAAACCTAACCACAATTATAGGTCAAAGGACAAGATACTAGAAAGCAAAACACAAGAAAAAAAAATAAGTATGTGTGAAGAAGGGAAGTTTCTTCATCCTACGTATAGTCTCCATATAATCTTACAACAAACATTCTTGCTTATTCAACTGCGGCTCTGAAATGTATAAAATCATGCTTTCAAAGCAAGAAAAAAAATGTATACAAAATTAGCATAATACTACATTATTATTATCTACCAAAAACACACAAAAAAGTATATCTACATGCCACTAAAAATTAACAGCACAAAAGTATCTGGATTTCATAAAAACTTGAATTTCACTTTGAATTAATATCAAATGTTCAAGATGACTGGTTTTGTGGTATAGACATCAGAAACATATGCTATCAGTAAGTATTTATCAGGTAAACACTTTGCCAAATGTGAACATACTATTATTAAATTCATTACTTAAATTAGACCTAATTTTATAATGTACAAATATGTAAATATTACGTAAAATGCAAAGGCATAATTCAAATTGCTGTCATTATTTACCCAAACAAATTAGGCAAGAAACAAAGAATTTGGCTGAAGTCCCAAAAAATGAGCAAGATGCTGATATCCCTTCGTATCCAGACGGTCAGAGAGACAGACACCTCTCAAAAGGAAGCTTACTTCTAGGTAGAGTTCCCTGGTAAGTAGGTTGTCCTTAAGAGACAAACAAATTTCTGCCTTCAATCTTGAAAATCAGATTCTTGCATAGTATTTTAATCATACTCATGGCTCAGCGATAAAGAATCCACCTGCCAATGCAGAGACTCGGGTTCAACCCCTGGGTCAGGAAGACCCCGCTAGAGGAGGAAATGGCAACCCACTCAGGTATTCTTGCCTGGAAAATCCCTTGGACAGGGAAACCTGATGAGCTACAGTCCACAAGTCTCAGAAGAATCGGACACGACTTAGCACCTAAACAACAACACAGTGAAAATATATTTTTCCATAGGTTTCTAATTTAGCAACAAAGCAACCTCACAAAGCACAGCCAGGCACCAGAAGAAAAACACAAACATTCCTAGATGGGGAAGAAAAAAAAAAAAAGGCCTTGAAACCATTGGAATGGTTTTAAAACACTCTTCCCACGAAGGGTGGAGTTGAATTCCATCCCCTTTCCTTCAAGCTGAGTTAGATAGTGGCTCCCTTCTAACAAACAGAATAGCACTGTGAGATTTCCCCAGCTAGGTTAGGAAATAAAGCCTCTATCTGATTCTTTCTCTTTTAATATACACATCTTAAAAGACCTAAGTCAACAAATTAGGATTTCAGCTACCCAGAAGAGGTAGCTAAAAAAATAAGATGGAGAGACCACATAGAAACAGACAGAGAGATGCAAGAGGAATTGCTACTGTTGGTGTCTTCCTATCCCAGACATGAGACTTGTAAGTGCCTGTCCAGGTCACTCCAAACAAGTAAGAGACCCAGAAGAACCACCCAGCTAAGGGAGTTCTTAAGGCCCGTATTCAAGGTCAATTTACTCTTGTGTTACACACAATTCTACAACCTTAGACGTCAGTTTTTCCTACAAAATTGATGGATTCTTTCTAGAGAAAATACACAACTATTTCCAAGTTCACAAATATGTTGTATATCCAAAGTTTGTTTATATATCTGTTGTGTAGAAACTGGAATAAAATCTACAACATATCATTCAAATGCTTTAGGCTGTGTTTTCTTATTTGTAAAACATGTCAGTTAAGATAAAAGATAACTCAGGTTCCTTTAAGGACTAAAATTTAATTGCTGACTATATATTATGGACAAGCTGTCTTTACAGCATGATTTCTCTTCTATTTAATCCATTACAAATGGGAGTGGGGGACATCCCTGGTGGTCCAGTCGTAAGATACCACCTTCCAATGCTAGGGGTGTGGGTTTGATCCCTGGTTGGGAAACTAAGACCCCCATATGCTACAGGGTGTGGCCAAAATTAGAAATAAATAAAACTCATTAAAAATAATAAAATGGGGAATGGAGCATATCAAATTAACTATGATAAAGCTAAAACAGGGATATACATTATTTTAATACAAGAACTGAGGCAAAGAGCATGCAGCTAAAATTTGCTATCAATATATAATAAATATTAGTGACAATTTTGAAAGTAATCAATTGAAGAATCCAAACAAGCACTGCTATTTAGGATAAGTTCAACAATGTGAATCAAGAACACTCTTAAAAAAAAAAAAATCACTGAAAATATAGTTGTCCTAGAAGAAATACTATCATATAACACGACAACAGCACAGAATATATATTTTTATGCTACAACATAATATTTCATGTTTGAAGACAGGCAATAATTCATACCCATCCCATTTAAATGCAGGTTACTCTCTATACATTTCTATTTAAATTCAGGATTGTAAATTAAATCAAGATGGCCTAACCAGCTTCATTTTTTCTCTCTGAACTATTCACCCAGGACTAATTTAAAGCCAAGCCACACTTAAAATTACCATTTCTTTATAGAACGGGTACTTGAGGTGTGCAGAAATAAAAACCACTCTATTTTCCAACTGCATGAATAAGCTGTTCCTTCTGAGAACATAGTAAAGTCTTCAATTTAAGTTTTATTACTAAAAGAAATATTTAGAATATTATTCACATACTTTGTCTCCGGGGTCATTTTTCAGCCGGTTGATCATAGTGGCTTTATCATTTCCCATGTGTATGTATATGAGAAACCTTAAACCTTGAAAAAGGACTGTTAAAAGTAAACCTTGAAATTTATAGTAGTTTTAGCACTGAAAGGGCTTCCTTGGTGGCTCAGATGGTAAATAATTCGCCTGCAATATGGGAGACCTGAGTTCAATCCCTGGGTTGGGAAGATCCCCTGGAGAAGGGAACAACTACTCACTCCATGATTCTTGCCTAGAGAATTCCATGGACAGAGGAGCCTGGCAGGCTCTAGTCCATGGGGCTGCAAAGAGTTGGATACAACTGAGCGACTTTTACTTCACTTCACTTTAGCACTAAAACAATGTGTTGTAAAGTCTAAAAATTATGTAGTTCTCCAGACATATACAGAAAATTCCATTGACTGCTCTTCTTTGTGAAATGTAATGAGCATACACAATTCATACGCCTACCAAAATACCTGTTATGCTATTATAATAGCAGTCAATGACAGCTGCAAATCATTGAGGGGCGTAGTTTTTAATAGAGTTAATATTGCTAGCTTACCAGAGGTTGTATCCCTATACATGAGGCAAAGACCGTCATTAGTAATATAACTCTTTCTCTTTGAAACTCAGAATAGCTCCTCTCTTAAAAAGGCTTCAGTTCAGTTCAGTTGCTCAGTTGTGTTGGACTCTTTGTGACCCCATGGACTGCAGCACGCCAGGCTTCCCTGTCCATCACCAACTCCCAGAGCTTGCTCAAACTCATGTTCATAGAGTCGGTGATGGCATCCAACCACATCATCCTCTGTCATCCCCTTCTCCTCCTGCCTTTAATCTTTCCCAGCATCAGTGTCTTTCCCAGTGAGTCAGTTCTTCGCATCAAGTGGCCAAAGTACTAGAGTTTCAGCTTCAGCATCAGTCCTTCCAATGAAAGCTCAGGACTGATTTCCTTTAGGATTGACTGGTTTGACCTTCTTGTATTTCAAGGGACTCTCAAGAGTCTTCTCCAACACTACAGTTCAAAAGCATCAAATCTTCGTTGCTCAGCTTTCTTTATATAGTCCAACTCTCACATCCATATATGACTACTAGAAAAACCACAGCTTTGACTAGATGGACCTTTGTTGGCAAAGTAATGTCTCTGCTTTTTAATATGTTATCTAGGTTGGTCACAGTTTTTCTTCCAAGAAAGATTTTCAAATATATTTTCTTTACTATTGTACATTTATAGCTCTTTCCAGATTTGTTGCTGTTTAATCGCTAAGTTGTGTTCAACTTTTACAACCCCATGGACTGTAGACTACCAGGCTCCTCTGTCCATGGGATTCTCCAGGAAAGAATATTGGACTGGGTAGCCATTTCCTTTTTCAGGGGACCTCCCCAATCCAGGCATCAAACCAGCATCTCCATGACTGACATGCAGATTCTTTACCACTGAACCACCTGCCAAGCCCATTTACGTAACTTTAAAATTCTTGTCCTGGAAATCACTGTCTTTTTGCAGTGTCAAAATTATTGTTGCAGGACATTAAACCAGAGTTGAAAGCAATGTTAATTAGTCACTAGGAATCTGCCTGAAGAGCGTTTTTCTTCTAATTGAGCGTTTTCTTCTAATACTAATTTAGTTTTAGTATTAAAAACTAAAGAGAATAGTAGACTATTTTTCAAATAAAAGTCAAACATTAATTTAAACTTTTTAGTTAATTATTAGTACTAAAGATTGTATTAAAGCACATGGAGTAAAGTTTTGTGGTATTATCTGCTTGATTTCTGTACTCAGACTCCTCATACATAAATCCTCAAAGATGAGTGGCAGGCCAAGGAAACTGGCCCTGAAAGAGACACATGTGCCCTAATGTTTATTATAGCACTGTTTACAATATCTAGGACATGGAAGCAATCTAGATGTCCATCAGCAGACAAATGGATAAGAAAGCTGTGGTACATATACACAATGGAATATTACTCAGCTATTAAAACGAACACATTTGAATCAGTTCTAATGAGGTGGATGAAACTGGAGCCTGTTATACAGAGTGAAGTAATTTAGAAAGAAAAATACTAATACAGTATATTAATGCATATATATGGAAATTAGAAAGATGGTAATGATGACCCTATATGTGAGACAGCAAAGGAGATACAGATATAAAGAACAGACTTTTGAACTCTGTGGGAGACGGTGAGGGTGGGATGATTTGAGAGGAAAATGTGAAATAGATTGTCAGTCCAAGTTTGAAATAGGGCACTCAAAGCGGGGTTACTGGGACAACCCAGAGGGATATGATGGGGAGGGAGGTGGGAAGGGGGTTCAGGATGGGAGACACATGTACTCCTGTGGCTGATTCATGTCAATGTATGGCAAAAACTACCACAATATTGTAAAGTAATTAGCCTCCAATTAAAATAAATCAATTTTTTTTTTTTTTAAAAAGGATGAGTGGTAGGGATGGAGATGACAGACATCTCTTTATCCACAAAGATACTGATGGGCACTTCCTGGTGAAGGTAACTGGTCTACTGAAGGAAATATTCTAAATGACACTGAAGTTGTAAGTAGTTTATTTCATGTATTGGGTTGGCCAAAAAGTTTGTTCAGGTTTTTTCCATAAGATGTTACAGAAAAAAATCTGAAGGAACTTTTCGGCCAACTCAATAGTTTAGATTCACCAATGAAAAAAACATTAAGAGTAAACAAAGAAATTTTAATAGGAAATTGACCAGCATGATCTGACACCTTTAAATGCACACAGAAATAATCGACTGACTGGAAACTCTCACATAATTTAGTAACGGCTTAATGTCATTCTAAGCAGGGAGAAATACGACTAGAAGATTTTCTACCATTCTAGAAAACCCCATCTCAGTGGCTGAAGCTATGATAAGTCTTTTTGAAGATATGCTGAGACATGAAAAGACATAGTCTTTTCAAAGATATTCTTGCCTGGAAAAATCAATGGACAGAGGAGCCTGGTGGGCTATAGTCCATTGGGTCACAAAGAATTGGACACAACTGAGCACACACTCTGAGAAAAACATCTTAAAATAGTTAAGATAAACATTTACTCAAAAAGATTTTTAAATAGCAAGCAATGTTGTAATTTTCTATTCAAAAGAGTATCTAAGTAATCGAGAAATGTTTTAGTTCATTATAATTTTTGGCAAAATTGATATAGCTTTACTGGGTTTTCAAGATAAATGCAAAAAAAAAAAATGGTCCCTGATTCTCTTACTGTTAGGTATCTTAATTAAATGGTAACCAACACTAGTCCATGACACAATATGCAGTTTGAATGTATGGACTTTTAAAATATGCATTGCTGTCTGGCAAAGAAACAACATCAAAGCACAATAGCATTTGAAAATGCAGATACGCTGGACATCTAGATCTTGGCTGAAAGCTCTGGTCTTATATTTCTACTGAACACTATAAATTCCAATGAAGCTATTTAAAAAAATATATATAAGTACTTGCAATAAAATTTGAACATGAATTCCACAAACATCTGTCTTCTTTAGATGTATATATCTGCATACAGAAAACCATCCTCTTACCTCTAACCCTACCTCAGTTCTGGATTAGGGAATGGCAACCCACTCCATTATTACTGCCTGAAAAATCCATGGACAGAGGAGCCTGGCAGGCTATAGGTCACAGGGTCTTAAAGAGTTGGACAAATGACTGAGCTCACATGTACACACACATACAACTCAGTTCTGAGCAGTTACTGGCTGTCAGAAGTAATGATACCATTCCAGATTCCAATATATTGAAAATAACTGTGAGTACTAAAAACCTTCTTTCCCTAGTACTACGTCTTCTAGTCACATGCAAGCAAGGTCGTTATTGATGAGTTCCTTCCCATTACTTATACAGACAGAGATAAAACTCAACTTGTACTTGTTCTGATTACTCAAACTAAGGTTAAAATTAAAATACATGATACGCCCTGGAAGAGTCTTCTTCCCATTTAAATTGTCTATTTTCAAATGTATCTGATTATGTCAAGTTTGGCTTCTGTTTCCTTGTGACTTGGCTTCTGTGACATTAGTCAGCTGCAGTAAGTCTCTTCAATTTCTTTTAGCTTTAAAATTCTATTATTTTGTAGTTTCTTCTAGAGTGCCCTGTATGTTTTGTAGAATCCCATAAAATCTTCCAAATATAAAATAATATTTCTGATGACAATAGAAGCTATTTCTTAACTAAGAAGCAAAAGTTGATCTGTGATTTTCAAGACTGCAAAGCCAAAGTGTTAGTTGCTCAGTTTGGTCTGACTTTTTGTGACCCCATAGCGCTCACCAGGCTCCTCTGTCCCTGGGATTCTACAAGCAAGAATACTATAGTGGGTTGCCATGCCCTTCTCAGGGGATCTTCCCAACCCAGGGATCAAAACATGGGTCTCCTGCATTGTAGACAGATTCTCTACCATGTGTGTCTCCAGGGAAGCCTAATTATGATTCTAGAGAACTGTTTCTGAATCATTGCTATTGGATAAAGTTTTAATACTGTGCCAAACTGAAAACCTTCAATAAAACTTCCTGGTAAAACTTCAACGTAACTGAGTAAGACAAGAAGTTATTCTCAATAAACAGTTAACACCAGGTATCTCTTCAGCTTAGTGCTGAAGTGCCAACGATAAATCTTCGAAGTAAGTCACAGACTTTTTACATGTAATTTTTCTACACAGCTAAAAGGATGATCAGGATTTTCTAGCCAGCTCATGAATGTACAAGCAGATGAAGAAAATCGAAAACATATATAGCTATCTCTTTCTAAACACCACCTTTAAGAGATAATTCTTGTCCTGGCCCTTCTGGAAAAACAGCTATATAAATATCCATCAGATGTCAAAACATAAATCCCTCTCAAACCACTGTTGTGTTTTCTATTTACATCGGAAACTGCAATCCCAAAATCTGATGGAATAAGCTGTCAATGTGATCTGCTTAATAGAATTAACTGGAGCTCTAGGAAAGAATTTGTTTTTCGATGGAAGTAACACATTTGACAGTTCACAATGCTTCAGCTTCAAATTCCAAAAATAATGCCTCATTATAAAATCTTAGCCACCTTCTTCTCTCCCTGATGGTGGTATTATCAGAACTACAATGAAGAGCCAGACATCAAGGAGATTAATCAATCATTCAATATATGTTAAAAGAGCCTATGAGGTTTTTGTGACAACGTCATCTGGTACAAAAAGCACTGGGAAACAGTACATTCCTTACAACTCGGAAATTACCTCAGGTGTTTTAACTCCTGTGCTTCACCTGCTTTGCAAAGACTTTGTAGTCACAGGGAAAATGCATGAGGTTCAGATTTCAAAGGGAACACCTGTGTTTCTGGACAGAGAGGCTTTGCCAGGTACTGAGAAAATAACAGCATCACCCCAGGGCAAGGCACATATGAGGGTCTCCTGGAAATGACAGAGATGTGAGGCAGATGTGGCAGTGTTTTACCTAAAATCTACTTCAAAACAAAACCTTGGAAGTCTTAGCAAAGGAGCGACTTAATGATCGAGGAAACTGCATCTTCAGTTTACTAAAATTAAAATAATTTTTGGAATGAAAATTTCATGTGTGGATGAACTCACAAGATCATTTTAGTTACACCCACTGTATTGATATCATATAGACAGACTGAACGCATTATATAAGGCAAACTGTCCTGGTGACGCTGCAGAGCCGTGAAATCAACAAAATCCTTATCTTTCTCCAGAATGTCTCCTCATTCGTATCTCATCTCCCTGCCTAGGCCCTCCCAAATCTGGCTATAACTTACTTACATACCTCACTTACCATCCACCCCTTCTCAACCTCAGCTGACTCTACTGGAACATTAAAATGCCTGTACATCATCAGGAGATCTTGTTAAAATTCAGATTCTGACTCAGTACGTCAGGAGAGAAATCCAAGGTACGACATTTCTAACAGAAGCATACACTGAATAACCATACTTCAAGAAGCAAGGTTCTAGTACTCGTCATTCATATTTCTCGGCCACTGAATCCATCAGAAATTTTCCCCTACGAGACTGTTCTTTCTTTCCTCCCCTCCTTGGTTAAACTTTATCCTTTTACCAAAGTCCTGTTAACAGTCTCTCTCCTCTTGGGAGTCATTTCAACCACATTTATCTATTTATTCTATTTATCTCACCCTTCTCTGAATTGTCTTATTAAAGACAACAATCACGATGTGTTCTTTGACATCTGCTTCCACTTTGGATTTCAATTCTCAAAGCAGAATTTTAAATCAAAAACTGTCTCATACTTTTTCTGTGTTTTCCATGCCGCCTAATATAAAACTTGGCATACAATATACTGTCAATATGCACTCATCGATTTTCTCTAGCCTCAGCTGGCCTGGCCTGGGCAATAACTTGGATCACAACTACAGGAACCTAAATACCCTGCATCAGAGATACTAGTGTGCTATAAAATCAGGTGAAAGGGTATTCATGATGCTGCTGTTGTTTATTAGCTAAATTGTGTCTTAGCTATTAGCTAAGTCTTTTTGCAAACCCCTGTACTGTAGCCCTCCAGGCTCCTCTGTCATGGGATTTCCCAGGCAAGAACTGGAGTGGATTGCCATTTCCTTCTCCAGGGGATCTTCCCACCCAGCGATGGAACTCATCTCTTCTGCATTGGCAGGTGGATTCTTTATCACTGAGCCACCAGAGAAGCCCAACTCATGATGTACCTAGGCTAGGCTAAAGATAAATTTTTGAGGAGTTGAACATGGATTATTTTTGTAAAGGCCATATCTTTTTACTGACTTTGTGATAAATTCAAAGCTATAATGCTTTCATTGTTTTTGTTGCCATTTAGGAGAGAAGTTGTTAATCTTTAAGACTATATTTAAGAGACCTCAGTATTTAAGGAAATCCTTTAGTAACTGAGAAAGTACAATACCATCTACCAGTTCTCTAAGTCTTGATCTATTAATATTCCAAAATCACTGCAGATGATGACTGCAGCCATGAAATTAAAAGATGCGTGCTCCTTGGAAGAAAAGTTATAACCAATCTAGACAGCATACTAAAACTAACAGCATTTCCTTGTTGAAACAGAATTAATCAAATCCTTTTTCATTCCACCCATTTTAGAATCACTGTTGAAAATCTTGTCATCTTTTTACTTTTTTATTCATTCCATTTTTCCCCTTCCAATTACCATAAATAGAACTTAGAGTATGTGTCAGCCTCTCAGCTGAGGAAATGCAAAACCTACTAAAGCACAGTTCCTTCCCACAAAGGAAAGTAAGGCAAGAGAAAGAGACAAGGATGTAAATAACAGAGGCAGAGACAGGCATGAAATGCTGTAGAAGCCAAGGAACTGGGGTTAGAGTGTACCTAACTTTGGACAGGGGGGTATTAGACAAAAAAGCAGATTAGTCTTTAGGTGAGTCTTGAAGGAAGAGGAGAAATTCACTGGAGAGAAAACAAGATGCACATAAATCATTCCAGCACCTGCAAAAGCAACGGCTTGGCAAGATGCCTACAGCCTAAAAAGCCCAAGCTATATGGAATAATGATGCAGATGCTTTTATGAAAGAGCACTGCTTTTCATTTGTTTAGATATATTCACTGTATTCACCGAACTCAGGTAACAAAACTCTTCTGTCAGCCTTTTCTTTCTAGATGGGAGTTCTGAGGTTCTTACTTCATCTTCATTCAAAAGCCTCCCTTTCCCCACCTCTTTCTTTTTTGGCTTTAGTTTCCTGTCTCTGGACAACACCTGATCTCACTATAGGTTTTTTTGAGCCCATCCATCAATCATTCAATATTTCAGATTTGGATTTGCCAGATCTTGAGCAAACACAAGATACAGTTTTATATTTTATTCCTAGCACCTTTATTGGATTGTCTGTTTAGATAAGGTTACCTGAACTGTTTGAGTTGCAACAGCAACACAAAGGGGAAAGTTATAAAAAGTAACTCCCCTGCTCATTCTTGGGTCTTATCTAATAGTTCATTATCTGGTCTAGCTGACCTTTTCTACACCCCCCACCCCTACCCCTCACCTCTGTTCTTGCTCACTTCTGAATTCTACTTCCTTCCTTCTCATTCATGCGGCTTTTTGAATTTATCCTGTCATTGACTGCACTTCTGTTTTCACAATCCCACAGAACTGTGCCGTTAACTAATTTTGAGATTCCATTTTCCACCACTCCTTCAAGTAGATAGATTTAAACAGTGAGTCTTGGGAAATCTTATTGTTTAAGCTTGTCTTTCTTTTTGGTTTCTAAGCACTTCATGAAAGGGAGTCATTTCTATTTTCCTGCACTAATAATTAAGAGTTGCTACCTTAGAAAAAGGAGAAGGTGAATGTGAGAGCTGAGGTGAAAAAGGATCTGAATCTTAGAGTCAATTTTTAATGTCTTTTTTTAGCCCTCACCTCCTCTAGACAGCCTCAAGCTTTCTACTCAGTTCCACGCCCAGTGGCTGCCACATCACCTGGGAGCTTGTTAGGAATGCAGAAATATCGGGGGTGGGGGGGGGGGCACCCAGACCTCCTGAATAAATAATCTGCATGTTAACAAGATTCCCAGGGAATTCATATGCACAGTAAAGCTTGAGTGACACTGGGCTAAAACACCCTGATTTCTATTACCCAAATCATACTTAGCTGCTTTTTCATGAAAAACATTTTTGCTACCCTTAATTTTCTGGTGATTGACTTCAAAATTTTCTTTGATTAAACACTTACAACATAAAACCTGTCTAGCCTATTAAATAGTGTCCATGTTCATATTTTGCCTTTGTGGTTGATGAGCTTCTAATAAAGAAAATCTGTTGCCTTTTTTGTAATAAGCTATTAAGAAAAAGTTGACTTAGTTAACTGAATTGCATTTTACTGATTCTGTTAATTAGTTAAAAGAAAAAATAAGATTCATTGGCTTATAGTTCTAGGTTCTTATATTAAACTCACCAGTTTAATAACCCACTAATCCAAGTCACATATCTGGGTCATTCCCATAATTTACTTTTTGGAGTTCCCATACAATTAGTTGTATTTAACCTCCAGTCTGCAATTTGAACCTCAAACACATTACGTGGTCTGTATCTGCACTTGATTTGTATTACAGAATATTTGAACACTTTAAAAATCAACCCCCTTCTCCCACCCTGGCTAACAGGACTTTAATCTCATTCACATCTCCAGGAGCTGCCTAGTCAAATGCCCTCAGAGGTCAAGCAGGTAACACCACATGAAATGGCTGTAAAGAGTGGTGTGATCTATGGCAAACCAGAGAAATTATTACTTTATATTTTCTTGCTTTTTGGAAATACTTGACTACTACATATGATAGGAATACATACTGTAGCAAACTTCTTCCCTATTAGATTTTGTAACTTAAAGTGAAACAAACGAACACCAAGCACCTCAAAACATCTCATGTATTTGACTCCACAGAGATCTTTATGTAATAACCCCCAAAATACCTTTTCAGAATATCCATCCCATCCTCACACTGCTCCATTCCTACCCTCTCAATCTCGGCTGACAATCTTGCTCCATACTTCACTGGGAAAAACAGAATTATTCATATGAAAATTCTCTTTTTTCACTAAATACACCAAATGTACCTACAGCCTCAGCCCTTCCGGTCAGAAGGAAATAACTGACTCTGCAGTTATATCTCCCTCCCATGTCAAGTGCTCTTACAATCTGTGCAACTTCTATCACCTTTGCGTCAACTTCCAAGCACACTCTTTAAAACACAAAACCAAAAACACTGCCATGTACCCATGTAGTGCTAGCTGATTCCGTTTTTCAAATTGTTCTCAGCTTTCTCTGCTTATTTCTCCTTTCTGCTCAACCCCTACATGTTGCTGGGCCATGACTCAACTTAAAGCATTCAACCTTCATCTATAAAAATCTTCTTGGATGGTTCTTAACAGCATCTATACATCATTTCTACACTTTTATCTCAAGTCCCACTTCTCCACTGACCATTAAACTCAGCTGAGGATGACAAGGCAATACAAAATAGGCTTTGCCTAAAGGAACCCCCTGATTTCATCCTTACCCTCTCTTGTTTCTCTTCCTGTTTCAATAAATGCTTCAATTTCGCATCAATATGCTTAAGTAAGAATATTGCTAAGTTGGTAAAGAATCCGCCTGCAATGCAGGAGACCCTGGTTCGATTTCTGGATTGGGAAGATCCCCTGGAGAAGGGAAAGGCTACCCACTCCAGAATTCTGGCCTAGAGAATCCCATGGACTACATCGTGTCACAAAGAGTTGGACATGACTGAGCAACTTTCACTTTCACTTTTATGCTTAAGTAAAAATCTTTAAAAAGTCCTCCTTATCTTTCACCCTTCATATTAAATTTATCAAAAAAAAATCAGCAAAGCTATCTAAACAGACCTGAAACTACCCATCTCTCTCCATCTTTACCACTGTCACCCTGGTCCCAGCCATCAGTCTCTCATTATAATATACCAATGGCTTCCTACCTATCTCTCTGTGCTTTCACTGTGAATCCTCCTGCAACCCATTCCCCAAGGCACAGAGTAATTATATAAAACTGGAAATAAGACCAGGTCAGTCCCTTGCCAGGATTTTCCAATGGCTTGTCATTTCCCTCGACATAAAATCCAAACTTATCTTCACCAATATGGCCAAAGAGGAATTCTGGCCCCCGCTTATATGTCTACTTTATTTTCTAACACTTTCCTCATTATTGAATAAAATTCAGCCATCTTACCCTTCTTTGTAGTCCCTGAAGACCCCCACCTCATTTCTGACTTAAAGGCCTTTTACCTGATATTCCTTCTGCCTAGATTTCTATAGTTTTATTTAGTTGACTCATTATTCTAATTTAGCTCTCAACTCAAAAGTCATTAATTTAGAGAGGTCTTCCCCAACTACTCAGTATGTTAACTCCATCTCTATCATGCATGCATCCTAAGTCACTTCAGTCGTGTCTGATTCTGTGCGACCCTATGGACCATAGCCTGCCAGGCTCCTCTATCCATGTGATTCTCTACGCAAGAATACTACAGTGTGTTGCCGTGTCCTCCTCCAGGGGAGCTTCCCGACCCAGGGATCAAACCTATGTCTCCTTATGTCTCCTGCATTGGCAGGTGGGTTCTTTACCACTAGTGCCACCTCAGAAGCCCCCACCTCTACCATGCTCCATCATCTCACTCTGTTTATTTTCATTAATTTGTTGAGCTTTTTATACATGAATATATTCCTTTGCATCAAAAACAGTGCCTGGTACAAAAATGCTCAATCAGTATTTGTTGAATTAAATTCTTTGTAAATCACAAATTTATCAATTAGAATAAAAAATTGTTTTAATCAATTACAAATGCCTTTCTGTACCTTCTTGAAATTATGAAAGCAACAGATACTTAGGAAAATAAAGAAAGGGTTACTTAAACATACTTACTGTTATACCTTCACAAGACAATTCATTATCACTTGAATTTTCACAGTTTCTTCCAATGAACTAAATATTCTATGTAACATATGCATATATTGTGTTCATGGGGTTCTCAAAAAGAGTCAAACACAAAACTTAGCGACTTAACAACAACAATGTATATATTATACATGACAACATATAAAACTATAAAATGCTAGCTTAATAAACTTAAATTCAATTAGTAAAAATCATTACAAAGATGAGAATTTAAATTTTAAATCCTGTGTAATTACTTGGTTGTATAAATTCCCAAGAAGAGTATGTGAGAGAACACAGCTGAACAATAGCAAAGAATGCTCTTGAACTAAATGTCATCCTTAATTGTGATTATAAACGATTATAAATGACCATGTTGCTTTTAATGAAGGCATCTGGTAAAGATAACTATGAAACAATTAAGCAAAGAAATTGCATTTCTCTACCGACTATAATTATAAATTTGGGATATGTTCCCAAACTGACTTACCTCTTCTAAAACTAAGTTGAAAACTTTGGGTTAGAAAAGAGCTAAGGTTGCCAATACCACCTGGCCCAGAGGAGATAGTTCATGTTTGATGAATGAGTGGGTGAACAAGCTTGACCATTTCTCCCATCCATTCTTCCTTGACCCATTCTTGGACTACTATGATGATACCCAAACTGTTTTATGAGACCTCTGATATAGCCTCCATATCTCAAAATTCAAGGTTCCTCATTTCCCTTGATCTTTATAAGCAACATTTAACAGAGTTGATCATCCTTTCTGCCTTTCTTCATCTGACTTCAGGACATCTTTCTTCCCTGTTTTTTTCCCTAACTCTCAACTCCATCTGCCGTTCCTCCTCTCCTTCCCTGACTCTACACTGGTTAAGTACGTCATGGGCTCACTTTGTGAATATCTCTTCTTTCTATGGGGCAGTGTGAGAGACCTGGGTTGGGAATATCCCCTGGAGGAGGACATGGCAACCCAATCTAGTATTCTTGCCTAGAGAATCCCCATGGACAGAGGTATCTGGCAAGTTGCAATTCATGGGGTTGCAAAAGTCAGACACAACTGAGCAACCAAGCACAGCTTCCTTCTGTACTCATTCCCCTGATGATTTCATCTCTCCTATGGCTTTAACATCATCTAAATTCTGACGAATCCTAACTTTATGGTCCAGACTAGACCACATACATCGAGTTGCACACATGAAAAATTCACTTGGATATTTAAGGGAAATCCTAAGTTTAATTTATCCAAAACTGAGCTCCAGCTTTCTCTACCAAAAGCTTGGTCAAGTCACATTCTTCTATATCTTAAAAAATGGTAACTCCAATATTTCCCTGTTCCTCAGACAAAATCTTTACATCTACACCAAGCATCCAAAATATGTCTATGTTACCTCCAAGATGGAATCAAATCCCAGTGACATACCCCACAATGATGCAATGGGTGTTTAATGAATAGGAACTATGTCACTGTCCTTTTCTGCTAAAGTTCTCACTTCCCTTTTTAGAGGGATTGGGAGAGTAGAGTGGAGTTGAGGGCAGACCATGTGGGAAAATAGCAAGCATTGGTACCCTGGGAAGTGAGGAGACAAAGTTTGCTTCTATCTCTTTTCCACTCTTGGATTTGGGTGGGTGAAATGGCAATGGGTAATCTGCTGATTTCCAGACTCTCTGTAACCATTCCGAAAGTCAGGACAAGTTGAAATTTCCCCATTGATTTTTTTTTTTTCTTCCCTTTTTTTTCCCCACTGATATTTAAACCAGGATGGAAAGTAACACCAGTGTTCAAAACCTGCAGTCAGGGCTTGGGTGGATTTAGACACTGCACTAGATGCGGGAACTTGGCTGCCTGGCTGGCCAAGTCAATTGCACGAGTCTTGCAGCAAGGCTTTCTTGAATTTATCAATGTTGATGTCAGGACTGCAAATGAGATTTAGTGTGGATTCACACTATACCACTTCTCATCACCTTCAAGGCTACCATCCCACTCCTAGCCACCATCAACTGCTGGACTGATTACTGCAATTGCCTTGAATCCCTGCCTTTACCATGGCCCCTCCTCCCACCACTTAAAGTCTATTCTCAACAAATGCAAATTGATTCTGAGTTAGTGTAAGTATTAATAAGATCATGATATTCCTCTGTTCAAATGACTTCTTGTCACTTGGACTCAGAGGGAGTCTTTACAATGACTACAGTGACATGTATCTGTTCTCCTCAGTGAAAGCAGGGAACTCATTTTCTACATGACATTCATATTCGTGCCAGCCACAGGGGCCACTTGCCAAGTTGGGAGAGTTAGGGTTTTTACAGCTATTCTAGGCAAGTTAGAATGTTTGTTGTATTTACAGCTGGGCCCTCAACGGTGCCTGGCATTTGGTAAACTAATAATTGTCAAATAAAGGAATAAACAACAATAACAATTCCAAAATTTTGTGACACTTTTCTGGCTCTGGGTAGTCCACTCTCCTGATGGAACTGCTTCTCATGTCTTGCCTTTCTAAGATTCTAGATCTGCTGCTTTCGTTTAATGAGGAATCTTTAATCTCCCAGAATTACTGGGTAGCTAACAAATTCAACAGAATTGAGCTGTAATGTCACTCCCTTCCTACAGGTATTGCCATCTACAAGTACAACTTTCAAAAAGAAAATTACATTAATTTGAAGAGTCAATGCTAAACAAAAAATACTATGCATCCAAATTAAGGCTTAAAAAACTTTTCAATTTTCTAGACAAATTAACTAATACAAAAAAAAGCTTTATTATACCTAAATAATATTAGTGAAGTAAAATAAAAACTGTTTAAGAAAATTAAATGTTATCATAAATGAAGAATAAAGAAATTTTTAAAACTTTTGATAAGGGTAACATTCTTTGAGTCAAGATATTTCATGAACCTTTAAGTGCATATAGATTACACTGTACGTCCTTAAAAGATGCAAATATTTAACTTTGAAAACTACCAGACAAGTGCCAGTACACAGAAAAATAATTATTTTAGGAATCAAGAGTTGAAATAAAACCTTACTTGCAGTGAATTCCTGCCACTTTTAGCAAGCAAAGAAATTTGTCAACATTAAGCTCTGGGTAAATGAGCTATGAGGCCATCAATTCATTAATTGAATTTATTCTGGATATTGTATCAGTTCATTTCTGTCACTCAGTTGTGTCCGACTCTTTCCAACCCCATGGACTGCAGCTTTCCAGGCTTCCCTGTCCGTCACCAAGTCCCAGAGCTTGCTCAAATTCATGTCTAACGAGTCAGTGATGCCATCCAACCATCTCACCCTCTGTTGTCCTCTTCTCCTCCTGCCTTCAATCTTTCCCGGCATCAGGGTATTATATGGATAATATAATATCCATATATTATTTTATCCAAGGACAATGATATATGGTGGTAGATAATGTCAGAAAATGTGCATTTATAAGAGTTGCTTTGTGAGAGCAACTCACAAGCTAAAATTAACTTTTTTTAGGCTTGGACTCAGGGCTACAGCTAGTTAGAAATAGGGCAGAGCCCAGACTAACATGGGGTTGGGCTCTACATTGTCCCTTGACCAGTGTCTGCAATTATCTGTTGTACAGAAGAAAAATCTGCACAAAAGAAAAATCACTTCATTTCCAGTGTGAAGCATGGCCATATAAAGCTTTTAAATGACAAACTGGTACTAAGCCATTGTTTGTATCAAAACATGTACCATGGACTGCAAGTATAAACGGCTTGGCTTGGAGTCTCTGGTTAACCAGTGGAAGGACAGGTAGCTAGATGTATTTGTTCTACATTTGGAAAAAAGGCTGTGTAAAACTTCTGCCCCTAATCTCATCATATGTGAAGTAAGAGCAAGCAGATACAGCCATCAACCCTCCCAGTGGTGTTTGTCAACTGTTCTCCAACTGACACGGAAATAGTGGGAAATAACTTGTATAATTGGCATTGTGAGACATGGGCTCGATCTTTGGGTCAGGAAGATTCCCTGGAGAAGGAAACAGAAACCCAGTCCAGTATTCTTGCCCGGATAATCCTCATGGACAGAGGAGCCGGGCAGGCTACAGTCCGTGGGGTCGCAGAGTCAAACACGACAATTAAGTACAGCACACGCACAGCAAGAAAGACCCAGCACAGCCAAATGAATTTTAAATAAATAGAGAAGAAAGAATAGTGTATAGTTTAATGTGAACACAGATTCAATTATATGCAAGGGAGTTGAGCTTTCAAACTGTGTGTTGGAGAAGACTCTTGAGGGCCCCTTGGACAGCAAGGAGATTAAACTAGTCAATCCTAAAGGAAATCAACCCCGAATGTTCATTGGAAGGACTGATGCTGAAGCTCTAATACTTTGGCCACCTGACACAAAGAGCCAAATCATTGGAAAATACCCTGATGCCAGGAAAGATTGAGGGCCAGGAGGAGAAGGGGACGACAGAGGATGTGATGGCTGGATGCATCACTGACTCGATGGACATAAATTTGAACAACAACAACAAAGAGAGTTGAGGGCTATGGGGCTTATTGGACTAGACCTACCTCCTTTTGTAAGTTCTTCAAGATGGGCTTTAGCTTGTGAGCAGTCAGAAGTTAACAGAAGCTTTGGACAGTTGAGATTTGTTTGAGGGAAAAAACAGATTGTGTAGCAGTGAGGAAGGTAGATTAAAGTAGAAATAAAGTAAGACTAGATGGTATAATCTTCCGCAGGGGAAGCTGTGATGCCCATCTCAGGGAGACAAAGAACACAGGTTTGGATGAAATAGAAGAGATGGATTTAAACATTTCTAAGACAGAATCTATGACTCTGGTGAGTAACTATGGACTTATATTTGTGTGTACATAATACATGGAAGTGGACAGAGGGAATGAAAGCAAGGCAAGAGTTGAGGATGTTCCTAATGATCTGTTTTTGCTTGGACAGGACTTAGCAGATGTCTATGACATTCACTGAGAAAGAATCCAGGGAGGGAAGGAGGACCATAGGCAAGAGTGGAACAAAAGCAGCTCATTTTCTTTTTAGACATCTTAAACTTGAAGTAATATTACCTGAAGCAATATTACTTTAAGATTCAAGAGATGACCCAGTGGGCAGTAGGAAACACGAAAACAATGCTCAAGGAAGACTGTCGGACAGGGTGCCACCATGGAGCCATCGACAGACAGATGGTATTTAAAGACAAAGGAGTAGATAAAATTCCCCAGGGAGGGAGAAGACCAAAAGTAAAACCATGGGGGCCAAAAGTAAAGTTTGAGGAGATGAGCAAGATCCTTGGAAAAGACCCTGATGCTGGAAAAGATTGAAAGCAAAAGGACAGGAGGGTGGCAGAGAATGAAATGCTTAGACAGCATCACTGACGTAATGGACACGACCTTCAGCAAACTCCAGGAAATAGAGGAGGATAGGGAAGCCTCTCGTTCTGCAGTCCATAAGGTCACAAAAAGTCAGACATGACTCAGCCACTGAACAACAACATGATGAAGAAATAACCAAAAAATAAAAATGAAAGAACCAAGTGATGGGGCTAATACCCACAGAAAGGAAAGGCTTGAAGAAAAATAACAGTATGCTCAACAGGATCAAATCTCTTATTTCACTGAAGCCTGTGGGCTATATATTCCTAAACCTATATAGGAATATAGCCCATGGGCTGGAATAGAATTGGTATCCCTATACCAAGTCTACCAATGACAAAAACAATGCCCCAAATCGTTGCTGTCGGACTTCACATGCCAGTAAGCAACAGAGACAACACAGGAACCTAGGTCTAAAGGCAATGTTTCCTCCTCAAATATCCACTGCCTTTTCAGTAACAGCTTCATTTGATGACCTAAAAGCTTCAGTTTTTCAATGTATCCTGAGTTAGACACTGGTAATCTCTCTGCTTAGGTTACTGACTTCTATAATTAATGATGCATTTCTCTTCTCCCTGATTCTACCACAGGGCTTTGCTTGCATCAACCTACTCTGCTTCTGGTTTCCTACAACAGCCAGCCACTCCACTTTGTTGATTCCTCTTTTTTTTAAACTTTATCAGAATACAGCCAATTAACAATGTTGTTGGAATTTCAGTGGACAGCACAGAGACTCAGTCAGACATATACATGAATCCATTCTCCCCCTCCCCTGCCATCCAGGCTGCCACTTAACACTGAGCAGAGTTCCTTGTGCTCTACAGTAGGTCTTTGTGTGCTACACATTTTAAATATAGCAGTGTGTGCATGGGATCCCAAACTCCCTTAGGTATCCCTACCCACCATTCTTCCCCACTGGCAACCAGTAAGTTCATTCTCTAGGTCTTTGAGTGTGTTTCTGTTTTGTAAACAAGTTACTTGTATCACTGCTTTTTAGATTCCCCATGTTGGTTCCTCTTCCAGCTGAGACATGCCCTTCACTCTTGGCCACAGTTTGTGGTCCTGAGCATCTGCCAGAAACAACATAAACGTCATATTCCCCATTGATTAACTCTCCTGTAGGAATATTCCATTATTCTGTGATCCCCTGGCATCATTCATACATGTGAACAAGGACTTTCGTGTCTCTGCCTGTTTGAAAATTTTCAAATGTGTCTATTCTTTCTTCTCAATCAGCCTATAAGCTCTTCCAGCGAAGATGTGACCTGCCGGAGGTCATTTTAACCCTACTAATTAATGAGCCTTAGAGTTGAGGTAGGGTTGTGATGTTAATAAACATGTATGTGGCTTGGCTGCGGTAGGTTTAAACACACACAGACACAAAAACAGACTAAAATAAGCACCAGATGTACATAAGGTAACTGGCTATTTAAACTTTAAATGCAGTATAACAGAGTATAGGACTTCTGTGATAGCTCAGATGGTAAAGAATCTGCCTGCCATGCAGGAGACCCGGGTTCCATCCCTGCATCAGGGAGATCTCCTGGAGAAGGAGAATATAAGTGGCTAAAAGTGGTGGCACTTACCACATGGCACTGCAGATTCTATAAGAAGTGGCTCTTTAGCTTTTCATTTTATCAAAATACACTTTATGTTTTTTTTAAATATTTATTTGGTTGCAGCATGAGAGATCTAGTTCCTTGGCCAGAGATTGAACCCAGGTCCTCTGCATTGGTAGCATGAAGTCAGTCACTGAACCATCAAGGAAGTCCCCTGAAGGAATTTTTTTTTTTTATCTTTTTATTTTGCATTGGGATATCCCTGATAGCTCAGCTGGTAAAGAATCCACCAATAATGTGGGAGACTTGGGTTCAATCCCTGGGTTGGGAAGATCCCTTGGAGAAAGGAAAGGCTACCCACTCCAATATTCTGGCCTGGAGATGGGGTTGCAAAGAATTGGACACGACCGAGCGACTTTCACTTCATTTCATAGCCAATTAACAATGTTGTGATAGCTTCAGGTCAACAGTGAAGGGACTCAGTCATACATGTACATGTATCCACTCTCCTAAAAAATACATTTCGGACAACTATTTGAACTGATTTTCTTTCCACGGATCAATCAACATCTGTACTTACATTATTATTATATAAAATATAAATCAACAGTGTTTCAAATAAAGCAGTATTGTTCTTTTAGACTTCCCCTTCTATGTGTAGTCTAGAAAATGTGTTCCAGTGCTACAGTTGGAAAATAAACTCCTCTGCAGCCCAGTTATTAGCCAAGACATAGTTCTAGTGTTCATAGTATCTAAGGGCAACACAATATAAATCCTGGCTGGTTTCTGAATCTACATTTCAAGGATAGGACAAAAGCAACGAAGTTGAAAAGAAATGCATATGAACATTCTAGACCAGACATCATACAATAGGCACTTATTTTCCTTGGAAGTCAGACATAGAAAACAAATCACAGAACTGTTCTTTCATTATTTCCATATTACTTAAAACACACATAAATATTCTCAAATTTCTTTTTGTGGGTTTGAACTCCCAAGTTCTTCCTTATTTTAAATAAAATGCAGCTGAGTACCTATCAACATGGAATAAGCATAGGGTGGCCCACTCGGAAAAACTCCATAATTAACTGGCTCTTTCTGTTTGAAAGCTCACAGATTAAGAAGTCAGAGAATTCTGTACTTTGAACAAACATTACAGAGTGAAGTAAGCCAGAAGGAAAAACAACAATACAGTATACAAACGTATATATATGGAATTTAGAAAGATGTTAATGATAACCCTGTATGCAAGACAGCAAAAGAGACACAGATGTATAGAACAGTCTTTTGGACTCTATGGGAGAGTGCAAGGGTGGGATGATATGGGAGAACGGCATTGAAACATGTAAATTATCATATGTGAAATGAATTGCTCAGGGCTGGTGCACCGGGATGACCCAGAGGGATGGATCGGGAGGAAGGTGGGAGGGACGTTCTGGAAGGGGAACACATGTATACCTATGGTGGATTCATGTCAATGTATGGCAAAACCAACACGATAATGTAAAGGAAAAAATAAATAAATAAATTTAAAAAATAATAAAATAAAATAGAAAATGGGGGACATTACTGATGTCATATCATGCATGGCACAGAATTTTGAAAAGAGCAAACAAGTTTTCTCAGATGGGCTATTTAAATGGTATTAAGGAGACATAATATTGGCTTTATGTCTTAGTAACACTTACGGGGACCTTGCAACTGCAATATGGTTGATAATAAGCTAAACTTTACACAGGTCGTCTCATTTCTTACATAATCCTCACAACACCCCTCTGAGATAAGTGCATGTGTTAGACATGAGGAAACTGAAGTAGAGGGCAGTTTATGATCTGCCCAAAGTCACACAGCCAGTGGGTGCGTGCATGCACGATCAGCCGCTTCAGTTGTGTCCGACTCTGTGTGGACAGAGGAGCCCGCCAGGCTCCTCTGTCCGTGGGGTCCTCCAGGCAAGAATACTAGAGTGGGTTGCCATGTCCTTCTCCAGGGGATCTTCCCGACCCAGGGATTGAATCCATATCTCTTATAGCTTCTACATATTAGGGGAGGGTCTTCTAGAGCCACTTGAGAAGCCAGAAGTGGGTATCAGTACCAGAATTTAAACCCCTACAGCCTGATGGTTGGGACTGATTCCTTATCTCTGATGACTTTTCTTGCATGCTACCTACTTTCTTTAAGGTAAAATATTTTTTCTAGTAAAAGTTAAAATAATATATGAAAATATTTTGTAATGTATAATGTGAATTTAGAATTTCCATGTTTCATCAAAGTTACCTAAATAGAGAATACCTATCCAAATTAATGTAAGCGAAAAAAAGGAAAAACTAGAATATATTAAAATTAACTGGACCCTGCAATGTGTCCAAAGGAGAAATGTTAGCATCAATGTTCATTAAGTTTGTGGTCATCAATGAAGATTATTGGTCTTTGCTAGTGCATTCTTAATTCCTGCAAGTAGTAAGGTTTTTAAAATTTTTTCTATATATTTAAGGTATAAAGTATCCTAATATTAATGAGTTACAGTCTCGAAAAAGTAATATTTAATAGTCTTTAAAAAGTAATTTTGTTCCTCAAACTTGTTAATTTACTCTCAGAATTCATATAAGTTTATTAAGGATATCATGTATTTTTATTGAATCCTTTACCCAAACTTATTTTCACACTTCAAAGTTCACAAATAAATTCAGAGGGAAAAAAGCTATTGCCAAAGTATTCCTTAACATAAAGCAACCACAGGAATGTACACTTAACAACATGGCATTTACATACTTCTAAGAAACAATGGCCCATTAGAAACTATATATATTATATAATATATATATGTATAACTATGAACATGCATACATGCCCAGTCATGTCCGACTCTTAGTGAACCCATGGACTGTAGACCATCAGGCTCCTCTGTCCATGGGATTTTCCAGGCAAGAATACTGGAGTGGGTTACCACTTTCTCCTCCAAGGGATCTTCCAGACCCAGGGATTAAACCTGCGACTCTGTTTCCTACATTAGCAGGTAGATTATTTACCACTGCACTACCTGAGAGACCCTATACCTATCTATCTATTATCTATCTACATACACATACATGTGTGTGTATATATATATATATATATCTATACATACATACATATACACACACACACACACACACACACACACACACACACATATCAGTCATTCGGAGAGTGTCTTCAAATTATCCATCCTTGATTTTTTTCAGGTCCACCATTCCCAAGAAGATTCCATCAATTAGGAATTAGGAAATAATTTTTCTACTAAGTCATTTAAAAGCAAATACATCAACTGTTCAGCATTTTCGGGACAGGAATCTTTCTCCTTAGGGCAGAATTTAAATTACTTAGTTGGAACATTAGATCTGAAGGTATTTAATTTTACCCTGAAATTTAAAGAGCTCTTACAATGAAAGGAACACTAATAAAAAAATATGCAGAAGAATATATAGGACTTGGGAATTCCCTGGTGGTCCAGTGGTTAGAACTCCATGTTTTTCCTGTCCAGGGCCTAGGTTTAATCCCTGGTCAGGGAGCCAAGATTCCACAAAAAAAGAAAAAAAAAAAGAAAAGAATATATAGGACTTGACCACTGCTTGTGTGTAGTAACGAGATTAGAAAATTGAAAAGATGGATTTTAATCAAAGATGCATTTAAAAAAATGGTGGTGCCAGAGAACTTTACTCAATACTCTTTAATGACCTATATGGGAAAAGAATCTAAAAAAGAACAGTTACATATATAACTGATTCACTCTGTTATACAGCAGAAACTAACAACACTGTAAAGCAACTACATTCCGATAAAACTTTAAAAAATCAAAAAAAAAAGAATATGCAAAAGAAAATACTCTTGAAAATCTTTTTTAAAAGTTTTATACAGGACAAATGGTAAAAGATTAAATACCAGCAGGATGGATTTTAACCACAGAAGCTAAAAACATCATTAAACATTTCTATGCACATACCATTTGAAAAATGCTCTTACCATATACTCCATATTAGAAGCTGTAGGATACACCTGACTTCGCAACTTATTATGAAGGTCCAAGATACTCTGCATGTCATTGTCTGTGATGGCCCTTTTCCCTCTTTGCTTGGCTATCCACCACACACCATCCTCATCCATGTACTTTTCCAAAAGTTTTTCCAATAAAGTGGCATTAGGAACCACCATGGCTGGAATCGCTCTGGCCATGAGGAGCACTGTGGTTACCCTGAACCACTCCCGCACGGTGCACTTCATAATGAATGCTCTCAGGATTTCCCCGGGAAAACCTCCAACACCGGCTCTTCCACTCCTGTTGGCTATAAGGACATGTAGTGCAATTAGGGTGACAATCCCGGCACACATTAATTTTCTAACAACGAAAATAATACAACAGTCACAAACGGATGGAACCAGTTTGATCTGTTTACATAATTCCAGCAAATGGAATAAATTTTGAAATAATTTTCTCCAATTCATTTTTATTCCAGACTTTTCACAGTGCACCTTTTCCACAAAACAGAAGTATTTTCCAAGATAATGTACATGACGCAAAAAACAGATGGCAAAAGCAGCCCAGAAGAGTTGAAGCTTGAAAGCGATTTCTGAATTACAAATCTTTAAATGGCTATTTATGGCACACAGCCTGCAAAGGGCCCTGGAATGTTTTATCCTAGAAATGTTTTATCAGACAATCCAGAGGTCCATGTTTCTCTCTGTTTCAAGGTATTATTTTATCTCAGTGCCCCAATCTCTGGTTCAAACATTCAGAATGTCAACAAAAGTATGAAATCGAATGTTTTAAAGAAGTACAAAGTTTTACGCATAAATATATCCATGGAGACTTCTAAAGGGACCAGTGAACTGATGCAAGTGAACAGTTAAGGTCACTGGGGGAAGTATCTTCGAATACAGGCACTGGTCAAGAAGAAAAAAAAAAAAAAATCATTATTTCCTAGAAAGCGCATGCCTAACCTGTGGCCCGCACCCGATGAAGACAACAGTCCACGGGTGGTTTCGGAGCCTCTCCGGCCACACGCCGCAGGCGCACACTGTTCACCCAAACTAAAGGAGGTGAAACTCACAAACTCACTGAGAAGCAGAGGCGCCCAGAGTTCTCCATCGTGGCTGCTTTCCGAGTACACACCCACCCCTCCGCGATGGGCCGTTCTCTGCAAGTGGATTTTTTTTTAAGTAGAGTTTAAGAAGAGAAAAGTAGATCGAAGAGGGTGGGAGCTTGACGACTTACCTCTCCAGTGTGAAGTTCCCTAGGATGAATCAGCCGAACCAGACGGCCGGCCTCCCCAGCCGCCTGCAGCCTGCACACAGACGGCCCGGTTCGGGCAGGACTCGGGCGCCGCACGTCCTCGGGCGCTGCCTGCAGGAGAATTGCTATCCTCGGCCTCGGCGGCTCCCCTCGGACCTGGAAGCCGGAGCTGGGCAAAGCGCGGCGACGATGGGAGGCCGAGGCTTGGGTGGAACGGCAGCGGCCTGGTTAGCTCTGCACGGTGGGCGCCCGAGCGTCTCGGAGCAGAAGCTGCAGGAGAGAGAGGGGCGGGGACTCGGCTCAGGCTGGGCGGCGAAGGCTGCAGGCGACCCCGCGGTCCCGCTCGGTGCAGCCGCCGCGCGCACAGCCGGGCGCAGAGCGCTTCCGCCGCTCCCCTGAGCGCCCGGGCATTTATTGCGGTCCCCGCGCGCGCGCACGTGACGTGGGCGCCCCTGCTCGCCCACCCCACCTCTGCCCAGCCCTGGACGCGTGCCCGCGGCGGGAGCGAGGAGAGGCCGCCCGGCTTCTCCCCACCCTCTTCCCCCCACCCTCTTCCCCATCCCCGCCCCCCGCCCCCCGCCCCCCGGCCCAGCGCCGCCGGGACGCCTGGCCTTTGTGGCGGTAGCCTGGGCTTCAGGGACCAGAGAGTGGAAGGTCTGAACCCCGTGAGAGGAGGATCAAACTCCCAACGCCCCCTCGCAGTTCCCCCAACTTTCCGAGAGCCTTCTCCTAGTTCCTTCCAGATTCGATGCTAAACCAGGAGCTGTCCCAGAACGCGCGTAGCGGGTGGAGTGGGGTTAACACTTTGGAAACTGGGAAAGGTAACAGGGGCAGTGGAGCGCAAGCTGGAGGAACAGAAGTCTTGTCCTTTTATTTTCTCCAGGAAATCACTTCCATTACCAAGACCAGTTGTCTAGAATTAGAAAGTTGTTCTTTTTTGCTGCGTTAGAACATTGATGATGATGAACAAATGGGACAAGGATTTCATAGAGTCATGGATGATCTGTGATTCAGGGTTGCCTGACAGCTTAGAGCCCCACTTCATCCTTAAAATATGTTGCATCCGCTTCCTAAGGTGACCGCAGCACTTTTCTTTTTCTTCTTTCTAATGATGTAAACATTTATGGAGCTGACACAAAGAGTAGCCTCAATTTGTCAGAGCTACCTTGACAAGAATTCAATACCCAAACCTAGAAGTGATAATGAAATGAGAGTCAGTCTCCTCGTTGTTCATGCTAAAAGTCAAAGTAGGAAAATTACAAATTTTAAGTTCATAAAGGCTCACCATAATTAGTGTGGTGCTATCTCTACAGGTACATTGTTTATTAAGCATTTATTTAATTTATTTACCTTTATTTTCCCTCTGTGGGCTTTCCTCATGGCTCAGATGGTGAAGAATCTTCCTGTAATTCTGGAGACCCAGGTTAAAGCCCTGGGTTGGAAAGATCCCCTAGAGAATGAAATGGCTATTCCAGTATTCTTGCCTGGAGAATTCAATGGACAGAGAAGCCTGGTAGGCCACAGTCCAGGGGTCTTGCAAAGAGTCTGACAGGACTGAGCGACTAACACTTTCACTTTCTTTCCTTTCTTTAATGAGCCATGAACTCAATTTTTTCTCTAAGTGCTAGTGTCTATGAAAATGTCAGTCGCTCAGCAGTGTCCTACTCTTTGCGATCCCATGATCTGTAGCCCGCCAGGCTCCACTGTCCATGGGATTTCCCAGGCAAGAATACTGGAGTGGCTTGCCTTTCCCTTCTCCGGGGGAACTTCCCAACCCAGGGATTGAACCCAGGTCGCCTGTATTGTGGGCAGATTCTTTACCACCTGAGCCACCAGGGAAGCTACTGTCCATAGTATATGATCAAATAAAGTAAAACTGTGAAAGTAATTCCAATATTCCACCACCCAGTTACTTTATCAAACCAAAAAAAAATTCAAACCTAAGCCTCTGGTGAACATGAGACCTTGCTTCCTCTCAAATATAGAAAAGAAACAAAAGGGAAATATGGCCTAGCAGAAGGGCACAGAAGGTGAAAAATGTTAAGGCACATAACCACTTTCACAGAAGAAGTCATTTTTAGCAACTTATTACATTTGCACTTTTCAAATTTTTGTAACTTTTTACATTGGTTTTACCTCTTGGAAACTGATGAAAGACCCCACAGTATGTGATACAAGAATTTTCATTTGTCATATCAGATGAAGAACACTTTTATATACTGCAATTTCAATGTACTGGAAATTATGAGTGTATGTGTGTCCAGTCACTCAGTAGTGTTTGACTCTTTTTCGACCCATGGACTGCAGCACACCACGCTCCCCTGTCCATTGAATTTTCCAGGCAAGAATAATGAAGCATGTTGCCATTTCCTACTCCAGGGGATCTTCCCAACCCAGGGATCAAACCTGTGTCTCCTGCATTAACAGGTAGATCCTTTACCACTTAAGCCACTTGGAAAGCCCTGTTGAAAAGTATATTGAGTATCAAATAAAAAACAGTTAAAAGTAATAACATTACTTGAAACATTTTCAAAGAGAATTTAAGTTGGGAAAAATGGAATTAAGATACTAAGAAATGAAGTTAATGCATTGACTCTTGAATGTTTCCATCATAAAACTTTCCACAAAATACGCAGATCACACACCTAAAGGCTTAAAGAAAATTAGATTTGGTTTTAAGATTTTAATTCCCAAACTTTCTCCAGGCAAGAAAATAAAAGTTTTTATTCCTTGTCTTAGTGTTTCAGTTGGCTTCCAATTTGCTACTGCGGGTCATATTTTTATATAGAAGAATGATTTAAACTTTAGCAATATTAAGCATTAACATTTTGATAACGTGCCATGTCATATCTGATTTAATATATAAGCTGGGAATGTCATTTTAAAGAGTAATCAAACACAGTGTTCTGGAATACTCTAAAATGATACTGTTCACTTTTTAATTTTTTGTTGGGAAATCTGTGTGGAGACTAAAGAAAATGTCACAGAATTCGTGTATAAGGTGCACTTTGGTTTGTGGCTAAGACTGATACTTGTAAAGCCACGGTTGTTTTTAGCATTGCTACCTTCTTTTGGCAGACACTGTTGGTCACTAACCCAAAGCCAACCTTCCACCCCTTTTCTTCCAAGCCCATAGCTGCCAATTTACTGGGGGTGTTCACCTGCTCACATTCTGTCTAACTATCCTCAGGATATAAATGTTGACAAGTGAAAGGCAATCATCACACTCTACCAGTAGTTGACTTAGTTACCTGTAATTGACTTAGCCTGTATATGACCTGCAAGCCTGGATCCTGAAAGGAAGGAAGAAATCTGCTTGGGTGAAGACAAAGGTTGGCAAGGGTTTTATTTTGTAATAAAAAGAGATGCAAAAAGAGAAAATGTCCCTCAGGTGCTAATGTATGAGTTTGTGAAATTTAAATATGCACCTGTTATCATACAAAAAGGGACAAGCCTGAAGACAGGCTGCTCATCTTGGCTGAGCAGAAAGACAGACAGTACCTGAGTCTCCCTGCCACTGAGCAGTCAAGACAGGAAATGTATTGTTTAAGCCACATTGACTTGGGAATTCAGTTACTTGCAACTCAGAGCATTCTAACAAATATATTTCTACAAAGAGGATACCTTCCTTTGACAATGTCATGCTTTCTCTGTGCTGCTGCTATTGTGTCCAGCCCACCTGCATACTTAGGAATTATCTTTAAGTGTCTTCTTATATGGCTTTTATAGCCCCATGTTTCAGAATCTGGTGTATGTTCATCTCTAGGTATTTAACCCATTGCATAGTTTCATGGCCTCAAACCTCAGTCTCATACAGGCACACTGGCTGTTCCATCATCATATTGTCCATCCTCCACTGGAGGAATAGGATTTGTGTTGTGTTTTGGGAGATAGAACGAATGTAGTGCAATGTTTTAAAACATGTAATTTTAAATTTGGCTTCCCTGGTGGCTCAGATGGTAAAGAATCTGCTTGCAATGCAGGAGACCCCGTTTCATCCCTGGGTCAGGAAGATCCCCTGGAGAAGGAAATGGCTACCCACTCCAGTATTCTTGCCTGGAGAATTCCATTGACAGAGGAGCCTGGCAGGTTAACATCCATGGAGTCACAATGAGTTGGACATGACTAAGCGACTAACATACCCACACACACATACAATTTTAAATTAAGATACCTGACTTAGTTTCATGACGTGTCACTGATCTTTGGAACTTGATTATGCTACTTGGCCTCTACCAGCCCTAGATCCTTTTCCATTTAAGGGAAGAAATAACAGTAGCTATCTCACTTTGTGTATTAAAATGAGTTAAATACATGGCAGCACTTGAACCAGATGCATAGAAAGTGCTCAATAAGAGTTAAATATTATTGTTATCATAAGAACTAAAGTAGAGGATTTATAGCTGCTATTTTATAAATTCAATGGGCTTTAATCAAAGTATTGTGCCATGTAGATTAATTTTTAAGTAGAAAATAGAAATAACTTATCATAAACATGACGAAAACAATCTGTAATGTCTCTGGCAATGCTCAGTGGATTTTCCTCTCACAGCTTATAAAGGATCCTGTTCTGTTTATGATATGACACAGTTCCCATTTTTATCCAAAGTTGCAACTTGTCTCCACCTCAAGATAGTCACATATATGTCTTTCTACTCTAACGACAAATGTGAAATCAATTATTGAAACCTTACTTTTTAAATGTAACATATAATGCATTGAAGTGAAAAAAATCTTAAGTGTACAGCTCGAGAAAATTTTACAGAGTTAACACACAATATGAAAACCACTCAGATCTAGATGAAGAACATGGCCGTCTCTTAAAAGCTTTTCTGGTGCCTTTTCTTGGTGCATTCTCCTCAAAGGCAAGTAATGTTTTAATCTCTTATTCAAAATTAGTTTTGCCTGTTTTTTTGCATCTTTATATGCATAGAATCATAGAGTAGACAATTTTATTGTCTGGCTTCTTTTGTGTCTTGTTTCTTTTATTCAGTATGTCTGTAAGATTTATCCGTTTTGTTGTATGTAGCAACACTTTTTTTTTTTTGATGAGCATTCTACATTTTTAAAACCCACTCTGTTGCTGAATATTAATAGTCCAGTTTAGGCTATTAAAAATAATTCTGCTGAAGACATTCCTGTACATGCCTTTTGAACACATACTCACACTTTTTTTTTTTTAATTGGCTGTATAGCTCAGAGTAGAATTTCTGGGTAGTAACATATACCTATGTAAAACTTGAGTAGATAAATTGAGCTATATACCTTTTCTTATTGATTTGTAGGAATCTTTTGTAACTGTTGTATTTCCTTTTTAAAAATATCTTAATTTTCTTATTTCTTCCACTTTTTTGCATTTTTCACTCTCTTAATCATGTCTATTGATGAGTAGAATGTCCTGATTTTAATGAAGTCCAATTTTTCAATCTTTTCCTTTATGGTTAGTGATATGTGTGACTTGTAGGATAAATATTTGCTTATCTCAAAGTGATGAAGAAAAATCTCCTATGTAGTCTTCTAGCTTTATTATCTTACATTTTACAATCAGGTCTTTGATCCATCTGGAATGGATTTTTATGTTATGACAAGGGAGTAATTGAATTTTTAAAGAAATATTTGAGTGATTAAATTAAAAGCTTGCATATCTTATAAGCATCACCATAAAACTCTATGGATTTGTTCTGGGAAGAATGTGAATTTCTGAATTAAGAGATAGAAAAATGTATTTGTTCTTTAATCCAGAGTTATGATGCTTTAATCAGATTATTTAGAAATACAAATGCTGAGATCCATGTTGATGCATAACCTGAAAAGTCCCTAATCTGTCTCCTGATGTCAGAAAAGTAATTATTTTAAGCTTCTTTTTAGATTTGTAGAGGATCTATTTTTTGCCATCCATTTAAAGTTTGATCTGCAATCACTAAATGCAGTGATTCATTTTTAAGTTATCTACTACCACCAATACTTCCTCTATGCATTTGAAAAAAAAATGTTCAGTGACTTCTATATATGCTTTTGTACCTTTCTTAGCGTAGTTCTCACTGGTTAAAGTCTTTTCTGAATTCACACTGTAACCATTCTTCTCCACAAAGATTTTCACTGATGCAGTCAATCATTTTCTCTCTTCTATTTTTCTCTGAATCTTAATCAATTTCAATTATATAAATTATAACTATTCATATATTTCCTTATCTCTCCAACAATGCTAGATCATGTTTATGTGACTTTTATATTACTTATACCAATATATACATATAACATAATATATACAGATGACATATGATAATATATGTTAAATGAACAATTGAATTTGTAATTTTAGAATATTCTGTGCTGCCCAGAAAAGTGCACCTGTGTGCCTACATGTACAAGCTTGTGGACAGGAGCACAAAAATTCACAGAAGTTTTCACAAAACTCCACATCATGCTAGAGATGAACTTCACCTAGGGATTTTTCTTTTGAAGGAAAGTATCTTATACTGAAAAAACACCTTTGCCATTTTTGTCATAAATGATCTAAGAAGCAGACAGTCAATTCAGATTAATTTTAAAATGAAAACCAGACATGGCATAACTGTTTTCTACAGTATCTCCAGACCCATTACCATTAACGATTGTTTAGTGAAAGAGTTTGAGTATAGCCCTACACCATTTATTGACAAAACTTTTGTGCAAACATTTGTCAAACAGTATTTTTCAGAACATTGCACTACCTGATTGATGTTCTAGTCTGTCACTTTTATCTGTTGATGGCTTATATTCTGTCAGCCTCTTTATGACAGTCTGGCACCTGTCTACTGTTAGCATCTGCAACTTGCAGATGATAGCAGGAACTGTAGATGCAAAACCGAAAAGCTATAACTGTCCATTGTGGTTGAAACAATGCATTTTAATTTCTTTAAATCAGAATATCCATAACAGTTGTTATTGTTGTCTAGTTGATAAGTCGTGTCCAACTCTCTTAAGACCCCATGGACTGTAGCCGGCCAGGTTCCTCTGTCCATGCAATTTCCCACTGAAGTGTGTTGCCATTTCCATCTCCAGAGGATCTGCCCAACCCAGGAACTGAACTTGCATCTCTTGCGTTTGTGGGTGGATTCTTTACTCCTGAGCCACCAGTAGGTAATACTAAACTCTTTTTGAATTGAAGAAGTATCTCTGAAGTACATTCAGGGTGACATGAGAACTCTGGCTGCAGCTTCCTCTTTTGATGATCACTTTTCTTTCTAGATCTGCGGAAGTGCTTCACAATGTGCCTGGGTTAGAGGTTGCCTTTCAGGTTTACCTGGAAGGGCTGTTGAAAGGCATGCATTATAAAAGGAAAAGTATGTACTCTTTCATCTATAGCATTAATGTCAGAGACAGGGTTTTCATCCTAATAAAAGGAAGATGAAAACTTTCTCAACTAACATTAGCTAACCCATGGAGAAATAGTTGGCAAAAGCCTCACAGCCCACTTTTAATGGCAATTTTAAAGAAGCATATTTAACAAAAGTGAAAAAGATGAAAATCCCTGATGTTTTGCTGCAAATTTATATTATCTACAATTAAATTATTTTATATAAGTATAAAATATAAACATTGCATACATGTGTATGTATAAGTAGTCATTGAATGTTAAACATTATTCCACTAGATAATGAGAGAGATTAAAGAAAATTTAACTTTAGTTAGATAAGTTATAGGGAAAAACTGCAATAATGGAAGAAAAGGCACTGCTTTTTGCCTGTTATATGTTACCTCTAAGTATTCTCCTAGAATAAGCACAAGAATTAACAGAGATTTTAAAAATGCTTTGGAATTAAAAGAAAATAAAACAACTACCAAATAATGGTTTTTATAAATAATAACTTTATAAACAATGAATGAAGCACATGTGAAACTATTTGGATGTTGTTTCTGGGGTTCCAAAGAGCTCTGGTACTGTAGACCTTTCTGTCTCAGCATAGAAAGAATTCAGCGAGAGACAAAGTGATAGATAAGAAGTGATTTATTAGACTAGGCTGCTTGTGAAGCTTACGAGCAGGCAAGTGAGGGATGCCATGACCCAAGAACTTACTGGGCTACAGTTTTATAATCAAAGGAAAAGTGGGGAGGAGGAGAAGAATTTCTTTGTTTTCTTGAGTAAACATCATGCTTCCATCATCTGTTCCTCCTCCAGTTTGGGGAGGGGAGTTTTCTTGTCCCTGTGGGGTCAAGCTAGGTCCACAGATGCTTGTTTTTTATGTGTGCATTCATGTCCTACGAATCATGAACTTACTGAGCTCCCTGGGAAGGACATGGGTTTCATGTCACCATTGTTTTATTGTTTGGGGCATGTCTTTTGCTTCTGTAGCATGGTTTTGTTGCTCAGCAAGCCTGTTTGGTTTTGTGGTGAAGCAAACCTGCTTTCTTGAGTAATCATTAACTTACAGGGGTCTCCTATGTTTTTTCTTCTTACAACCCCCTAGTGAGACTAACTATTTAGTCACCTACTTTGTCCCTTTACTCTGTCCCTATCACATGGACAAATAGGAAACATAACGGACACTAAGGGAGGAAAAGGGGGGTGTGGGATGCATTGGGAGATTGGGACTGACATATATACACTGTGTGTGCTAAGTCACTTTAGTCATGTCCAACTCTTTGTGATCCTGTGGACTGTAGCCCAACAGGGTCCTATGTCCACGGGATACTCCAGGCAAGAATACTCTAGTGGATTGCCATGTCCTCCTCCAGGAGATCTTCCTGGACTGGGGGATCAAAACTGAGTCTTCTGCAGCTCCTGCAATGCAGGCGGCTTCCTTACTGCTGAGTCACAGGGGAAGCCCATATATATATATAAAAAAGATAATTAATGAGAACCTACTATATAGCACAGGAAACTCTAGTCAACGCTCTGTGGTGACCTAGATGGAAAGGAAATTTTTTAAAAAAAGGGAATATATGTCTACATATACCTGATTCACTTTGCTGGACAGCAGAAACTAACACAGCATCATAAAGCTACTAAACTCCAATAAAAATTCTTTTAAGAGGAAATATACTTAAATAAACAGCTTTCACAAACAGATCGGAAACATTCATAACCTCAATACCGTGTAACTACATTATTCCTAGAGGTGCCTCTTGCTTCTGCTCTGTCTTGTCTCATACGGTTCCCTTAACTGGGGTATCCACTCGACATTGCCTGCCTCTTGAATGTTTCTTTCTTTGGGCCCTTGACCCAAATTCTTCCCCAAATTATAATATTATCCTCAACTGCTGCATGTATCTTTCTGCCCCTTCCTTCCAAGGTTTCATCTCAAACCCTAACTCTTTCATGACACTGTTCTGATTGTCCTTATATAGAAGTGGTCTTCCCTGGTGGCTCAGTGGTAAAGAATCCACCTGCCAATGCAGGAGACACAAGTTTCGATCCCTGGATTGGGAAGATCCCCTGGAGAAGGAAATGGCAACCCACCTCTAGTATTCTTGCCTGGGAAATCCTTCACGGACAGAGGGGCTGGAACTACAGTTCACGGGGTCGCAAAAGAGCCGGACACATCTTAGCGACTAAATGACAATAGAGGCTATCTAGCTATACTCTTAGATTTCCATAAACCCTAAAACATGGAAAGAAAACCAAGGTTGAATGTAAGACCATGCTCTTTAGATTGAGAAGACACTATGCTTAAAATGGAAGGGTTAATTGCACTGATGATCCAGATATTTGGATCTTCAAAATATAAACTCTTTTATATAAAAGAAATACATAGCAAACTATATTCAGAAGAAGCTTATAATAAGCCGAATTAAATTTAATATACACTTTACAGAGTGTAGGTGCAAAAACAGAAATGGGTTCTCATTTTTTAAAGTATTCCTTGAAAACCACACATATTCCAGCTGATGTTAGACTGAGTTACAGCTGACCCTGAACAACACGAGTTTGAGCTGTGCAGGTCCACTTATACATGGAATTTTTTTCAATAAGTAAGTATTACAGTACCACCCAATTGGAGTAGTTGAATCGTGGACTGGAAGGTCTGAAAGGGCTGACTTGAAATTTTCACAAGGATTTTTAACTGCATGGACTGAAGTTGGGGGCTTTAACTCCCAAGTTGTTCAAGGGTCAACTATATTTGCTCACAAATCTTTCTCTTGCTGTTGACTTTGACCTTGGCCATGTGACTTACTTGGCTCAAATGAATATGAATAAAAGCTAGGACTTTTGGAGGCACCTTCTTGGAGTTTCTGCCTTCTTCCATGTGGAGAGTATGTCTGGGTAACCGTTGCTTTTGTAGGTAGATGTGAAGCACTCTAAACCCTGGAGTCCAGCCTAGTCCAGCTAAGGCCAGCCAAGACCAGAGCCAACTTGTCAGATCCCTGAATACCCAGAAAGTATTTCTATGTCCCTCTGGATTTCAATGTTGAGTGCTTCACAAAACTATCACAGCAAGAGACTGACAGATACATACTTTTATATGTAATATATCAACATTATAATAATGCTGTGAAATATAGATTACTTATATACAGAATAAGTGATCTGCACAGTATTTGATGGTAAATCTTTTCCTTGAAGCTAATGTGCTTACCATGATATCCATCTCTCTGGCACCACTCCTGCTCTCACCCCACTGCTCCGTCCTCTTTTCAGTGCAAGTAAAGAATCTTTAGAAAATGTAAAAATTGGAAGTAGGGAACAGGAGTTAAGAAGTAGCAAACTAATAGAGAACATGTGTGCCAAGCATTTGGTTTTGAAGTTTCTAAATCTTGCTCATTTGTGACTTTTAATATTTTAGAACATTTTGAGAGCCTGAACAAAATGCTGACTTCTGCGTCTTAATAAAATAGCAAATACATATAAGTAGTGGCATCTGCATAATCTAACCAATACAAGTAAACAAGGATGAAAGATTGTATCATGATGTTCTACAGTTATCTAAAATGAAAGACTGATCCTCCTTTGAAGAATTGTATCGCTTCTCTAAATAATTTCTTTAAAAATTTGCTAGATAAATTTCCATTTTAGTCAACAACCGGTAATCTTATATGTTAAGAAATAATAATGTTATATATTTTAAAAATATCATGGTTTTGTACATGGTAGAAAAACAACTTTGAAAGTGGTTCAGTCCCGAGTGGGCTTCTTGAGTTTGGAAGGGTCTGATGATGGAAAAAAGTACATTCACTTGAATGAAGAAATGAACAACAGGAAGCATACAGGCTCAAATCCAAAGTAAGGCATATTTCTTGATCCTGGAAAAGGGAAAATGAAATACAAAGGCTTTCTGCCCTCGACAATATTATATAAAGGAAGTTATGTTCTGAAAAGTAGGGTCATGCTTGTGCCAGGAAGGAAGAAGTAGGTGTGCATGTTTTGAGAGGTGAAGAATGGCAGTTCTCCAGATGGCAGGCAAGACGGCTGAAGGAGGAATCAGAAGAATGCAAGACACGTTTCTCCTTTTGCCAAAGCAGAGTCTTTCCAAGTTTATTCAAGATTTAATACTTTAAATGTGAGGTGAAATTGTAACTTTAATTATACATTCAGAATATTTGAAAATTAACATCACCTGTAGTTATAAGAAGAACATCTGGAAAGGCATATGTAAGAAAAACCATTACTTCTGCAAATCCCATAAGACAGATTCAATTTCTATTTTAAATTAATAGCTTATCTGTTAGTAACGATTCAGCTCACAGACCATCTATTAACAAAATGGAGCACTGCTCCCACATGTTCAGCAAATTGCCTTTGCTTTATCAAACCAGGTTTCCTGTTCCACTTTTGGCTTCTCACAGTTTGTTTTAAGTCTGTCCTTGGCTTGCTTTGTTAAACCAAAGGATAGGAATAGAATTAAAGGAATGCAAACATGAAGAAAAATACTTCAATGTTATACAATATACCCTTTCTTTCACCATTTTCCTTTTTATGATCCTATCCACTATTCCATTTTTGCTGTTTCTTATAAAAAGTCAGCTTCTTTTGTGAAGTCTCATTTTACTGTTAGTATTAACAGTTTAATATCTTAAACATGCATTTAATTAAGAATCATTTTTTGGAATTTGTTTTAGCTATTTAATTTGGTAAAACATACCTTGCTATTGATCCTCAGTTTGTGGCATAACCCTGGCGTCAGTGTACTACTGTGGCTGTCTAAGGGAGAATATAATATTCTTAAACAGAAGTAGCTCTGTCTTAGCATTTCATGAATACTCAGTAATTATGACTTACTGATTCATAAGTCTACATGACTTTGGTTGCTTTCCATTGGTAATCAGCACCATGAAAATACCTACAGAGAGCATCAACAAACCTCTGGAAATGTATTTTATTCACTAGTTTAGCTTTCTCTTACTCATCCATTTTATAATAACATAGTAAATACCTTAGGGTGATTATAAAAATGAGTAACTTCAAATTATTGTTGCCATCATGATATAGTAAAAACCATATTAAAAAGAATTTTCTTTACTCATGCTTATTGAAAAGTAAAAGAAATAACCATTCACTATTTTTTATGTATATATGTGTACTAAGCCAAATTATTGGCAAAACATTGTCAGTTTTTAAAATTGAAATTCACTAACTTAAAAGAGTTTTCTCTGCCAGGAAAATGCAATAATTTGGTTTGGCTTGGTCTATACTCAAATGGAAGAATCATGTCTTTCATGACTATGAGAAAATAGCAGAAGCCAAAGGTCATTCTAGGCTTGAGGTTGAACCACTGGAGATAATAACTCAAAACCAAAACAGTTCAATATATCATTTCATTATTATATGCATTTAATTAAATATGGAAAACTCAGAGGCCATCATGCGTGCTAAGGACAACTAATTGGTTCTGTATCCTGAGATATTATTTCCACCTATTTTGTTAACCCTACTGTTTTCTTTTTGGCAGATGTCTAGTACAATAAATAACCTTTGCTTCTGGATTCAAATCTGATAGAATCAGAATAGTTTAACTGATGTATAAGAATGAATTCAAAAAGTGGAGGGCTCTGCACACATGGACATTTTCTGTATCTTTTCTTATTTTTTACAGTGGAAGTATCCTTTTACTACATAAAGGAGTACCTTTACAGACAAAATCCAATTAATCAGTGTTGTTTTTATTCTGTGTAAAAGTTGAATGGCTAGACCTATAACCAGTGTACTTTGTGCTTGATTGAACCTCTAATTGAATTATTATACTAACTGAATGAAATCTAAGTATTAGTCCTGAAAGTTGCATTAGGTGAGATTCTAAGGCTTGCTTTGACAGTGATGGTCTTTTGACCATAATCAAGACCAGACACCTCACCTGCCACAAGTGCTCATAGTATGAAGAAAAGGCAGGGAAACCTCATTGGAGAAATACAGTCTTTTTTTTTTTTATTAGTTTTGCCATACAATGACATGATATCACCATGGGTTTACATATGCTCCCCCTCCAGAACCCCCCTCCCTCCTCCCTCCCTCCGCCCTCCCCCCGGGAAATCTCGATGCACCAGCCCTGAGCATCAATCCTGGGCTGGCGATTGATTACACATATGATAATTAACATGTTTCAATGCCATTCTCCCATATCATCCCAGCCTTACCCTCATCCACAGAGTCCACGAGTCTGTTCTATACATCTGCGTTCCTTTTGCTGTCTCGCATGCTGGGTTCTCGTTACCGTCTTTCTAAATTCCATATATATGCGTTAGTATACTGTATTGTTGTTTTTCCTTCTGGCTTACTTCACTCTGGATAATGGGCTCCAGTTCCGTCCACCTGAGTAGAACTGATTCAAATGAATTTTTTTTTAATGCTGAGTAATATTCCATTGTGTATATATACCACAGCTTTCTTATCCATTCGTCAGTTGATGAGCATCTAGGTTGCTTCCATGTCCTGGCTATTGCAAACAACGCAGCGATGAACATTGGGGTACACGTGGTTCTTTCAATTCTGGTTTCCTCGGTGTATATGCCCAGCAGTGGGAAATACAGTCTTTAGTGAGACTGACGGTTGAACTGTCTGGTTATGAGCCTAGAGCCAATGGGTTCCAGGCTTTTACTCTATGTAGATGGAAGGTTTTCAGATACATTCTAGTTTTTCAATTGTTATTATTTTTATTTTTTTCCACATTTCACAGAATGTGGGATCTTAGTTCCCCTATCAGGGACTGAACTCATGCCCCCTGCATTGGAAGCATGGAGTTTTAACCACTCAACCACAAGGTTAGTCCCTAGTCTAACTGTTTTTTTTTTTTTTACTGAGCCTAGTTTATGAGGGTGAAAATTTCATGAATGGAGGAAGATTTCAATTCTTTCCATAGAGCAAAGTCATTCTTTTTAACTTGTGAGCCCAAAGCATGGTGCAGACACTAACTTTCCCAAACAAACTAAAAAATCTTAAAGTATTAGAAAAACCAATGCTTCCGACCACATGTTGGAACAGCATGGTTGGCAAAGCTTGGAGGAATTGTTTTAAAAAGGAACATTTCCAGTAGATTTTCTAATTCTCTCTCTCCAGGTTCACCGTTTCTTTTTTTTCAAGGATCATATCCATAAGGGTGCAACAGGTTTAGTAATGTGCAAGCTCAACTGGATTCTTGTCATGTATCTTTAAAAAAAGAAGTTATTAATAAATACCCATGACAGTGGTCAGTAAGTCAAGAAATCATTCACTAAGTTGACAAGGAGCCACTCTGTACATAGAAACCCATGATGATTTCCGTACTATGGAAGTGATATGGCTGAAGATCTGAATGAAAAGTAGGCAGTGCTGCACATGTGGCTGGCTGCAGAGCTCCTTGTTACTTACAGTCTATTGACGAAGTCCTTTCTTTGTAAGCACACGTGCTCGGTCGTTTTCATCGTGTCCGACTCTTGGTGACCCTGCGGACTGTAGCCTGCCAGGCTCCTCTGTCCATGGAATTCTCTAGGCAGGAATACTGGAGGGGTTTGCCATGCCCTTCTCCAGGCTATCTTCTGGATCCAGGGATCAAACCTGGGTCTCCTGCATTGACAGGCAGATTCTTTACCACTAAGCCACCTGGGAAGCCCATGTATTTTATTACCTTATTAGTAATAAGAAAAATGCAAATCAAAATAATAAATGTAATTTTAAACCCTCATATTGACAATATTAGTATTTGACCAGGATGCAGGAAAGAGAAACAGTTATATAATATTACTGGGACTTAATATACGCCAGAAACTCTACTGAGCATATACCATTACTGATACAAGTTTAAATATGGATAAAGAAATTATCACTTTGCTGACAAAGGCCTTTATAGTCAAAGCTATGGTTTTTCTAGTAGTCATATATGGATGCGACAGTTGGACCATGAAGAAGGCTGAGCACCGAAGAATTGGTGCTTTCAAATTGTGGTGCTGGAGAAGACTCTTGAGAGTCCCTTGGACAGCAGGAAATCAAACCAGCCAATCTTAAAGGAAATCAACTCTGAGTACACATTGGAAGGACTGATGATGAAGCTGAAGCTCCAATACTTTGGCCACCTGATGTGAAGAGCTGCTGACTCATTGGTAAAGACCCTGATGCTGGGAAAGATAGAGGACAGGAGGAGAAGGGGGACACAAAGGATGAGATGATTGTATTCATCACTGACTCTTTGGATATGAGTTTGAGCAAGCTCCAGGTCATACCGATTGGGCAGCGAAGCTTGGCCTGCTGCAGTTCATGGGGTCACAAAGCGTAGGACAGGACCTACCAACTGAACAACAATAACAAAGAAGTTATAAAACATGCTTGAGAGTGATATATACCAGCTTAGACTAGAGGTTGCCTTTAGGAATGATGTTAGGGGAATGAATTCAGGGAACACAGTTATCAAAGGTTTGTCTGCATCTATCTGTTGAAAGGAAAGAGAGAGAGAGATTTAAGCCAAGAGGGTAACTGTTAGATTGTGTTCTTTCTGCACCTCCTCACCTCTCTCCTTTAGCAGGTATATCTCCAAACTCATGCTCTTAATATCTCTATAAATGTTCACAACATCTCTCAGATGAAACAGAAACAGAGAGTTATTAACTGACTCATAGCTAGCAACTGAGGGAGCCATCATTAGAACACAGATCTGATATGTTGCAAACTTTTTTGACAGTGTGTTCTACCAATTAACAAGGAGCCAGGGGACACACTGGTAGCTGCATTGGTGGCACAGCAGGAAGGCATGGTGAGGAGTCCAGACAGGAGGTCCAGTCCAAATGCTGCCATTAAAAAAAAATATTTATATATTTTTGGTTGCACTGGGTCTTCGTTGCCGTGCATGGGCTTTCTCTAGTTGTGGCAAGTGGAGGATACTCTTCATCGCAGTGCACAGGCTTCTCATGGCAGTGGCTTCTACTGGTGCAGAGCACAGGCTCCAGGCGCACAGGCTTCGTTGTGGTGCACGGGCTTAGTTGCTCTGTGGCATGTGGAATCTTCCTGGACTAAGGACTGGACCTTTGTCCCCTGCACTGGCAGGCAAATTTGTATCTACTGGGCCACCAGGGAAGTCTCAGGTTCTGCCATTTATGAGTAACCCTAACTCAGAAAAGTCACAGAAGCTCTCTGAATATTAGCGTTGTTGTTCAGTAGTTAAATCGTTTCTGACCCTTTGAGACCCCATGACTCCAGACTTCCCTGTCCTTCACTATATCCTGGAGTTTGTTCAAATTCATGTCCACTGAGTCGCTGATACTATTTAACCATCTCATCCTTGGTGTATCTTTCTCTAAAAGAGATCCACCTTTTGCAAAGAGTTTTGAGGGTCAAATGTGATGCTAAATATAATGAAATTTATCAGTACAAAGAGACAGACAATTTCCTTTTGAAAAAGGAACAGTTTCTGAGTAGGAATTAGTAATCCTCATACCTTCGTGGCCTAGCAGAGGTACATACATGGTTAGCATTCAGTAAATGTTCTTTGATGGGGATGTTGATTAGTTCACACAGGAACCTAAAAGTCAGCCAGAACTGGGAGCTCTCCATGGGCACCCCATAGATATGTTACCCTACTAGAGTAAAGGATCCCAGGTTGACACATATGGATTTGTTATTACTAGTCATTCTAGCAGAAAGGAAATATAAGCACTCTAGGATGTATTGCAGGAAGCCTCTTAGATCCCCAGAGAAAGTGAAAAAAAAAAAAAAAGAACAGGACCAGAAGAACATGCATATCATGTACTTATTTGCTGTATGTTTGCTATCCTGAGTGGAGAAAATGCAGTCTATGAAGTTGTAGACAGGAAACAATGACCTAGCAATGAAAAGGTGCTTGGTACAAGGTGTCCAGATTCTAACAGGCACAGCTGGCTCACCAGGTATGGTCAAGAGTCCACTTGTACTCTGAATCAGGGCGAGTCAGCTTTTGTGACAAATGTGTTGGCTTAGACAAATATCAGTTCCTCCCTTAAACAAAATAATGAAACAAAATAATTCCATGTTGCGTATTTTTAAATAAGTTAGAAGATAATGCAAAATGTAACTTTAAAAAGCTAACACTAATATCACAAAATCTAGAAAAATAATATATCAATTACTATACAAAACACTTCAATAATACATAATCTTTACATCGTTGACTGCATAGTCTTTGATTATCTCTTTACATGACAACAATCTTGTAATATTTCCTAGAGATAATAGAAAGATACTGTCTTTCAGTATGATTGATCAAAGAAGGCATTTCTAATACAGACAGTTAGCAATAACAATTATATCTAGACGAGATCCTTAGCTATATAAATATACCCTGACTGTTCTAAACTAGGTGGATGACTGTTCAACTCAACTTCTACTTCCCCAATACAAACGGGGGCCATTTCATCAACACCCTGCAAGAGGTAAGCTGTGATGGAGTTCCTAACTCATTAAAATACAAGATTTTGCAAATTTTATGAAAACATAATACTTTATGAACACATTGCGAGAGGCTTTGCTGAGATTTATGCAAAGGGCCTTGTAGAGGATGAAGCTGAGGCTTGACCTTTATCCCCTTCAGCTAATCTGCCTCTACTCAGCTTGCCCTCCACCCACTGTGATATGCCAAGGAAGTCAGGAAGTTGGTAATAAAGAGTTGGGGAAAGGAGGTGCTCCTCTGCCTTTTGGCATTGTAATAATCTGAGTTGTCCAGCCTCCCTGAAAACCAGCCTGAAATTCAAGTCTCCTCTTTAGTGGAAATTGTAGAAAAGAACGCCACCTTCCCGCCAAAGCTCATGCTCTCCACTGTTAAAGAAATTAGACTCCAAATGTCATTTCACTGATGTCTAAAAGTAACTTAGCCTGACAAAACTGCTTTATTATCTTTGGAGAGAATTTCATTACTCCACAGTAGTGTATGAGGAAGAAGCTTCAACACTGAGACTAGAAACTGTGAGAGCTCTGTGTTACTAAATAGCTCTCTGAATGGGAGATATGAACGTAACGTGGGTGAAGTTGATTGACTGTTGGGTCACCATTAATATTTCTTTCCACAAGCTCCACGGAACCCTGGTGGTTTAAAGAACCCTTGCCTGCCTAGTTTACCCTCCCGGAGAGACATAACATATATGTTACTATAATCAGAGGTCGTATTTGGCATAGGAGAAAATAGGGCTTAATGTGAAATTCAGCTTATTGCCTTTCCATCTAGGCCATGAGGCAGAGGGAACTGGAGGTTCAAATGGGGACAGCTTCACAAGGCAACTAAAAAAATAAAATAAAAAACCCTTAAAACCAAACCACAACCATGCTCACACTAACCTGGCCCTGTGGAGCCCTAATTCCAGTAACACCCTTGGATCGCGTCCATTCTTCCCAAGGCTCTCTCCCAAGACTGAATGAGCTGAGGAGGGCCTTTTTGCTCAAAAGAGACACTGAAGAACAGATTCAGCAATATGGCAAAGCTCTTGGCTCTTGTGCTCAGAGGAACCTTGTGAATGGCTATAAAGGGCAGATTAATTCTCCCTGATTCATAGGTCTTAGGTTGATAGTTTATCCATGATCCCTAGTTACCAAATTTGCCTTTCCTCAATAGAGCCTCTGAAAAAGTTAGTTCTGTATTTAAAAATAACAGGTGCATTTATGTTACACCTGTATAGTCATGATTGTATATTTCATATGTTTTCTATAAGTCTAATACATTATATAGTCAGGTAATGCATGTTAAGGACGTAAACAGAGAAATTTAATCTCAAAAGCATCTTATGTACCAGGGACAATAGTCTAGGTATGAAACAAGCCATCTGAAATAAATATTTCCATCATCTTTTAAGATGAAAAATAATTGTTGAAACATACATATTTTTGGACAAGTTCATCTCAGACAGTGTTGAATATTGTAAGTGGCAATGAAAAGTGAAAAAATAAAGGAAAACATATCTGATATCAATCCTTTATTCTAATTGAATGGCTAGTCAAAAATAATTTTGTCAGCCATTAATGTACTTTTGCTATATTTTTAAGCTATTATAAAAACAAGTAGTAAGTACCAAAAACATTATCCAACATTGGTTAATCTGTTAAATGATAAAAACTGCATCAGGTCAGTGGAAAAAAAAAATGAGGGACAACAAATACTTTAAGGTCAAAACCATCTATTAACATTCTCTTCTATTGTTCTATTTTAATTGTAACAATAACAGCTTGTTCACAGAAGGGAGATGATTGAAAAAATGATTTGTTCTCAAAATGTACTGCAGTTTCCTAAAACAATTTAAAAACTCTAATTTTCTTTTTATTTAAATACAGATTAAAATTTAAAACGCGAAAACACATTTACGTAAAATTGTGGGGAGTTTTCAAAGCTTTCATGTGTATACAAACTATAGAGAAAAAAATAGATCAAGCGTTTAGACTAGATCGATTGCGCCCTCTTCTGGTACATCAGTATATTTCAAACAAAGTGTTGAGTATGTGATATTTGATTTAGTTTTAATTTTTCATAGAAATAAAATTTACTATAAACTATCTAAAATAGATTAAAATTAATTAGAAGTGTTCCCAAACTGAGATCTTAAATTATAATTTTAAATTAGGCTCTCTGAGGGCTAAAGTTGTTTGTTTGCTTTGCCTCTGTTAAGCAGTGGATTTTTTTTTTTTTACTCTAAAACTACTTCAAGTATTCCCTGCATGTCTTACATATAATATGATTCAGATTGAAATTAGAGATGTTTATTAAGCATTATATTGAGGTGGAGAAAGGATCCCATTGAAACGGAAATATGCCTTTCAGCTTCTTTATAAAGAGGTCCAAAAGACACTATGAAAATCCACTTGCCTCTGAGATTTTGTTTGTTTAATTTCGCCTCTTGTTTAGCTGGGCAGGTGAGGGAGTGGGGATCACATGACAGAACATGTTATAATCTAAGGGAAGCGAACCAAGCACTTCAGTACAAATGTTGAAAATAAAATTTTATGTTTTTTCTTACTCTGCCTATTCTACTTGGTCATTACTAAGAGTCATTGATTTATGAATGGCCTGTGTCTAAAGTCAATTTACAAATCACTAACTCGAAATTTGTAAGTTTTTAAATTTTTCCCCAGAGAAAAGGCTGTCAATGGAATTTAGTCTCTTTACTAGCTATTAAAAAGTCTAAAGAGGTGGAATGTGGGAGAAAGGATAACCGTTACTTTACCACCTAGTATAAAGCGAGAAGAGTCATTCAGGAATACCTTGAGAGGCTTCTTTGAAGGAGAAAATACTATAGTCCTGAGGATTTAGTTTGCGAAGAAGCACCAGACTGGACGTATGCCATGTGCTGAGAAATAAGGAAACTGAGAGAGTATAGAAAACCGAGGCAGTGTGGCAGATAAGAATCTTGGAGGAGTTAGCAGAATAAAAAACTGCGGAGAAAGTGATGTCTCCTGTGAACTCTGTGTTCCGCAGCTTTGCTCAAGTAGTGAGAAGGCTGGCGCCCTCTAGAGGACCATTCTTCAAATTTGCTTGAATTTGGAGAATTAGTTTCGTGGTTTGCGGAGACGGAAAGATGCTGCTGGTCTGCTGTGGCCGGTGGCCAGAGATACTAGATAACCATGAATGTCTTCATTCAAAGTGGGATCTTAAAGTACTTTTCTAAACAAAATGTCTGTGCTTCAAAGTGCTACATTATGGATTTCTTCAATCAGCTATATTTACATGTTTATTAGTATTTTAAGCCTGGACTGACAAACTTACCATTATTTCTGGTTTTGTTTCTTCAGAAAAAACATAAGAGAGAAGGAGGAGAGGAGGAGGCGGAGGAAGAGGAGGGGGAGAGGAAGGAGGAAGAGATTACAGGAATATGAATTTCATACGTGTGTGTGTGTGTGTGTGTGTGTGTGTGTGTGTGTGTGTGTGTGCTCTCAGTGCTCAGTTGTGTCCGACTCTTTGTGACTCCATGGACTGAAGCCCGCCAGGTTCAGTCCATGAGATTTTCCAGGCAAGAATACTGGAGTGGCTTGCCATTTCCCAAGCCAGAGGATCTTCCCGACCCAGGAAATCAAACCTGTGTCTCCTGCATTTCCTTCACTGGCAGGTGAATTCTTTACCACTGCACAACCTGGGAAGCCCGTATGTATGTGTATAGACACATATGGTTTTAACCATTATTTGCAAATATCAAATATAAAACTGTGACAAAGAAAACACTCAATTGACTATGCAAGCATAAAACTGGGCTTCCCTTGTGGCTCAGCTGGTTAAGAATCTCTCTGCAATGAGGGAGACCTGGGTTCAATCCCTGGGTTAGGAAGATCCCCTGAAGAAGGGAAAGGCTACGCACTCCAGTATTCTGGCCTGGAGAATTCCATGGACTCTATAGTCCATGGGGTCACAAAGAGTCGAACACAACTGAGTGACTTCCATTTTTCACTTCCAAGCATAAAATTAGTTCATAAATGAACCATTCACAGTGTGCCTATTCTGTCAATGCATTTTTTCTTCTTATGAAGAAAACTGTCATTATTAAATAAGTATGCTACAAAGAAACAGTTTTAAAGTTGGCAAAAATGTATAACACTTTTAAGATTTTAAGTTAAAGCTTGATAATTGTAAACGCAGTAACTAGAGTATTAAAAAGAAATTCATTAAAAACATAAATTTCTAGCTGACTATTACAGAATAGCAGGGATGATAATGCTGTCAGGAGCCATACACTACGGAAGAAATTTTAACCATGACGATTTTAAAAAATATTTATTTTCTTTATTTATTTGGTGGTCCACTGCCAATGCAGGGCGCCTGGGTTCAATCCCTGGTCAGGGAACTAGATCCCACGCGCTACAACTGAAGCTCCCAGGTGTGACAACTACTGGAGAATATTCACTATTACAATTGTAGGAGAGGTTACTAGTACCATGTTGGAGAGAAGCACCAATGATATAGTTTCTTTGTCTCTTTTATAGCATTTTGTAAAATATTTGATATTATTACAAATTTTGAATTCTATAAAAATTAAACATCAGAATTAAATGTTAAATGGCATTAAAAAGGTTTTTATACATTTGAAAAGTTGTTTCTTCTACATCTGTAATGATGTGCACTAAATTTTATTAAAGTGAATAGAATTATCACTGGTTTGTCAACAAATTAAAGTTACCTTAAAAATTTCCTTGCTGACCTAGAGCTTTCATAGTTTTGGTTTTTGAGATAGTTCAGTTCAGTTCAGTAGCTTAGTCATGTCCAACTCTTTGCAACGCCATGAACTGCAACATGCCAGGCCTCCCTGTCCATCACCAACTTCTGGAGCCTACCCAAACTCATGTCCATTGAGTCGGTAAATGCATCCAATCATCTCATTCTCTGTCATCTCCTTCTCCTCCTGCCTTCAATCTTTCCCAGCATCAGGGTCTTTTCCAATGAGTCAGCTCTTCACATCAGGTGGCCAAACTATTGGAGTTTCAGCTTCAACATCAGTCCTTCCAATGAACACCCAGGGCTGATCTCCTTCAGAAGAGTCTTTTTCCAACACGACAGTTCAAAAGCATCAATTCTTTGGTGCTCAGCTTTCTTTATAGTCCAGCTCTCACATCCATACATGACTACTGGAAAAACCATAACCTGGTCTAGACAGAACTTTGTTGGCAAAGTAATGTCTCTGCTTCTTAATATGCTGTCTAGGTTGGTCATAGCTTTTCTTCCAAGGAACAAGCATCTTTTAATTTCATGGCTGCAATCACCATCTGCAGTGATTTGAGATAGTTAGATTACATATATATAAATATATGAATAAACTATGTAATATGTATATAAATATATATATATGACAAGTTACATACGAATATATCTTGTACTTATTTGGAGGCTATTACATAGATATTCTGTTTGGACTTAGAAATCCATATGAACTTAAAATTGGGGATTGGCATATTAATTAATTTGAATAAAGATGGAATGCACTAGCCAACTTTTGAAGAAAGAATTAATTGAAAATAAAATATGATCTTGACAGCAAAATTGAATTATCAAACATTTGAATCCAGTGAAGGCATTCATACACATATTTTTTAAAAAGTTAAATAATTATTATGGTTTTTTCAATTGAACGGAAGCTGAAGAGTTTTTCACTGAATAGTGTAGTTATAGCAAAAGTAATGAAACTGACTAAATATGTATCATAGAGGTGATTTCAGACTCCTTTCTTTACATGAATAAAATCTTAAGTTATCAGAGTCATGGGAAATGCAGACTTCATGAAATTTCCATTAATGTAGTTAATAAATTTTTAAAAATACTATAGTATTGTTTTACTAAATATTTTATATTGATTATAGCACAGTGGTATATAATCTATTTTGTTAAAATTTCATATTTGAAACATGAATTTATTTTTATCTTATCTATTGATTTTTAATAATCTGAGATAGACTGAAGAGGATTGAAATATCACTTTGATATAGAATATTTTATTATTTTTGTCTTTGTTCCAATCAGATATCTGTTTTCTATCAAATACTGAAGGTAGAGTTTTAGGTTATTTTTAAGAATTAGAGACTTAATGGTTGCCTTGACATATGCTGTGATTTTAGAGAGGAAAAAATATTTTCTATTATACCTATAAAATCTTGTTTGTATGACAAACACTTCTTTTGAAATGACAAACATTTCTAACTTAACGTCAAGAATTAGTTTGATGCTACATTTAAAAATAAAGTTCATTGATTTCTTTATCTGCTCTGATTGCTGTGGCCAAGACTTCCAAAACTATGTTGAAAAGTAGTGGTGAGACTGGGCACCCTTGTCTTGTTCCTGATTTCAGGGGGAATGCTTCCAGTTTTTCACCATTGAGGATAATGTTTGCTGTGGGTTTGTCATATATCGCTTTTATTATGTTGAGGTATGTTCCTTCTATTCCTGATTTTTGGAGGGTTTTTATCATAAATGGATGTTGAATTTTGTCAAAGGCTTTCTCTGCATCTATTGAGATAATCATGTGATTTTTATTTTTCAATTTGTTAATGTGGTGTATTACATTGATTGATTTGCGAATATTGAAGAATCCTTGCATCCCTGGGATAAAGCCTACTTGATCATGATGTATGATTATTTTTAATGTGTTGTTGGATTCTATTTGCTAGAATTTTGTTGAGGATTTTTGCATCTAAATTCATCAGTGATATTGGTCTGTCGTTTTCTTTTTTTGTGGCATCTTTGTCGGGTTTTGGAATTAGGGTGATGGTGGCCTCATAGAATGAGTTTGGAAGTTTACCTTCCTCTGCAATTTTCTGGAAGAGTTTGAGTAGAATAGGTGTTAGCTCTTCTTTAAATTTTGGAATCCAGATTGGAAAAGAAGAAGTAAAACTCTCTCTGTTTGCAGATGACATGATCCTCTATATTAAAAACCCTAAAGACTCTACGAGAAAATTACTAGAGCTAATCAGTGAATATAGCAAAGTTTCAGGATACAAAATCAACACACAGAAATCCCTGGCATTCCTATACACTAACAGTGAGAAATCAGAAAGAGAAATTAAGGAAACAATTCCATTCCCCATCGAAACAAAAAGAATAAAATACTTAGGAGTATTTCTACCTAAAGAAACAAAAGACTTGTATATAGAAAACTATAAAACACTGATGAAAGAAATCAAAGAGGACACAAACAGATGGAGAAATGTGCCGTGCTCGTGGACTGGAAGAATCAATATAGTGAGAATGAGTATACTATTCAAAGCAATCTATAGATTCAATGCAATTCCTATCAAGCTACCAGAGGTCTTTTTCAAAGAATTAGAACAAATAATTTCTCATTTTGTATGGAAATACAAAAAACCTCGTATAGCCAAAGCAATCTTGAGAAAGAAGAATGGAACTGGAGGAATCAACCTACCTGACTTTAGGCTATACTACAAATCCACAGTCAT
>ML661885.1:16632561-16931497 GCA_007570785.1 Antilocapra americana | reverse complement strand
GGGAGGGGGGTTCTCGAGGGGGAGCATATGTAAACCCATGGTGATATCATGGCATTGAATGGCAAAAACAATAAAAGGGAAAAAAATACCAAAAAAAAGTTCAGCTTATTTATAAGAATATTAATCACACTTCCTTATTTCTCTGACTCAAGAGTCATTAATTTTTCTTGGCACTATATCCTTACTTGAATTAAGGTTATTTCCATCTTTCTCTTATTACATACAAACTACTCACTGATCTGTTATTATTTGCTTCAACACTTTCCTATTTCTTCTTATTGTTTTTATTCTTTTCATTCCAATAGTTTTATTATATGTTCAACAATTATCATTTTGCTTCATTTTGTCTCCTAGGGTATCCAACTCAGAATGTTTACAGATAGAAATACATAATTGGATTATAATTTATTTTCCTTTTATTTATCATTGCTTTTACAATGAAAATATCACATTTATTTATTAATCATTAAATTTTCAAGTTACTCTCAAATGATATGGGGTACTCACCAGTAATAAAAAGAAACAAGCTATCAATGCACACAAAACATGGTAAAAAAAGACAAACTAGTCTTCCCTAGAGGCTTCTCCCATAGCTCATTTGGTAAAAAAGCCACTTGCAATGCAGGAGACCTCGATTCAATATCTGAATCAGGAAAAGCCCCTGGAGAAGGAAATGGCAACCCACTCTAGTATTCTCGCCTGGAGAAGCCCATGGACAGAGGAGCCTGGCAGTTCAGTTCAGTCTCTCAGTTGTGTCCGACTCTTTGAGACCTCATGGACTACAGGACACCAGGCTTCCCTGTCCATCACCAACTCCCAGAGCTTGCTCAAACTGATGTCCATCAAGTCAGTGATGCCACCCAACCTTCTCGTCCTCTGTCGTCCCCTTTCTCTCCTGCCTTCAATCTTTCCCAGCATCAGGATCTTTTCTAATGAGTCAGTTCTTCGCATCAGATGCCCAAAGTATTGGAGTTTCAGCTTCAGCATCAGTCCTTCCAATGACTATTCAGGACTGATTTCCTTTAGGACTGACTGGTTTGATCTCTTTGCAGTACAAGGAACTGGCACGAGTCTTCTCCAGCACCACAGTTCAAAAGCATCAATTCTTTGGTGCTCAGCTTTCTTTATGGTCCAATTCTCACATCCATTCATGACTACTGAAAAAAACCATAGCTTTGACTAGGCAGCCCTTTGTGGGCAAAATCACATAACCCCTGTCTAATCATGAGAAAAACATTAGAAAAATCTTAAATGAGGACATTATACAAAATACCAGTACTCTTTAAATCTGTCAAGGTCATAGAAATTTAAGGCAAGTCCCAGAGAAGTTGTCATAGCCTAAGTAAGAAACTAAGAAGACAGAATGCTAAATATGCATTTAGGGATATCAAAAGGATTTATATCCCTAGGGATTTAAATCCCTAGGGATTTAGGGATATAAAAAGGAGATTAGATAAAAACTCAGAAAATCAGACTTAAGTATAGGTTGTAGTTATTAATAATATATCAGTATTTGTCAATTGTAACAAATGCACTAATATCAGATGTTAGTGTGAGAAATTAAATGTGAAGTATACAGGGACTTTTTGTACTATCATCACAATTTTTATTGAGATATAGTTGATGTAGAATATTATATAAATTACAGGTGTACATTTAAAAATGATAAACCTGTTCTTAAATCAAATATTTAAGAAATGTCATTAAGTCATAAATACTTTTCCTAAATAACATAATCCAATGAAGAGAACTAAAACTTTTTGGGGAAATGGTGACTCAAAGACTGACACACAGTAAATGAAAGATGAACTTGGAATATTTGTTTTTCTCTAAAGTAGGAAAGCATTCCCCCCAAAGAACTCCAAAAAAGATAGCAACAAAATATAGATGAGGAAATGTCAGGAGGACACACGAGCCTATATGAAAATGTTCCCAATTGCCCTAAGTGTGATAATTTGAACAAAAACATAAATAATGATGCTATTGAGTTATAGCCCAAAGAATAAAATAAATATCCGCAATCCCACAATGTTATAAACAAGTCACTGAATAAATAAATAAATGGAGGAGGAAGAGAAAATTTGCTTTACAGAAGAATTCCAAGTAAAATATTTAGATAGTCTCATCTCTAGGAGAGAATTCTCACAAGAAAGTGGAACTTAACTCCTCTCATCTGAGTATGAGTTGAAATTAGTAACCTGATTCTAAAGAATCAAGCATGTAAAGGGAAAAATAGTATTAATAGCTTAGGGGAGAAACCTGGCAGGTATTACTTTAGTGATCAAAGTGAAATCACCAATGATTCATCATGTTGATACCATATAAGCCCTGTTAAGACCCAAGGACACTTTATCCTCTGGTATTTGTTCCCCAAATCCATAATACCACCTACTCATGAGAAACCAGACAGACACAGATATGGAGATAATCTACAGAGTACACTTCAAAAAGCTCAAATTTATATAAAAAGAAGAAAAGGTTCCAAATGTCAGAGATCAGAGGAGAGTAAGGAGACACGGTAAGCAAATGCACTGTAGTATCCTGGATAAGATCCTCGAACAGAAAAAAGATAATAGAGAAAAACTGGTGAAATGCAAATAAAGGATGTAGTTTACTTACTAGTATTATACCAGTGATTTTTTCTTAGTTTTGACAAATGTGTCACGATTATGTAAAATTGTCACCATTATGGGAAGCTGAGTGAAGGGGGTATGGTGTGCGTGCTCAGTCACTCAGTGTATCCAACTCTTTTCAACCCCATGGACTGTAGCCCGCCAGGCTCCTCTGTCCATGGAATTTTCCGGACAAGAATACTGGAAATGGAGCAGATTGCCATTTTCCACTCCAGGGGATCTTCTTGACCCAGGGATCAAACTCGAGTCTCTTGCGCCTCCTACATTGGCAGGCAGATTCTTCTACCACTGTGCCACCTCTCATCAAACAAAGATAATTCCCAAGTAACTCCTAGTTTCTTTCTTTTTGCTACAGACATGACAAACCAAGTTGTTTTGTATTCTTGCAAACATTTGTGAATTTAGTGAGTCCCTTACAAAGATTTTATAATCTGAAAATTAGAGGACGGTCATTCAGTAGCATAGGTATAAAAACATCACTTATGCCAGGGTTATTTTCTTTGGCAGAAGTTTTACGAGTTTCCATTTCTTCAACTTTAAATGGCAGGAGGATATACATGACTTAAGACATTTACTTTTTTAACCTTCATTTAGTAGTCATTGTCTTAAATGGGAACTCTCAAGTTTTTGCAGTCATGTTGAAGTCCTAGGAAATCAGATTTTTGTTTTGCCAAATTTCACAGGAAGGAACTGTTCTAATGATGACACTGACTGAGGGAGAGAGAGAATGAAACAGAGAGATACTGAGATTAGAATACTGATATTTCATTTTCCTACTACTGAAAAGTCCTCCTTTGGCTTTTCGTAGTTTCCCCACCTGCCTTCACAGAAGTGTATTTATTATAATCACATGATGAATGGGTTCTGTAAGGAGGTTTCCATGACATAGCAAGCTAATAAAAAAGAGCAATATGCTGTTAGGCTTATGGGTCATCCCCTGTTGATGCCTTCAGTAAGAGAAACAAGAAAGTTCAGCCCACAGGAAAAATGAGAAACAGATGGTTCTTTATAGGCCCTATTCTGACACATAGGCATGGAGTTACGGGATTGACAAATGGACTTATTTTCTAAATAAACTTACTCTCTTTTTTCCAAACAAGCAAGGCATTTTCTAACTATCTCTACCTATTTTTAGAGATCCCTGCTTAGGGTTTATCTTGTCCATTCAAACATCTATCACTCATGATGGAGTTTTCAGAGTCCCTCCATTTTTCTCACATCTGCCAGCTGCTTTTCTCCACCTCAGCCACAGCTGGTCTATTCATCTGCTTGTGTTGCTCAAGTTATTGAAAGACGTGACCTTAGTTTGCCTTGTGCGATTTCTCATTAGCAGTGAAAATGTGCTTTTGCCATTGATTTCATGGTTTATTCTTTTCCAGTGAAAAAAGAACACAGCTTTCACTATGCAGTTAAAACTGCCTTTTATTCAAATAGTAACTTCTATTTTCTTCCTTTTTGAATTAAATCTTATATATATATATATGTTTTACTGAGCTAACGTGGGTTCATAACATTATATGTTTCACAGGTACAGCAGTATATTCATACTTCCAAATACATTCCAGTGCATGAAACTGTTAGGAAGTCCTCTTTCTAGTCTCACCAACTCTGCCTCACCTTTGTTCCTCAGGGCAACCACAATTCTAACACATGGCCCTGAAATCTATGATGTTTGTCATTTATACACGTATAAACTAAACATAATACATGGTGTTATTTCATCATATAACATTTCCACAGTTAGTATTGAACTGCATGTATCTTTGAGCAACCAACTTTTTTTTTTTCACATGTGTACTCTTCACATCTCTCCATGCTGATACCTGTAGCTCTAGTTTATTCATTTTAACTGATATATTACTTGCCATTTCAGGAACAGAAATTAGTATTATTTCAGGAATAATCATATACTTTTATTTCCTCCAGTCATGGTTGCTTAGATTGTTTCCAGATTCTTATTCTTATGAGGAATAGAACAACGGCCATTCCTTTACATGTATTCTGGCACAGAGGTGGCTTTTTTCCGGGATATGTTCTTAGAAGTGAAACAGCTTTATTTTAGGGCACTCATTGTTTCTATCCATTCAGATCAGTTGCTCATTCAGGTCTGACTCCTTGCGACCCTATGGACAGCAGCACGCCAGGCTTCCCTGTCCATAACAATCACCCAGAACTTGCTCAAACTCATGTCCATCGAGTTGGTATACCATCCAAACACTTCATCCTCTGTTGTCCTCTTCTTCTCCTGCCTTCAATCTTTCCCAGCATCAGGATCTTTTCCAGTGAGTCAGCTCTTCACATCAGTGGCCAAAGTACTGGAGCTTCAGCTTCTGCATCATTCTTCCAATGAATATTCAGAACTGATTTAACCCTTCCTACCATCTTGTTGGGGCTTCCCGTTTGCCCTTGGACATGGGGTATCTTTTTTGGTGGGATCCAACATTTTCCTATTGATTGTTGTTCAGCACTGAGTTGCAATTTTTAATGTTTCTATAGCTGTGAAAAAAAGAGAAGTGAAAAGTAAGGGAGTAAAGGATAGATATACCCATTTGAATGCAGAGTTCCAAAGGACAGCAAGGAGAGATTTAAAAAAAGCCTTCCTCAGTGATCAATGCAAAGAAATAGAGGAAAACAATAGAATGGGAAAGACTAGAGATTTCTTTAAAAAAATTAGAGATATCAAGGGACCATTTTATGCTAAGATGGGCACAATAAAGGACAGAAATGGTATGGACCTAACAGAAGCAGATGATATTAAGAAGAGGTGGCAAGAATACACAGAAGAACTATACAAAAAAGATCTTCACAGCCCAGATAATCATGATGGTGTGATCAATCACCTAGAGCCAGACATCCTGGAATGCAAAGTCAACTGGGCCTGAGGAAGCATCACTACAAACAAAGCTAGTGGAGGTGATGTAGTTCCAATTGAGCTATTTCAAATTCTACAAGATGCTGCTGTGAAAGTGCTGCACTCAACATCCCAGCAAATGTGGAAAACTCAGCAGTGGCCATAAGACTGGAAAAGGTAAATTTTCATTCCAATCCCTAAGAAAGGTAATATCAAAGAATGCTGAAACTACCGCAACAATTGCACTCATCTCACAGCTAGTAAAGTAATGCTCAATATTCTCTAAGCCAGGCTTCAACACTACATGAACTGTGAACTTCCAGATGTTCGAGCTGGTTTTAGAAAAGCGAGAGGAACCAGGGATCAAATTGCCAACATCCACTGGGTCATCAAAAAAGCAAGAGAGTTCCAGAAAAATATCTCCTTCTGCTTTATTGACTATTTCAAAGCCTTTGACTGTGTGGATCACAACCATATCTGGGAAATTCTGAAAGAGACAGTAATACCAGACCACCTGACCTGCCTCTTGAGAAACCTGTATGCAGGTCAGGAAGCAACAGTTAGAACTGGACATGGAACAACAGACTGGCTCCAAATCAGGAAAGGAGTATATCAAAGCTGTATATTGTCACCCTGCTTATTTAACTTATATGCAGAATACATGATGAGAAACACTGGGCTAGATGAAGCACAAGCCAGAATCAAGACTGCTAGGAGAAATATCAATAACCTCAGATATGCAGATGACACCACCCTTATGGCAGAAAGTGAGAAGAACTAAAAAAACCTCTTGATGAAAGTGAAAGATGAGAGAGGAAGAGTTGGCTTAAAACTCAACATTCAGAAAACTAAGATCATGGCATCTGGTCCCATCACTTCATAGCAAATAGCTGGGGAAAGAGTGGAAAGAGTGGATGACTTTATTTTGGGGGGTTCCAAAATCAGTGCAGATGGTGATTTCAGCCATGAAATTAAAACATGCTTACTCCTTGGAAGAAAAGTTATGACCAACCTAGACAGCATATTAAAAAGCAGAGACATTACTTTGCCAGCAGGGCATCCCCTGGTGGATCAGAGGGTAAAACCTCTGCCCACAATGTGAGAGAGCCGAGTTCAATCCCTGGGTTGGGAAGATCCCCTGGAGAAGGAAATTGCAGCCCACTCCAGTATTCTTGCCTAGAGAATTTCGTGGACACAGGAGTCTGGTGGGCTTCAGTCCATGGGGTTACAAAGAGTCAGACATGACTGAGCGACTTCGCTTTTACTTTGCCAACAAAGGTCCATCTAGTCAAAGCTATGGTTTTTCCAGTAGTCATGTATGGATGTGAGAGTTGGACTATAGAGAAAGTTGAGCACTGAAGAATTGATGCTTTTGAACTGTGATGTTGGAGAAGACTCTTGAGGGACACTTGGACTGCAAGGAGATCCAACCAGTCATCCTAAAGGAAATCAGTCCTGAATGTTCATTGGAAGGACTGATGCTGAAGCTGAAACTCCAATACTTTGGCCACCTCATGCGAAGAACTGACTCATTTAAAAAAACCCTGATGCTGGAAAAGATTGAAGGCAGGAGGAGAAGTGGATGACAGAGGATGAGATTGTTGGATGGCATCACTGACTCAATAGACATGAGTTTGAGTAAACTCCAGGAGCTGGTGATGGATAGGGAGGCCTGGTGTGTCCATGGGGTAGCAGCAAACCGAACATAACTGAGCAACTGAACTGAACTGATAGCTGAAAAAAATTAACTTACAAAGAATTTTAAACAATTTCCCTCCCCAACAGTGATAGTTCATTTGGTTTTCTGAAACATCTCACATCTAAAGCATCTGAGGTATATATAGAAGGTATATATATATATATATACATATATCTGTGTTTGTGCACATATATATACATAAACACATTTTTCCCTCACAAAAATACAGAAATTTGGAATTGCCAGACTTTTTTGTTTCCTTGTTTTTAAAAAATTAATTACTAGCAATTGAGCATATATTCATATGTGACTTTTAGCATTATTCTATTAAAGTTTGTGTTTTCATAAATGATGAAATACAGAAAACATTAAACAGCTTTAAAAGCAGAAAATATTTTAAGTTTATCTGTCATGTTTCAAATTTAATTTACGTTGTTTTTATTGTATTGATGTATAGAAAAAATACATTTATCAATTTTCCTCTTCAGTTTGTGCCTTTGGGGTAAAATTCAAAGTTTTAAACAAATTCTTCTAGTTTTTGCTAAGCATTTTAAAATTTATATTTCATGCTTAGTTTTACATCTAGAAACTGATACATTTACCCTATTCCTACCTTTTACAATATCATCTTTGACATACATTATATGAATATTTTTAATAACTTATTTTGTATTTTATTGTCATATTTTCTTTCACAAATATCACAATTTTAATTACCATTGCTTTTAATGTCTTACTGTATCTTTCTCTTTATTCTTCAGTGTTTTTCTGGTGAGTTTTAGTCATCTGTTTTACTATGAAAATTTAAATCAATTTTTAAATTTGTATGAAAATATATTTTTATGTGGATTTAATTAACTTCAAAGAATTGATACCTTTACAATACTGAGTCTTCTCTCACACCTTTTACTTTCCTGTTCTTAAGTGAAGTTTTATACATTCCTCCATTTAATATTTTGCACATGTTTTATTAGGCTCATTTCTATGTATAACAACATCATAATATTTTCATATAAATATAGATAGATGTAGATACAGATAAAGACAGTCAGTAAACATGGACAGATCTCTCCTAGTTTATGAACAAATTTATCCTCCCACAACAATGGATGAGAGTTCCCAGAAAATTGTTCTTTGGAAGTATAGTGGTGTGCAATTTGTTTACAATTTGTACTTACCTGATCTGCTTATCTATCTTCAAAATTGCATTATAGTATATGTATAATTTTAAAAACTGAAACAATTCAGATGACATAATACTCACCATGTTTAATTTTTTTTTATCATGAAAGTGTGATAACATATTGACAAGAGACTTGGAAAGTGCAGAACAGAGTTGCGTATAGTTCCACTATACATTACAATTATTTTTTTAAGTAGATAAATTAAGATTTTTAGTTGGTTGTTGTTGTTCAGTCACTAAGTCAGGTCTGACTTTCTGCAACCCCATGAATGGCAGCATACCAGGGTTCCCTGTCCTTTACCATCTCCTGGAGTTTACTCAAACTCATGTCCATTGAGTCGGTGATGCCATCCAGACATCTCATTCTCTGTTGCTCCCTTCTTCTGCTTTCAATCTTTCCTAGCATCAGGGTCTTTTCCAGTGACTGAGCTCCTCACATCAGGTGGCCAAAGAACTGAAGCTTCCGTAAAAGTCCATCCAATGAATATTCAGGATTGATTTCCTTTAGGACTGACTGGTTTGACGGCCTTACTATCCAAGGGACTCACAGGAGTCTTCTCCAGAGCCACAGTTTGAAAGCATCAGTTCTTCAGCTCTCAGACTTCTGTATTGTCTAATTCTCACATCCATACATGACTACTGGAAAAACCATAGCTTTTACCATAGCTTTGTCAGCAAAGTGACGTCTGCTCTTTAATACAGTGTCTAGGCTTGTCATAACGTTTCTTCCATGGAGCAAGCATCTTTTAATTTCATGGCTGCACTCATCATCCATAGTGATTTTGGAGCCCAAATAATAAAATAGTTTCAATATCAAACTCTCAACAATTAATAGAATTTGCTGACAGAAAAATAGGAGGATATGGTAGACCTGAAAAGTACTATGAACCAATTCAACATAATTAAGATTTATACAATTTTCATACAAGAGCAAGATACAAACTCTACTCAAATTCAAATTTATAAACCAGGAGAGGAGATGCTAGAACATATCCAGGAACATAAAACAAGATGCAAAAATTTCATGGTCTAAAGCTATTGATATCATATTGAGTCTGTTCTCTGATCACTGTGGAATTATACTAGAAGTTATAAACTATCCAAGAAGTTATAAAATATCCAAGGATATTTAAAAATAACCCACATATTTTCAAGTGTCATGTGTGACATTTCCCAAGAAAGATCTTTGACTTAGCTATTGAAAGCCTCAATAAAATAAAAGACTGAAAAAGCACAAAGAGTGATTGCAGAGAAGAAAGCATTTAAATGAGTAATTAATATGACAGTTAAAGATTAATATCAAAGATACTTAAAAAACCCATGTGTTTGGAAATTAAATGTCCTCTTTTAAATGATGGGTAATACCATTTTAATGTGTGCAGTTCAGTGATTTTTAGTATTTACACTTTTGCGCAACCATTATTATTATTTAATCCCATAACATTTCCCTCACCCCAGAAAGAAACTCATTAATTGTTTATGATCATTCCTAATGTCCTCTTCCTCCCATCCACTGACAGCCAATAGTATGCTTTCTAACCCTTTAGATTTGCCTATTTTGGACATTTCATTTGAATTAAATCATATAATATGTGGTCTTTTCTGTCTGGCTCTTTCACTTAAAGTTCATACATACCATAGCAAGTATAAGTATTTCATTCTTATGCATAAATAACACTTCATGGTATGGCTATACTACATTTTATTTATCCATTCATCAGTTTCAGGATGTTTGGGTTTTCAGTTTTTTGGATATTGTGAATAATGCTGCAATGAACATTTGTATACAAGTTTGTGTGTGTGTATAGGTGTATGTCCTACTAGAATGGTTGGCTTAAATCCAAAATACTGACAACACCAAATGTTGACAAAGGTGTAGAGTAACAGGTCCTCTCATTTATTGCTAGTAGAAATGCAAATTGGTGCAGCCTTTTTTGAAAACAGATTATCAGTTTTTTACAAAACTAAATATGCTCTTATCATATGAACTAGAAATTGTACTCTTAGGTATTTACTCAAGTGATTTGAATATATGCTCACCCAAAAAATGGCATGTGAATATTTATAGCTGATTTATTTATAATCACCAAAAATCTGAAGCAACCAAGATGTCTTTTAACAGGTAATTGGGTAAACCATCGCAGTCCTACAATGGGACAGTTTTCAGTGATATAAAAATGAGCTTTCAATGGTGAAAAGACATTAACGAACATTAAATGCATATTGCAAAATGAAAGAAAGCAGTCTAAAATGTGCCATACTGTGTGAATCCACTTTTACTCTGGGAAAGAAAAACTATAGAAATAGTAAAAGTATCAGTGGTTGCTAAGGTTTGGGAGAAGGAGGGAAGGTTGAACTGGAGACATAAAAATACACATTTAGGGTGGTATGATTCTATATGACACTATTAGTACAATGGTCAAAATAAGAATCAACCCTGTGTCAAAACCATACAACATAACAGGCACAAATAATGAACTTCAATGTACACAAATTTAAGAAGATAATTTCTGATGTATTTGGAAAGTGGAAGACATTCAGACTGTGAACCTAATCAACATGTATACGGAGCAAGCCTATTGGAAGGCTGAGTGGGATATTGGTAATCTAAATAACTTGGAGATGAGTGGACTCTGTAAGACTAAAGGCAAAAAGAACTGCACCTAAGCACTCAGAATGCATACGGACTCTAGTTCATGGATGCAGTTATCTCCCTTGGGGGTGTAGGTTAACAATTTCGATACCGTTGTAGTACATGATTAGCTGCTCAGTGGTGTCCAACTCTTTGCAACCCTTTGGACTGTAGCCTGCCAGGCTCCTCTATCCATGGGATTTTTCAGGCAAGAGCACTGGAGGGGGTTGCCATTTCCTTCTCAGGGGATCTTCCTGACCCAGAGATCAAGCTCATGTCTTTTGTGTCTCCTGCATTGCAGGGGAATTCTTTACCTGCTGATCTATCAGCAAAGCCCAATCAGAATTTAAAAGTCCACTGTTTGGTAGATTGTGAGAGCAAGATTTCTCACTGGTGGAGCAGGACATTACAGATAAGCAAAGAGAGGAGGCTAGAATGAACCATGGAATGTTCAATAAGAATTGCAGAGGTCAGTGTAAACTCATGATTAGTTTAACACAGAGAGAGATAGTTACATATATGAATATTTATATATGTGTATATGTAAATGAGCCAGTATACAAACATAGGTATTTCTTTGCTCTATTAGCTGCAGGAGTCTAAAATCAACATTTCCCCAGTCACAAAGATCATTCCTAGTACCCAGCTCTTGGTTTCTATTACTATACTCACAATGAAAGGAAACAGGACACCAAGCAGAAGTGAATGATTCTACAATTGAAACAGGAAACATACAAGCTGAGCTGGAGCATCTCCTGATGCCATAAAATAAGAAAGTCATAAAAAAAGAGATATGGGTTATATCCATGAGGATTATATGGGTTATAACCTAAAATAAAAGATGACTATCCATGAACACATACTTATATGAATAAATAATTTGATAAATTAATAAGAAGAGGAGAAATAACAAATCTCTTGTGCAGAATCCCATATAGTTTATGTAGATATTCTCTACTTTTATTCATTATAAATCATAGTCCATAGGTCTATGGGCACATGGACTTAGAATGTTCACAACAGTAAAAATAAAATAAGACAAAATAAGAAATTAGATTTCATCAACATTTTAAAATATCTGCCCATCAGAAATCTTGTTAAGAAAATAAATAGGTCATTTGGGGGAGAAATTATATACCAAAGAACTATATCAAATATGTGTGCCATCATTCAGTCATATCCAATTATTTGCAACCCCATGGACTGTAGCCCACCAGGCTCCTCCGTCCATGGAATTTCCCAGGCGAGGATACTGGAGTGGGTTGCCATTTCCTCCTCCAGGGGATCTTCCCAACCCAGGGATCAAACCTGGGTCTCTTGTGTCTCCTGTATTGGCAGGCAGATTCTTTACCACTAGCGCCACATATCAAATACATATGTATTTAAAATATCAAGCACTTAATAATAAACAAACAACTGAATATGAGTTAAAAAAAATAGACCACACTTCATAAAATAATATGTATGAATAACCAACAAACAAATAGGCGCTTAACATAATTAGTCATTAAGTAAACTAAAGCTAAAACAGCAAGATACCATTGGCCAACAACCAGAATGGCTAAAATTTAAGACTGACAATACCAAATGTTGTTGATGTTTTAGAGTTCTGGAACTCTCACACATTGTTAGTAGGAATATAAGAGGATACAACCACATTAGGGAAACTAGCAGTTTCTCATAAAACTGACAGTACTTCTTCCTAAACCCCTGCAGGTTTATTTCTAGATATTTACTCAAGAAAAATGAAAACTTATTTTTCACAGAAAGTTTTGGAAAAGCATGCTTTTAGCAGCTCTAGTCAAAATAGCCCCAAACTGAAAACAACCAGTGTCCGTAGTCCATAGTCATCCAATGCAATGGCACTCAGCAACTGATAGACGAAGCAAACGAGACGTATTCAAGTCTCCAAACCACACTGAGTGAAATAAATAGTACATAAAAGAACACATGCCATCTGTCTCTGAATGAAATTCTGAAAAGGCATAATCAATTAATGATGGCTATATCAGAAGAGTTACTTTCTCTGGGATAAACTGAGGATTTTCAAGGATAGAGAAGGAGAATATCTGTCATTATTATAATATTCTACATGTTGATGGAGATAGGATTACCCATATTCATTTGTCAAAACTTAGTGAATTTCCCTTAATATTTGTGAATTTTGTATATAGATTTTTATATCATTCTAGACAGATACCGAACTCTAGCTAATGACAGGAATACTAAAGTATTTAGGGGAAAGTGTACTCATATCTCAGAGAAGGCAGTGGCACCCCACTCCAGTACTCTTGCCTGGAAAATCCCATGGACAGAGGAGCCTGGTGGGCTGCAGTCCATGGGGTCGCTAAGAGTTGGACGCGACTGAATGACTTTACTTTCACTTTTCACTTTCATGCTTTGAAAAAGGAAATGGCAACCCACTCCAGTGTTCTTGCCTGGAGAATCCCAGGGACTGGGGAGCCTGGTGGGCTGCCATCTATGGGGTGGCACAGAGCTGGACACGACTGAAGCGACTTAGCAGAGCAGCAGTTCTCATATCTGGGGCTTCCCTTCCCACTCCAGTTTTCTTGCCTAGAGAATCCCATGGACAGAAGGATCTTATCTGCATCAATAAAATAAGAGAAATGATATAGATCAATGATAGGGAAAGAGGTGAACATGTGATTGAGCAAGTATAATATAATAATAATTATATCTGAAAGTGAAAGTCACTCAGTCGTGTCCAACTCTTTGTGACCCCATGGAATTCTCCAGGCCAGAATACTGGAATGAGTAACCTTTCCCTTCTCCAGGGGATCTTCCCAACCCAAGAATCAAACCCGGATCTCCCGCATTGCAGGCAAACTATTTTCCATTTGAGCCACAAGGGAAGCCCAAGAATATTGGTAGCCTCTCCCTTCTTCAGGGGATTTTTCTGACCTAGGAATTTAACCAGGGTCTCCTGCGTTGCATGTGGATTCTTTACCAACTGAGCTATCAGGGAAGCCTTAAGTTATGAATAAAATGTTCACTCTAAAATGCCTTTCAATTAATGTTTGGATTGTTTCACAAGTGCTGGAAAAAGTTGCTCCTGAAAACTACCTACAATACATTTTCAATTAAGAATACATTCTCTGTTTTCAGAATGTATAATCACTTGAAGAAATTGTGCAGCAAGAAAATTAAAAAGAATTTGCTGTGATTTGTCTGCTGACAGAGACTCCAAGGTACCACTGCATAATGCCCCTAATTGGTTTAAGATGGTTATTGAAATATACTAATACTCATGGAAAACTGTATTTAATGTTTTTTTAAAAATGGTTTTTCAAGATTTTAGTCCCTGCTCATGTTCATATTTCTTGACTCCTATGCACATCTTCCCCTCAAAGAAAAATTTATAAGCAATATTGGCAAGTCTGCCAATAACTGAAATATATGAGTTATTGGCACATCATTGAAATACTTTATTTCATATCATTGAAATACCTTATTCAGACATTTCAGTTCAATCTTGACTTAGAAGTAAGATCTTTGGCTTGTATTTTTAAATTTTCATGATATTATCGTTTTGCTCTTAGTCCTTCATGGTGAATGAACTTGTAACTACTATAGATAGTAAGAATGGAATTCCCTTTATGTATTTCCTGAATAGAATATTAAGCCATTCCAATATGCCTTTTCTCACATAATAGTACAAGGAAATCTCATTTTACTCAGAAGAACACTTATCTATATTTCCAAGTACACAGGACCATTTAATGTGAGTTGATCTGTATGTAAAAAACCCCAAACATTTTGGATTTAGCCGAAATCCAATAGATGGCAGTGACATACAAAACAATTCACTGACTTTTGAATTCTTACTTGATTGCTCTGTAATCTGCTAGTCTATTGCCAATTAAAAACTCTCATAAAATTTAGAATCTTTTCAGAGTCATATTACATTGGCAAAATACTGTGAGGTCTTGGATGAGAAATAGCTCTAAACTTACTGGATCCATGAGGATGCTGTGGCTTTGTGGGATTAAAGGACTTGTTTGAAGTTACATAAGCAAGTTTGTGGTGAATTCAAGTGTAGAATCAACATGATCCAATTGTCCTTGTGTGAATACTAAATCCACCTCACAGCTGGACATTTCTTGAAAGACTGATGCAGTATTTAATTAACACTAATAATACATGGATAGAAAAGAGGTACAGAGTGAGTCTGGAAATGGGCAGGGGTTGAGCCATGAAGGGCCGTCTAGTCACTAGTAAGGATTAGTAATCTTATTTAAGTGCAAAGCATAATGCAATGGAATTTAGATTTACATTTTAAAAATAATTTTTGGAATTAAAAAAATACAACAGCCCCTTTCTCCATAGCCATTCCCCTGCCCCGAGACACTGATTCAGCTTTTCTGGGTACGGATTTGGGAACTGGCATGTAGAAAAGATTTCCCAGATGATTCCAATATGTAGTCAGGATTGAGAAAATATGGCATAGTAGATCCAAGAACCATGGACTTTGGAATCAAGAGATATGGGATTTGCTCTGCGCCCTGCCTGGGCTTCCCAGGTGGCTCAGTGGGTAAAGAATCCACCTCCAGTGAAGGAGATGCAGGAGACACATGTTTGATCCTTGGGTTGGGGAGATCCCCTGGAGGAGGGCATGTGACCCACTCCAATATTCTCGTCTGGAGAATCCCATGGACAGAGGAGCCTGGCAGGCTGCAGTCCACGGGGTCGCAAATAGTCAGACACGACTGAAGCTACTGATCATGCAGGCTCCTCACTCCTAAGCTTAGTAAATTCTTTCTTATACATTATTTAATCCCTTTAATCCTTGCTTGACTCTTATTTAAAATGGTTGATGATACTAATACTTCATAGGATTAGTTTTAGGATTACATGTAAATCAGTGCATTTCTAATCTATTGCTTTAAATAGTTTTGTGAATTCAGTGTGAATGCTTTTGAAAGCATTCTTTGATTCTTCAATTGTGGAACTCCATTTTACTTTTATTGTTACTGTGGTATTTTATCTTGACACTGATTCATGAATTTCATAGCTGGCAATCATGTCATTCAATCAAAGACTTTCATGATGACATGAATACAGGCTAGTCTCATCAAATTTGAAAGTTAATGCTGGTGAATTAAATCGTACTTCCCTGAATCAAGTCACCATAGAATTACTTTTTACAGCACAATTGTAAAGATTGCTGTGTAGAAAGAAATTTGTCTTTACATCAATTAGCTATAGCTGAAAAATAAGACACTTCAAAATTTAGTGGTTTAAAACATAATGATCTATTTAGCTTTAAGCTCTGTCCGTCGATTTAGGCTGGTCTCAGACAGGCAATTCTCCTGGATTTAGGTGATCCTCACTGCAATTCCTGGTGTGTTGATAGTCAGCTACCAGGTCTTCAATGGGCTGCTGGTCTGGAATGGGGTCTGCTTGGATGACTCATCACAGCTTCAGGTGGTCTCTAATACTCTGACATGTTAGTCTGGGATTCTTTAAATGGTATTACAGGGGTCCCAAGAGAACAGACTGGGGCTTCCCAGGTAGCTCAGAGGTAAAACAATCCACCTGCTAAAGCAGGAGATGCAGGTTCCACCCCTGGGTCAGGAAGAGCCCATGGAAAAGAAAATGGGCAACCCACTGCAGTATTCTTGCCTGGGTAATCCCATGGACAGAAGGGCCTGGCAGATTACAGTCCATGGGGTCAAAAAAGAGTTGGGCATGACTTAGCAACTAAACAACAATAAGAAAGCTGGCCAATATACACAAAGCCTCTTGATGCCAAGGCTTAGAATTAGTATACTATCTCTTCTGAAAGTTTTCTGCTTGTCAGACTAAGTCACAAGACCATCCCAGATGTAAGGGGTAGAAAAGTAGTTCTCATCCCTTAATAGGAAGAGGTGCAAGGTATGTAGACACAAGAAAGTGTGGAGTGTCAAGGGCATTTCTTGCAATCTATTTCTTTGAAGTTTCTTCAGAAATAAAAACTCTAGTCAATTGTTGAGAATTACAGAGAAACAGATATCAGATAATCTTTAGGAAAAACCTTATCATAGTTAAAATATTGAGCTCCCTTTTTCTGCTAAGGAGTGATTATATTTTGCACACATATATGTGGAAATGACTGGCACGTTATTTAGAAGATCTGATAAGGAGCTATTGACTTTGTCTTTGAATTGGAAAGTTTCATTCTTTGGGACATCTGAATCTGGAATTTGGAAGGTGAATAAAAATATATTACATGTGGGTCAAGGGATCAAAGGTTTAAATATAAGAGGTAAATCTTAGAAAGCTTTGTGTAAAATACAGGAAAATAACATGATACACACACTGAAAAAAAAGTAACACTGAAAGATGCTCAGCCTAATAGCAATAAAGGATGTAAAACAAGCAGGGGAATGCAATTTTAATGTTAATGAAATGCCTATGCACACTTCCAGATTGGAAAAAGTAATTGAGAATCTGTCATTATTAAGTATTAATAAGAATGTGGGGCTTCCCAGGTGCTGCTAATAGTAAAGAATCCATCTGTCAATGTAGAAGACTCAAGAGACATGGGTTCGATCCCTGGGTCAAGAAGATCCCCTGACAAAGGGAATGGCTACCCACTCTGGCATTCTTGTCTGGAAAATTCCATGGACAGCAGAGCCTGGCAGGTAACCCCATGGCAGGTTACAGTCCATGGGGTTGCAGAGTCAGACGGGACTGAATAACTAACACTTTCACTTTCAAGGTATATATACACCCTGAAACTCCCACCCTGTCTCTTAGTTTGGAAGAAAACTATCTGGTGGCTTTACTGATTTAAACAGCTGCCTCCATCCTGGAACGGGCCAGGCCTTCTTCCCAGGTCCTCACCCATGATCTGCGTATTCAGGCCTCTCAGACTTTGTTTATTTGCTCTCTTTGGAGCTCCCAGCAAGTCTTACGTAGTAGCCATGTGGTTCATGAACTTGATCATTTACCAGCTCTCCTGGGCAGTTCCTTCATGACCCACTCTTTCTGATTACCATCAAATAAACTTTTAATTTTACCATAAAAGACTGAATAATTCCATCTTCAATTTCCAAAAAATATACAAATTTGATTCAAGAAATATTTCTCTGTAGATATGTTTCTTGCATTTCACATATTTTTATTCTCTCTTCTCTTTGATACATTCATTTTCAATATTTTTCCTTGTTTAAAAGCAGATTGTGTGTATGTGTGTCTGTTCCATTTAACTATAGGAATTATAATTGCATGATGGTAGATACAATACCTTCTATTCGTGAGTGGTAATAAGTAAACAAAATTAAATTTGAAAAGAGATAGGTAAAAAGAAGTAGATTCACTAAAGTTGAACTCATATGCATATATATTCATCTTTAACAGTGCCCTGCACAAAATAGGTGCACTAAAATTGTTGTTATTTTAAGATAAGACTCTTAGAATAATTTCTTTGAATATAGAGCTTCCTCAAGTAATCTGATTCCCTAATCATCACTATGGCTACATCCCTTTAGCTGCTAACATCTTAATTGCTAGTTGTCCAAGGTTAAAATTAGAGTTATAGTATTGAACCAGGAACTTTTCCAGCAAAGCTCCAGGCAGAATGAAGCGTATTAACAATGCACAACCTTTTTTATTTTCTCCGTAATGACTACTTCTGGAAAGGCCTTCCTGATGAAAACATGGAATTAATCAAATTCTTCTGAAGCTGCTGGCCTCAACCGAAATGCAGAGTGGGGATGGGGGTGGGGGAGAGGGGTGGAGATTTAAGAGAAGAATCTCAGAAAACATCTACAAGAGAGATAATTTGTAGAAAGAATGTCAAAATAAAAGTTAAGAAAGAAAGAGAAAATGATGGTAGGTGAAATAAAAACAAATAAATACTGTAGAAAATAAACACATTTATTTGGTACCTAAACTGACAAAATTCTTAGAGCACAAATGCAAATAACACTGAGAGGTTTTTGTTTTTAAATTAATTTTTATTGGGGTATATTTGCTTTACAATGTTGTGTTAGTTTCTACTGTACAGTAAAATGAATCAGCCATACATATGTGTGTATGTGCACGTGTGTGTGTGTTAGTCGCTTAGTTGTGTCCGACTCTGGGACCCCATGGACTGTAGCCTACCAGGCTCCTCTCTCCATAGAATTCTCCAATCAAGAATACTGGAGAGGGTTACCATTCCCTTCTCCAGGGGATCTTACCCTCTCCCTTTTGAACTTCCTTCCTATTCAGGTCACCACAGAGCTTTCAGTAGAATTCCCTGTGCCATGCAGTATATTCTAATTAGTTATCTATTTTATATATAGAAAATGCGGTAACATATATACAATGGAATATTACTGGGAACTTTGATCTAGTTTGTTAGGAACTGACCCTATGGCAAGGACACAGTTCGCTAAGTTTTCTCACCCTTTGTACCGACTTCAGCCCCTTTTGGTAAATTAGGCAAGTTGTCGGAAGCAAATGATAAAAGAAGTTTCAGAAAGAAAAAGGATGAAAAATTGCTTCCGTTAATTCCATTAATATTTATTGAGTCTCTTTTCTGTGCCACAGACTTTGTGGCATTGGGATAGACCACTGAACCAAACAGATCAAAAATCCATGGCCTTTGGGAACATTTTATGGTGGGAGAACACGCACGATAGCACGTGCTGCACACCACTTTTAACATTCTTTTTTTTTGAAAATGTCTTTATTTTTTTTTCCCTTGTATTGTTTTTGCCATACAATGCCATGATATCACCATGGGTTTACATATGCTCCCCCTCCAGAACCCCCATCCCTCCTCCCTCCCCCAGGGAAATCTCGGTGCATCAGCCCCGAGCATCAATCCTGGGCTGGCGATTGATTACACATATGATAATTAACATGTTTCAATGCCATTCTCCCATATCATCCCACCCTTACCCTCATCCACAGAGTCCACAAGTCTGTTCTATACATCTGCGTTCCTTTTGCTGTCTCGCATGGTGGGTTCTCGTTACCATCTTTCTAAATTCCATATATACGCGTTAGTATACTGTATGGTTGTTTTTCCTTCTGGCTTACTTCACTCTGGATAATAGGCTCCAGTTCCGTCCACCTGAGTAGAACTGCTTCAAATGAATTTTTTTTTTAATGCTGAGTAATATTCCATTGTGTATATGTACCACAGCTTTCTTATCCATTCTCCAGTTGATGGGCATCTAGGTTGCTTTCATGTCCTGGCTATTGTAAACAATGCGGCGATGAACATTGGGGTACACGTGGCTCTTTCAATTCTGGTTTCCTTGGTGTATATGCCCAGCAGTGAGATTGCTGGGTCATATGGCAGGTCTATTTGCAGCTTTTTAAGGAATCTCCACACTGTTTTCCATAGTGGCTGTACTAGTTTGCATTCCCACCAACAGTGTAAAAGAGTTCCCTTTTCTCCACATCCTCTCCAGCATTTATTGCTTGTAGATTTTTGGATTACAGCCATTCTGACTGGTGTAAAGTGATACCTCATTGTGGTTTTGATTTGCATTTCACACTTTTAACATTCTGTGTACCTGGACGAGTCCCTAGTGAGTAAAGAAGACAAACATTGCCATATTGCTGTTTACACAGTCTCACAAGTTCATCTTACTTTTTAGAATATTTATTTGGCTGAGTCAGACCTTAGGTGGAGCACACGGGCTTAGCTGCCCCACCTCATGTGGGATCTTAGATCCTTGACCAGGAATCAAGCCTGCATCGTCTGCACTGGAAAACAGATTCTTAACCACCGGACCACCAGGGAAGTCCTGACCAGATCAACTTACTGCTATTTAAATATTTTGATTGCATGAAGGGCTGTTCTATGCTGGAAACTGGCAGGGGCACCTTTTGTCCAGGTGGCCTCGGGCTCCTCTCAGCACCCGTTGTCCCTAGAGCAGTCAGAAGGCTTAGAAATAAAGAGACAGACAAAAAGAAATAAGAGGAAGAAGGGGATGAAGGAGAAGAAAGAGAAGGAGAGGGGAAAAGAAAGGAAATGATGGAAGGAGGTAGAAAGAGAGGAGGGGATGGAGGAAGAGATGCTGGAGAAAGAAGGAAATTAAGAACACAAATCTTATGACATTATTCCCCTGCTTAGAAGCTTAGGAATACTTCAGTTCACTCTTAGAAGAAAATGCAAACTCCCTATCTTGATTTATACAACCCTTTTAATCTGGTTCCTGGTACCTTCTTCTTTCATACTATTTTAACTTCTTCCTTCTCTAAGGTTTATTTGTGTCATTCAGGGTCAAATGCCACCTCTTTGACCACTTACAAGTCACTCTTAGTCATGCCACCCAATTTTCATTCTCTGTGGAGCACTTCTCAATATCTGTCATATTTCTTACTTACAACGTTATTGGTCTACTTCATTACAAATATTCTACCAGACTTTATGCTCCATGAAAACATATATGTTGCTCACTTACCCAAAGATAAGTAGGCATCATTATTCCTTTGCAGATTCTAGTAGAATAGGAGATATATACCCAAAGGAGATCACTGATAGGAGAAAATACCACCTGAGAGGGGCAAATAGAGTGCTCTGGGGCATATAAAATGACTGAAAAACAATCTACACCAGAACTCTCAGAAAAGACTTCCTGAAATAAGTAGTGTTGTGATAATATTTAAAAGGGCAGTAGAATTTGAATATAGGGAGTTAGACAGGACAAATTGTGTTCTGGGTTGAGAGACCAGTGGGAAAATTTCAGGGCTTGGCAAAGCCCAGAAGAAGCTTTACATCGAGGAGAACAAGCTCCCAGAAAGTCATTGTGAGTGGCAGAGGTTGGGCAAAATCCTCTTGACTCTGCTGAGAATGTCCCTCACATTCTCTTACACAGACGGGTCCTGGCTCCTGTTAGAAGCTTCTCTAGAAGAGTGAATGTCTCTCATGATCCAGAAAACTAAATATGCTGCTGAGGCATCTAGATAGTTCCATCCCATAAGTGAGGTGGCTATTTACTGCTCCCTGTTTACACTGACAGTGTAGGGTGGGAGGGGTATACTAATGAAAAAAGAAATACACATTATCAGTGGAAGGGAAGTAGGGAACCCAAGAGTTTGATGTACTAAGTGGAAAATCTATGTTTTTATTATTGTAAGAAATAACTGTAAGCACCTACTACGTACCAGGAGGGAATCTATAGCAATTGACAGAGTAGATAAAGATTTTGCCAGCCATGTTTACATTTTGGAGTATGGAGAAAGGAAATAAACATGCAAACAAACAAATACATAGTATGTCCTACAGCAATAAGAGACTTCCCAAGTAGTGCTAGTGGTAAAGAATCTGCTTGCGAATGCATGAGACATAAGAATTGTGGATTTGATCCCTGAGTCAGGAAGATCCCTTACAGAAGGAAATGGCAACCCACTCCAGTATCCTTACCTGGGAAATCCCATAGACAGAGGAGCCTGGTGGATTGCAGTCCATGGGTCGCAAAGAGCTGGACATGACTGAAGCAACTTAGCATGCACCCAGAGTGATAGTGGCGCTCACAATCCTATCTGCCTGTGGACCAGAGTGTTTTTTTCCACCACAAAGCTGGTGCCTGTGTTTGTAGAGCTCAAACTGGAGTCATAAGAACTTCCATGAAGCTTTTCTCCAGAGATATCTGGGAGACATATTTTATCAACTTCTGCAAATTTAAAATATTTGTCTCAAAATATCAGCATCATTGCAATGCTAGAAATAATCTTATTATTATATATATTTATAGCTCATGATAAGATATCTAAGTTCATTTTTAATATCTCTTCCATATGCCCTCTCTGCTACTATCAAATATTGTGTGTATGTGTGTGTGGCACATATGTGCACACACACACGCATGCTCAGTCGTGTCCAACTCCAAGCGGCCCCATAGACTGTAGCCTGCCAGATTCCTTTGTCCATGGAGTTTTCCAGGTAAGAATACTGGAGTGGTTTGCCATGCCCTCCCCCAAGGGATCTTCCTGACATAGGGAATTCTGCATCGGTAGGCAGATTCCTTACCCATTAGTGCCACCTGGGATGATCCCACTATCAGATATTAGACACATTCTAAGGAAAACTATGGCCTTTCCTGGTGACTCAGATGGTAAAGAATCTGCCTGCAATGCAGGAGACTTGGGTTTGACTCATGGGTCGGGAAGATCCCCTGGAGGAGGGAATGGCTCCCCACTCCTTTGCCTGGAAGATTCCATGGACAGGGGAGCCTGGTGGACTACAGTCCATAGGGCCGCAAAAAGTTGGATATGACTGAAGTGACTGAGAACATTTAACATTAGTAGATGTTTCAGGTTGTGGTGAGGAAAAGTGTTCACTGTTTTACAATATTTCTTTGGTTCTACTGTATACTCTTGAACCAGATGGACTTTTGTTCTAAATCATAGCCTTCCTTCTGTTCATTATGTCTTAAATTTAGACTCTGAAGGTAGCATTCAGGGGAAATGAGATTTTACCTTGAAACTAGAGTGCAAGAATTTGGATTATGAACAATCAAATCTCTACTAAAATGTGATTTTATTAAACTGAAAATCTATCTGAAAAAATTCTGGAAATTCATCCAGAACTCTCAGAATAGAAAATGAGCTTTAGAAAAGAATAAATGCATTCATATTTATGGAAAAAAAATTACTTCTGTATTCTCAGTCTTGATTTTTCCAAAAATGTACAGAGTTTTTAGGAACAATATATTTAACAGAGTCGTAAGAATATAAAACTTCCCGATTTTCTTATATTCCTGCTATTTCTACTTAGTTTTAATTTCCAGTGTTGGTGAATATATACTTTCCAGAATTATTCATGCTGAGAAATATGAAAATATGCAAATTCTCTGCATATGCTCATGTTCATTATGAGAGAGTCTGGAAAGAATAGAATATCTTAAGCAAGAAGAAAGTATATTTATCTTTCTCTGAACTCTTCCTTTGACTTTTGTGATCCTTTAAATGTTTTTTTCTTTCTTTCTTTCCCCTAAAAGGATTTAAACTGTATTTAAGAATGTTATGAATTCTAAAATTTGATGAAGCTGGTTGTAAAATCATTGTACCTCCTAGAAACCTATTGACTGTAGTTCAGTGTAGAGAACACGCACACAGCGGTTCAGTTTTCCCCTGAATATTAATAGTCCCATGGAAAATAATTTTGAATAAAAATTGAAATAATTAAGTGGAAACAATGACTGGGGAATTAAGATTTCAGAGAAAAGCATGCCTTTTAAAAGGGCAGTAGAGATGGTAAGCACTTAGTCAATGGACATGACCTAATATCCTTTTCTATCTTTTTAAAGGCAGAGTCAAGTCAATAGCTTCCATATCACTGCAGGGAACTATACTAACTTGGAAATCACAAGCCAGTATTTGGAGGTGACTTTCCAGCTCTAAGAGTTGCCAGACCTCATAATTAGCACTCCTACAGAAAAGTGCTAAACAAAGCCACATGTGCTCGTTTTTATTCTGCAATGGATTGTTCTCCAAGGGCAGGCACAGCTGTTGTGGAACAAAGCAGTTATGCAAATTTTAAAGTCTTCAGAAGATTATGTATGTAAAGCCAGTGTACTTCACTTATGACCATCTCCTCATTCTGCTACATGGGCACAAATGAGTAAAAAAAGAGAGAGAAGGGGGAAGGAGGAGCGAGAAAGAGAAAGAGAGACAGAGAGACACACAGAGAGAGGGAATGAAAAACACATCAAATTCACTGATCCATGTGGGCGACCTTCATGAGTAAGTACATATTTTACAGGAGGTCATAGAAGAGTGAACAAAACTTCTCAAGGCTCCAAGAAGACTGCAATTTAAATTTGCTCCACCTTTGTGGCCATGGCAACAATAAACGTATTTTCTCAAGTGTGTAATCTTGAAGAGTTCTTCTGGTAAAGCAGAGAGGACAAGGGACTTCCCAGGTGGCACCAGGGGTTAAGATTTAATCTGCCAACGCAGGAGATGTAAAAGACATGGGTTCAATCCTGGGCGGGGAAGATCTTCTGGGGAAGGATGTGGCAACCCACTCCAGTATTCTTGCCTGGAGAATCCCATGGACAGAGGAGCCTGGGAGGCTACTGCCACAGAGTCACAAAGAGTCAGACATAACTGAAGTGACTTACCACACAGGCACAGAGAGGACAAGAGACCTGAAGTCAGAAGATCCATTTTAAACTCTACCTTGGCCATTGTTGTTGTTTAGTTGCTAAGTTGTGTCTGACTATTTTGCAACCCATGGGCTTAGTCTGCATATATGGATTGGCACTATATATTAATATATGAATAAAATTAAGAATACACGGAATTTTCTTGCTTTGGAAAAATGCTTCATTGCATGAAGATAGTGGCCCTCATACTTTTTCATCTCTTAACCCTTCATACACTTAATAAATAGTGAGGATCCCCAAGGGCAATTGTTTCTATGTGTTGTATCTATTCATCTTTGCCACATTCAAAATTAAACCAGAAAAAAAATTTAAATCAAGACTGTATAAGCAAACATTCTAATAGCCATCAGAAGATGCTGTCACCCCATGTCAGATAGACTGTACCCTCATGGGACATTGAGAAGTAAAAGACAAAAATAATTTCTTAGTAATTGCCATGAAAATAGCTTTGACCTCATAGAACCCTGAATAACCGCACTTGCAGAATCACTGCTCTCAGAGCAAAAGAATCCTAGGAATTTGCAGGAATCCTGGAGGGTTTAAGTCTTCCACAGGCCATGGATTAACAGTCTTCTAAGTACATATACCAAGACCTTAATAGGCAGGGAAGCCCTGACATGATGTATGAGTCATATTTATGTGTAATGATACCACATTGGAAGCAACCCAACTCCCAATAATTGGATAATTAAATCATTTTATAGTGAAGTCAAACCAAAATGCTGAAAGCTAAGGTTTCAACAAATACTTAATGAAGTGTAAAATAGCTGACCAAGGAAAGATTCTGATGATGGCAAAGATTGAAGGCAAAAGGAGAAGGGGGCAGCAGAGGATGAGATGGTTAACTAGCATCGCTGACTCAGTGGACATGAGTCTGAGCAGACTCTGGGAGGTACCGGAGGACAGAGGAACCTGGCGTGCTGCAGTCCATGGGGTCGCAAAGAGTTGGATGTAACTTAGCACTGAAGAACAACAACAGCAAAAATACATACTAACACATAAGAGAATAAAACAAATCGTAAAATGATTTAAATCATATGACAAATGTAATATATACCACACACAATACAATAAAAAAGTACATTAGAAGGAAATATATTTAAAAATTAATTTTCTCTGAATGCAGAATAATGAGGAATTTTTCTCTCTTTACAATTTTCTATGTTTTTTCAACATTTCTGTACTAAATAGTTCATAAATTTGAAAATTAATAAAATCAGAAAATTTAAAAATCTTTGTTAGTTTTCTTTTGTTTCAGAATATAATCCAAACAGCTTAGCATTGCTAACCAGGCTGGTGTGGTTGCCCACCTCTGCTGCACAAACTTATCCTACTAATTCATGATGCACTCATCTTTAGAAATATCCATCTGCTCAAAATTCACACCACAATTCATGTTTCTATGTCTGCACACCTTTACATGGAATATCCTTTTCACTCTTCTCCTATGTGGTTAAATCCTACTGTTCATCTCTTGGCTTATGGCTTCTTTTCTATAAGAATTTCCTCTTCCACATTCCTGTAGCAACCTTTGCATTCATGTGTGCATTTGTAGTGTAATTGTGTGTCCAGCTTTCTCTCTCTCCTCCTTCATGGGGAAAGAATTCTTTGTTGTCAGGGACTTTAAATTGTTTTGGCTTGGTTTGGTTTTGTTTGGTTTGGTTCTTTGGCTGTTGATTTTCTCTACCCAAACACTGAGAAGCAGATTCTCAGAGAGAGAGAGCATGGGAGAAGACAGGGGAACATATTTTTCTGGAATACATTCTTCCAAGTGCTACCTTTTCAATGACATTGGAGTAATACGTTGTCATGACTGTTGTCCAAACTGATTGAAAAAACAATAGATGAAGCAATATGAAATCCAGAAGTTGAGATATGTAAAGGAGTCAGGTGTTGAGATTTTATTTATATGCATTTCCTATAAGACAATCTAATGGTCTTCTCCACTACCCCCAACCAAAGCTCAGTTTCTCTGACATTTAAGCCTGGTTATGCTTTGATCAGGAGTATACAGGTCCTCGTTAAGATCTCTTTGTTTATTTTAATGGCTGGCTGATGAATGAATAAGGGAAATTTAAACTGGGATACATTATACCTTGTTGAAGCAAACCCACTGCAATTATATTTTGTTGACATAGCCATTTATGAATAATGGATGCCAGGAGACATTCAGGTGGCTGCTGTGTTGGGAAAATAAAATGGGTCATCAAACGGAAGGAAAATGGGAAGTCAGAGAGAAGAAACAGAACTTAAAGAAACACAGTTGAAATCTGCCAGAAAACTGCAGCTGGGACCAGCTATCCCTTACAGACAGGGCAAGTTTGGATAATCCAGGATATAACATGTCAGACCAGGAAATAATCCCAGATAATTCAAATCAGTAACTACTGCCAGAAACCAGAGGTCTTTCTTCACCATCTTACCGTAGTGAAGAACACAATTTTGAACAGCAGAGGGATCATGATCAGACCCAGTGTGTCAATCTCAGAATCAAAGACCAATGTAAAACAAAGACATATATTTGTCTATTGACAATTCAAACTTTTAGCACCATGCCTAGTTTTTGCAATGATGATAACTTATTTCTTCAGTAAAATTTTAGATAACACAAGGTTAAAATACTAACCATAGCTCACATTCCTTACTGAAAAGAAATTTCCGACCTATTGATTTCAAAGTCCATTATGAAAAATTTTAATATACATGTAAATCATATATTGCACATAATAATAATACTGTGGTTCTTTATTTCAACTTGTATCTGGGCCACTTAGCCACTTTGAATCTCAACTTTCTCTGAGTTGAGGGGCTTGAGATGAGCTCAATGGTAACATCCAAATCTTAATTTTCTTTATTATTCACCAATGGATTTAATCCTTCTTGATTCCATTTTGCTCTGACATTTTAAAAACTTAACATCTTAGAAAGAAAAAAAAAAGATAATTTTCAAACAACATTGAATCTGAACTGAAGTCACTGACTCCAGAGGATTTATATATGTACACACACACATACACACACACACACACACATATATATATAAAATCACTACATTACTGTCTTTATTCAATTGTTCTTTTATATTTATTGATGGTTGTTTCAGTCTGCAATCCTGATGGGGTTAATTAAGGACCTCAAATATAATTTGAAAATGTTTACACACAGCACACAGCACATTTTAGGTTGCCAATCCCATCTGTGGACACTGCTATATTAATGACACAATATTTGTTTTAGAGGTCATAGTGCTATCTGCCAGGTTAAACATTTGTAATCTGGACCCAACTTTAATATATCCTTTCAAAGAAAGCCACAGCCTGCTATACACGCCATCAACAGCACTCTTCAATCGAATGGTTTGTCAGGATTACAGAGGCAGCTAAGCCAACAATAACAAGCACCTTCCATGAGGATGTTAATTAGAATGTTGACAAAGTAAAACTCCTTACTAGGGATAAGTTGGCAGTTCAGCACTTGCAACCCAACATCATGTGAAGGCAAAACTGTTAATAGAATTTGTTCCCAGAGTGACCAAAGGCAGAGCACAAAGAGCTGCAGCCTCATTTGTACCCTGTGATGGTGGTAAGCATGTGGGTGTCAGCTCCTGGCTGCACAGTGTCTTCTTATGACCACACAGTGGTTAATTTATACTTCTCCTCTCAAATATCACTTTTAAATCACTCTTCTGTTTACTAAACTACACATAGGTAAGCAACAGCAGAATAGAGTTCTAAGTGTGCCACTGAGGTTGCTATTATCACTAATTTTACTTTTTTTAATTGAAGTATTGTTGACTTATAATATTATATTAGTTTCAGATATGCAACATAGTGATCCAATATTTTTACAGATTATATTCCACTGAAAGTTATCACAAGATAATGGCTATAATTCCATGTGTTGTATAGTATTTCCTTCTTATTTATCCATTTTATACCTAGTAGTTTGTATCACTTAATCCCACACCTTAATATCACACTTTTAAAATGATTTCAAGTATATATTACTTTTATTGTACTTTTAATGATATTCTAGGATATCTTGAACTGTCAAGTTGGAGGATATTCTTGAGAGTCTTTTGGACTGCAAGGAAATCAAACCAGTCAATCCTAAAGAAAATCAGTCCTGAATATTCATTGGAAGGATTGATGCTGAAGCTGAAACTCCAGTACTTTGGCCACTTGATGTGAAGAGCTGACTCATTGGAAAAGACCCTGATACTGGGAAAGATTGAAGGCAAGAAGAGAAGGGGATGACAGAGGATGAGATGGTTGGATGCCATCACTGACTCAATGAACATGAGTTTAAACAAGCTCTGGGAACTGGTGATGGACAGAGAAGCCTCAAGTGCTGCAGTCCATGAGGTTGCAAAGAGGTGGACATGACTGAGTGACTGAGGACATCTTTGAGTTTATGTATTATCTCACTATTTTTTAGTTTAATGTAGTTTCACATATATTATCTCATACTCTTTTTTAACATTTTTGTGGGATATGAAAGGAATTTAAAAAAATAAGTTAAAAATGTTGTAGACTAAGAACATAAGATAGTAAAAGATAATTTGTCAAAGTTGTAGGGTGTGTTTTAACATCCAGAATACAATAGCAATAGCAAAAACAAAAAGACATTGAAACAGAATATCAGTTCAGTTCAGTTCAGTCACTCAGTTGTATCTGACTCTTTGCGACCCCATGAACTGCAGCACGCCAGGCCTCCCTATCCATCACCAGCTTCCGGAGTCCACCCAAATCCATGTCCATTGAGTCAGTGATGCCATCCAACCATCTTATCCTCTGTTGTCCCCTTCTCCTCCTGCCCTCAATCTTCCCAGCATCAAGGTCTTTTCAAATGATTCAGCTCTTCGCATCAGGTGGCCAAAGTATTGGAGTTTCAGCTTCAGCATCAGTCCTTCCAATGAATATTCAGGACTGATTTCCTTTAGGATGGACTGGTTGGATCTCCTTGCAGTCCAAGGGGCTCTCAAGAGTCTTCTCCAACACCACAGTTCAAAAACATCTAAAAGAAGGTAAATGGCTTTTATCAGGCCCACCCTGACAACCTCTAAAATCTCAGAATTACAACAAATAAAGGTAACCAAACAAAGAATCAACAATTATTGGGTACCTATGATGTGTCCAATTGTATTTTCTAACCATACTGCTGCTGCTAAGTCGCTTCAGTTGTGTCCAACTCTTAGCGACCCCATGGACTGCAGCCCACCAGGCTCCTCTGTCCATGGGATTTTCCAGGCAAGAGTACTGGAGTGGGTTGCCATTGCCTTCTCCATCTAACTACACAGTACATTATTAGTTTCCTTATGTTGAGAAATTAACCTTAATTGGGTAATGCCAGAAGTAGTTAGAGTGTATAATTCTATCTTTAATTATACCTATATGGTAACCAGATGACAAGATGGTCCCAGATGATCCCAGCATCTAATCCTTTCCTTGGCAAATACACTGTAACAAAAGTGGCAGAAAGTCACTTCTGTGATTAGATGACATAAGATAGTAACTTTCATCTTGCTAGAAGACCCTCTCTTGCTGGCTTTGATGAAGGAAGCTGTCAGTCTGAGAAGCCATATGAAACTCAGGATGGCCTCCAGCCAACATCCAGCAAGGAACTGAAGTCAACAGGTCAACTCTCAAAGACTGAAACCTGCCAATAACCACATAGGACTGTAAGCACATCTTTCCCTAACAGAGCTTTCACGTGAGACCATAGCCTAGGTGATAACTTGCTTGCAGCCTGTGAGAAACCCTGAAGCAGAGGACACAGATAAACTGTGTCTGGACTTCTGACCCACAAAAATTATAAGATAACAACTATGTGTTACTCTAAGTTACTGAGTTTGTAGTGATTTGTCATGTATCAGTAGATCTAATTATGTCTCTTACTTAGAGAGAATGCATTTAAAGTTTGAAATTTATTATTTACATCAAAGGATGCTTTGGCTTAATTGTTGACATAGGGTAACCCACAACAATTTCATACCTTAAAGCTATTCTAGTAAATAACAAAGTACTAGAAATCACTTCTGATTTTCATGTCTGAGTTACCTTCAGAATAATTACCACTCCCAGGTGTTATATAAAGTGTATTATAAATGTCTTTATTTGTTACCTACTCATGGAAGTTTTTTTCTATATTGAAATATCTATTAAAGTAGAATATTTAACTAGCAAAATGATATTTCTCGTTTGTTTATAACATAAAAGTATATGAAATTGCAGATCAAATCATAAATTCATTCTGGATATATGTTTTAGAAGAATCAAAATGCATGCCTTGATGTTAAATCTTAATCAAAACTTCTTCAAAGGCTTATAAACTTCAGTGAAATTCCATAGCATTGTCTGAAATAATGAGGCTAGCAATGTCATTCATTGCTGTATAATGTAGTACTCCTTAAACTTGGATGTAAATAGAACTTTTCAAGCTTCATCTAAGCTCCCATGCACTAATTTTAGTAACTAGTGGTCAAATTTAGAAAAGTTAATGCTGATGCTATTCATAGGATTCCAAAATTTACAGTCTTGGATTATGTTACTGAACCTCTGTAACTTTTGTACTTTAATGGCTCCCATACATGAGGACACTTCATCCACTTTATTATATTAACAATGCTTCCCTAAAATGAGTCATTTCTGTATTCCAGATGTATATTCTAAAATATTCATGTATATTTAAGAATAATAAGATAGCATGTTTTCTTCCAGCATCTTATGAAGGCTGTCTAATCCAGCAAAAGCTTGGTCATGGCCTTGCTATATGGTGCAGCTGAATTCACAAATGGCATAAAGAATAAGAACAGATATACTTAGAACATACTTTGTGGCCTTGAGCAAGATACTTATCTAAGATTTATATTTCTCATCTGTAAAGTAAAATAAATTTCCTGTTTTGAAAATATAAAGTAAGTGTACAGGGAGCAAAATGATTTATAAAATTCAAAGCTAAGAGTAAAAATGGGAGTGTATAATTTCTTTCCAGGTAATTTTATCTGTAACAATAAATGAAAGAATATGAGAAACTCAAGAGATAGTTTGCAGAGAGGATAACATACAGAAAGCTTAACTTCTCAGTACAAAGGAAATAAATGGAAATTTTGGAGTGAAAGAGAGCAAGGAAGAAAGAAGCAAGACAAGATATAGAGCAAGACAAGGGGGACCAAGAACATACATTTAGATGAAAGGATGGGTGACAGTGGAGACCTGTGGAAAATGCCTAGAAGGAGCAATTTCAGTTGAAGAATATTTCTAAGAGACTGAAAAGTGATGCAAGGTAATTGTATTGTCTCAAAATATAATAGATTTTATTGCACATGAGAATTCTTACTGTGAATGCTGTGTGGGAAAATCTCAAACATAAGGGACACTTGGGAACCACATCCAGCCATCAAAGGGAAGATACAAGGAGAGCTGATGGGATGTAATGAGACGCAGTTGATAATAAAACTTGGGGGAGACAGGAAGCTGGAGGAAAAACTTTGAGAAAGATTTCAAGCTTTTTAGAGTTGTAGATCAACTGCCCAATGGAATAAGGGAGAGAGAGTTTAAACTAATTGTTTGTAAATCTCAAAGAACAGAGTGATCCCCTCTGACATTTGTATTACTTAAAGATTTAAGTCACCTAGAATAGAGCCTTCTTCAGCACTCAAAAAACACAGTTTGAGATAGACTCAAGGAGCTTAACAACATACTTTCCCAGCTTGCTGAAAATAAGTCAGACAAAAGTAAAGTATATGACTTACTAAAGAAATTCACCTGTCTGCTCTTGACTCATTTCTAATCATTAGACGGATGAGTTAATTAACTCAGTGCAGACAATTCTTCCTCAATGTATATGTATATCACATTCTCACATTTACATTTTAAGTATATGACAATTTTTTTCAATTAAATTTCAATAAAATAATAAAATATATAATAATATAATTATGACAACTTAGGCAATTATATACAGTATTGTAACAGTCCTGGGCTTTCTAGGCGGCACAGTGGTAAAGAATCCACCTGCCAATGCAGGAGGCTCAAGAGTCGCAGGTTTGATCCTCGGTAGAGAAGATCCCCTGGAGTAGGAAATGGCAAACTACTCCATTATTCTTGCCTGAAGAATTCCATGGACAGAGGAGGCTGGTGAGAGTCCATGGAGTCAAAAAGAGTTGAACATGACTGAGCGTGTATAATGTGTGACTGAGTATGCACACTATCAGTTCAGTTCAGTTCAGTCACTAAGTCGTGTCCGACTCTTTGCGACCCCATGGACTGCAGCACACCAGGCCTCCCTGTCCATCACCAACTCCTGGAGTTTACTTAAACTCATGTCCATTGAGTTGGTGATGCCTCCAACCATCTTATCCTCTTTCGTCCCCTCCTCCTCCCACCTTCGAACTTTCCCAGCATCAGGGTCTTTTCAAATGAGTCAGCTCTTCGCATGAGGTGGCCAAAGTATTGGAGTTTCAGCTTCAGCATCAGTCCTTCCAATGAACACCCAGGACTGATTTCCTTTAGGATGAAGTGGTTGGGTCTCCTTGCAGTTCAAGGGCCTCTCAAGAGTCTTCTCCAACACCACAATTCAAAAGCATCAATTCTTCAGTGCTCAGCTTTCTTTATAGTCCAACTCTCACATCCATACATGACTACTGGAAAAACCATAGCTTTGACTAGATGGACCTTTATTGGCAAAGTAATGTCTCTGCTTTTTAAATTGCTGTCTAGGTTTGTCATAATTTTTTCTTCAAGGAGCAAGTGCCTTTTAATTTCATGGCTGCAGTCACCATCTGCAGTGATTTTGGAGCCCCTAAATATAAATGCTGTCACTGTTTCCACTGTTTCCTCATCTGTTTGCCATGAAATGATGGGACCAGATGCACCCTAGGACATTATAATATACCTATATCTACACACTTATATGACTATTAAGCTACCAAATAAATGTATTGGAATTCTATTATTAATATGTTCTTGCCATGGAATTTATAACAAGAATACTGGAGTGGGTAGCCGTTCCCTTCTCCAAGTGATTTTCCTGACCCAGGGATGGAACCCAGGTCTGGCGCATTGCAGGCAGATTCTTTACCATCTGAGCCATGAGACAATCCCCAACTAACTATATGTCTATATACACATATAACTATTGTGCTACTAAGTAAATGCATTTGAATTCTGTAATTAGTATGTTCTTGCCATGAAATCTATAACATTTTCCAGCCCTAAGGAATGGCTCTTCTGCTCAAATCTTATCCTATATGGGAAGCTTTCCCCAATCACATGTTTAAGTGAATAGCAATATTTATCTCTCACAGTTTATTTCTTGAGACCCAGAAGTCCAAGATCAAGGGGCTGATTCACTCAGTTCGTGGCTGAGGTCCTCTTCCTAGTGATGTCTTTCAAAGATGACAAGAAAGAGAGTGCTTTGTGGGATCTGTTTTGTAAGAGCACTAATCCCATTCATGAGGGCCCCACCCTAGGACCTAATTATCTCCTAAATGAATCATCTCCCACTTCCTCACACCATAATTTCTGGAGTTAAGCTTTTGGGGCCAGTGGGGATAGACACAAAGTTTCAGACCACAACACCTAATAAACTATATCTGTCTTCCTATTGCTTTGTAGACTAAAGAACTTAGCAGGTGCCATCATAGATCTCTATCTATGTGCACATTTAATTATAGAGTATGAGCTCCTTAAGTCAGGTTCATGTCATGGTATCTTTCTATCCTGACCATGTGACACACACCCCAGTGCACAGTGGCCCCTCAAGTTTCTATGGAAATGATTTTTTGAGGAAGAAATGGCACAGAACTGAGTTCCACAATTCCAGCTCACTGCTTTCTCATCCTGTAATAGAGGGTGACTCATTTCCTCTCTGCCATCTATTTAGAAGTTTCCTTTGGGTTAGTAGCCAGCCTAGGAAGGAGCAGTTAACATTTTTCATTTCACTTTTTTCAAGCCTGAGTTGAACTGTTTATATACTGAGAGGGAGCCTTGTATCATGAAGAGGGATGCTCTTTTTAGCTTTAGGTCTGGAGCAACCACCTAATATTTATATGACTCTAGAGATCATTTTCCATCTGTAAGGTTTGGTTTCCATATTTATAAAAGATAAACAAACAAGCAAACAAGTAAACCAAAGGGAGTGAGAGGCCTAGGGGAGAGCAGTATTTGACCTTATAGGATCACAAGTAATTTCATAATCAGATGAAATTATATGTATGAAAGGTTTGACACAGCATAAATGTAAATGCTTAATATTATTTTGAAAAGTTGGGGGATAACTTTATTTATATAACTTTATATATAAACATGGGTTAGTATTACTCTTTATTTAAGTGATTATGATCCCCCAAGTTTACCAATTTAAACTCCAGAATCATAAAGTGATTCAAAGATCAAAAGAAAAAATATACAAATGCACTCATAATTAAAATGTCATAATAATAAAGTTTACTTGCTACTTTTGATTTCTTGGGATTTAAAAACAAACAACTTGCTCAGCATATTTTGGCAGAGCTTCTTTTTAAACAACAAGAAGGTTAACTACCAAATTATGAGGACAGCAAATGGAAAAAAACACCACAATGCTGCTAAATAAAGAAGGAACACAAATTCTATATTGGAAATCAAGCTAGTATGTTTTAAATTGGAAGTTGGGTGTTTTTTTTTTTTCAATTTTCTTATATTGGATGTTTTCCAAGAGTCGTCTTATACTTAAAATGGAGTTCCATTTTTTAATTCTTTTCTCCAAACATATGAGAATTTTTTTAAAGAAACACTGTGACGTCTATTGACAGAGAAATAAATATAAATATGTTCTTCTATTTTAGTCTTATTTAAATACATGTGGTACATAAAGGTGTGATTAGCACTAAAAATACATATTTTGTGTTAAGAAATTGTATCTGAAGGATATAACATGTTGGAATGTGGTAAAAGAAACTTTCAGTCATTCGGTGTATGTGAAATAATATTCTATGGCTATATACTTTAAAAGAAAATTTTATTTATTTGGCTATGCCAGGTGTTAGTTGAGTGAGATATGCAGGATCTTAGACACAGCGTGTAGGATCTAGCTCCCCAGCAAGAAATGGAACCCAGGCCCCCTGCATTAGGAGCTCAGGTTCTTAGCCACTGGACCACCAGGGAAGTCCCTAAATACTTCTAAACTGAGTACACCAGTGTGTACTTGGCCCACCAGAAAGGGAGCTAATACCTGTAGGAGGAAGACTCTTCCTAGCAAATCAAATCTAAAGGGTTTACCTCAAGAATATTCCAAGGCTTTATTAGTTTTGAGGGAAATCAAAGAGGTAAGTCCATGGCCAATACCCCTAAAAGACTTCGGTATTTCTAAGGTCAGTTAATTTTTTAAAAAATCCTTTAAGAATTTTCCAGAGTTTGTCGTGGTTCTCATAGTCAAAGATTTTGGCATAGTCAGTAAAGCAGAAGTAGATATTTTTCTGGAACTCTCTTGCTTTTTTGATGATCCAACGAATGTTGGCAATTTGATCTCTGGTTCCTCTGACTTTTCTTTTTTTTTAATTTCTTTTTTTTATTAATTGTTTTTGCCATACATTGTCATGATATCACCATGGGTTTACATATGCTTCCCCTCCGGAACCCCCCTCCCACTTCCCTCCCCGCCCTGGGAAATCTCGCTGCACCAGCCCCGAGCATCAATCCTGGGCTGGCGATTGATTAGACATATGAAAATTAACATGCTTCAATGCCCTTCTCCCATATCATCCCACCCTTACCCTCATCCACAAAGTCCATGAGTCCTCTGACTTTTCTAAATCCAGCTTGAACATCTGGAAGTTCACGGTTTCTGTACTGTTGAAGCCTGTCTTGGAGAATTTTGAGCACTATTTTACTAGCGTGTGAGATGAGTGCAATAGTGCAGTAGTTTGGGCATTCTTTGGCACTGCCTTTCTTTTGGAATGAAAATTTACCTTTTCCTGTCCTGTGGCCACTGCTGAGTTTTCCAAATTTGCTGGCATATTGAGTGCAGCACTATCACAGCATCATCTTTCAGGATTTGAAACAGCTCAACTGGAATTCCATCACCTCCACTAGCTTTGTTCATAGTGATGCCTCCTAAGGGCAACTTGACTTCACATTCCAGGATATCTGGCTCTAGGTTGGTGATCACACCATCATGATTATCTGGGTCGTGAATATCTGTTTTGTATCTCTCTCCATCAAGTTTCAAATCACTCTTTACTGAACTTGCAGGCAACTCTGCTTTCACTTAGTCTCTTTTATTCTCTGGGACTTCACTTCTGCTAAAAGTTCTGCTGTGAAGTTTAGCTTGTTTGAAATATTTTTTAGCCAGTGTTTACAAATAACAAGGATGCTGAGAAGAGGAAAGCCTTGTGTACTGTTGGTGGAAATGTAAATTGGTGTAGCCACTATGGAAAACAGTAAGGAGGTCCCTCAAAAAGCTAAAAATAGAGCTAGCATATGATTTAGCAATTCCATTCCTAGGTATATATTTGAAAAAACAAAACACTAATTCTAAAAGATACATGTTTTATATAACCACTATGGAAAACAGGAAGGAGGTCCCTCAAAAAGCTAAAAATAAAGCTTGCATGTCATCTAGCAATTCCATTCCTAGGTAAATATTTGAAAAAAAACAAAAACACTAATTCTAAAAGATACATGTTACCCCAATAGCAGCTTGGCTATTATTTACAATAGCCAAGATATGGAAACAACTTAATTGTCCATCAATAGATGAATGGATAAAGTGGATATGGTACATATATGCAATAGCATATTTTTTTGCCTTACAAAAGAATGAGATTTCACCAATTGCACCAATGTGGGTAAACCTAGAGAGTATTAAGATTAGTGAAATAAGTCAAATACAAATTCTTCATGTTATTATTTAAATATAAAAATTTAAAACAAATAAAAACTAAAACAAACAAACATAACAAAACAGAAATAGATACACAGATAAAGAGAACAAAGCAGTGGTCACCAGTAAGGAGGGAAAGGGAAGGGAGAAGAGGTAAGATGAGGGTATGAGTTTAAGAGGTACTATCTGCTACAAGAAAAAATAAGCTACAAGAATATGTTATATAGTATAGGAAACACAACCAATGTTTTATAATTTTAAATGGAATATAATATATAAAAATATACAGTTACTATGCTGTATACCTGGAACTAGTATAATATTGTAAATCAACTGTATTTCAATAAAATATTATAATGTGAAAAAAGTTTACATAAAAAAAGGATTTCATGGTGAAATTTATTTGGAGAAACTGAGTTAATCAAAGTTTAACTGCAGAGTTTCTCAGGTTTAGGCGTACAATATTTATATCTAAAATAGAGATAAAATGTGGAGCATTTGCCAAAATCATTTAATAGTGGAACACTTATCTTTTCTTCTCATTGGAGAGTACTTTAAGAAATGATGCTCTGGTTCAATGTTACATACTATTAACTCTGTGTGCATGCTCTGTCACTCAGTTGTGTCCAACTCTTGTGTGACCCCTTTGTCTCTGGGCTTTTCCAGGCAAGAATACTGGAGTGGGTTGTCATTTCTGTCTCCAGGGGAATCTCCCTGACCCAGGGACCAAACAGCATTTCTTGCACGACTCATGCACACAATAAAGCCCTGAAAATCCATGTTCACAGGTAGCATCTTGGCTTCACTTGCCAGTTCTTGCTTTTGGCCACAACATTGGAGTGAGAGGATGGGAGGTAATGTTGCAGAGTTGGGGATTGGGCACAAGTTTTCAAGGGCGCTAAATTGACTTTATTATCTTTTCATTTTATAGGGCTATTAGAATAATCATTATTTTTCTAAGACTATTTTTCCCTTTTAGAATTTTTGCTAGATTTCCCCAGACCCTCAACTGCTCGAAATGGTACACTCTTGTGAACAGAAGTTCTATGAATAGACAAGATCTATGGATTTTGATTGCTATAAATGCTGAAGCTTTTTCTGGTTTTACTTCCTACCTATTACATTTGGTCCTGTCTAGAAGAACAGTGTTGCACAATTTCAGTGTTTTTAGCTGGACTTAAATAATGTAAATATGCAATAATAATAACATAGAGACTTCATGAGTAAAGCTGCTGTCTTTAAAAGATTGTCCTCTAGGATTCTAAAAATTAAATTAAATAATGTATATTAATGTGAAATATGGTGCTCGCTACATAGCAACTGAATAAATGGTATGAAACTTTTTTTCTATGATCAAATCCTTATGACCAGCTTATTTTAACCAAAAAAAGCCATGTTCTCTGGCCATGGCTAATAGAACCACTTCACTCAAGCTAAATTAAAGTGGTTCCGTTAAAGGAAGTCACTATTTAGTGGAGGTAAAAAGAAGTAACAACAGAAAAGAGAGTTAAAAACAGATCCCTCTGTGGAGCAGGATTGTGGAGGTGCTTTTTGGATTTTTGTTTAATATGTCTTTTAATAATGGTTGCCCTTTGAATCAAAGGCCTATATGCAAAACAATTTTAATAAAAATAAATTTGATAAAAATACATTTTAACAAGTCTATAAAACTTCACCTGTGACTCAGATGGTAAAGCATCTGCACACAATGCGGGAAACCCAGGTTTGATCCCTGGGTTGGGAAGATCCCCTGGAGAAAGGGAATGGCTACCAATGCCAATATTCTTGCCTAGAGAATCCCCATGGACAGAGGAGCCTGGCAGGCTACAGTCCATGGGGGTAACACTTACTTACACTTAGAAAACCTCAACATACAGTCACTGTAGCTAAATAGCTATAATTGATGGGTAAACGGGACAGACAGTACAGACAGTTAGCCATGTCGAACTCAGAGGGCAAACAGCCTGCAAGTCACGAGGATAGATTTTGTAGACAGAAAACAGTGAGAAATTCCTTGTGTTTGGATCAAGCCAAGAGGGTAGAGGGGGAGACCAGTGATAGAGCAGGGGGTGACGGGCTCTTAATATCATGGCGAGTTGTTCGAATCTTATACTGTGGTCAGTAAGAAGTTAGCATAAGTTGTGAACAGAGGAGAAAGAAAATTTAATTAGTTTTTGGGGAAAGATAGCTGGCACCACGTTGGAGAAGAGAAAGAAATTTGGAATGTAGAATAATAAATAGCTGTTGCAATAGTTTTGAGGCATGATGAGGGTCACAGAGGCAGTGGAAATAGAACAAGATCCAATGCAGGAAATATTTCTGAGATAAAATCAGTAACACTTCATGAAAAATTGGATGTGGAGAATGAAGGACATATTCTAGGATAAAACTAAGTTTTCTAACAAGGGGAATTGAGAGACTGGTGACTCACATAATTGAGACTAGGAAAGAGACGATTCTGCTCTTGGAGATATCTGAGAAAATGAACAGAACATGTGTTTCTCCAAAGTTGATGGCACACCTAGAGAGCTGGTGAGGGCACATACTTACACAGATACACTGAAAGTAATTTTTTTTTATTTCTCCATAAACAAAGTTATTTTGTTCATAAGACTTCTATTTCAGTTGTTATAGCAAACATGAGTTTGCTATTTAATGTTACTCAGTCAGACCCTGTTTGAGCTCAGTCCCCTTTGGGTAACTACTTATACTCTATAAGGACTTCTCCAGCTTCATATTCCCCTTCCCTTATGGCCAGAAGGGAGTGATCTAGGTCGCTGGCTCAGAATCATTAGTGAGGAAGTAGAGAGGTAGATGGGGGTGGTTTCTGAATTGTCCTGGCATTAAGGGAAGTGTGTCCCTTCTACGGTCCTCACATATCCTTGCTGACCTCAGCTTGTACCCCTCTTTCTTAAACAGAGCCTAAATCCCTAGTATACCTGCTAACAATGCCCATAATTTTGCCACAGCCCCTATGTCTCAGAGCTATGTGTTATGCATTCTATACTCCCCAGTGAAAATTTACTTCTTCTCAGCCTGACCTTAAACTTATCTCCACCTCTTGCTGAAAGTGAAAGCGTTAGGCCCTCGGTCATGTCTGACTCTTTGCTACCCCAGGGAATGCAGCCTGCCTGGCTCCTCCATCCATGGAATTCTCCAGGCAAGAATCCTGGAGAGAGTAACCGTTCCCTTCAGGGGATCTTCCTGACCCAGGAATCAAACCTGAATCTCCTGCACTGCAGGCGGATTCTTTACCATCTGAGCCACCAGGGAAGCCACCACTTTCTCAAATGATAAGACTCCCCAGTGTTCCCTGCAATTTGTTAACATAGACTGTAACCTCTAAACTGGTACTCCAGACACTTCCCACAGACCCAGTAGCTCAGGCACACAGGGGTCATGCTGAACTCTAGGTTTCTCCATAAAAATTAATACACACATAGGAAAAAAACCAGTTTTCTTTTGTAAACTACCAAAGTTGTTCTTTAGTTTTCTCTGATTGAATACAATTTATTTCTTAAGGATTTACAAGTTCATGATTATTCTCGGTATGCAACAGTCTATGAACACCTTAACAGTCTATGGTTACTAAGAAAAATGTGGTTTTTTAGTGCAAAGTTGTTAATTGTTAATTTCAATTTAGGTCTAATGTATCCTCATTTTCCTTTACAAATTCGCTGAGCCTATGCACTTCCACCTATAAGCATCTGTCTATATACACAGAGATATTTGCGAACATATATGTATACATATGGATCACTCACAGGTGGCTCAGTGGGTAAAGCATTTGCCTGAAATGCGGGAGACCTGGGTTTGATCCCTGGGTTGGGAAGATCCCCTGGAGAAGGAAATGGTGACCCACTCCAATATTCTTGCCTGGAGAATTCCATGGACAGAGGAGCCTGGTGAGCTACAGTCCACAGGGTCTCCCATACAGTCCATACAGTCCATAGACATATGTGTGACTATATATATATATATATATATGGGCTTCCCTGGAGGCTCAGTGGTAAAGAATCCATCTGCAATGCAGGGGATGTAGGTTCAACCCCTGGGTCAGGAAGATCTTCTGGAGAAGGAAATGGCAACCCACTCCAGTATTGCCTGGGAAATCCCATGGACAGGGTAACCTGACAGGCCACAGTCCATGGGGTTGCAAGAGTCAGAAATGACTTGGCAACTACATCACCACCACCATCCTGTATACATGTATATGTATGGTGGTGTTGGTGGTAAATATATATATATATATATATATACACACACACATATATATATATATATATATAGCTATTTCAAGTAAACTACTTTTAATTATATCCTTTAGTGAGGATGATGAAGGTCACAATATATATGAATATGACAAGTGGAGGCCATGGCAAGAATATGAATCAGTTTAGTTCAGTTCAGTCACTCAGTCATATCTAATGCTTTGCAACCCCTTGGACTGCAGCACGCCAGACTCCCCTGTCTATCACCAACTCCCAGAGCTTATTCAAACTCATGTCCACTGAGTTGGTGATGCCATCCAACCATCTCATCCTTGTTTGTCCCCTTCTCCTCCTGCCTTCAATCTTTCCCAGCATCTGGGTCTTTTCAAATGAGTTAGTTCTTTGCATCAGGTGGCCAAAGTATTGAGATTTCAGCTTCAGCATCAGTCCTTCCAATGAATATTCAAGACTGATTTCCTTTAGGATGGACTGATTTGATCTCCTTGCAGTCCAAGGGACTCTCAAGAGTCTTCTCCAACACTATAGTTCAAAAGCATCAATTCTTCGGTGCTCAGCTTTCTTATAGTCCAACTCTCACACCCATACATGACTACTGGAAAACCCATAGCCTTGACTAGATGGACCTTTGTCAGCAAAGTAATGTATCCGCTTTTTAATATGCTATCTAGGTGGTCATAGCTTTTCTTCCAAGGAGCAAGCATCTGTTAATTTCAGGACTATAAATAAAATGCACTAAGGACACTAAAGTCTAAGACTAATGTTCAAGATTTAGAGGACAGATTTTCACTGTATTGAAAGTGAGCAAAATCAAATAATGGCACACACATCAGATTCTCAACTTATGATTATTTCAGAACACATTATAATTCCCCTATGTACCTTATGGCAAGGGACTTCCCAGGTGGCACAGTGGTAAAGACTGCCTGCCAATGTAGGAGACATAAGTTGTGGGTTTGATCCAGGGATCAGGAGATTCCCTGGAGCAGGAAATGGCAACCCACTCCAGTATTCTTTTTTTTTTTTTCCTTTTCCCAGATTCACTTTTTAAAAAATTAATTAATTTATTTTGATTGTGGTGATATGACATGAATTAGCTATGGGTGTACATGTTTCCCACCATTCTGAACCCCCTTTCCATCTCCCTCCCCACCCTACTCCTTTCCACTCCAGTGTTCTTGCCTGAAAACTCCATGGGCAGAGGAGCCTGGTGGGCTACAGCCCAGGGAGTTGCAAAGAGTGAGATACAAGTGACCAAGCACCCCATGGTAAAGGAGAAGACAAGAAGGTATGAGGGAGAATTCAGAGCTGATGTCAGAGTTGCATAAAAGAGACTGTTGAACTTGTTCAAAAGCAAATTTTTATTTTTTCAAAATGTAGAAATAGTATGTGTACTCATCTAACCATAAGAAAATATAAATAAAGTTTAATAGCAAAATGAGATAAAGTAGACAATACACAGTCTTCCACCTAGAGATTTAAAAGAAAATGTTCTCTTAAATAATATGTCAAAGTGGAAATAAACTACCTAAAAATGTATAGAATTTGACAATAATGAAAACTGTACATATGAACACCTAACAGATACAGGAAAATCAGAAAAAATTAATAGCTTTCATCATTCACATTAATAAAAGAGGCATAAGCATAAATACAAGTTCAACTAAGGGATTGATAAAAATAAAAATAATCAACAGAAAGCATAGAATAAATAAGTGAAGATAAAAATGGAATTAATATATTTTAAAAGTAATAAAAATAATTCCAATCACAGTTTTTGATTAAGTCAAATAACATTAAAAATATAGATAATCAAATTAGATAGTTAGCACAAATATACAAAATACAAATGCTGAATGAGTAATCAAAGATATCTGGAAATTAAAAGAAGTATGAGATACCATCTTACTCAAAGTTATGCAATTATATTTGAAAGCCTAATTAAAGTGAAAATTTCTTTAACCAAACTACCCAAGAACTAGAGAATTGAAATTTTAGAATGATATTAAAGACCACTCCCCCAACACATTTATAGGCCCAACTGGCAAAATAGATAATTTATACCAAAGTTTTAAAAATATGTAACTTTACTATGATTTATACCATATCAAGTATTAAATAAGAAAAACTTTGACACTTTTTTCATTAATCTAGCACAGCATTAGCACTTAAGCTATTAAAATATAACAAAGTTAATTTTATTTCATAAAAACTTAGCAAATCCTGCCTTGTAAGAAAAACATGCCAAACCAACTGGAAAAGATAAATGACAAATTGTGAAAAGGTGTTTTAAAATAAATACTCCAGACAAGGAGCTGATATATTTACTAAATGAAGAGGTTATTCACATATAAGAAAAAAATACAAGAGTCAGATAATGAATGGATAAGAAAGCTGTGGTACAGATACACAATGGAATATTTCTCAGCCATTAAAAAAAATTCATTTGAATCAGTTCTACTCAGGTGGACAGAACTGGAGCCTATTATCCAGAGTGAAGTAAGCCAAAAGGAAAAACAAAAATACAGTATACTAACACATTTATATGGAATTTAGAAAGATGGTAACGAGAACCCTGCATGCGAGACAGCAGAAGAAACGCAGATATATAGAACAGTCTCGTGGACTCTGTGGAAGAGGGCAGGGGTCGGGGAGAACGGCATTGAAACATGTTAATTATCATATGTGAAATCAATCGCCAGCCCAGGTTTGATGCTCGGGGCTAGTGCACCGGGATGACCCAGGGAGAGGGAATCGGGAGGGAGGAGGGAGGGGGGTTCTGGAGGGGGAACATATGTGTACCCATGGTGGATTCATGTCAATGTATGGCAAAACCAACACAATAAAGAAAAGAAAATTAAAAAAATAAAAAGACATCTAAAGAAAATCATTTGAAATCATGTAAAATTAATTTTAAAAACCATTCATAAGATGAGAAATTAAAACTAATCTATGTTATGGTATAATTTTTCTCCTATCAAATATGCAAACGCTGAAGACTATTGATAAAAATATTTTGACCAGGATGTGGATATGGATGTGAACTGGAGATAAATTAAGTATATTTATTAAAATTTAATTGTACTTCCCCTTGACTGAATAATTTTATTGTCTATGTATTCAACCTATTGATAAATGCACAGCATGAATTCTCCATTAATTTTAGCATTTTTGCAGTAACAGAAATAAAAAACAAATGAACTATCTACCAACAGGTTATTCTATGTGTATTCATATAGATGTGTACATGCTATATTCATTGAAAGCAGTGAGTCAGGTGTATGTTTACTGACATGGAGTGATTTCCAAAGTATGTTTAATGAGAAAAGCAAGATGCAGAATAGCATGCACACATCATCACTTGTGCCAGAAATGGACAATGGACACATATATATTTATATATGTATTGTCTACATTAAATGTTTGTAGGAGGATACACAAATAACTGTGGGGAACAGTTGCTGCTGAGGAATTATTTTGTATTGATTGTAATTTGCTTTTAATAGCTGCATAAATTATCCATTTCAACAAAAAAAGAAGGGAAGAAGAGAAGGGAAGGAAGGGTTGAAAGAAGGAATGAAAAAGGGAGCAATTGGTGGAAGGTGATGAATTCAGTTTTAGACCAGTTAAATATTAGGGAAGCCTGGTGTGCTGCAGTCCATGCGGTCACAAAGAGTCAGACACGACTTGGTGACTGAACAACAACAAAACATTAAATATATGAGTTCTGCAGATTTTCAGTAAGCAGATGGCATTTCAGTCTAGAGGGTGAGAAAGGGAGGAACTGGAGTTTAAACTGCTCTGATTCTTCAATGTATAATAGAATGTGGAGGAGTAAGATCATGGTGAGAGAGAGAGGAGAATTACTAAGACAGGAAACAAGAGAAACAGTGTTTGAACAGCAGGCAGAGGAAGAGGGGCCAACAAATGTCACAGATGAGTGGCCAGAGGGATACCGAGCAAGCAAGGCGAAAGTTTCAAGAAAAAACACAGATTCTCCCACAGGTTTTAACACCACTGAAAAAGCACATGAAATATTGTATGGACAGTGGCTCTAGAACAGAAATTTTGTGGTAAATAAGACAATAAAAAATAAATAAAAATAAATATATATTTAAAAAAGAAAAAAGTCTATAGTATACCTATGCTCATACTCTGCAGATGTAAAATACTACATTTTGAATTGGTAAAGTAGACTGTATCCCTGCTTATGAAAATTATTAATATTTTGCTGTGAAGGGGACTAGCATGGTCCTACAAAAACCTAGAGTTTAATATCATGGATCAAAGGGAGAATAAATATCTGATGTTTGACATACAAAATCAGTAAGCTGCTGTTGAACAAATGTTGAACGAGTACAACATACAAATGTTAATAGTTTAAAAGATATAATAGATTTTACAACCATAAATTAACCAAGAAGCTACAAAATAGAGAAGTAATCAGTTATGAGTGAGAAAGCTCTGTTTATAGCCTTTATTCTCCATAATTATAAGCAATGGACTTAAGACTCATGTTAATTTTCCAGCTGTGGTGCAGGGAAGGCGAAGAGGATGAGAGGAGTGAGGGGCTATTTAAACATCACCACCAGTGTGATACACACTGTCACACACACACACAAATATAATTGTGTAATTCACAAAGAACAAATAGGACATAAAAATGAGCACTTTTCTAGTTACTATATTAAAAGTGACTCAAGATGACATTTGGGCTTCCCAGGTGGTGCAAATGGTAAAGAACCCATCTCCCAGTACCGGAGATATAAGAGACTAAGAAGGTTCAACCCCAGGGTTGGGAAGATCCCCTGAAGGAGGGCATGGCAACTGATTCCAATATTCTTGCCTGGAGAATCCCATGGACAGAGGAGCCTGGTGGGCTACAGTCCATGGGGTCACAAAGAGTCAGACATGACTGAAGCCATTTTGTGCACAGGCCCTCAAGATGACGTTTAAATAATAAGTATCTATTACAAAGTAGAGAAGGCATTTTGAAAGACATTTTGGCTGTTTCTTACAAAAGTAAACATGCTCTGAGCATACAACCCAGTAATCACACTCCTAGGTATTTGAAACTTATCCATGTAAGAAGCTACACACGAATGTTTGTTTATAGCAGCTTTATTCATAGGTGCCAAAAGTTGGAAGCAACCAAGAAATATTTCACTAGGTAACTTTATACTTCTTTTGGCCATGCTGCGTAGTATGTGGGATCTTAGTTCTCCAACCAGGGATTGAATTCATGCCCTCTGCACTGGAAGCACAGAGTCTTAACCATGGGACCGCCAGAGAAGCCTTCACTAGGTAACTAAGATGATGTTAACAAGGGCCTGAGAGGTATCTCTTTGATTATTAAGAAAGATAGGCATCAAACCAGAATATGTTGAATATTTAGAACCTGACATTACTGTTGAGTCTCTAAGTGTGAAAAAACATTTTTGTTTTCTACACATTTTTAGGCATTTTAAAGAAATATGTTTTTATTTCTTTATTCATTAGTTTTTTAAAGAGCTTAGTTTTAGACAGTTAAGATACCTTACAACTGACTACATTTTAGGTAATGAAACTGAAAAAGTGAGTATTAGTAACTCAGTTGTGTTTAACTCTTTGTGACCCCATGGACTATAGCCCTCCAGGTTCTCTGTCCATGGAATTCTCTAGGCAAGAATATTGGAGTAGGTTAACATTCCTTTCTCCAGAGGATCTTCCTGACTCAGAGATTTAACCTGGTCTCTTGCATTGCAGGCAGATTCTTTACCATCTGAGCCACCACATTTCTCGTGGATGTGTACACAAAAATCTTGCATGAAAATTCTGCTTTTATATACTTGAAAAATCAATGTTTTCATTATTTCATGACCAAAATACATTATGGGTTGCAGATTCAAACAAGGCCATGGTCCATTGATAGAGTCCTCCAACAATGCCACTATATATTAGCCCAATAGTCTACAGGCTTTCCAGTTTTAGAAGCCAGTTTTTTTTTTTAAATTAGAGGATAATTACTTTACCATGTTGTGGCAGTCTCTGCCATACATCCATGTGAATCAGTCATAATTGTATGTATACATATATATATATACACACACACATATATATAATCCTCTCCCACTTGAGCCTCCCACCCCCCATCCCACCTCTCTAGGTCATCACAGAGGGCCAGCTGGGCTCCCTGTGTTGTATAGCAGCTTCCCACTAGCTATCTATTTTACACATGATAGTGTATATGTGTCAATTCTACTCTCTCAATTCATCCCACCCTCTCCATCCCCTGCTGTGTCCACAAGTCCATTCTGTATGCCTGCATTTCCATTTCTTCTCTGTAAATAGTATCTTCAGGACTGTTTTTCTAGATTCCATTATACACGTAAATATGTGATATTTGTTTTTCTCTTTCTGACTTGCTTCACTCTGCATAACAGGCTCTAGGTTCATCCACCTCACTACAAGTGACTCAAATGTTTTCCTTTTTCTGTAGAAGCCACTTTAGCTTTGTTCAGTGTTAGAAGAGATCTTGATCTTTGTTCCTTGGATGTAGTTAGATGTCAGTAAAGCATGACTTCCTCAGAGGGAAAACAGCTTTTGGCAGTAAGATAACTCTTACCAAAGTCTTGATGAGTTAAACGTAAATGAATCAGGAATGTATTATATTTCCCTTGAAATACACAGGGATTTAAAAATTAAGACAAAAAATCTTGGCAAAATGTGTTAGGAGGATGTGCCAAACCCCAAACACTTGATATTCTCAGAATCCTAACTGCCACCAATTGTGCTGGTCCTTAAGTTTTACGCAGTCTGACATTTAGTCATGGAATCTGGTAGATTTGGGGGGAAGAGGGTTACAAACTAATTGCCATTTAGTCTGTAAAACTAATATTTTTTGTAATCAGCTATTTAACAAAATCTAAATCTACATTCGGAGCAACAGATTTTCATTCTGACTGGGTTCTCATGCTGCTGCTTCTAGTTACCAGCTGTTTGACCTTCACCTCAAGGTCAAACCACATAGTGACTTAACATCTCCATGCCTCAAATTTCTTATCTTTAAAATGAACTTAATTATACAATATTGTTATTTAGTTGCTCAGTAGTGTCCAACTCTTTTGTGACCTCATGGGCTGTAGTCTGCTAGGCTCCTCTGTCCATGGAACTTCCCAGGCAAGAATACTGGAGTGAGTTGCCATTTCCTATTCTGGGGGCTCTTCCCAACCCTGGTATTAAACACATATCTCCTGCGCTGGCAGGCAGATTCTTTACAAGTGAGCAACCAGGAAGCCTGTACAATGTTACCTACATATATAATATATTTAAGAGCCTCGGAACATAGGAAGCATTAAATAAGTATTAACAACTACTGGACATCATAACTGCTTTGGTTATTGAAGACAAGCCACTTACAATAACTTTTTTTTCTTAATTTCAGGTTTTCCTGGTAGCTCAGATGGTAAAGAACCTGTCTCCAATGCAGGAGCCCTGGGTTCAATCCCTGATCAGGAAGATCCCCTGAAGAAGGGAATGGCAACCCACTCCGATATTCTTGCCTGGAGAATTCCATGGGCAGAGGAGCCTAGTAGGCTACCTACAGTCCATGAGGTCACAAAGAGTCAGACACAACTAAGAGACTAAGACTTTTCTTAATTTCTACTGAAACTGTAGAAATTAAACATCCAGACTCTAGTTATGGTGTATGGCTTGAAGCCCTAATCCAATTTTATTTCTAAATGCTCCAGTTCCTTATCTCTACTATATATTGACATTTTTCCTGTGAGGTTGCTCTACCTTCTGTCTGCAGAGGAGGAGGTGTAGGCAGTTGGAATCAGGCACTGTTCTTCTGCTGGGCCATCTCGTGGTTTACACAATTACAACAGCTCCATTCCTGGTTTCTTGTAGTGTTCTTTCTGGGAGGAGGGGTGCCATCACAAAACCTCCTCCTCTCCAATTCTTGACATCACCAATAGAAACATCAGTACCAGAAAGAAAGTCAAAATCTCATCTTGAGGTGGTAGTTTCTCCCTGACATGATTCTCAAGACTGACCTTTTATCATTAATACATTGAATCATCACATATGTACTGAGGATGTAACAAATGGTTTGATCTATTTCAGAAACCACACTTTACAAAACACAGGTAAGTTGTTGTATCATTGCCATTCAAAATGTGCAATCTAGTAAGGAGACGGCAAGTGGCTCCCTCAGTCACGTCTGATTCTTTGTAATCCCATGGATGGTAGCCGGCCAGGCTTCTCTGTTCATGGGATTCTCCTGGCAAGAATACAGAGTGGGTTGCCAAGCCCTCCTCCAGGGGTCTTCCCGACTAAGGGATTGAACCCACATCTCCTGCATCTCCTGCATTAGCAGGTGGGCCCTTTACCACTCAGCCACCTGAGAAGATGATGGATCCATAAATCTTGATGTTGCAGTGCAGACTACCTTTAAAGGTGGACTGAGGGGAACAGACCGTAGTGCTGGAGAAGAGCACAGTGAAGGTGAGAGCTTTTTGAAAACTGAAGGCCTCCAGAAAAGGCCTGGAAGACGTGAGACTTGAAAGCTAGATCGTGTCAAATCAGACAGGTATTAAATGGATTAAGGAAGGAGGCAAGGCCATTCTGAGAATCCAGAAGAAGCAAGCTGAGAATAAAGTCAGGGAGTTTACACGTGACTATAATAAGACATAGCTGGAAAGAGTACAGTATGGAAGTGTACATTAATGTTTTCTGAGGATGGTCTACATATGGGGAATATCTATATGTATGTATATATGGCTTTCTCAATGGCTCAAGCAGTAAAGAATCTGCCAGCAAAAATCTCTGAGTTGGGAAGATCCTCTGGAGGAGGCAATGGTAATCCTCTCCAGTATTCTTGTCTGCAGAATCTTATGGACAGATGGGCTTGGTGGGCTACAATCCATGGGGTCCCAAAGAACAAGACATGACTGTGCACGCGCGCACACACACACACACACACACAACTTCCTAGTGAAACTGAATGCTCAAGATTCTTAATTTTGATGCTCTGAGAGTCTGATCATTGACCTCAATTGTTCTGACATTTGTCACACAGGGTACAGGGCTATTGTGTGCAAACAAACCCCAAATGACCTACCTGACACACTGCAGTTCTCAAATTCAGCATATACTCCAAATACTGACTCCCTCCTGCTTCTTTCTCTTAAAGTTCAAATAGAGAGAATTTGCAAAAATGATCGTTGGCCCTTTCACAACTCTGGTTTCCAAAACAATTCTTAAAGCCTATGAAAAAGAATCTCTCTTTAACTGTTTTGTGCAGTTTCTGAAAGTTTGCTGATTTGAGTTAAATTTTTATGGATCTCTTCTCATTCAGACAAAATCAAACCAGAAATTTTGCAATATATATAATTAAATGCAGAGAGGGAGCAAATGAAAAAGGTGGCTAAGGTCAGTTGGCTATTGCCAACATTTCTAGGAGAAAGAATCTACTTTTATTAATGAAGAAGTGGCATATATCAATTGATTAATAAAAATGAGTGACATGTATCAGTTAATTAATAAAAATGGTCTTTAAAATTTTAGTGAGATAAATCAAAGTTGAAGAAATAATTGTTGTTATAAATTAAACTTTTTATTTTGTATTGGAGTATAGCCTACTAACAAAGTTGTGATAGTTTCAGATAGACAGCAAATGGACTCAGTGATACATATACATGTATCTAGTCTTTCCTGAACTCTCCTCCCATCCTGGCTGCCATATAACATTGAGCCGAGAACTCTGTGCTATGTAGTATGACTTTGTTGATTCATCATTTTAAACATAGCAGAGTGTATATGTTGATCCCAAACTCCCTAATCACCTCTTCTACCTATTCTTCCACCCTGGCAACCAAAGGTTTGTGCTCTAGAAGAAATTTTAACAAGATTTTAAAAAGGTTTGCCAAAGTTCAAGCATTGTATTACTAATCAAAAGAGCATGGTGATATCATAACAATGTATGGCTAAAACAATAATTAAAAAAAAAAATTAAAAAAAAAAAAAAGAGTACGGTGTGTTAACTTTGCAAATGCATTTGTACATGCTATTCTTTTGTTCTGGAATGCCCTTCCCTTTAACTGGTGAATTTCTTGTCATTTGCAATTCATTTTATTATCTACCTTTTCTTCTCTGATAGCATGCCCATCTAGAATCAGTATAATTCTATGTTCTCATAAAACACTGAGATTTCCTCTGTTATTGATGTTTTAAATCAGAAACATAACAACTGAAATCTGACTTTCTCTTCACCTCTATTCTTCATCACTGGTGGACAGTTTATCTTGAAATCTGTAAGTTTCTTAGCTATGTGATAAGGGAGTACTATTAGGGAGTCACCAATGTTTCCAGGCAGATACGAAACAAGACTGGGAGCTGACAGTGGCTCAGATCATGAACTTCTTATTGCTAATTCAGACTTAAATTGAAGAAAGTGGGGAAAACCACTAAACCATTCAGTATGACCTAAATCAAATCCCTTATGATTATACAGTGGAAATTACAAACAGATTTAAGGGGGGACTAGATCTGATAGAGTGCCTGATGAATTATAGACAGAGGTTTGTGACATTGTACAGGAGACAGGGATCAAGAGCATCCCCAATAAGAAGAAATGCAAAAAAGGAAAATGGCTGTTTGAGGAGGCCTTACAAATAGCTATGAAAAGAAGGGAAGCGAAAAACAAAGGAGAAAATGAAAGATATACCCATTTGAATGTAGAGTTCCAAAGAAGAGTAAGGCGAGATAAGAAAGCCTTCTTCAGCAATCAATGCAAAGAAATAGGGGGAAACAATAGAATGGGAAAGACTAGAGATTTCTTCAAGAAAATTAGAGATACCAAGGGAACATTTCATGCAAAGATGGACTCCATAAAGGGCAGAAACAGTACGGACGTGTCAGAAGCAGAAGATGTTAAGAAGAGGTGGCAAGAATACACAGAATAACTGGACAAAAAAGATCTTCATGATCCAGTTAATTACAATGGTGTGATCACTTACCTAGAGCTAGACATCCTGGAATGTGAAGTCAAGTGGACCTTAGGAAGCATCACTATGAACAAAGCTAGTGGAGGTGATGGAATTCCAGTTGAGCTGTTTCAAATCCTGAAAGATGATGCTGTGAAAGTGCTGCACTCAATATGTCAGCAAATTTGAAAAACTCAGCAGTGGCCACAGGACTGGAAAATGTCAGGTTTCATTCCAATCCCAAAGAAAGGCAATGCCAAAGAATGCTCAAACTATCGCACAATTCACCCATCTCACACACTAGTAAAGTGATGCTCAAAATTCTCCAAGGCAGGCTTCAGCAATATGTGAACCGTGAACTTCCAGATGTTCAAGCTGATTTTAGAAAAGGGAGAGGAACCAGAGATCAAATTGCCAACATCCGCTGGATCATTGAAAAAACAAGAGAGTTCCAGAAAAGCATCTATTTTTGCTTTATTGATTATGCCAAAGCCTTTGACTGTGCAGATCACAATGAACTGTGGCAAATTCTGAAAGAGATGGGAATACCAGACTACCTGACCTGCCTCTTGAGAAACCTGTATGCAGGTCAGGAAGCAACAGTAAGAACTAGAAATGGAACAACAGACTGGTTCCAAATAAGAAAAGGAGTACGTCAAGGCTGTACATTGTCACCCTGCTTATTTAACTTATATGCAGAGTACATCATGAGAAACGCTGGGCTGGAGGAAGCACAAACTGAAATCAAGATCGCTGGGAGAAATATCAATAACCTCAGATATGCAGATGACACCACCCTTATGGCAGAAAGCAAAGAAGAACTAAAGAGCCTCTTGATGAAAGTGAAAGAGGAGAGTGAAAAAGTTAGCTTAAAGCTCAACATTCAGAAAACTAAGATCATGGCATCTGGTCCCATCACTTCATAGCAAATAGATGGGGAAACAGTGGAAACAATGGATGACTTTATTTTGGGGGGCTCCAAAATCAGTGCAGATGATGATTGCAGCCATGAAATTAAAACATGCTTACTCCTTGGAAGGAAAGTTATGACCAACCTAGACAGCATATTAAAAAGCAGACACATTACTTTGTCAACAAAGGTCCATCTAATCGAGGCTATGGTTTTTCCAGTGGTCATGTATGGATGTGAGAGTTGGACTATAAAGAAAGCTGAGCACTGAAGAACTGATGCTTTTGAACTGTGGTGTTGGAGAAGACTCTTGAGAAGCCTTTGGACTGCCAGGAGATCCAACCAGTCCATCCTAAAGGACATCAATCCTGGGTATTCATTGGAGGGTCTGTTGTTGAAGCTGAAACTCCAATACTTTGGCCGCCTCTTTTTTTTTTTTTTTTTGAGTTTTAAAATGAATTTATTAAAGAATGGTCCTAGGAAGGCAACGTTTGATTTGTCATTTAAAAAAAAGTTCTGTTTCTTCATGCTGTATAATAAAGAGGGTACAGAGTTATGAGCTTCTTTCTATTGGAACTCTCTGAGAGTATAGCACAGAGTAGTCATTTCTGCAATGCTAGAATAAATTAAAAAAAAAAGTCTCTTCTATGCTTCTCTTAAAAAAGTGACAAACAGTAACAGGATGGCATTAAAAAGCTGTTTCTTTTTCTATTCATTCTGTGGTATTGGAGCCAGTATTTTTACCATCACAGGCTACAATTTTCACTTTATCCACTTTAATAAGTTCTGTCACCTCTCTGAATTCAACATCATTCAATACAAAAGTCCACACGTTATCACAGAATCTGTATGTATTTAGAGACCCCTGAAATTCACTCGGTTCCTGACCCTCTGTGCCAATGCTGAATTTATAGCCTTATCAAACTGAAGTAGAACTTGAAGGGCAAGTTGGGGGGTAATCTGTTGAGACTGTATAAGCTCATTGAGGCTCTCCTGAAGACTGTTTCCCAATGTGGTATTTCTGTACAACTGATATGCCATGGCTCAGGAGGGAGGAAATCTTTTTCTTATTCAGGCTTGCATTGATGTCCGGGGGGAGTAGAAGCGTTCTGCCTCTGAGCGGACAGAAGTGGCGCAGCCAGGAGCTCAGCCAGAGGTACTGCTTCCCAGACCACCTCTCCCTCCGCAGCCCTTTGGCCACCTCTTGCAAAGAGCTGACTCATTTGAAAAGACCCTGATGCTGGGAAAGATTGAGGGCAGGAGGAGAAGGGGAAGACAGAGGATGAGATGGTTGGAGGGCATCACCGACTCAGTGGACATGAGTTTGGGTAGACTCTGGGAGTTGGTGATGGACAGGGAGGCTTGGCGCATTGCGGTTCATGGGGTTGCAAAGAGTCAGACATGACTGAGCAACTGAACTGAACTGAACTGATGGAAGTTTTAGGATTGGAAATTATGACCACCATCTTTAGACTGAAGTATAAGTTGAGACGTAATATGGTCTTTAAGTAGAGTTCACACACTGATTATAAAAGCAATGAATCCAAGGGGAATAAATTAATTAATTCATACATGCATGCAATTAATCCTTCAGCCTTCATTTAGTTACCTATACATTGAGATGTGTCAATAAGCAGAATTAAGTTATTATAATCACTTAAAAATTATCTAAACATATAATTTAGGAAATTAAAATTCCCTGCCGTTAAAGAATTTGAGAATTTTGGTCACAATTCTTATGGAAAATCTGAGATTACTGAACAGAGATGAGGCATCTACAATGAAAACATAAAAATAATATTTTAATAATTTTCTCAAGATGAAAAATAACATTGCTCTTTCAGGTTTCCAATAGTTTTTCCCACTGGCAGGATTTTTACTAAGAATCTTGCAACTCAGGTTCAATGCTTTCCCATAAATAGAAAGCGACTGACATTGTGTTTTTTAGTTTTCATTTGTTCCCTTCTGAGATTTTTGGCTCAAGTTGAATCATAGAGTATTTAGTTGTTCTTACTATCACTATTTAAGTAAAGTTATTAGGCTATGAAGTCCTACTGAGATTTAAATAGTTAGATCTAAGACATTGGGGAATTCACCCCATTGATTAAACCACTTGTTTAAGGTTATAATTCCTTTTCCTCCCTAATGATATTGATCATGTCAAATTGGTCCCTGACTAGTGGCCTTCTATTTGGTGTTGCTAGTGCACATAAAATGAGACCTAGTTCACTTAATGCTGAACATCACTTAAAGCGAAAGAAAGCTTTACCCTTAAAAACAAACAAACAAACAAACTAATTTTTATTGGGTATAGTTGCTTTACAATATTGTTAGTTTCTACTGCACAGTAAAGTGAGTCAGCTATACGTATACATGTTTCCCCTCTATTTTGGATTTTCTTCCCATTTAGGGTCACCACAGAGCACTGAGTGGAGTTACCTGAGCTATACAGAAGATTCTCAGTAGTTATCTATTTTATGCATGTGTGCTAAGTCATTTCAGTCCTGTCTGACTCTTTGTGACCCTATAGACTATAGCCCCTTAGGCTCCTCTGTCCTTGGGATTTGCCAGGCAAGAATGCTGGAGTGGGTTGCTATGCCCTCTTCCAGGGGATTTTCTCAGCCCAGGGATTGAACCTGCATCTTTTGTGGTTCCTGCACTGCAGGCAGATTCTTAAGAATGAGTCACCAAGGAATCATGTATATTTGTTGATTCCAATCTTCCAATTCATCCAACCCTCCCTTTTCCCCCACTTGGTATCTCTATGTTCATTTTGTATATCTGTGTCTCTATTTGTTTTGCAAATAAGATCATCTATACCATATATGTGGAATTGGATTAAAGACTGAAGAAGTGTGACCTTATGTTCTAGAGCAGTAGCCCACAATCTCTTTGGCACCAGGGGCCAGTTTCATGAAAGACAATTGTTCCGCAGACCAGGGTTCCGATGGGGGTGGTTTGGGGATGATTCAAGTGCCTTACATTACTTGTGCACTTTATTTCTGTCATTATTACATCAGGCTTCCCTTATGGCTCAACTGGTAAAGAATGCCCCTGCAATGTGAGAGATCTGGGTTCAATCCCGCAGTCGGGAAGATTCCCTGGAGAAGGCAATGACAACTCACTCCAGCACTTTTGCCTGGAGAATTCCATGGACAGCGGAGCAGGACAGACAGCAGTCCATGGAATTGCAGAGAGTCAGACATGACTGTGCGACTAACTTTCACTCTCACAGCTCCACCTCAGATCATCAAGTATTAGATCCCAGAGGTTGGGGACCCCTGCTCTAGAGCACACACTTCTCGCTCTCCTTGGCGAGGCTGCTTTATACCGTTTTGTCATCCCGAGACGGGGCGGAGTTCTCGCGAGGCTGGCACTGCTGCGCTGCTCAAGGCTCCAGATCTCAGTGCCCGGCCTTGTGTCTCTGCACGTGACCTGCCACTGCTATCTTGAATTGAGTGCCGTGTGCAGCGCTTCTGCACACAGCCCGCAAAGCTGAGGTGTTGACACGGCCGTTTCCAACCAGCAGTGCCGGTCTGAAGTGCCAGATTCAAGGCCTCTGCGTATGACTCCCAGTGAGCAAGTGACATTCAACTGAGCACAAAGGAAAAAAAAAAAAGGTTAGATTTTATTTTATTACCCAAATTCTGTTTTTACTCACAGGGAATTGTTAACAGGCTTTGCTGGTGACACTAACTTTGAAAAATTATTAGAATCTTATTTTTTCAAAATTAACTGAGTTTACTAGACTAATTATAAGGTCTTCTCTTGATAAACCAGGCTTCTCAGGTAGCTCAAACAGTAAAGAATCTGCTTGCAGTGTAAGAGACCTGGGTTTGATCCGTGGATTGGAAGGTCCCCTGAAGGAGGGCATGGCAACCCTCTCCAGTATTCTTGCCTGGAGAATTCTATGCACAGAGGAGCCTGGCGGGTTACAGTCCATAGGGTTACAGAGTCAGACAGTACTGAGCAACTAACACTTTCACTTTCACTTGGCCATTAGCTAGTTTATGTATAATTGATATACATAAGGCTTTGCTAGTGACACTAACTATGCAAAATTATTAGAATTTTTAATTTTTTTCAAAATTATTTCACAGTTTACTAAACTAATTATAAGGTCTTCTTTTGATAAAACATGAACATAAATAATACCATAAAACTCTCTGGATTGAAAAAATACTGAAAATATATTCTTTTCTTGTTTGGCTTTTTTCACTCAGCATAATTATTTTGAGATTCATCCTTGTCAGGAATATCATGTATAGCATATAATTTATTTACATAAAACTCTAAACCAAAATACACATAGAAAGCCAATTATAGGTTGCCTAGGAACAAGAAGTTCAGAGGAACCCAGGGAAGAAGAGCAGAGGGAACTTTGGGAGCGTTGGATGCAAATGTTCTTGCTCATGCTGAGTATGTTATAGATGTTGTTGTTCAGTCACTAAGTCATATCTGACTCTTTGCAACCCCATGGACTGCAGCACACCAGGCTTGCCTGTCCTTCACTATCTCCTGGAGTTGGCTCAAAGTCATGTCCATCAAGTCAGTGATGCCATCCATCCATCTCATCCTCTGTCATCCCCTTCTTCTTTTTCCTTCAGTCTTTCCCAGCATCAGGGTCTTTTCCAAGGAGTCAGCTCTTCGCATCAGGTGGCCAAAGTATTGGAGCTTCAGTTTCAGCATCAGTCCTTCCAATGAATATTCAGGGTTGATTTCCTTTAGGTGTATTCACATGCTAACTCTTATCTGCCATGTAATTTAAATATGCAGTTTATTGTACACTAACTACAGCATAAAAAGCTATTAGAATACTGTTTAAAACATAAAAAAAGTTTTCACACTCTTTTAGATAAATCACACCAATACTTCTTATAGTTCAAGTCCATTAAATTAATTAATTAATTAAAAAAATTAATGAATTAAAAAAATTTGCCTCCCAGAACCTATTAAAAACAATAAAATACAATAGTCAAAATTTTCACTATTATATATGAACAAACATGCATCCAGATGACAAAACTTCAGTCCAAAATTTATGGCTTATTTTGAGCCATATATGCCATCTGAGCCAATATGGAAGCCATAGGTAATTGTAGCCATACTTTGGAGAACATTTTTCAAGAACAAGATTTAAATGTTGAATGAAGTAGTCTGAGTTTAAAAAAGTGTCCAGTGGCTGTATGTAAAGTAACTATGCCATAATGGTAGTTAAGTAATATTTTTCACTGTTCCTTCTCACCTGTGATAATGGAATTATCATAGCATATTTATTATACATTTTAGTTATCTTTTTGGTGTATGTAAACTGGCTCAGACAGTAAAGAATCTGCCTGCAATGCTGAAGACCCAGGTTTGATCCCTGGGTCGGGAAGATCCCTTGGAGAGGGGAGTGGCAACCCACTTCAGTATTCTTGCCTGGAGAATTCCATGGACAGAGAAGCCTGGCAGGCTACAGTCCATGGAGTCACAAAGAGTTGGACAAAACTGCGCAGCTACCAACACTGCTAAAATCCTAGTAGATTCTGTCCTTGTAAAGTGCAGGGGGTGGGTGCTCAGTTATTTCAGTCGTGTCCCATTCTGTGCAATCTGATGTATTGTAGCCTGCCCGGCTCCACTGTTCATGGAATTCTCCAGGCAAGGATACTGGAATGGGTTGCCATTTCCTCCTCCTTTGGATCTTTCCAACCCAGGGATTGAAGCTGCATCTTCTGTAGTTCCTGCATTGCAGGAGAATTCTTTACTGCTGAACCATCAAGCAAGTCCCTTATGCTTGCTGTGCGTATGTGCAAAATTGCTTCAATCTTGTCTGACTCTTTGCAACCCCATGGACTGTAGCCCACAAGGCTCCTCTGTCCATGGGATTTTCCAGGCAAGAATACTGGAGTCGGTTGCCTTTTCCTTCTCCATGGAATCTCCTCAGTGAGATGAGTGTGGAAGTGAGGTGCATTTCCACACTTAGTGAAGAACTTGCATCGATTATAGTCTGGCACCATCGAGCCCAGTTTTTCCTGGGTCAGGAGTAGAAGTTCATTTGACAGTGGATCATATTCTAGGTAGTGACTTGGGTCCACTGCAATGTGACATTGAATTTAAATTCAAGCTCAAGTGTAATAAAGTTAGGATTTGAATTTCAAAAAATCAACAAGATCATCAAATATTGAATCAATATAGAGCTATTTGAGAAAAAGCAGATTAAACAGTGTTCTGAGGTTTTTCTGAATATCTACATTTCTCCAATTTCCCTCAGAGAAGTATAACATGGATACTTCTTTTTGAAATTTCTGATGGTCTTGCAGCATTTCAGTATTCTTTCAATATATACAATATCTATTTGTCTAGAACTTAGTTTCTGTTCTCATTAAATTTGTTACCCAAGGGAGGAAATAGACAAAAAAAAAAGTTAACTAGCAAATTACTAAAATAGTAATAAATTGTGCTGTGAGGGAAAAAATAAGAGGAAATATAGAAAGTAGGCAGAAACAACTTTAGAAATCATGGCCAAGAAAGGTATAATTGATGAGTGGAGTTCTGAACGATAAATGGTAATTCATACAAAAGTCTGGGAAAAGAGTTCCAAGCCAAGAAGAAGAATAGGTAAAGAGTTGAGGATGGAAAGTCCTGAAAAAACTTTTTGGACTATTGTTAGTTTAGGGTATGATATGAGATGGGCAAATCTACCCAAGAAACAGCCAAAACCTCTTGAGAGATTTCTATGGGTCAGATACTTCTTGGAGTCCTTTGTACATAACATTCTTAATCATCCCAACAATTCTATGAGGTTGTTATTACCCTCATTTTATAGATAAGGAAACTGAGACAGAATGAGGACAAATAGCTTCCCAAAGTCTCAAAATTAGATTCAAGAAAAACTTTTGTCTTTAGAGTCCTCGCTGCATACTGTGTGCTCAGTTGCTTTAGTCATGTCCAACTCTTGGCAACCCCATGGACTGTAGCCCACCAGGCTCCTCTGTTCATGGGATTCACCAGGCAAGAATACTGGAGTGGGCTGCCATGTACTCCTCCAGGGGATCTTCCCAACCCAGGGATCAAACCTGCGTCTCTTATGTCTTCTTTATTGGCTGTGAGGTTCTTTAACCACTAGCACCACTTGGGAGCCCTTTAGGCTATTTTGCATCCTCTACTGTCTGGGGCTTTCAGAAAGCTAATATGAAGATATCATAATCAAGCTTGTTTGGACAGTAATAGGATAGGTCAGAAGAGGATGTGATGGGAAGAACTAAAAGTCCATAGATGCCTCTCTCCCACATACCTCCCTCCCTTACTTATCTCCCTTCAGTACTGAGAGTAAAAATAATTGGAGCATCAGGGTTAGTCCATTAGTTCATTAGACATAAGTACAAATGGAGATAAAAGTCAGCATACCAATTAAAAGAGAAATACACAAGTATATACAGAAACTGTGAATAAGGCATTTCACATTCTGGTGCTTAGAAGTCCATCTATTTATTAGTGGTAGCTTGAGCCAAAAAGGGTACAGAATCAATCTGAGAGTTCAGTTTTGATTGTATGTATGTGGTTTCACATATTTTTTCCAATTTATGATACCTATCATCATAAAATGGCTAGAGTTCATATATGGGATGTTTTTCAGAGGGAGAATTAGAAGAACCAATCAGGAACCCAGTCAAAGGGGACCTAAGAGCAGAGGGACAACCTAGGAGAAAAGATGAGCTCAGATACTAGAGACCTGGAATACCAAGGTCCTAGCCTAATCAGTTATATTATGGAAGTTAACCTATTACAGGCCTAAGTTTCTTTATTGTCTTCTTGCCTAGGTAGAAGACTTCAAACTGAGTATTAGTGTTAACTAATTATTAGTTAACTGATTAGTATTAACACATAGTGTTAACTGACCAAATCCGAGAATCATGAAGTTAAAGACTAAAGAGTTGTTAACAGTATAGAGTGCCAATGCAGAGGTTAGTCAATGTGTAAATGTATTTTGAGACCCACCATGTGCCAGGCAATGGATTACTTCCTTTGTGGCTGTCGCCTCAGATAAGCCAGTGGAGAGACAAAGGTACCCCTTAGACTCTTCTTGACTATTCCTCCCCAAACTGGGCTCTTATAGATGGGAAGATAAGTAGGCACAGAAAATACTTTACTTGCAAATAAACTACAACAACATTGTACACAACCTGTGCTTTCTGTCAGTTAGATACTCCTGAATGGATCTAAGCCAAAATTTTGAGAGTATAGAACAGTGAAAGAACCAAGATTCATAAGAGCATTTGATATTGCCAGAATAAGAGGTCATCACGATATCTCCTAAATCTTTCTCTTAACTCATCCCAACTCATATTCCAGAAATCTCCAGTCTATTCTGCTATCACCTTGTCCTGCTGTAGGGGTTGAATCTATGTGGAAAAAAGGACAATGCATTCAAGAAGGCAGCTTTTCCTACTTAGTCTCATAGAGAAAATAGCGTGGCTGACCCCTCTGGAAACACCGCCCTGATTCTTCTTTATCCACAACATCCAAAGAGGCTATGTTTTGTGCTGTCATAAGCTGAAATTGCAGAAAGTGCCGCAAAGATGTCCCTGAGATAGTTGTACGTGCAAAGAGACAGACTATGAGGACAAGGTATTACTTGCAGTGTGTGGAAAATCTCATGCATGTACTCCTTAGGAGCAATTTGCCAAGACTGACCAAAACACCAAATGAAAAGGGGAGATCAGGATAATCAAAACAATATTCCACTCAGGGCCTGAGCTCCACTTCAGCATCACATTTAAGCTTAGAAACAGAGCAAATCATTTATGCACTGAAACCTTTTTCCAATCACTGTTTCAGTAAAGTAAATGTCTCCTTAAAGAACATGAAGAGCTAATAGAATTTTAGAGAGCAAATGCTGTCCAGTTTTCTATTCACTGTGATATAGAAAGTGGGGAAAAGGGGCCCAATATATTAAAATCAGGTAAGCCCACAGACATAGTTGCCCCTGGGAGGCCGAGGGGAAGTCCCTTGCTCTTTATGTTCTCAAATAATTAATGGACTACCAATTTGAATGCAGACAAGCATTATATGCAGGGCAAAGAAAGTGCAAACTGTCCCTCTCTAAGCTAGAAGTTGGTTTTATACCTTTTGAAAAATTACTGAGTATGCGCAGGCACTAAGACCTCTGCTCAGCAACCAGCCAAACTGCCGGCCGTGGTTAGTAGAAATGCTTATGTGTTCTGGGAAGCAAAACTAGTGGGAGGAAAAAAGGCAACTTTTGAACAAAATACTAAAAAGAAACAGATCTGAGGAATCTGGTAAAACTGAAACTTTAAGTCTAAAAAAGATAATAATGACTGAATGGAAAATAATGTTCATACCCTCATATTTTAGTTTCAAACATTGGAAATTCTTTTATGGTCTAAAATTACTGCCATTGTAGTGTATAATTGTGCTCCATAGACAGTTGTTTCTTGGAGTTTTTTCTTCTCTTAACCTCAGGTTAACTGATGGCAGCAAAATAATTAGTTGAGGGAATTTACTTCAAAGGTCATCGTTTCAAATGAAAGGCTATCAACTCATAATGGTCTTCTTTTGGCTTCCAGTGGCAGAAGATCCTGTTATAAAGTAAGGAAGAAAACTAAGCATAGGCTTGAAGTGTTAGTTGCTCAGTTGTGTTCGACTCTTTGCAGCCCCATGGACTATATAGCCTTCCAGACCCCTCTGTCCATGGAATTCTCCAGACAAGAATATCAGACTGGGTGTCATTCCCTTCTCCAGAGGATCTTCCTGGCCGAGGGATTGAATTCAGGTCTCCCTCATTGCAGACAGATTCTTAACCATCTCTGCCACCTGGGAAAACCAAACACAGGCAGGGGCTACTTTCTTATATCAGCAGCTGAGCCCTGCTCACGAATGTCTCTCCCAGCTACTGATGGGATCTTACTAATGAACACACTGGCTACATTTTAGGGATAATATCAGTGTAAATATGTGTCCACTCATAATCCATGTCCAAAAGTGCCATGTTCTCGTTTTGGAAAATCCAGGTGAGAAAAAGATATATACTATGAATTAAAACTTGAAAGATAGACTTTCTAGCCTTTTGCTCATACCTGATGGTGATTCCTTGGTTGTATGTTTTAAAACACCATGATGTGGTTATATATGTTAAGCATGAATTTTAATTTTTATCTAAAGCTCTCTCAATCCTCTATGGAAACCTTGTAGATATTTTTTTTCTTTTTTTGTCAAAGTGAAAACCATAATTGAAAGCATAATTAAATTATATCCACATTTTAAAGTAAATTAATGTTTTATAACTTGAAGTAATGGCAATAAGGGCTTCCTTGGTGGCTCAGATGGTAAAGAATCTGCCTGCAATGTAGGAGATCCAGGTTCAGTCCAAGGGTCTGGAAGATCCACTGGAGAAGGGAATGGTTATCCACTCCAGTATTTTTGCTAATAGTAATAAAGGTATCTTATGTGATTTCCTTTCATTGTTTCACAAACTATTTGCTTTATCAAAGTATTTCTTTGAATTATTTATCAGTATAAAATGTAATATCTCTAATGCCTGTGTGCCTGCGTGCCCAGTGTGTCTTACTCTTTGTAATCCTGTGGACTATGGCCCACGAGGCTCCTCTGTTCATGGGGTTTTCCAGGCAAAAATACTGGATAGGGTTGCCATTTCCTTCTCCGTGGTATCTTTCCCACCCAGGGAACACACCAGAATCTCCTTTATCTCCTGATTGGCAGGTGGAGTGTCTCTAGGCAAGCCTCAAATTCAATTATTTCTTTAAGTAAGGGTGAGTCTGATATAACCAGTAGAAAAATTATATTTCATCATGAAACTACAACAATAAAGTATTCTAGAGAGAATGTTAACCTATTTGGTAGAACAGGAGTAATTATAATAGCTTTTTATTATAAAAATTTTACCTTGCACATTTTTTAACTTTAATATTCCCCAACTCTGTCTACCCTTTGCCCAACAGCAGACATCCAATTAGTCTTTTGGAATATCAATATAGCATTTAGCCAAAAAAAGTAAAACCACCTAAATTTTATGCTATTGTACTTAAATTACATATTATTTCCATTTCTATGTTCTTATCGAAATCTGGTTAGTTTCAGCATTTACAGTTGTAGATTGGGTAACTGTTTCTACTCTTTCAAAATTTTAGAATCAATAATATTCAAAACAACGAAACCAAATTTTAGTTATGTGCTAAAGGTTTTTAAACTGACACAAATGTACTTTAATTACCATATTAAATATTGTGTATTGGGATTTTTTTCTCAACCATTAGTCCATGAAAGCTCAAATTACTGGAATGTATAGTACTCTTTTAACCAGTGGAGAAAATCTCTCCTTGACAAGACTATTAAAAATTTGATGAGCTCTCTAAAAGGGAAAAGTGTGAATAGTAGAATTACCTACCAATATTGAAATGGAGAATGTAGGCAAGTTATGGTAATTTCATAAATGTTTTACAAAATTCAGATTGCAAAAATGAAAGATTTAGTTTGACTTAGGATAAGGAAAGTCAAACGTAAAAGACATTTTATTCTACAAATAATATGAGTATGTAAGAAGTTAAATTATACACAGTGCCTAGTTTCAGGGAAGGATCAAAAACATATCAGTGCATACGTGTTCGATGATTTACTGTCAGATGGTGGATCCAAAAGCAAGATCATTTCTCTTGATGCAATTTTGGGTGAATATATGCAAAATCCATCTAAGACATAGTTCCTTGGTTTTCTTCAAGTGTCTTCACATCTATAATCACTCGCATGTTTTTACTTATGATAATTATTGCTATTATTTATAACCAGTTATTTGATCTTTATTAGGAATAATGCCATTGTTCAATATTTATCAACTTTCCACTAATTCACTAGTAACCTTGTCAAGAAATCTATATACAAAATTGAGTAGTGGTTGAGAACACAGTCTGGAGTTAACTTGTCTGGGTTCAAATCCTGGCTTTGCCACTTACTGGCTGAAGATCCCCTTGCTCATGTTGTATAACTATTGGTTCAAGCCCTATTCAGATTATGCAAAGTTACAACTCTGTTTCTAATAGTGTGGTAAAAGACATGCTTTGAAAACCCCTCATACTTGAAATTATTAAAATCCTGCATAGCATATTTATTTGTCTCAATTCATTACTGAGCTGACACAAAAGGAAAAAGTATGAGGAATGTTATAATAAAAGAGGAAGCAGGTTGTCTCGTAGGGGGCTTCACATAAAGCTGGACCCACAGGTCGGTGTGGGAGAGAAGTCCACACAGGAGGGGCAGCTGAAAACCTTGCCTGACTTGAGCTTGGCACTAGGTGGTCAGAAAATAAAATCCTCCTTGAGAATTTGCAACCACAACCTAGCCCTTACGTGACAGATGTTTCTAGTCCAAATCCACTCTGTCTTTGTGGTCTGAAAAATCTGAATCAAAGAACTTCATTTAAAGTAGTTTCAGGTTGGTAGTATCCCTGTGGGAATAACTGGAGTAAAGAAACTCATCTTAGTGGGACTGGGCTTCAGCCCGGGTGTCGATAATCTACAGATAACCTTCCTGGTTGGTGAGGTGGGGGGAAGGGAAAGAGAGCTTTGGCAACAGCACTGCAAAAACAAACCAGTAAGAAATTCAGATATTCAAATTAGCAGATATAGAGTCTAAGATAACTATATTTAATTTCTTAAAGAAATGAAAGCCTACAAATATATAAAGGAAATAAGATGTTATCAACAGTGACTAAGCAATTTTGAATAAAAACCAATTACATCTTGAAAAACAAAAATACAAAATATATCTTGTATATATATAAAGACAAGATAAAAATTATGTCTTTTTCTAATTGATTTATTCAATAATTCTGGATATAAAAAATTTCAGAAGTGCATCATAGACTGTTTCTTTCAGTTCATGCTTTGCCTTTTCTTTTTTCAATAGTTGAAGTTGATTCACAGTATTATATTAGTTTCAGGTATAAAACAGTGATTCAATATTTTAGATTATATTCCATTTAAAGTTTTTATAATATAATAGCTGTATTTCCCTATGCTATACAATATATCCCCATAGGTTATATATTTGATACCGAGTAGTTTGTACCCCTAAGAGACTCATAAATGTCTCTATCAATGATTCTTACTTAGGGGTATTATTCTACCCTTATGCCTCCAGGAAGGTGCTTAAGAATGTATACAGGTAATTTGGTTGTCACATTTTGTGGAAACTGGAGAAGATTCTATAAGGCATTTCGTGTTTTGAGGATTCAGGCATGATAAATGCCTATTGGGAATGGGAGTCCCTCACAACAAAATTGGAGAAGGCAATGTCACCCCACTCCAGTACTCTTGCCTGGAAAATCCCATGGATGAAGGAGCCTGGTAGGCTGCAGTCCATGGGGTCACTAGGAGTCTGACACGACTGAGCGACTTTCCTTTCACTTTTCACTTTCATGCATTGGAGAAGGAAATGGCAACCCACTCCAGTGTTCTTGCCTGGGGAATCCCAGGGACAGCAGAGCCTGGTGGGCTGCCATCTATGGGGTCGCACAGAGTCGGACATGACTGAAGCGACTTAGCAGAAGCAGCAGCAGCACAACAAAATATTTTCCCACCCAAATATCAACATCATTCCTATTGAGAAGCAATACTGAAAAATCATGTTTCCTTATCTATAAAGATAACAAAGGTCTATCTGTTACTATTATGAGGCTGCTTATTAATAACTAGAAAAAATATTAAAAATACATAGACATTATCTTTTAGGAATTATTTATAATTTACCTGAAACCATTAATATAAATATTATTTATATCATAATTATACTATATAATATGATTTGTAATTTTGTTTTCTATCTCCTAAAAGATATCTCATGCTCTTAGATTTTTTTCTATATAACTGTTTAAATTGGTTTAATGTTTTAAGTTCATGAATCCAGTGGAAATAGAATTCTTACTTCCTCTGTGTTATGTGTTCAGCACCTCACTAAAGCTACAGGCAAAAGACCCAGATTTCAAACATAGCATCTATTATTTCCTGATTTGATTCAAATGGAACCACTGAGCAAATACAGCCAGCCCTTCACATATTTCTCACTTGTTCTTCTTTCTTTTTCCTCTCTGGCCTACCCTCATTCTTCAGCACAAATGATGGAGGAAAGGATGAAGAACTCCTTGCTCTTCTCTCAAAACCTGCATAATTTGCCTCATTCTCCTTCAAATAAAAATGAAGTCTTATCTATTTATGCAGTGTAGTGGTTGCCACATTCATTTGACATATGAGGGTGAAATCAGGGGCCAACATAAAATTGTCTCTTCAAGCAATCCATATCTTAAGTTAACCATTTAGACTGTATGGACTTGTTCCCCAAAAGACATTAATTTAATTCTGATTTTAGCTTCAGATTTTTTAAAAAGTCATTTAAGAGATAAAAGATACTGCTTTTCTAAGAAAATAGGGTTGGTTAATTGCTTTTGTGGTAAATTAATTATGTTAGCACATACTCTCTAGGGATAGAGAACACACAGATCCCTTGTCATATTTAAGAACACCACGAAAAAATTAGTGATGGTAAAAATAATGATTTTTTTTGTTTATTCCTTATCAGGAAGAGTGTGCATGCAGTGCTTTACATAATTACCTCATTTAACCTTTACAACTGCATTCATTCATTGGTCTGCCTAATAAATATTTATTGGGCAATTACCTCGGGTCTGGACATACATCAGTAAATATAGCAATAAACAGGAAAGTTTCCTTCCTTCAAGAGGCTTACATTCTGGTGGGAGAGATATGGAGGCCAGAAAAGTTTCAGTTGGAAGGGGGCCCATATTGAAGTGAGAGAGAAAGAAACCCTTGTGATTGTCTGGGGGAATAATGTTCCAGTCTATTGGTAGAACAAAAGAAAAGTCTGAGGTGGGGATGAACTTGGCAAAAGGGAAGAAGGGAAGTCGGAGCAGAGTGAGCTGTAGGGAGAATAGGAGAGAAGGATGATGGAGAATGAGGTAAAAGCCAGCCAAGTCATAAGTGGTGATAAAGCATTGGGTTTTATTAAGTGCTTGGGGATGTCTTTGGAAGATGTTGCGTAGGAAAGTCATTAGATGTGCTTTATTTTCAAAAAGAGCAATGCAGATGCCATATTGTGGTGGGCTATCAGAAAGAAAGGTAGAAGCAGAGAAACATGCTGGGAAGCTGCCAGCCTTTAGACCTGTTTCCTCCAAACTGTTTGGTTGTGTACCTTTATTTGTAGAAAGTTCTGGATCTTGCACTCCCACTACATACAATATAAATATATCACATGCTAATAGATACTAGACATTTTTCTATGCATATGTAGTATGTGTGCACTATGAAATAGAGATAAGTAAAATATTTAAACAAATGTAGGAACCAGAAATGAAATTGCCAACATTTGCTGTATCATGGAGAAAGCAAAGGAATTCCAGAAAAACATCTACTTCTGCTTTATTGACTACACTAAAGCCTTTGATTGTGTGGATCACAACAAACTGTGGAAAATTCTTAAAGAGATGGGAATGCCAAATCACTTTACTTGTCTCCTGAGAAACCTATATGTGGATCAAGAAGCAACAGTTAGAACTGAACATGGAACAACTGGTTCAAAACTGGGAAAGAGTACAAGATTGTATACTGTCACCCTGTTTATTTATTAATAACTTTTATGCAGAGTACATCATACATCATGTGAAATGCTGGGCTGGATGAATCATGAATCACAAGCTGCAATTAAGATTGCTGGGAGAAATAACCACCTCAGATATGCAGATGATAACACTAATGGCAGAAAGTGAAGAGGAACTAAAGAGCCCCTTCATGAGGGTGAAAGAGGGAAGTGAAAAACCTGGCTTAAAATTCAACATTCAGAAAACTGAGATCATGGCATCCGGTCCCACCACTTCAAGGCAAATAGAAAGGCAGACAGTGGAAGCAGTGACAGATGTTATTTTCTTGGACTCCAAAATCTCTTTGGATGTTGACTGTGCCATAAAATTAACACAGTTGCTCCTTGGAAGAAAAGCTAGGACAAACCTAGAAAGCATTTTAAAAAGCAGAGACATCACTTTGCTGACAGAGGTCCAAATAGTCAAAGCTATGATTTTCCCAGTAGTTATGTATGGGCGTGAGTGTTGGACCATAAAGAAGGTTGAACACTGAAGAATTGATGCCTTCAGACTGTGGTGCTGGAGAAAACTCTTGAGAGTCCCTTGGACTGCAAGGAGATCAAGCCAATCAATCATAAAGGAAATCAACCTGAACAATCATTGGACGGACTGATGCTGAAGCCTAAGCTCAAATACTTTGACCACCTGATGAGAAGAGCCAACTCATTGGAAAAGACTCTGATGCTGGGAAAGATTGAGATCAAGAGAAGGGATCGGCAGAGGATAAGATGATTAGATAGCATCACTGACTTGATGAACGTGAGTTAGAGCAAACTCAGGGAGAGAGTGAAGGGCAGGGAAGCCTGGCATGCTACAGTTCAGACTTAGCAACTGAACATCAATGATGAACTGGCCTGGGAGCTCTCCCATCTCACCAGAGGGAAAATTTGCCTGCTGCAAGGCAGAACCACGTGTAAAACACCAGCCTTCTTGGTCAACTAGTGACCAGACATAGTGCTTCCCCCAGCAGGAATGCCTATGGTTTCTCTTCTTGCCCTCAGAATGAAACATGGAAATATTTATGTTCAACTACTGCAGTTTTTTTCAGCCAGAACTTCTTAACATAGTGTCCTTTTCCCCTTTCTCCATGGGAATGTCTTTTATATTGGAATCTCAAAATATTTTGTGGAATTAAATACAAAAAGAATGGAAGAAAGAAGGAAGGAGGCAGAGAAGGCAAGAAAGTTTTACTATTGTAAAACTACTGAAAATCAGGAAATAATTAAATTCATCATTATTAATTAAAATCTTAAACACAAAACAATTAATTATAATATTTTATTGAAGGAAAAATAATATAGTAGGGCTCAAAAAGCTACACTTGTTATGCTTTATAAAGTCAGAGGTTTACACAGGTTTTATGTCTGTACACATTCATGACATTATGTCACAACATTAAAGGCACCTTTTACTGCCACAGTATTAGGTAATGAATAAAAAATATCAAATTAATCTTTTAAAAAATCTAAAATGATGCAATCTATTTTAAGATTATGTACATATTTGAAACATTCAGATATTTTTAAACACATTCTATGTGCATCACAATTATCTCTAATTCTCAAAATATTATGGTACCAAAATTCTGTTTGTCAAATAACAAAGCACAAGATGCTGTAATCTATAACCAAGCACCAGTTAAAATCAGTGTTAAATGCTCCCATCAGTTAGTTTGACTTCTAACACATGCAAAGTGAAGTGGGTACTTAAGAATTTAAGATAAAAAAAAAAAAGAATTTAAGATAACCATTGCAAAACTTTTATGGTCTCCATTTTTTTTTGCCTTTAATTAGCTGATTTCTTTTGAGAAAATGGGGAGAACTGGATGACTTTGATCAGTGTTTTCCTAATGGTTTTATGGAATCCTAGGGCTCTTAGAAGAAACTTCCAAGGCACTGGAAGAAGGTTTTTGTCCATGTTATGCATATTATGCATATTATGCATGTTATGCATATTATATATTGGAGCTTTGTATAGGATTGAGATCATACAAAGGGTTTATTGCTTTAAAATAAATTTGAAAATAGTAATATGGGAAATTGCTTTAAAGTGTATTTTGTTTGATTATGCTAACACAGTTTAAGAAATATCTTTGTTGAAACAGATTATCACGCTTAGTCAACTGCACAACTCAAGTGAAAGGTTATCTAAAATTGTTGCCTTCATTAGTTATAGGGGATATAATCCTAAATTTTTATGTATATTTTTAAGTCCAGAAGGAATTTGAATGGAACAATAAAATGTCATCATTAGCTCAATAGTATGACCAAAGAGCACTATCAAATTATAGATCAACAAGTAAAAATGGAGAGACAATCTTTTGATATATGAAATTATTTTAATATATAAAAATAAATGATCACTTCTGAAAGTGAAACACATGGTTCTGTTTACTAGTTTTAAGTCTTACCGTATTTATTATGTAAACAAAATTAAAAATATATTTTATTAATACCTAGTTCAAAAAAAGAACACTGTAATAAGCACCTCAGGACTAGAATGCCATAAAAAAATTATTATTATTTAGGAAAATGGATGTCAAGATATAGTACATATATTACCCTCCTAGAATCAAGGATCTTTAATTCCATCAGAGTTACAGAGTATCCAAGAATTTAATAGTATGCAACTTAAATTTTTATTGAACTGAAGATATGGTTTTATTGGCAGGCCAAGTTGCCATCAAGAATTTGTTCTTACAACCACCAGAGGGCGCCAGTGCCTGAAGCACGGTTCGCGTAGGTATAATCGAACCTTTAGTCGATCACTTGAATTTTACATTACAAGTTTAAAAATGTTTTTTAAAAAGATAGATAACTTCTAAGAAATAGATTTGCATTCTGTAACACCCAAATAATGTTGGATTATTATATAAAAATAGAGCGCACTGGCTTATTTTGGTTAAGATTCATTTAACAGGAAGTTATTAATATTTCTAAATCAGGAATTGAAAAGGACAACATTTGTGACTATGAATAAAAAGAGACTTTTAAACCTACTAACACTAACAATTCATTTAGCACCACATACATAGCACCAGAATAGATACTGATAGTTCACACTTATTAAAAACTTTAATTGCAAAGAAACTTCAAAATTAAAGCAAGTATATGGTGGTTGTAATGAATTTTCAGCACCATTAACCAGTGAACGGTTTAACTTTCTAAGTTGTTGACTGACCTCTCATAAGTCAAAGTTAGAAGATGAAATAATTTTTAAAAATCATTTTACATGTGTTTAAATGTCTTCCCTCACACATTATAACAATACAAAAAATGCAGATATAAAACAAAGATAATATTAGACGTTGATAGAAATCTAATTTTACTCTCCCTAAACACTTCCATAGGAAATTGCTTCCTTCCATCCAAGACTGGTGTCCTATGCTACTGCAGAACATTGGGAATGTTATACAAGGGGGAGAAAACACACCTCAGCTTAGGCATGACTTTTCCTTCCTGAACACATTCAAATGATCTATTTAACTTATGTATTCACTTAATAAGCAGGATATGAACACAAAACACTTGAACTGGCCTAAATATGTTTTTGATTGCTTATGTAGATGTTATAAGTTGATCTAACACAATCATGTACTAATGAGAAAAATATATATTGCTTCAATTCAAATATTCTGAGTAAATTATACTGATTGGATTTTCCCTACTGTTTGGTCAGCTCTGTGCTAAAACTTCATGGAACTTTCAAATGAGTATTTCCACGAAAGTTTTAAATGAACTGCCAACTGAACTTGGTAGGGAAGTCCTAACAGACCGCGGAAGTGATGCTGCTTAGACTACTGGATAGGGAAAAAAACAAACACGATAACAATGAAAATTGTTTCTGCCATATTTTAAAAGCAAACTTACCTACCATAACCAGGAACATTAAGAGTGTGCCTACACAACTCAAATACAATTCTGTAAAGGAATCCATCAGTTTAACAGCTCAACTTGTAATTTTTCCAGTCTTTTGATGACATGGAAGCCAAAAAAACTGATGTTATGACAAAAATTTTTAAAATTTTTTCTACTGAATAAAGGATGCAATGAAAAATCCATACCAAAGATAAAAATCTATGCTGTAGAATATGTATGCCAATCATCATTTCGAATGAAACCTTTTGAAATGAAAACCTCAATACTATTTAAAGCTGCTCTTATGAAATAGCTTATGCCCAGACCCTTTTTCCCTCTGGGAGTTACAGTGAGAAATAGCTATTCTAGCACCATTGTTGCATGCTGTGAAAAGTATGACACTCTGGGTTGATTAAAGCAAATGTTCATTTGCTTTAGCCTAGAAAATAAAACATTTCACATGGCCACTTTATATTACTAACTTTAAGAAGCACAGATAGAATAACAAATATACCCGTTACATTTTCAGCTGAGTTAAGTTATAAATAAACTTATATTTGGAAAGGACTGTTGTGTACAAGTTTATGAGTATGTGGTTCTTAGTCTTAATCTGATATATTTGGTGCTTTATCTGGATTGTTGATGCATTCAAAGCTTTGTATTTAAGACATTTTTGTCTTAAACATGGAAATGTGAGGTTCCTCTAATTCTTGCAATACTAGACTGTTGAGTTAATTCTAAAAACCCATTCATATAAAAACTTACTACAATATAGCCATTATATAAGAAGCTGGTATAAACACACAAAGATAAGACAGAATTTCTGCCAAAGAAGAGCTCATGAAAGACTTAATTTTATCTCAAAAGCTTCACAACATTAATGATAATTTTAATATTCATAATTTTCTATCAATATGGTAATTTTACCTTCAAATGAACTGTGAATCATGTGGCAAACATCATTATTCTTTTTGAGACCTGAGAAATCAAGCCACACAAGTAAACCAGCAATAGGATGGAAATGATTATAGACTTTTTTGGTTTAATAGTTATTTTACTATTTCTGTAGAACTAGTTTAGGAAACTCAAGAAATACTATCTGGATAAAGCAAACAAATATCCCACTAATGAGCCTTCTCTCTAATTGCTTGTATATATTAGCTGAAAGTTGATTTGAGACCTGACTGTTCCTGTTATTCCTTTTCTTCATATTAGTCTCCAAAAATACTTATTTTTAATAAAGTCTATATATGTTCCCACAAAATCAAAGTCATTTGATAGGAAAACATTTGGTCAGATTCAGTGTGTGAAAGATATATGGCCAAAAATTTGTCATCATGAAAACCTGAACTCCAGATGCTGGATAATCCCTCATTGGATTTAATTAACTATCTGTCATCTTTCAATGAATCTACACTAAGAAACTGCAGATGTGTAGGGAATTTTAAACAAGTAGCTTCCTTCTGTTATTTGTACTCTGGAACTAACTGTGTTTACTGATTCTGTAATTCTACTGTGGCATTATATAACTTGAACCACACACACACACACACACACACACACACATAAAATGTAATGTGTTAAGTGTCTTGATCCATGTGTTGAATTTCTCCTCTCTGAAAGTGATTTGGAAATATGCATTTCCAAAATCACATGAGTGAAATTTTCACAGTGACTTTGATTTGCTTTCCACCACACTTCACTTTTGGGGCTTCCCAGGTGGTTCAGTAGTAAAGAATCCACCTACCAATGCAGGAGACACAGGAGATGTAAGTTCAGTCCCTAAGTCAGGAAGATCCCCTGGAGAAGGAAATGGCAACCCACTCCACTATTGTTGCCTGGATAATCCTATGGACAGAGGAGGCTGATGGGCTACAGTCCATAGGGTTGCAAAGAGTCAGACACTACTGAAGCGACTGAGCATGCACACACGCAAACTTAATGGAGAACTGAAAAATATTCTTCTACTTAGATATGGTAATAAAATTTGGTAATTAGTGCTTAGAAAATCATCTGAAGAGGCCCCTCTCACAAAATCATAGCTATCTGTGGTGTGTACATGAGATTTTGCACATGAGGCTCAATGAACATCATGCAGAATAGACTGATTCTCATTAAATAAGGAAAAGCAGAATGGAGAGCAGGAGATATCCTTGGCACCTGCACTGCTTCTTTCTGGTGTCCCTCACCTCCTGCTCACAGGCTCCAAGGTATATTAAACCTTCCGGATATGCCTTTCGGAGATTCCCCATGCGTGTGTTTGTGTGTGTGCGCACGCATGGTAACCCTGTTTCCGTGGGTTTGCATGCCTGTCTCCTGAATCTTACTTCTCTTGGACCTTGTCAGTTCACTTAGGTCTTGCTTTCCACCTTTCAAAACAACTATTTACACTCACAGTTGTTCATTCTTCCCTCCCTCATTTAGTTCCAAGCACTATAGCTATGTTTTCATGCTAACCAGGAGCCTTACCTATTACACGGTGTGGCCTATCACCTATCCCACCTACATGTGAACATCGTTGGGTTCACGTTCTCAAATTTACAAGAAAAATCAATTTGTTAACAAATAACATTTTTACAGCAAGATATTGAGTTAGCCAAAAAGTTCATTCATTTCCCTGTAACATCACGGAAAAACCTGAACAACCTTTTTGGACAACCCAATAATTAGGCTGCATTATTTCCTGAGTATTTTTGTGAGCTTCTTGAAGGCAAGAATTATATCTTATTATCCTTGCATGATCAGAACATAACTAGCAGAGTACCTTGCCCATCATAACCACTCCACATATGATTACTGGTTCAATAAAAGAGGTTAAGCAAAATAAATGCTTTCAACCTTACATAAATTGAGAATATCTTTTGGTGGACCCTAATAAAACAAAATATTTCCAGAATGAAATCTGTGGTTCTTAATTAAATTATTATATCTAGATATCATGGAATTTCATTAGTAATTTGAAAATGATCAGTTTTGGGATATTAAAGAAATGGGTGCAGGATGTGTCCTACCACCTAACATATAGTTTAGAATAGGATTTTTAAAAAATTCCTCCAAGCGAACTACAAAATCATATTATTATCTATGTATTACATCATCTATTTATGTGTATTTATAGGCCAAATATATGTTCTATTTGTTTGGAATGTAGCATAGTTTCTTTGGAAAACAAGCTTTGGAATTGGATGCATCAACTATGTCAATACTACATACACAGTATTTTAATTTAGACTTAGAGGTCAGAAAATAGAAATGGATGTTTGATTACCTCAAAGGATTAAACAAACATACAAGATAAACACTAATTTTTACAATGAATAATAAAAGGAAAACAAGATTATGATAAAATATAATATGTGCAAAACACAATATATATATATGCCTATGATTCCCAGAAACCATTATATTTCCTGGAGGAAAAGATAAGCTTATTTAAACCAATACAGGTAGTTTGACGTTACACCTGGAAAGCAGAGATTGTCAGTACAAGATCCTCCGTAACTTGGAGGACAAGCTGAACATGGTACCCCTACTTTATATGGTGCTTCTCCGATCCAGTTGCCCCTAGGAAAAAAAAGAAGAGAGCATAAGTGCTACTTGCTCATTTTTAAAAATCTGATTGTCCGTAAGCACATGATCACACGTTGACGTGTGATGACATTTTCAGAAGTACGCCATTTTTAGAAAAGCACTGAAGGTTACATCCATTTCTTATTTCTATAGCAATTTATTCCATATATCTTACTTTTAAAATACTTTATTTCTGAGTAAGTTAATATCATTAATTTACAATAATTTACAATGCATACTGACATTATTATTCAACCCACATCTGACTTGATGCTCTATCCATCACCATAGCTGCCTCTTTCCTACTGCAGCCTTCCAGAACATGTATGCTGTGTCCTCTTAAGTGTACTTTTTAAAAAGTCATGCTAATGCTATTATAAAGATAGTAAAATATATACAAATACATATATATGGAGAAGGAAATGGCAACCCGCTCTAGTACTCTTGCCTGGAAAATTCCATGGACTGAGGAGCCTGGTAGGCTACCATCCATGGGGTCACAAAGAGTCAGACACGACTGAGCGGCTTCACTTACTTCCTTATACATATATAAGTGTGTATGTGCTCAGTCGCTCAGTTGTGTCCAGTTCTTTAAGACCCCATGGACTATAGCCCACTAAGCTCCTCAGTCCATGAGATTTTCCAGGCAAGAAAACTGGAATAGGTTGTCATTTCCTTCTCCAGGGGATCTTCCCAATCCAGGGATCAAACCCTCCTCTCTTATGTCTCTTGCATTGGCAGGTGGGTTCTTTACCACTAGTGCCACCTGGGAAGCCCATTTACAGTATATATATATATAATTCGGGGAGGCTTAGAAATGGTGACATGAGTAAGAAGTTGTCATAAGCACAAAAAGTAGGTTTTAAGTGTTCAAAGGATTTCTTTCTAAAGTTGTATAGTTTAGATTCTCAGTATTCATAAAATGAGACATGGAAAACTCAGTAAGAGAATAATGGCTTACAGAAGCAGCCACTAAAGATGATTTCAAAACATTTTCCCATATGTAAACTCACAGTTATAATTTTTAGCAATACTGTTAATTTTTTAAAAATAATGCTGAACACATTGAACTGAATGTTGTCAATATTTTCCTTCATCTTGATGGCCATAATGATACACTAAATTCAGCATTTAGGATAAAAACAGTCATAACGTCTTACTGTTACTAAGCTCTTTTAGCTATGACGGAGGAAGCAGTGAATTTATTTTCAGTAGCATGGTGATTAGTAACTACAGTACTAACAGATAGCCACAGAGCCAGAAGTGTGAAGGAGGCTGAATGGTCAGGAGAAAATGAAGTGTGTTGATAGTAAAAAGTCAGGGTTGAAGATAAAACAACAGTGGAAAAACTAAAATATTGAGCCATTGGGGAAGCCCCATATTCAATAGTAAATCAGTTAATGGATAAACTTATATTATTCATCCTTTTAATTTTTATCCTTGCAGGCTAATTCATCTTCATTCTCTCATTTTTCTCTCTTTCCCTCCACACCTCACCCCCCACCTCCCTCCGCCCCTGGCCATTCAACCCTGTTTTCCCTGAAAAACAGGTAGTCTTGAGATAACTTCATGCTGGTATTCAACTATCAGTAAAAATTTTTAAACTTTCTTCACTGCCTGTTTTAAAAAATGGTTCTCTGTTACAGCAAATACACCATACTAACACAATATCTTAATCTCTTAGACATAAAACAATCAGACATCTCATCAATAATATTGCAAAAATCCCATCATTGGCCAAAAACAGAATAACCAAATGAATGTAATAAAAACCTCTTTCACTGTTTGAGTACTGCCTGGCCTATTTATGTCAGAAAGAAGAGTTAGAGTCTTAATAGGAAAATATAAGGTGCATAACTGAAAATATCAAACAAATGCACAGTTTTAATGCTTTTCATGATGCAGTCACATTTTACTTTCCAAATCTTACTATTCTAATAACTGTGGAGAGGGGACCATTGGGAAAATCACTATTTTTCTAACTTTGCAAAAACACTGCCCCTGGCATACGACCATATAAATGAGTAATGCAGTTATTTGTGAAACGTTTTCTCATTCCCTCCCCATACTGGCAAAGCTGGAGAAAAATCTTTGTTTGGGACTTACTTTGGAAGACACCAGGCGTGTCATAAATCCTTTGCACATTTTAGTATTTACTCCAAAATAGAAAAGACTCATGTATAAATACTGGAACACTTTATCCAAAGAGTCATTGTTATCAAAAAGGCATTTTATCAAATGTTAACAAATGTTTATTTATCCTCATAATATAAAAAATGCTCATAAATATAAAATGCAACTATATTTTATAATCTTTGATCAATTTTCACAATATAAAATATACAATTTTATGTGTGCCACAGGATGAAATTACTGAATTTTTTTATACTGAAGTTTAAATCAAGACACAGCTTTCATTAAAAAGATGTCATAGCATTTAAATTTTCCCTTCTAATTCTGAATGCCTCCTTAACCACCTATGGAAAAAATAAACTGTGATTTTAATTTCACCCTTAAAAGAAAGAAGAAGGGCTTGTTTTCCTTTCCTAGTGAAAAAGTTAAGCCAACATTCTATGAATGATTGATGAGAATACTGTGTTGTTGATAAATTCCCTAGAAGATCCTTGCCTGAGACTTTTATATAAGCTATTAAAAGCCTGGAAGTACATGTTTATTTTATAATTACCAGGTCTAAAGAAAGATGAGGAGGAGAATTTAGTGAATCTCCAAATCACAAATTGTCTTGCCCAAAATTTAATCTAGAATCCTTGTGAAAAGAAATCTTTCAGCTTTTAACTTTTCAGATATATGAGAAGACTGAAGATTTGAGGATCTGAGCTTGTTAGTTAAGTCTTACTCATATTATTTACCTGTTAAAAATAACTATCAGACTGAAGATATTTAACATCATTAAAGATTCCAGGAAGTAGAAGCCAACCAAATACTTACTTTGGGGCATAGTTGCATACCAAATAAACTGCACGGCGCCATACAGCTCCCCAAACATTCATGCTTGGACAAGTATGAATTGCACATCCTATTCGATTGGAGGTGGCCCAAACCATCTGAGAAAGTAAACCGATATACCACTATTAGAATTAGGAGTTAAGAAAACTCAGGTTCACCAAAATAGAAAGAGCATTTTTTTAAAAAAAGAATGAATCAGAACTGAACAAGACAAAATAACCTGTGTATAATGTGTGCACATGGGGCCGAAACATCTCATAGGACATTGGGGATTGCAATCCTGGGGATATGGAAAGGCATAGTCTTTCACTTCATCATACCATGGCTTGACCAACTGGAGAATAGAGCGGTATCTAAATATCAAGAAAAACAATGAGAACTCACAGTACAGCAGTGGCAATGTATAGTGGACTCACATTAAATTACAAGTTAATTGTTCTTTTGTAGGCTATTGACGGCAAATCAAGAGCATATCCACCCCCTCACAATTACCATCACCACCCAGCAGAATTCTCTATTCCTCCCAGGAGAGCCAAGCATGAAAATGTTCAGGCCTGGAGCAAGTGATTCTGTATTTGTTTAAGTATGAGTCTGGTTGTTTCAAACAGAGAAATGCAAATCTTTCAGTAATTATCATCTTTACCTTGTTTTTAACAGTGTCAGAAATGTCTTCCATTGGAATCTTATACATAATTAAAAATTAGATATTAAAAAAATCTGTGATACTAGACTCAGAATGTTTTTTCCCCTTGAAGTTGTATCATTTTAATTTAATGAGAATACACCCTATTTTTCTCCCCTATATGGAAGGGAATCAGTCTTTGAATGTTGGATAATGACCTCCCACAGTGTAGAAAAATTATCCTGTTACTGGAAGCAACTTCATTCACAGTTGCATATACTTGCATATACATATATGTGCATATGTATATATACATATATGTGTAAATACATTGAATTTGTGTAACACATATATAGGAATATGCAAACATGGGAAAGTTGCATACACAATAATGGCTTCTGCCACTATCAAGGGATTTTTCTGAGCTGGAAGAGATAGGATAAGGATACAACCTGATTCTTTCAAAGATTCTGTGAGATTAGTGTTGAATAGATTAAGGGATGGTGTTCCAAGCGTGAAGGAGAAAACTGGGGTTTTTTTAAGGCTCTTTTAAAATTTAAATTATTTTTGAAGACATCTAAAACAGTCATAGGCCAAGCATGAGTGACTGACATATAGTGAGTTCTCAATAAATACTTGTAGATATTACTTGAAATTGGTGCTACTAACTCTTGGAGTCCATAAGCAATAAAGTTATCAATAGTTATCTGGATAAACGGTGTCAGTGAAACTCTTTCTTACCTTCCAGTTCGTACAGATAGATTTTGACCCAAAAATCTCAATAAGTAAGAAGGTCCATGGTCCCAAATGCAGGTAGCTGCCCAAGCCTCTGCAGACTTTGCAAGATTTTCATCCCAAACCTGTGAAAGGAAAAAAAAACTCTTCAGCTTACTAGGTTTGCTATTAACAAACAAAAAGAGTCAAGAAAAGATGCTACCATTTCCTAAAGTTCTTTTTCTTCTACTTCCTGACTAAAAGAAAGCAAGATTAGACCATTGTTATTCAAAGTTCTACAATACGATATGGTTATTCCTCAAAAATGTTTATTGTTCTAACAGTGTCATCTAGACCCAAAGTCCGGACATCAATTTTAGGAAAGGATAGGTTAACCAAAATATCATATCTAGATGTAACTTGGAGACACCTCCTACTAACCACTAAAGTTTGAGTCTACCAGAGTCAAATGATTTCCCTGGAATTTATTCAGAGGTATTAATATATCTCAAAAATTAATATGATCAAATTTATTCAAATAATGAACCAAAACTGACAATGTATAATATTACAACTTTTACTGAGATATAATTGATATGTAATATTATATTAGTTTCAAATGTAGAACTTAATGATTTTTACATATGTATATATTGTGAAATTATCACAAGAAGTCTAATTAACATTCATCACCACACACAGTTCAAATATTTTTTCTTGTGAAGAGAGCTTTTAAATTCTATTTTTTAGCAACATTCAAATATATAATACAGTACTATAACTATAGTCACCATACTGTATATTACATTCCCAGGAGTTATTTTATAACTGAAAATTTGTACCTTTCACCCACCCCCATCCCCATCTCTGGCAACCACCTATCTGTTCTCTAGATCTATGAATTCAGTATTGTTTTTGCTGTCGCTGTTTTTAGATTTCACATATATGTGACATCATATGTTGTCTTTTTCTGATTTATTTCACTTAGCATAATGCCATTAAGTTCCATCGATGCTGTCACAATGGCAAGATTTCCTTGTTTCTTATAGCTGAATAATATTCCATTTACCCACTTATCTGCTGATGATAATTTAGGCTGCTTCCATGTCTTGGCTAGTGTAAACAGTGCCACTATGAACACTGGGGTGAATGTATCTTTTGAGTTAGTATTTTAGCTTCCTTCAGATGAATACCTAGAAGTAGACATTCTATACTGCTTTCCACAGTGTTGGCACCAATTTCCATTTCCACCTACAGTGCACAAGATTCCCTTTCTCCATATCCTCGCCAACATTTTTTATTTCTTGAGTCTTTGACAATAGCCATCCTAACAGGTATGAGATGATGTCTCATTGTAGTTTGGATATGCATTTATGCCAACTTTTAAAGGTCAAACTACATCTAAGTATAATATGATATAATCTGATATGTTTTGAAATTTGAATATTTTATAGCAATAATAATAATATTAGAATTGCCATGAGCTGGAAACATAGATGTATTTAATATAACGATGTATATAACTGAAAGAAAATTAATTTAATGACTTTGAAATAAAATAGGAAAAAAAAATAACTGATGAACCCTTCAAGAGACACTTTCATCCTAGGAAGCCATGGCATTCATCCTGAAAAAGATTTGTTAGTTGTTCAAAAATTGTCTTAAATTAGATAAATGAAGTTATATTACATAAATTTATCTAGAATCATACTAAAATATAGTCACTCACAAAGTTATGTAAATCAGAACTATCAAGAAAGGATCCGGAGTAATTCTACAGTGACAGTGGCTACATCTCCACTGTCTATGTGAAAAGAAAGATCACTCAGAAAGGACTTTCTTTTAATTATCTAGAATATAATCTTCCCATTTGAGGATTAAGTTAAATATGGCAAGATATCACATAATACTCTTTTAATACTTTGGTCACCTGATGGGAAGAGCCAACTCATTGGAAAAGATGCTGATGCTGGGAAGGATTGACAGCAGGAGGAGAAGGGGGCAACAAAGGATGACATGACCAGAAGGCATCATCGACTCAATGGACATGAGTTTGAGCAAACTCTGAGTGATAGTGAAGGACAAGGAATCTTGGTGTGCTGCCATTCATTGGGTGGCAAAGAGTCAGACACAAATTAGTGATGGAAAAATAACTTTTAGTAGATGAGTAATCAATATTAAAAAGTACCTGGTGAACTATGGATGGAGGTTTGTGACATTGTACAGGAGACAGGGATCAAGAGCATCCCAAAGAAAAAGAAATGCAAAAAAGCAAAATGGCTGTCTGAGGACACCTTACAAATGGCTTTGAAAAGAAGAGAAGCAAAAACAAAGGAGAGTAGGAAAGATATACCCATTTGAATGCAGAGTTCCAAAGAATAGCAAAGAGAGATAAGAAAGCCTTCCTCAGTAATCAGTGCAAAGAAATAGAGGAAAACAATAGAATGGGGAGAATTAGAGATCTCTTCAAGAAAATTAGAGATACCAAGGGAACATTTCATGCAAAGATGGGCTCAATAAAGGACAGAAATGGTATGGACCTAACTGAAGGAGAAGATATTAAGAAGACGTGGCAAGAATACACAGAAGTACTGGACAAAAACGATCTTCACAACCCAGATAATCACGATGGGGTCATCACTCACCTAAAGCCAGACATCCTGGAATGTGAAGTCAAGTGGGCCTTAGGAAGCACTACTATGAATAAAGCTAGTGGAGGTGATGGAATTCCAACTGAGCTATTTCAAATCCTACAAGATAATGCTGTGAAAGTGCTGCACTCAATATGTCAGCAAATTTGGAAAACTCAGCAGTGGCTACAGGACTGGAAAATGTCAGGTTTCATTCAAATCCCAAAGAAAGGCAATGCCAAAGAATGCTCAAACTATCGCACAATTCACCCATCTCACATGCTAGTAAAGTGATGTTCAAAATTCTCCAAACCAGGCTTCAGCAATACGTGAACCGTGAACTTCCAGATGTTCAAGCTGGATTTAGAAAAGGCAGAGGAACCAGAGATCAAATTGCCAATATCTGCTGAATTATTGAAAAAGCAAGAGAGTTCCAGAAAAACATCTACTTCTGCTTTATTGACTATGCCAAAGCCTTTGACTGTGTGGATCACAACAAACTGTGGAAAATTCTGAAAGAGATGGGAATACCAGACCACCTGACCTGCCTCTTGAGAAACCTGTATGCAGGTCAGGAAACAACAGTTAGAACTGGACATGGAACAACAGACTGGTTCAAAATCGGGAAAGGAGTACGTCAAGGCTGTATATTGTCACCCTGCTTATTTAACTTATATGCAGAATACATCATGAGATAAGCTGGGCTGGAGGAAGCACAAGCTGAAATCAAGATTTCTGGGAAAAATATCAATAACCTCAGATATGCAGATGACACCACCCTTGTGGCAGAAAGCAAAGAACTAAAGAGCCTCTTGATGAAAGTGAAAGAGGAGCTTGAAAAAGTTAGCTTAAAGCTCAACATTCAGAAAACTAAGATCATGGCATCCAGTCGCATCACTTCATGGCAAATAGATGGGGAAACAGTGAAGGCTTTATTTTGGGGGGGCTCCAAAATCACTGCATATGGTGACTGCTGCTGCTGCTAAGTCACTTCAGTTGTGTCTGACTCTGTGCGACCCCATAGACGGCAGCCCACCAGGCTCCCCCATCCCTGAGTAAAGTCACTCAGTCGTGTCCCACTCATAGTGACCCCATGGACTGCAGCCCACCAGGCTCCTCCATCCATGGGATTTTCCAGGCAAGAGTACTGGAGTGGTTTGCCATTGTCTTCTCCAATGGTGACTGCAGCCATGAAACTAAAAGACGCTTACTCCTTGGAAGGAAAGTTATGACCAGCCTAGTCAGCATATTAAAAAGCAGAGAGATGACTTTACCAACAAAGATCTGTCTAGTCAAGGCTATGGTTTTTCCAGCAGTCATGTATGGATGTAAGTGTTGGACTAAAAAGAAAGCTGAGTGCAGAAGAATTGATGCTTTTGAACTATGGTGTTGGAGAAGACTCTTGGACTGCAAAAAGATCAAACCAGTCCATCCTAAAGGAGATTAGTCCTGAGTGTTCATTGGAAGGACTGATGTTGAAGCTGAAACTCTAATACTTTAGCCACCTGATGCAAAGAACTGACTCATTTGAAAAGACCCTGATGCTGGGAAAGATTGAAGGTGGAAGGCGCAGGGGACAACAGAGGATGAGATGGTTGGATGGCATCACTGACTCAATGGACATGAGTTTGGGTAGACTCCGGGAGTTGGTGATGAACAGGGAACCCTGGCATGCTGTAGTCCATAGGGTCGCAAAGAGTTGGACACGACTGATTGAAGGAACTGAACTGAATCAATGTTAAGGGCTCCCTAGGTGGTTTGGTGGTAAAGAATCTGTCTGCCAGTGGAGGAGATACAGGTTCAATCTCTGGATCAGGAAGATCCCCTGGCAAAGTAAAAGTCAACCCAATCCAGCATTCTTGCCTGGGAAATGCTATGGACAGAGGAGCCTGGCAGGCTACAGTCCATGGGTTGCAAAAGAATTGGGCACAATTTAGTGACTAAACACATACATACAAATCAATGTTAAATATGGTATATTAAATGGATCACATTCATTCTATAATATTTTAATAAAAAGTTAGTGTCTGTTTCTTTATGTACTTGGTTTTTCTTTGAATTGATATAACAGTCTTTTACAATTATGAAAAATATTTTGTATTATGTTTTTCACAGTTATTTAGCTCTGTAAATTATTATAAAGACTCTGATGCTGGGAAAGATTGAAGGCAGGAGAAGGGGACGACAGAGGATGAGATGGTTGGATGGCATCACTGACTGAACTGATACATTATTACTTCAAACTTCTTTGTTTTATCTGCAGAAATCTGCACAAAGATATCAATAATACAAAATAAATTTATATGAAAATCATAGTATTCTAGGACTGAAATTAACTTTTAAAAGTATTTTGTTTATCTAATAAAGGATTCATTGAGTATTTATTCTTCTGATATTTTAATGAAATATGAATTTATAAAATATGGATTACAGTTCATCAAAATGCAAAACAGCACAATTGCCTCACAAATGAATTTTAGATGGAATAGCATCAACAAATTATGTCCCTTGAACTAATTATAATCACCTTGGGGAAAAAAAACACATCAAGTATTATTTACACATTGAACTATAGTGCACTCAGAATAATAACTGCCCAAAACACAATTTTTCTGTGTTTTTATACAGTCTTTTGAGAAATAATCTTTCTTACAGTCTTTCTTTTTAAATATTTTTTTCATGTGGACAATTTCTTTTAGTCTTTATTGAATTTGCTGTAATATTACTTCTGTTTTATGTTGGGATTTTTTTGGCCTTGAGTCATGTGGAATCTTAACTCCCTGAGCAGGGATTGAACCTGCACCCCCTATAGTGTGGAAGGTGAAGCCTTAACCACTGGACTGCCAGGGAAGTCCCTTTCTTCTGGTCTTGTTCTAAAATATCAGAACTGCATAGCACAAATAATACTGAAAAAGGAAATCCTCTGCATTCTAACTTTAAGTCTGTTGTTAAGACCATCTGCAACTGAGGACATATCAGCTATTTTGTCTCCCAGTTAACCCATCTACAAATAAGGAAATCAGATGAAGCCATCTCTACAGTCTCTTTCCTCTTCAGCATCTTATGATTTAATGTACCTGAGTAGCCCCAGCATCAGGACCAAGAAGGTCTACTATACTGGCCTGTGAATTGTTCAGTTCTAGCCTTTTCCACACCTCAGAGAGAATAAAGCTAGATTCTTCACAAAATAAAATATTTAAGGTAGTTAACAGATTTAACTTAGCATGTAATAATTCCATGTGCTTACTCACATACTTAAAATGTATTGTGTATATCAAAGAGATAAATCAAAAAGTTCATACCTCAAAAATATCTTTTACATTAGTACCATTTAAAAATTATTATGAAGGATTTTAATAGGAAGACCATGTATTTGGCTGATGCCTACTGATGCCTACATTTTTACATGTTTCTATGTACAGATATCATAATTAAAATTTTTGAGATGATAGTTGTGAGGAAGGAGGGATAACCATGTTTTTTCATGTTTGCTTTTAGGGAACTGATGGGAGGGATTTCTATCTGCCCCTAAAGGAAGATGCTGGAGAGCCTGACAGGTCCCACACAGAAAACGGGGTCAATTTGCCTTCCCACGGGAGATCAGTCATCTTTCTGAGGCCCACTGCAGAGATACCTACCTCTCACACTCATCCTGTAGAGAAATGAAGATCCAGGTCTTCAACTTAGGAACTACATATCTACTGTATTTTGTTGCTTCTTTGTCCATTGGTTACAACTCCCAGGAGAATATGGGTAAGCAATGTATCCCTTCAATCTACACTGGCACTTAAATTTATTAATATGATGAGAGGTCTTTGAGTTTGGAAAACAGCAAATAAGATAGCCTCTTTCCTATTCAGAAGCTCTAAACTGCAATGAATGTTGTCGGTTTAATCATGTGAAAGAATTCTAACAACTTATACAAGTTTTAGGAATGAAGTTGTAATTACCTAAGCATTTGAATAATATGTACATTTCTGGATGCTAAATGAGTAATCGATCTGCTGAATTTCATTAAGCATCCGTGACATTTATTTGAAATAATTTTAGTATCATACCCTACAAATGTTGCAAAAGAAACAAATGGTCACAAGTGCACACTTTTTTTTAGCATTCTATGAAATAACTAGCAAATATGCAACATGTGATTATCAGGTGGTAAACTAAACACCTGGTATTTACTTAGCTTTTATGCAGCCAGCCTCAATTCTGTATTTCTAGGTCTTGTCCCTCTGAAAGTGAACGTGTTAGTCTCTTGGCATTGTCTGACTCTTTGTGACCCATGGACTGTAGACCACCAGGCTCTTCTGTCCATGGAATTCTCCAGGCAAGAATACTGAAGTGGGTTGCCATACCCTCCTCTGGGGGATCTTCCTGACCCAGGGATTAAACTTGGGTCTCCCACATTGCAGGCATTTTCTTTACCATCTGTGCCACTAGGGGACCCCTTTGTCCCTCTAAATGGAAAAAATAATGTCATAGATAACTGAGTTGCCAACACTTAAAATCTTAGCTTGCCTTCTAAAAATGAGGCAACAATTAAGAAAATCATGTATGGAGACACAAAAACATTTACAGGAGCTAGTAGAAGTTAGATATTATGATTAAATAATCCACAAAGTAAAGATGGCTTAAAATGTTGTCAGAGCATGAATAAGCCTATATATATGGGCACTACTGCCCTGCATGGTTTTCTTGCATCGTTTGTGTTGCCATCTATCTAGTTGGTCAGCTTGTAAACTGATTGATATAGCTTTGAACTAGAATGTTTACCATAAGCTACTGTGCTTATAAGTAAATTTAGCACCTTGTCTGTGGAAACCACATAGTCTGATTAAGCCATGAGAGACATCCAGAATTCAAATTGATGTTATTTAAGTAGCTAGAAGAGTGTGGCTCCAAGAGATAAGAGGGACATGAAAAGAATGCAGAATCCTCGTTGGTACAGGGGTCTTCAGAGCTTGGGTCAAAGAAATATATAACTGAGTCGAAGAATGTCTCAGCACAAGACACTGACTTTCATAAATAGAAGAATTAGAGAATGATATGATTCAGCCCAAAGATGGAGTTGCTTTATAAGCCATCTCCTTAAGTTTTGGTACTCACGACACAGTGGCCACCAGGACATCCAAAGCTCCCTTCTTAAACCCCAGTCATTGTTGCTGGACAGTAAGAAATGTAGACCAACTGAAAAACAACCCTAAAAATTACTTCTGAATGTATACCCAACATTGTTTGAGATGACATACTTTTGTTTCAAGTGGTTAACATATTTTAGTTCCAAGCATAAAAATTAAATGTGGAAGCATTTGAAAGACTTAAATATAAGTTGCTAAAAAGAATAAATATTTCAGGTAAGGAAGCTCTATGTATTTGATATTATTTGTAGTGGTTAAAAGAATGTGGCAACAGGTTATTAGCAAGTAGTTAGCCTTGTAATTGCAATATAAAATATATTCATGAATAATTATTTATTTTTTGGTTTTAAGTTAAACATTGTAAGAATATCTTGATATACTTTTTAAACAATATTGCAAAATTTAGAACTTAAAAGTCACTGAATGTCCTAGCTTTTTAGATTTTTAAATATATGGAAAGGTCAAATATGTTAAATCTATAAATGTAGCTTAAAATTTAAATTAATTAGATTTGTAAATAGTAACAAATATTAGACAAGTGTGACTGCCAAAACTTGGTAGATTTATGCATACAACAAAAATATGTATAAGTGAAGCTAAGGTAGAAAACCATAAATATTAAATTTGAAAATGACCTCCTAAAAAATGGAAACCATCTTCAAAGACATAAAATACTAAAAATAAAAATATCACACTGAATTTTTAAAGACATATTTCTTTTTTTTATCTTTTAGGTTTTTTAATTTTTAAAATATTTATTTATTTATTTTTCTTTACATTATTGTGGTGGTTTTGCCATACATTGACATGAATCCGCCATGGGTATACATATTTCTAAATCAGTTATTGTCAAGGATACTATGATACTATGATAGCAACAACACTGGAAACAGTATGGCATGTCCTACAGATACATGTTTTCTTGGACTTTTAAGCAGTCATTTCTCATATATTTAGGTAAAACATAAAGGCAGTTTAGATAGACGAGCTTTTGGTGTTTAAAAATAATTCAGCTGGGGTTCTTTGTTCTTTTCCTGGGTTAGATTGGGAAAGGAGAGGTGACTTACAGAAGTGAGGAAGAGCCATTGAAAAGATATTAAGTGATGAAAAAATTATTTTCCCTGAGGGTGGCCAAAAGGCTTTAAAAAATACTTCATGGGCATGGTTGTGGTTCTGTTTTGAATTGATGGGTTTATTCCCCTTAGGTGGAAATGCTTGTGAGGTGGCCAGTAAAGGAAACTGAGACCCAGTGTTAAGAATGAGCCTTGTTAAACCTGGAGGGGGTGGAGTGGGCAGAGGAAGAGAAAAGGCTTTCACATGGGGAATTTTTGGCACTAGTTAGATTAATTAAATGCTATTAAACTGGTTGAACTTTAAAAGAGAAGTAGTTAAAGGAACTTGATTTTTAAAAAATTCCCTCAAGGCTCAAAAATGAATACAGATATGGGATGGCATTATAACATAAAATATCAAAGTGGGGTCCTGAGTGTTTTTTAAGTGTTTAAACAAGGATAAAAGGACTTTACTCATGTAAGATAAGTGCTACCTTTCACATAGGTTGGGAAGGTAAATTTCTATAAAGAGATGATGTAAAAGTATACTTTTTTTAGAAGAACTCTGAGGCGACCATTGGCAGCAGCACAAATTTCTTAAAAACTAACAAAAAAGGCCCTTTCTTGACCCCTCTTCATCTTCATATTCCAATGTATCATTCCTCTTCTTCAACTTACAATGAAATTTCTTGAGTGTTGTCTTAACAAAGAATTCTCAATTTTTGCTCTTCCACACTCAAGCCCACATCTGCAGGCAGGTTTCCTTCTATGTCCATTCTACTCAAATTGATATCATCAATATCATCAATGGTCATTTCCCAGTCACCATCTTATTTGGTTAATCAGCAGCTTTTAGACTATCTAACCACCTGCTCCTTCTGGACTCACTTTCATTCCTTGGTTTCATGACTCCATATTTGCCTTGTTTTTTTCTGACTGCTCTATCTCCATATCTTTGCTGCTTCTTCCTCATCTCCCTAACCTCTACATGCTGAAGGATTCCCAGGGCTTAAGCCATGTCCCTCTCTGTCTCTCTGTCTGTCTGTCTCTGTCTCTCTCCACCTCTCTTCCCTGTTTCATCTATATTCACTGCTTAGCTAATCACATCCAGCCTCACACATTGAAATACTATTTATAAGCTAGTGGTATTATTCCAAATTATATCTTTATCCTTCTTCACTAAATTCCAAACTAATCTATCCATCTACCCACTTTAAATCTTTACTTAACAAGTCCAAAATTGAGTTCCAATATTCTCAATCCTACCCCCACTCCCTCCTCCCTAACCAACCCAGGCAGTCTTCCTCCCATCAATGAATGGTGTAACCCTATTTCTTCCAGTTCAGGGGTCACCAAATCTGAACCATTGCTTGCTTCTATATTATCTATGCTATTTCTATATTACAGTGGCAGCATAGACCACAAGGCCTACAAAGCTAAACATATTTATCATCCAGTCCTTTACAGAAAAAGTTTACCAACTGCTGTTGTAGTGGCTCAGGCCAAAAAATCCATAGTTGTCTTTACTCTTTGTTTGTTTAATAATCTATATATGCTCTGTCAGCAAATCTTGTTGATCTTACCATCAAGATCCTGTTTATCCAGATTATACCCACTGATCATCACCCTTATTGGCACCACCTTAACTGAAACCACCATCATTTTGTTATCTGAATTATTGAAAAAGACTCCTATCTCAGAGAATGTTTCATACACATGCTGCTGCTGCTGCTAAGTCACTCAGTCGTGTCCGACTCCTAGAGACCGCATGGGCTGCAGCCCACCAGGCTCTTCTGTCCATGGGATTTTCCAGGCAAGAGTACTGGAGTGGGTCACCGGTGCCTTCTCTGCTCATACACATAAAGCCTTAATATATAAATTAATGAAAGCATGGATAAAATAAAAATATTCAGAACTTGAGGTAAGACTACTTAAACAGGATTGGTGATTAGGAAATAAAGGAAAGAATTTTTCAGTGCTTTAATTTATGCATGGCTCAATCTACACTTCAGTCAAATGTTTTGAAAATACCTATTTTCGAAATACATTGCTATTTAAATGTAATCAACCTCAATGATTGGTTTCCGGGTTGTTCTAGTAATGAAAATGAGTAAAGAAATATTGGGTATAGGATGAAAAAGTACAACTGTTGCTTGGCTTCTGGACAGTTATTTGAAAGAGAGAGAGACTTGGAAATGAGTGAATTTTCCTGTACCCAAAGATGCTATTCTTTTTAACAGATTGCTGACATGTAGAGAGAAGGCATAATGTCTGTAAATGTTGCAACTTTCCAGGATAACATAGAAATTCTGATGTGTATGTGAAATGTACCCATCTCTGTGCAGTGCTTAGTCACTAAGTTGTGTCCAACTCTGAGATCCTGTGGACTGTTGCCCGACAGTGAAAAATCATAAATTACAATACATTATATAAATTAATCAGTATGTAATATAATACATAACCTGTTATCCATATACAATGTATGTTATAAAGTCACTTCCAAAAAATGTGCTACTTAAATCCTCTGTCCATGGGGATTTTCCAGGCAAGAATAATGGAGTGGGTTTCTATGCCCTCCTCTAGGTGATCTTCCCAACCCAGGGATTGAACCCAGGCCTCCCACAGTGCATTCTTGTTGCCAAATAGCTTTTTTAAATGTAAAATTCTCTACAGTTCAACACTTACAGAGCAAGTTAAACATGACTACTAAATGGAATGGTTGATGGGCCTATAGTTTGTGAACTCTAATGGGAGTTATCTTTGTCACCAACACATTTCTGTAGATAAGTGATCTTAATACACATGGATGGTGGCAAGAAACAATGACCTTGGAGATATCTTGGCCCCAAACCTCCTTAAACCAAACTTCCCCATCTGTTTTGTTATCAACAGTGGAAAATGTAAGAAATGCAGATTTCCAGATTAACCAATAGTATTAGTTGCTCAGTCATGTCCAGCTCTTTGCAACTTCATGTACTGTAGCCCACTAGGCTCCTCCTTCCATGGGATTTTCCAGGCAAGAATACTGGAGTGGGTTGCCATTTCCTTCTCCAGGGAATCTTCCCAACCCAGGGAATGAAACTAGATCTCTCACATTGCACGCAGACGCTGTACCGTCTGAGCCAAATCCTTGTTAATTCATTAACCTAGGCAGCTAGTAATTGAGTATTTATTGGGAGGCACTGCATATTGTGAATTCAGCAGTCAGTTGAATTGGACTCTGCCTTATTGTTTAGGGAAGAGATAGACAAGTTAAAGAATTACTTGTTGCTTAGTTTCTAAGTTGTGTCCAACTCTTTACAACCCCATGGACTGTAGCCCGCCAGGCTCCTCTGTCCGTGGAATTCTCCAGGCAAGAATACTAGAGTGGTTGCCATTTCCTATTCCAGGGGATCTTCCCAACCCAGAGATTGAATCTGCATCTCCTGTGTCTCCTGCATTGGCAGGCAGATTCCTTACCACTGAGCGACCTGGGAAGCCCTACCAAACAAATAAGTGAAAAATCATAAATTACAATACATTATATAAATTAATTAGCATGTAATATAATACATAACCTGTTATCCGTATACAATGTATGTTATAAAGTCACTTCCAAAAAATGTGCTACTTAAAAGTCTGCTTCTTTAGAAGCATCCTTAGTCAGTCATATATATTCCCAAGTGTCATCCCACACTGCAGACATCTGTAGCTCACCCACAATGACCACAGGATGTCTTATGAAAATGAGGGCTGAGTGACTATTCAAGTGAAATTTTGTGATAATATAGAAATTATCACTGGAATAATTCTTTCAGTTTAACATATTCATTCTTCCAGTATATAGTCTCTTGATAAATAAATGGATATTTGAGCCACAAAACATTGTTCTCAGCTCAGTTTTATGTCCTAAATCATGATCTCAGATATTTTCTCTCACCTGGGAAAACATTCCAGGGTCTCCAGTGGAAACGTTTTGAGAAAGCAGATGCACAGCCCTAATCCTGGACCCCGTGAATCAACATTTCCGAGTTGGAGACCTTGAATGTGTGCTTACAAAGTTGTTCTGTGTTACTCCGGTTAGAAATACTAGTTTAAAGCGTATTCAGTGGAGTGTCATTCTGATTGCAGAGGACTTTGGGCTCCCCCTCTTCTATCCCACTCTTACTCACCACACCCTGCTCCCGCACCCCCATACTCACACCACAGAAGAGGTTTGGGGAAAAGGGGGCATTTCTGAAAGTTAGTTTTCACTTAAAAGGATTTAGAGCAGTGTCCTTCCTCTCTTTGCGACCCCATGGACTATACAGTCCACAGAATTCTCCAGGCCAGAATACTAGAGGGGATAACCTTTCCCTTCTCCCAGGGATCTTCCCAACCCAGGGATCCAACCCAGGTCTCCCACATAGCAGGCAGATTCTTTACCAACTGAGCCACAAGGGAAGCCCAACAATGCTGGAGTGGGTAGTCTATCCCTTCTCCAGCAGATCTTCCTCACCCAGGAATTGAACTGGGGTCTCTTGCATTGCAGGTGGTTTCTTTAGCAGCTGAGCTATGAGGGAAGCCCTCCTTCCTTTCAGCTCTTGTATACTGTTGATCCAACATTTGATAAAAAAAAATAAACATAGCCTTTCATCAGGAAAATGACTGGTTGTCACTGGTAATGACTGCTAAGATCTGTGAGGCTGTTTGCTCTGTACCTTTATGAAAGACAGAATTACAAATGAGAGAGGTAATGAAACCATCCTGTTTGCTGCTATGCAAATAAGAAAACATCATTCATTCTGAGCATGACAGTTCCAAGAGAAGGGAACACACAATCCGTGGTGACATAGATATGAACAGAGAGAACAGATGAGGTTCATGGGGCTTATCCAGAAATCAAAGGGAACTCAAAATGCCTTTATTAAATGATATAGCAGAAGTGACACACACATAACATTCTGAAAATCTGAAGTCTTAGAGAAAGAACAGATAAAAATTTTTTAAAGTGAGGCAATCCTCTTCCATGATAATAATGTTGACTCTGTATTTAAAATACACACTTGATCTACAAGCAGCTTGGTTCATGAGAATATGAGATGACTCAGCAGGAGCATGTTCTACCTCATCTGCAAGCCTAATGTAAAAGTATACAGCCACAGAAGTAGAATGAATGAAGAGTATCTTGTCATCGCTACTCTGTGCATGTTGGGTCATGTCACTTCTATGCACCTCATTGTCAGAAGAGCACACAACATTGTAAAGCAACTATACTCCAATAAAAGCTCATTAAAAAAATAAATAAACAAAAAGAAAGTCAACCATCATGAAAAGGGCCAACTATTTATTCAGACATGTTTATTATGCAAACAGCTACATCTCTTACAGAAAGAATAGAGAACACACATGTTGGAACCCAACCAAGGACAACAGCCTGGTGAAAGGCATTCCTTGCTCAGAGCCAAGCTGCTTGCAGACCCCAGGATGATCTAACTGGCAGCATTCCTGTGTGTATGTGTAACAGAAGGGGTGGAGGGAAGCGGGGGAGACTTGATTTTCCATTTCCTTAATGGCACAACTTCTTACCTTTTTCAGGATTTTCAGAAGGCAAATATCTTTATGCCACCTTCCCTATGCTGGCCATACTCCGGGTGAAAGAGGTGGTGTGTATAGGTATTTAGCACAAAAGGGCGGGAGGGTTAGAAAGAGCTGGGTGATTGGGGGTCAAGGTCTAATGCATGGATGCTCATAGCCTTCAAAGACTTGAAACACTCTCATAATACAGAGTTTTCCTATGTGGCTGCCAAGGTTAGAAAGAGTACAGGAAGCAAGATTTGATTCCACATGAAGAAATACTTTCTAATATTCAGTGATGTCTTCAGATAAAATGCATTTGGAGACATTCCCGAGCCAGTGGGCTCAAGAGCAGGAGATGAACACATGGAGGGGAGTGTGTACTATATAGTCTCTTAAAGCATGGGTTTTTCTGTCAGACAGAACTTCGCTCTTATCATTTTGATTTACTTGCTCTGTGACCTTGGGGAAGCTACTTATGCTCTCCAAACTTCAAATTTCCTGTCTCTAAATAAAGAAAAATGTTCCCATTTCACAAGACTGCTGTGAAGGTTAGGTGAGATAGTGACTAAAAAGAATTTAGCACAGTTTTAGCAGGGCAGGTTGTACAGAATGGTAGATATTATTATCACAAGACCAGACACTGGAAGAGTTGTGGTCTGTGAGCTAGAAAGCTGCCTAAAATGGGAGACAATGTGAGGTGCATTTTCGATCATGATATCTGGCAGCCTGAAGTTTAAAAGACGTCAAACTTGAAATTTAGCAAGCAATCAGATAAGGTGAAAACAGATAAACCCTGAAGCAACTAACTAATCAGAAACAGAATTGTGTATAGATAATAAGGAACTTGCTTCCAGGAAAATAACATCAAACAATGGAAGATAAAAATTAGAGAATGTTTCAGAGTTTTAAAATGTAATAAATCCCTTCCTTAAATCCCTCTTTAACATTTGATTTATCTTTAAATTTTAAAAACTTATTGATGGATTCTAGCAATAGTCCTCCTTTTGCAGGAAGTTAATACCTACCAGCTATCATTTAATATTGTACTTATATGCCAGGAAGACATTTTCATGTGTGGTTAATTTTTTTTTTTTACCAACTCAGTGTTACAATCATCTAAAACCTGACTTCTTCATTGTTAAACTATCTTATGATACTCACATAAACCCTGTATCTTGCTATTGCCCACTTAGTCAGAAGAATTCAAATGCCTTTCCACCTACCTACTGCTTGCTGAAAACATGCTCTCCCTGGAATGCAGAGGCAGATTGGGTAGAACGCTCATATTTAATGAAATTATGAAATGTGAATTTGATGCACTTTGTAGGATAAAAAAAAAAAGATTGTGCCTGTAAGCAACATTTCTGAACTGTTTCAGTTGGGAATATGTGATGTGAAATTTTAAGAGTCATGAAAAGTCTAGTCTAAACATACAACTTTGGGGGCATTCTTCCACATTTGTGTCAAAAAATATGCTTTTGGATGCTAAAATCTATCTGATTTTAGACACTATGGCTAACATGGACTGGAAACATTTGAATCATATCCCTCCAAACCTCAGTCCATGATATATTTTATGCCAAACATTTCTCTTGACCACTTTAAACTGCTAGTCTTTATCTTCCCTGACTACCTCCCACACCATTCTTCAGAAATTCTCATGGACAATTAAACATCTCAAGTCCATAAGTATTTAATGGTCATTGACTGACTATTAAATCATTTTCAAATACATGAAATTCAGCACACCAGACTAGCCAGACTAATCAGCTTCTATTTTCCTGAAGTCCTTTGATTAAATATCCCCCAAGACTTTATGCTGAGTAGGTCAGAAAGACTAGATGGACCTGGAGCTATCTAACCCTCTGAAATAGATTTGGATTCATGTTGGTTTAAGTTTCAGCATTGATTCTAATAAATAAATAAATAAATAAATATACATGAAACTTGCTTGCAAAAATTCTTGAGTAGATTCCCAGACATAAAATCATCCATCCATGCTGTCTTCATGACACCTCCCTACCCCTATTATGTAAAGTGGTCTATTCTGATTACCAAACCATAATTCCCATCCCAAATTCTTAGTATTGAAAAAATGTTCCCTCCCACACACTAGCTACTTTTTTCAACCTCTCTAGATGTGCACCCTGGATGACAAAGCTTCAGTTACCTAATGACTACCAGAAATCTGCACTTTATTTTGTTTTCTCCAACTCAGGGAAACTTAATTGTCTTAGTGAAAAACAGGCCTCCTCCATGGCTGTCCCCAGTATAAATCCTCATGCCACTTCTTCATATAAATCCCTCACCTCTACTGATTCAAGGCCCAAATTCAGTTTGTCCCTATGACCTTAAGCATCACTAAGGCCAATTCTCTCTCACCCAGGTGATAATAATGGTCTCTTGACTATGCTGTTACTTCTGCCTCTCTCTAATCCCTTTCTCAACCTAAAGCCAGAATGACCCTTCTGAAAGGCAAATTAATTCCGTAACTTAAAACCTTCAACTGCTTGCCTTGATCTTAGAATAAAGTTCAAATTTCTGCTTACCTTCCCAGCCCCATCAAATATCACTTTTTCTTTTATCCTCTACATCCAAGCCACACTGACTTTTATCCTTCACTGTATGTGCACCTTCTCAGAACACCCTTCCTCACCTACCACCCATTCGCTTTTTCCAACTCCTGCCTGCACAACTTTTATTTATTTTCATATTTAGTATCTGAAATCATTTCCTCTTGGAAGTCTTCCCTGCCTCTCTAGCCCAGTCCAAGTTTGGGCTAGGTATGTGCATTGTGATCCCAGAGTACCCTTTATTTATTCTACTTCACTCAGCTCACTGCTTTGCCCACTTGCTTGTCTGTTTTCACAGTACTTCCTATAAAAAAGTGTCTTTTTGCTCCCCATTGAATCCCTCAGCATGGCAGGTACATAAATAAATATTGTGGAATGAGGGACTGAATACTGAGTGACTCCTGCCCAGCAGAGTGGAGTGCCTTACTTACACGCTGTTTACATGGAATGCCCAGCAAGTTAGAAGATGTCACTCAGTTGTTCCACAGGTTTTAATTGAGTGTTCTCTGTGGGACAGAAATGACTCTAGGTTCTACAAATAGTCAAAAGGCAAAAGGAGAAGGGAGCGGCCGAGGATGAGGTGGTTAGATAGAATCACTGACTCAATGGACATGAACCTGAGCAAACCCCAGGAGGTAGTGAAGGGCAGAGGAGACTGGCATGCTATAGTCCATGGGGTCGCAAAGAGTCAGACACAACTTAGTGACTGAACAACAACAACAACAAATAGCAGAAATATAATAAAATTATTTTCTATACCGTGGCATGTGGTCAAATATTATTTGCCACCAGAAAAAGCAATGTTGAGTACTAGGAAATATGGTCCACATATATGTAGCCTATGTGTGATTCAAAGCTCTTCTACCAAGCACGGTGAGGCTCTGAATCACATCATGATAACGTTTTCACATTTGCACTTCTTGGAGCCTGTATTCAAAACAATCACAAACAAAAATGTCCTCGCCTTCAGCTGGCTGCACAAGTGGAGAGCTGAACATTCATATATAAGCAGTACTGACTTAGAAATGCTATGTAACATGCACCTGGGGAGAAAATTCCTATAAAATGTGCCTGGTCTCCATCTGAAGCCAAGACACTTAAAAGGTTCTACATGTAGGAGAGCAGGAATGTGGAGTTTCAAATGTGCTGGAGAAATGCCTTCCTGTCAGCAGTCTTTCTCACTTCCCTGTTGGCTGGCAACACTCTCAGGAGGCTTTCTAGTGGTCAGAAAAGCATTCATTGAAAAAAAAATTGGTTAGACACATCAAGTTACTCATGTTTATAAACGGGAAATTGAGTTATCCTTCCCAAATGAGAGGAAATGTGCCATCTAGTACAGTATATGATTTCATTTAAAAAAAAAAAAAAGATAAGGGTAGACATGACAAATGTTTAGTCAACTATTGAATAAAGGGGAAAAAAGTCATTTACCTTATCTACATTCTCTTCCACATGAAGCCCAAATAAACAAAACTTGAGTTTTTCCTTATTCTCAAGACATAAATTACTGTAGGCCAATACTTTATTGTGCTGTTTCTGAGGACAGATTAATCTCTTCTCCGTTCACTCATTTAAGTCATGCTTTCTGTAACTTTACCACCTGCAGCGACTTGGAAGCTAGTATTTTTCTCTTCTCCAGAAAAATATAGGAAAACTTATTCCCTTAGCTCTGCAAGTAATATTTGCAGGCACCAAACAAACAAAATTGGCCATATTATCAATATAGCAACTTTGGCTTCCTGAAATTACATTATGCTGTTTTAGTTTTAAGGTTTTTAGCTCATATCCATCATTATCTTCATGTTGGCCCCTACCTGTCTTTCCACCATTCTCTACTGTCTATGAAGACTACTGTCTCGTGTACATATGAACCGCTTTCATTAGCTGTTCATGCCTGTCACAGTGTGTAGGGTAGGTGTCTGGCTTCTCCTTTGTTGTTGGTTTAGTCACTACGTGCTGTAGGATTCTTTTGCAACCCCTTGGACTGTAGTCTGCCAGGCTCTTCTGTCCATGGGATTTCCCAAGCAGGAAGAATACTGGAGTGGGCTACCATCTCCTTCTCCAGGGGGTTTTCCTGACTCAGGGATCGAACCTGTGTATCCTACCTTAGCAGGTGAATTCTTTACCACTGAGCCACCAAGGAAGCCCCGCTACTCCTTACCTTTGCTAAAAGAATGGCCCCACGAATTCAAAGGTTGCTAATTCTTGGCTCATCTTCACAGCCAGTCTAAACTCTCTCAATTGCCAGGTGCCACCTTTCTCTGTACTTTTGGCCTCCATGGCCTCCCTAATTACTATTATATTAAGTGATCCTCAATCTGTTCTTAAAATCCTTGACAACATGGATAATGTTCTATGCTTTTTCTCTCCTGGTGATTTTGTTCAAGTATTGATTTACTTACTATAACAGTCGACCCTGCCCCTTCCTGAGCATCTATTTCAAATACCCTTCCTCCAAAGAACTTTTCATGATTTTGCTAACTATAGATTCCCTCTTCTTTCTGTGACTTCTCCATGGTATTTTGGTATTTTTCCGTACTGTTTTATTACATCAGTCTTACACAGCAGTGTCTTACATTGTGTTATATTGCATCTTACAGTGTGCTTAGGGTTTTCTTTTTTTTTTTTCTCCCTGCTTGTTTTTCCTGTTTTGTTTACACTTTAAATGCAAAGATTTCTGTTGTCTTTGGCTCTTATCCTCTCACAAAAGGACTTCACATTTTTAAAAATTCATTCAGTTGACTTAAATTCAAGAAATATCCTACAAATTTTACTCCATGTGTGAGTCTTGTAATCTTATTCTTTTAAGGATGATTCTTATTCTGAGAAACTAGTGTGGTTTGTGGTTTAGAGTCATAGTTTAAGTTGCCCTTAGAAAGAATGAAAAACAGCTGGTGTCCAAGAAGCTCTGGAAATTTGTCAAGAAACTAATTGTAGAACAGAAGCCAAGAGTTTGACTTGCATATCTTAAACTCTATCTATTATTATTTTTTGACAGGATACAGTGTTTGGAAAATTAAATATTTCTAAGTACGTGCTTTTCACTAAAATCATGGCCAATATACCCAAAGAAAATATTATATACTATAATATGAACGTCACCAGTCTCATGTTCAAATTGTGTCCACTTAATTGACTCAAGCATATATGTACATAATCAAGTACTTGAAGAAGATAAAATCAGTTAATTTTAAGGGGATTTCTGTTTTAGAATTTTGAAAAACTTTTGTATTTAGATGCACAAGATAAAATATTATTATAAATGATGAGTGAACTTTAAATATAAATAATAATATCAAAATTGGTCCAAGTTATAAACATATAACAATTCATAGGGATTTCAAATAAATTCACCAAATAATGCTTGATTACTATCTGTACACAAGAAATTTCCCAAGAAAATAGATATACAAAGGTGAATAAACAGACTTAGACACTCTGAAAGCTTAAAATTAGGAAGTTTGCAGGAAATATATGAATAACTATAAATTGTATCTGATTTTGATGAGAGCAGTATGATAGACATAATAGGTTAAAGTGACTTGAAGGAGAGATCAAATATGGCTGTGAATATAGGAAGTGTCAATAAAAAACAAAACATTCTTAAAGAACACAGGAGATTTGGGTTTGATTCCTGGGTCAGGAAGACCCCCTGAAGAAGGAAATGGCAACCCACTCCAGTGTTCTTGCCTGGAAAATCCCATGGACAGAGGAGCCTGGTAAGCTACAGTGTATGGGGTCGCAAAGAGAAGGATACAGCTAAGCATGCACACACAAGTTAAGCAGGAGACAGTAGAATGTGAGGAAATAGCATGGGAAAAGTCTTAGAAAAGTTGTGAATGAAGGTGATTTCATGTCAGGCTGGTGCATTTAGAAAGAGCTCTGAGCTGAAGAACATCTTCTGTGAGGGTCCCACAGTGCTATCACCCACCAAGGGGGACAGTTGAACACAGAGCTGGGAGCAACAGTAAGATAAATGTCCTCAGTTTTCTGAGGCCTATATTTGAGGTTAGGAATGGAACTTACTTTCAAACTGTTCACAATCCAAAGCAATGTTAAACTAATTAAAAGTAACTGTTTTCAACTGAAGTTTGTATTTTTCACCTGACCTGGGTGTTAAAGTGGCTTACATTCCTGCTCTGACCTCAAAGTTTTACTTCCCTCAAAGTTTCTCTGAGTCTGCATGAGGGATCCAGTGAATTATTTCAGCTGGTCTATTTACTCATAGAGACTTTTGTTGTTATTTAGTTGCTACTTCATGTCTGATTCTTTTGCAACTCCACGGACTATAGCCCACCAGGCTCGTCTACTCATGGGATTTTTCAGGCAAGAATACTGGAGTGGGTTGCCATTTCCTTCTCCAGGGGATCTTCCCAACCCAAGGATCAAGCCCATGTCTCCTGTGTTGGCAGTGGATTCTTTAACACTGAGCCACCTGGGAAGCCCCACAGAGACTTAGGAGTTCACTAAACTGACCATGTTTTTCAAACTGAATTAATCTGCTCCTCTCCCCCCCACATTAGGGGCTTTAATCAGGCTCTTCCCTCTGTCTGGAAGAGTCTTCCCTCATCTATCCATGTGGCTCCCTCCCTCCCCTTACTCCAGGACATTCTAAGGGAGCCCTTCACTGATTACACTATGAAATATTCAAACCTCAAACTGCTTAACTTTTTTCATAACCTTATCACTTTCTGACATACTATGTAATTTGTTGATCTGGTTTATTGTCTGAATCCTAACCCAGGGGGCCAAGGATTATCTATTTTATTCACAAATTTATCCTGGGTATTTAGAATAGTGTCTCACATTCTAAATAGTAAATGCTCAATAAACAGTAAGTGACTAAATATATGTGTGATGAACTATATAGAGTATTTACATGACAATTTGAAACAATGATACTTTATTTTATAGTATAGTACTATACTATTGTTTTTCATTCTTTACTAAATGAAGTGGAAGTGGAAGTGTTAGTCTCTCAGTTGTGTCTGACTCTTTGTACCCCTTTGGTAGACTATAGCCCACCAGGCTCCGCTGTCCATGGAATTCTTTAGGCATGAATACTGGAGTGGGTTGCCATTCCCTTCTCCAGAGGATCTTCCCAGTCCAGGGATCAAACCTGGGTCTCCTGCATTGCAGGTCGATTCTTTACCATCTGAGGCACCAGGGGTGCCCTTACTAAGTGGAGGAAGATTTATAAAGCATTTACCCTACAACTAGCATTGTATCTGGTTCTTACACAATAAATCATATATAGTGGCTCCCATAGTTCAAAAGCAAATAATAAGAAAGGGATGTCAAACAGAATATGAAAACTATATGATTTCAGCTGGCACTATAACGGAGGAAACAGATATCCTAGCATTTCCAGCAGTTCCCTCAATGTAGTATTTTCTCAATCTAACAAATGGAAAGATGCCCCCCAATACAAGCATAGGCTTTGAAATTGCACAGACCTAAATTATAATTCTGGTGATCCTATTCATTATCCAAACCACCTTTGCCTAGTCATTAACTTCTCTGGGCCTACCTAAGTGATCTCATTTGTAAAATGAGGATCATAATCTTAACCTCATAGGGAGACTGTGAGCTATCAAATGAGATCATCTATGGAAACAATTAACTAAATCTTCGGCTTATAGGAGCAATTTAATAATTGCATATGGAATCAATTTTTGATCAGTGGGAAAAACATAACTGGAAAAATATGGCTTTTTAAAATGCATTTCCACTGTGTTGTACCCTACATATTAGTCATGATCATCCCTCTTCCCTCAATATTATTGAAATAATAAATTACACTACATATTGACTGGCTATTGTATAAATTGTTGATCCCATTTTACAGAAAAGGAAGTTCAGTCTTATGTATATTAAACAACTTGCACAAGGCCACAAAACAAGCAGCACAGTTAGGATTTCAACCAAGATGAGTTTCTTTCCAAAGCCAGTTCATTTGTCTTGATCCTCACCTTAGTCTGCATAGGGATGTGATCACCATCAAGTAGTACTCCCTGTACCTGCAGTCTGGAGAGTGTATCTTTGAGCTTGCATAGAATCTTATGTATCATAAAATGTATGATGCTTGAAAACACATTTATTCCTCTCTTTTCTATATCTGGACATCACTTCTAGAAACACCTGTTCCATGTGAGTAACTGCTCCTTGAACAGGTTTTTCACTGGGCACATTTCTCAGTAAGTTCACAGGTACCCATAAAAACTAATGTTTCTTGAACATTATTTTTCTGTAGGACCTAGTCTAATTGTTCTACCCCTCAGCTGATACATTCCCCATAATAACCCCTTGTGACAGATAATACTTTTATCCTCACGTTAGAGACAATGAAAATAAAAAAGAATTAGGTAATGAACTCATTCAACTTATAATTCCAGGACTGAGGTTTGAACCAAAGCATTTAGATTCCAGGCTCCACAGTCTTGATTATGAGACTATGTTGTCCCTCACACACAAGGAATGATATCTTCTTTTCCACTTTAATTAAGAAATCCTAGAAAAATGCCTTTGAGTAGAGTCCGAATCGTACTTCTATGAACCATGACTCTCTTACATTTGGCAAGTCTTTATTTTTCTTGTGACAGTGATATCTACAATTAAAAAGCTTAATTAAATAAATAAATTTAAAAACTGACAGAAATCCCTAAATTTAGGTCAGCACTTATAAAAAGTTACTAGTGGTACCACCTTCCCTACCCCAGCTTAGAAATACCATATTGGTGGTCTTCATTGCCTTAAACAGGCTGCAAGCTGTGCTCTTGGGAGGTGCTGGAAGTTTAACCATAACCTTGTATAAATTCAAAACCAAATATTAAGAAACTTTAAAAAGACATCTACCCTTTTAATATCAACTTAGAAAAAAAACTTTCTAAGTAAAACAATTTAAACACAGAGAGCCTATTTTTTGTTTTGTTCTGTTTTTAAGAGAGAGCAAGGAATGTATTCAAGGCAAGTTGGAACACTGCACAAATGTGCTGGTTTTGCTGTTATCTGAACGACAAAGCATTAAATCACAGACAGGAAAAAGTCAGCATGTTCTCTGAGAATACAAATAGATTAGTGTCAGAAGCAGCTTTGTCCAAGAAAGGAAAGAGACACCTACCCAGAGAATAAATCATGCACACAAAACCTATAATTAAAAAAAATTATTTTCAAGAAATATTTCAGTTGATAAATATGACTATTAGACAAACAAAGCACAGAAAAAGTTCCCTGTGACTTGTTTTTTTCTTTGTTTTCCCTCCTTAAAGGACTGACTATGTGATCAGTCATCAGACCCCACTCTTTATCTCTTTCTCATATAAGACCTGTTTCATCAAGGGTTATGGAACTCACACAAAAATATTAGATACTCTCCCTCCCCTTTAATTCTATGATAGAACAGTCCTTAATTTACCAGGCACGTCAGAACCTTCCCTGACATAAAAGGTACAAAAAGCCCCATATCCTTTAACACACAAACTCTTTAGATCCTCTCAATGTACACTTTAAATAAAGCGTCCTCCCTCAGAATTCAAAGAAAAAATGTTTCTCTTACCATATATTCCATGTTTGCTGCTGGTGGGAACACTTTGCCCCGAATTTGGTTATGATAATCAAGAATGGCGATCATGTCATTCTGCGAAATGTAGCGCTTCCGCCTGGTTTGGGGGATATCCGTAGAGTTTAGTTGTGCTTCCAGGGCTGCTTCAATATCAGTGAAATTATTGGTTGGCGGGGATGAGTCAGTGGAACTGAGTAAGACGACGGCACTGGCTTCACAGAGAAGGGAGAACAGGAGTGCACTGCTGACGGCAGAGATTGCTATCATTTTGAGAGGTGGAGAGGAAGAGGCCAGGAGTTTATTTTGCCTTAAAGCAGAAAAGTAGAGTTAGGGTCTATGAAAGGAAAACAAAACAAAACAACAGTAGGGCCAGAGGGTATGAATTTACAAAATCAGTGCTTGATTTGACTGTCTTCAAAAAAATCCAAACAAATGTTGAAATCAAGCCTCGGAGACAACCTGTAGTGGTCTCTATACATTTTACTTGGTGTTAGGAGGCAGACCCCTAAGAGAAACTTCCTATAGCTAGAGAAAAATAAAACAGCATGGCTACTCACCCTAAACTGAATGTGAGCCATTTACCCCAAATGCCTGAGTCACAGAATGCATTACTGCATATTTATTTTCAGAGGGAAATCTTAAGGAACTGAAACTCATCTTGAGATTGAAAGGAAAACTGCATCACAGGTAATAACAGAGAATGTGCTGATAATGTCCCCCAAACATATATGGACACAGAGTAATAGAATAGATACAAAAAAAGTTATAATAACCCAATCTCACTTCTAAAAAAGTAAAAATGTGAGCTACTTTAAAAGCAATGCATGCAAAATAAACTTGTTGAGCTAAATAGCTTACCTCTGCACAAAGCCAAAATGAATATAGTATTCTTCCAAAAATGTAAAGTTCTTTGCTAGGTTGTAGCATGAACTCTTGTGAGAGCAGTGTGTCTTATTACAAATCTCACAGAGCAAAACTCTACAAGGTTTGAGTGCTGCTGGCTGCAGGAGCAGCTAACAGCTTTTATATGTCACAGTCTGCAGCGGTCCAGAAAGGGCAGTCTTTCTTAGGGTCTCTCCTAGCCAAAATCAAAGGGGAGGGGTTTTGGATAGAAAAAACAGTGATTGGGTGGCAACCTTTTTATGTGGGTGGTGAGGAAATTGAGTCACACCCACAGCTTACCAAGTACAAACCATAAAAGACAAGCTTTTTTTTCTCTGGGCTTCCACCTTTTCTGAGTGGTTCATTTTCCTCATTTAATGCTTTCTAGTTCCTGGTTCCCATACAAAAAGCAGGAAAAAAAAAGGGACTGTGAGTTCTTGAAAACACAGAAGGTTGAGTAACAAGTAGTACATTTCTTTTAAAAACAGTAAATGACATGGGAGCTGAAAAGAGCAAGCTGATATTAAATCAAAAGAACAGCTCACAGAGTTAATCTGGGTGGCCACAAATATGATTCAAAAGAGATGCCAGGCAAATCGGTAGTAGCCAAACTATAGCATATGATATTAGGATAATAGATGCTCAAGTGGTTGTACTTTTCTGTCTCCATGTGGCTTTATTCCTCTGATTTATATATTTAGTCTCTCTCTATCTCTTTCTCTTGTTTCACTGTCTCTCCCATTTTTCTTTCTCTGCAGAGTGAGGCAACAAATTACCTGTTTTTTGTCTAACTTGTATGTAATACAAAGAGAGACGCTCATGACAAATGACAGCAGCCAAGATAACATCTGTTTCAGGTTTAGAAGCATATAGTTGAAATTTTAAGCTAAGAGTAGCTTAGCTTCTCAGGAAACATATTGGAGGGCACAGCTTAGAGGCCATGAAGAATTTAAAAGCAGCAGTAGCTGCTGCCAACAGTCAGTAGTGCCTTCTTAGAAAGATGCCATTGGAGCAAAATCTATGTCTGGCAAGACAAGAGCCAAGAATGTGACTATTAAGGCAATTTGTTTTAAAAAGACCCTCACAAATACCCTGTGTCATGATAACACTAACAAAATGTGGACCATTCAGTCCATGGCAACAGGAATCTTGTAAACCGCACATTATTCGGTTAAGAAATTTGCTTAACATACACTGACTAGTCTACTTTGCCAACGTGTGTTGTCTCCTACATGTTTCAGCAGGAGGAGTACTATGTGAATTTCTACGATGGTCATGTAGTAAGAAGCACACCAAGACTGTGAGCCAAGTTCCTGGGCTATACTCTCAGTTGGGTCTCTAACAGTATATGTGGCCTGATACATGTAGTTTAACTCTCCATGGGTGCATCTGAAAAATGGGAGAGAAAAGGTGTGCATCTAATGGTGAGAAGAGCTTCATCAAATTCCTTACTAGAGCAGTACAGTGTTAGAAACTGGAAGTGCTTCTGAAGTTCAAAATTCAGTGGTGAGATATAGTCTTTGACGTTGATAGCATGAGTCAAAGTTCAGGTTATGCTCTATTTTGGTATTAAGTTCCTAACTAAATTTGAGTAAGTTGAGAAGACTTTAAGGTGCAATACTAAAAGCAGTAAATAGGAATTAACATGGTAAAATTGAAAATGCAAGAACATCTCATACTAGCACAAAAGGTGAGAGCAGGAATAGTATGAAACGTCCGAACAGCTTCAGGAAATGCTCATGACTGCTCCCGGCTGCAGAAGTTTAACAACTGGAGCTGTCCAACTAGGATTTCATCCCTTCAGAAAGTACTTGTGGCACCTTGACTGAATCTCAAAGATGCCGTGTTAAGGATTCCTAAATCAAATAGGAGGTTAAGCAACATATTTTCTGTGGGCCATCCACCTCAAAGAGTCCCAAGACCTTTTGAGAAATTAGTACCACCACTGATTAGCCTATCCTTTTCAACATATCTCTTATAGCTATCTGACAAAGAGGAGGATAAAGGACTTTCAGTGCCTAAGTCCCCCGATGGCTCAGTGGTAACCAATCCACCTGCAATGCAGGAGATACAGGAGTCATGGGTTCAGTTCCTTGGTGGGGAAGATCCACTGGAGGAGGAAATGGCAACCCACCCCAGTATTCTTGCCTGGAAAATCCCATGGACAGAGGAGCCTGGTGGGCTACAGACCATAGGGCCACAAAGAGTCAGACATGACTGAGCATGCATGCACCCACACAATGCCTAAGTAGCAGATAGGAGACTTTCTTTCTCCAGGGTGACTGAGTTCTTGCTTAGAATCTCATAAAAATCAACCATTGCTTTAAAGGTTACTTCTTTGTCATGTATACAAAGAGCTATTGTTCATCCATTGAAGTTTGACTTGAGGTGCTTCTGTAGGGATAAAAGTGTGTCCTTTGAAAAACTTACTTGAACCATAAATGGGTTTCCTATAAGAGAAAGCGGAAGGAGAAAGAGAAAGAAGAAATTTCTGAGATGGACCTAAGCATGCCCAATTACATGAGGAGAGAGCTGATAGTTGCTTAATTCTGAGACCCTGAGGCATGTCAATGATTTCAGATGTCTTTCAACACACATGAATTATATTGTGGAATTCAGACTATTAAGAGAACCCACAAGGCTATGGAATCATAAAAGAAGAGACCTGTGAATTCTGCTTCCAAGCAGATGTTATTGCCAGAATAAGTATTTGAAATGCTTTGGAAGTAATTTTAATTTTAAAATACTTGGAAAATTAAGAGGCATACGTCCAAGTTGTCAGTAAAAGAACTACTAATGAACAACTAACAATGAAGTGGTTCTTTATGGAGCTCTGCTTGAAAAAAGATCATTGATGTGTTTAGAAACCTTTAGGGGAATGCTTGCCAACACAGACAGAAATGGAATGCAGTTATATTACTGAGAATAAACACATATACAATTGGCAGCAACTATTGTCTACCTTGAAACCTGTGCAAAAATGGTTGCTGTTTTAAAATTGAAATCAGATATATTATGTGTCCCAAATGGCACAACTGCTTAAGCACTGAGTGAGTGTGTGGGGGTACAGATACACATATGGCTTTGGTCTAAAACATTTCTAATCAAAATGTATTCCATGGACTAGTAGCATTGACATCATAGGGAGCTTGTTAGAAATACAGGATTTGGGGCTCAATCCAAGGCCTGTTGAGTTAGAATCTGCACTTTTTCAGGATCCTCAGATGACTCATGTACTCAAAGTCTTAGAAGTACTATCTACTCTTTTCAGACACACAGAGACTCAACTCGCTATACACATGCCCACTGAATAAGCTGTTTTAAAAATCCATATATGTATAATAGTAACATGGGGAGAATAATTAGATATACACAAGTATGTTTAAAAAGGTGAACACAAGTCAACTTCTACTTTATCAGGAGAAAAAGTTGACTGGGAAAAACTCAGTAGATTGTCTCCACAAAGAAATGATTTAGTAGAGGTCAGGGTCTTTTTAACATTCCTATACTAACCCTATTTGTTATTTAATACATATTAATTTGTCACAAGGTAGCTGAAATAACTGACTGCACTATACATGAGTTTTGTAAATTGTGACATGCCATATAAATAGAAATTATAGCTTTATTCTGTCATCCCCAGGACAGAACCCCAAATCATCCTTTCCTTATTCATTCTCACCTTGCATCGTACATCCACTAGCTGTACAAAACATGTGGATTTTTTCATCCCTGAAAGGATTGCCAATGTACTCCCCTTTTATCATTATTATGTCTGCTTGAGGTTAATTCCACAGTCTTTCCCTAGGATTACTCTAGTATCAGTCCTGCTGTTCATTGTCAACTTTGCCTCCTTAAAAAGTGAATTCAATCATTTTACCCATTTGCATGCAGCTCTCTCTTTGCTCTCATTGCCCACAGAATCAAGTTCAAGTGACTTAATCTACCTTACCAGGGTCTTAAGAATATAAATCAGTTTACCTTTTAAGCTTTATTTTCTTCAACCAATGGTTTGTGTTTCTGTACCCTGGCCACACTTTATGTCCCAACTACATTTAACCACTGTTGTTGTTTTTTTTCTGTTGGCTTCAGTAAATTAATGTTGTGTGACTCTGCCATGAATAATTATATATACATAATATGGACAACGGATAGTGTTATCAAAAGGAGGAAGAAAGAAGTGTGAATTTGTATGTTTATAGGGAAGGAGGTTGGGGCTTGAAGGAGTGCTAAACACTCACTTTCTATGAGAGTAAATATATAACATCAACTACTGCAAAACAAGTTATTCCAAAGCTTAGATATTAAAACAACAGTAAATATTTATTGTCTCATACATTTTCCATGGGTCAGGAATTTTAGAGTAGCTTAGTTATTGTTCTAGCTCAGGATTTCTCATAAAGTTTTAGTCAAAAATTTGGGACTAAATGTAGTCAGATGTGGCTGGAAGACTTAAATGGGGCTGGAAGATTGACATCCAAAGGGGCTCATTAACTTGACTGGCAGGTTGGTGCTGTTGGCAGGAGGCCAGCATATATGGACCTCACTACATGGGCCACTGCACAGAGCTGCCTGAATGTCCTCACAACATTGAAGCTGGTTCCTGCATAGTGAGTGATCCCCGAGTGAGTAAGGTGGAAGATCCAGAGTATTTTACAACCTATCTGTGGCACTCCCACAGCAATATTTTCACAATGCCCTGGTGGTTACATGAGCCACTCAGACCTCTTCAAGGATGAAGGAGACTATATAAGACCATGATCCAGTAGATGAGAATTATTGAGGGTTGTCTCAAAGGCTAGCTACCACAGGAAATTTTTGGAGAATATATATATTTTTTAAATCAAGAAGTATGTATATTAATTGAAAATATGGAGTAAACTATCAAGAAGAAACTATTAAAAGTGGTGAATGTGGGAGGGGAACTAAGATGGCAGGGGAATAGGACAGTGAGACCACTTTCTCCCCAAAAAATGTACTGAAAGAACATTTAAAAGCTGAGCAAACTCCACAAAACAACTTCTGAATGCTGGCAGAGGACATCAGGCACCCAGAAAGGCAGCCCATTGCCTTCAAAAGAAGGTAGAACAAAATATAAAAAGTAAAGAGAGAGGCAAAAGAGGCAGGGACGGAGATCCATCCTGGGAACAGAGTCTTATTTAAGAGAGAGGTTTTTGAACACCAGGAAACATTCTCCTCTGGCAGATCTGTGGCGAGTCTCAGAGGGCAAAATAACCGGGAGCGAAAATAGATAAAATTTTAATTAAACCCCACAGATTATGTACCTAACTTCAAGTCCCAGCGGAGCAGTGGCCCAGACACCCCATCCCCCACTAGCAAGCACGGGATGCTCAGGGAGGGGCGGGCTGCACTGCTCTGGGTGAGGACTGGGACTGAACGCCCGAGGGCAGCCCGAGGGAACTAGCCTGAGACGGCAACCTAGACTGTAGAATAGATTCCCCACGAAAAGCCGCTGCTGCCAGGCCTGCACACAGAACGAAGAGCTGCGCTGAGCTGGTCGACTGTGGGCTGTGGGCTGCGGGCTGCGGGCTGTGGGCTGCGGTCTGTGGGCTGTGGGCTGTGGGCTGCGGTGTGCGGGCTGCGGGCTGCGGATCTGCCCATCCCCCAATGGCAGGCGAGGGCAGCCAGAACCCAGGGCGCAATCGTGGCCCCAGAGAGGCATCTGCTACCAAACTGCAGGCAGACTTCCTTGCTAATCAAGATTTCTTGGGACTCTGGATGGACGCCACCAGAGATCAGCTCTCTGAGAAGGCGTGCCCAGTTGCACACCGAGAAAACTGAGCAGCTGGGATGGAGGAGGGGAGAAGTCACAGCCCCCAACCCCGCTAGGCAGTTCGTACCTGAGAAGTGCAGGCAGCCCCAGCAGCCTGTCTCAGGCAGCTCCCGGTGGAGAGACCTGGAGTCTGAGCAGTGTGGGCTGGGAAAGCACACATGCCGTGAGGGGGGACAAACCCCAGAGTGGCTGAATCACTGTGAGCACACACCAGTGATATCTGTTTGCCGTGTTCCTCCCTCCCCACAGCACTACTGAACAAGTGAGCCTAAAAAATGACCACCACCGCCCACCTTGTGTCAAGGCAGAAACAGACACTGAAGAGACCAGCAAACAGAAGACGCTAAAATAATCAGAGGAAATAGCTTTGGCAGTGACAGGAGTAACGGATTAAATGCCTTCAGTTAGCACGAACTACATAGGAAGGAGCCTATAGTCCTTGAGAAGTACAAACCAGACCAAGGAACTATCTGGAAATAGTTTTTTTTTTTTTTTTTTTTCTCACCAGGTCACCTCTATCTCCCCTCTCTCCCTTTTTCTTCTCTACCCAACTCTGTGAATCTCTTTGAGTGTTATGAGTTGTGAAGAACACTTAGATAACGGATTACTGGCTGGATCTGTCTCTCTCCATCTAACTCCCTCTTTTGTCCCCCTGGCCACTTCTGTCTCCTTCCTCCCTCTTATCTTTTTGGTATAACTCCGTGAACATCTCTGAGGGATCCAGACTGTGGAGAGCACATAGGGAAGTGATCATTGGCTAGTTCATTCTCTCACCATTTGATTCCTCTCTTCTCCTTCTTGTCACCTCTATCTCCCTCCTCCCTCTTCCCCACTCCACGTAACTCTGTGTACCTCTCTGGGTGTCCTTCACTGTGGAGAAACTTTTCATCATTAACCTAGATGTTCTATCATCAGTGCTGTATAGATGGAGAAGTCCTGAGGCTACTGTAAGAATAAGGCTGAAAACCAAAGACAGGAGGCCTAAACCCAAATCCTGAGAACACCAGAGAACTCCTAAATCCAGGAGTTAATTAATTGATAGGAGCTCATCAAATGCCTCCATACCTAAACTGAAACCAAGCACCACCTAAGGGCCAACAAGTTCGAGAGTAAGATATACCATGCAAATTCTCCAGCAACACAGGAACATAGCCTGGAGCTTCAATACACAGGCTGCCCAAAGTCACACCAAGCCCACTGAAATCTCAAAACTCTTTACTGGACACTTCATTGCTCGCCAGAGAGAAGAAATCCAGATCCATCCACCAGAACACCAACACAAGCTTCCCTAGTCAGGAAACTTTGACAAACCACCCGTCCAACCCCACCCACAGTGAGGAACATCCACAATAAAGAGGTAACACAGCAATATAAACAAGATGAAAAGGCAGAGAAATACCCAGCAGGTAAAGGAACAGGATAAATGCCCTCCAAACCAAACAAAAGAGGAGGAGATAGGGAATCTACCTGATAAAGAATTCCAAATAATGGTAGTGAAAATGATCCAAAATCTTGAAAACAAAATGGAGTTATAGATAAATAACCTGGAGACAAGGATTGAGAAGATGCAAGAAAGGTTTAACAAGGACTTAGAAGAAATAAAAAAGAGTCAAAATACAATGACTAATGCAATAAATGAGATCAAAAACACCCTGGAAGGAACTAACAGTAGAATAATAGAGATAGAAGATAGGATAAGTGAAGTAGAAGACAGAATGGTAGAAATAAATGAAACAGAGAAGAAAAAAGAAAAAAGAATTAAAACAACTGAGGAAAACCTCAGAGACCTCTGGGACAACGTTAAATACACCAACATTCGAATCATAGGAATCCCAGAAGAAGAAGACAAAAAGAAAGGGCATGAGAAAATACTTGAGGAGATAATACTTGAAAACGTCCCTAAAATGGGAAAGGTATTAATCACCCAAGTCCAAGAAACCCAGAGAATCCCAAACAGGATAAGCCCAAGGTGAAACATCCCAAGACATATATTAATCAAATTAACAAAGATCAAACACAAATTTTAAACAACAGCAAGGGAGAAACAACAAATAACACACAGGGGGATTCCCGTAAGGATAACAGCTGATCTCTCAATAGAAATGCTTCAGGCTGGAAGAGAATGGCAGGATATACTTAAATTGATAAAAGAAAATAATCTACAACCCCAATTACTGTACCCAGCCAGGATCTCATTCAAATTTGAAGGAGAAATCAAAAGCTTTACAGACAAGGAAAAGCTGAGAGACTCCAGCAGCACCAAACCAGCACTCCAACAAATGCTAAAGGATCTTCTCTAGACAGGAAACACAGAAAGGGTGTATAAACTCGAACCCAAAACAATAAAGTAAATGGCAATGGGATCATACTTATCAATAATTACCTTAAATGTAAACGGGTTGAATGCCCCAACCAAAAGGCAAAGACTGGCTGATTGGATATAAAAACAAGACCCCTATATATGTTGTCTACAAGAGACCCAACTGGACACAAGGGACACATACAGACTGAAAGTGAAGGGCTGGAAAAAGATATTCCATGCAAACAGAGACCAAAAGAAAGCAGGAGTAGCAATATTCATATCAGATAAGTTAGACTTTAAAATAAAAGCTGTGAAAAGAGATAAAGATGGATAATGCATAATGATCAAAGGATCAATCCAAGAAGAAAATATAACAATTATAAATATATATGCACCCAACATAGGAGCACTGCAATATGTAGGGCAAATGCTAACAAGTACAAAAGAGGAAATTAACAATAACACAATAATAATGAGAGACTTTAATACCCCACTCACACCGATGGATAGATCAACTAAACAGAAAATTAACAAGGAAACACAAAATTTAAATGATACAATAGACCAGTTAGACCTAATTGGTATCTATAGGACATTTCACCCCAAAACAATGAATTTCACCTTTTTCTCAAGCACACACAGAATCTTCTCCAGAATAGATCACATCCTGGGCCATAAATCTAGCCTCAGTAAATTCAAAAAAATTGAAATCATTCCAAGCATCTTTTCTGACCACAATGCAGTAAGATTTGATGTCAATTACAGAAGAAAAACCTTTAAAAATTCCAACATATGGAGGCTCAACAACACACGGCTGAATAACCAACAAATCACAGAAGAAATCAAAAAAGAAATAAAAATATGCATAGAAATGAATGAAAATGAAAGCACAACAACCCAAAACCTATGGGACACTGTAAAAGCAGTGCTAAGGAGAAGGTTCATAGCAATACAGGCTTACCTCAAAAAACAAGAAAAAAGTCAAATAAATAACCTAACTTTACACCTAAAGCAACTAGAAAAGGAAGAAATGCAGAAGCCCAGGGTTAGTAGAAGGAAAGAAATTTTAAAGATCAGGGCAGAAATAAATGCAAAAGAAACAAAAGAGACCATAGCAAAAATCAATGAAGCCAAAAGCTGCTTCTTTGAGAAGATAAATAAAATTGACAAACCATTAGCCAGACTCATTAAGAAACAAAGGGAGAAAAACCAAGTCAACAAAATTAGAAATGAAAAAAGAGAAATGACAATAGACAACACAGAAATAAAAAGGATCATAAGAGACTATTATCAGAAACTATATGCAAATAAACTGGACAACTTGGAAGAAATCTAAAAATTCTTAGAAAAGTACAACTTTCCAAAACTAAACCAGGAAGAGATAGATAATTTTAACACACCCATTACAAGCACGGAAATTGAAACTGTAATCAGAAATCTTCCAACAAAAAAAGCCCAGGACCAGGTGGCTTCACAGCCAAATTCTACCAAAAATTTAGAGAAGAGCTAACACCTATTCTACTGAAATTCTTCCAGAAAATTGCAGAGGAAGGTAAGCTTCCAAACTCATTCTATGAGGCCACCATCACCCTAATACCAAAACCCGACAAAGATGCCACAAAAAAAGAAAACTACAGGCCAATATCACTGATGAACATGGATGCAAAAATCCTTAACAAAACTCTAGCAAACAGAATGCAACAACACATTAAAAAGATCATACATCATGACCAAGTAGGCTTTATCCCAGGGATGCAAGGATTCTTCAATATCCGCAAATCAATCAATGTAATACACCACATTAACAAACTGAAAAATAAAAACCACATGACTATCTCAACAGATGCAGAGAAAGCCTTTGACAAAATTCAACATCCATTTATGATACATACCCTCCAAAAAGCAGGAATAGAAGGAATATACCTCAACATAATAAAAGCTATATATGACAAACCCACAGCAAACATTATCCTCAATGGTGAAAAACAGAGCATTTCCCCTAAAGTCAGGAACAAGACAAGGGTTCCAACTCTCACCACTACTATTCAACATATTTTTGGAAGTCTTGGCGACAGCAATCAGAGCAGAAAAAGAAATAAAAGGAATCCAGATTGGAAAAGAAGTAAAACTTCCCACCGTTTGCAGATGACATGATCCTCTACATAGAAAACCCTAACAACTCTACCAGAAAATTACTAGAGCTAATCAGTGAATATAGTAAAGTTGCAGGATATAAAATCAACATACAGAAATCCCTTGCATTCCTATACACTAACAATGAGAAAACAGAAAAAGAAATTAAAGAAACAATTCCATTCACCATCAAAACAAAAAAATAAAATACTTAGGAATATATCTACCTAAAGAAACAAAAGACCTATATATAGAAAACTATAAAACGCTGATGAAAGAAATCAAAGGGGACACAAATAGATGGAGAAATATACCGTGTCCATGGATTGGAAGAATCAATATAGTGAAAATGAGTATACTACCCAGAGCAATCTATAGATTCAATGCAATTCCTATAAAGCTACAAGCGGTCTTTTTCAGAGAACTAGAACAAATAATTTCACAATTTGTATGGAAATACAAAAAAACCTTGAATAGCCAAAGCAATCTTGAGAAGGAAGAATGGAACTGGAGGAATCAACCTGCCTGACTTTAGGCTATACTACAAAGCCACAGTCATCAAGACAGCATGGTACTGGCACAAAGACAGAAATATAGATCAACAGAACAAAACAGAAAGCCCAGAGATAAATCTACTCACATATGGACACCTTATCTTTGACAAAGGAGGCAAGAATATACAATGGAGAAAAGACAATCTCTTTAACAAGTGGCGCTGGGAAAACTGGTCAACCACTTGTAAAAAAATGAAACTAGAACACTTTCTAACACCATACACAAAAATAAACTCAAAATGGATCAAAGATCTAAATGTAAGACCAGAAACTATAAAACTCCTATAGGAAAACATAGGCAAAACACTCTCCGACATAAACCAAAGCAGGATCCTCTATGACCCACCTCCCAGAATATTGGAAATAAAAGCACGAATAAACAAATGGGACCTAATTAAAAGCTTCTGCACAACAAAGGAAACTAAAAGCAAGGTGAAAAGGCAGCCCTCAGAATGGGAGAAAATAATAGCAAATGAAGCAATGGACAAACAATTAATCTCAAAAATATACAAGCAACTCCTGCAGATCCATTCCAGAAAAATAAATGACCCAATCAAAAAGTGGACCAAAGAACTAAACAGACATTTCTCCAAAGAAGACATAAAAATGGCTAATAAACATATGAAAAGATGCTCAACATCACTCATTATCAGAGAAATGCAAATCAAAACCACAATGAAGTACCACTTTACACCAGTCAGAATGGCTGCCATCCAAAAGTCTACAAGCAATAAATGCTGGAGAGGATGTGGAGAAAAGGGAACCCTCTTACACTGTTGGTGGGAATGCAAACTAGTACAGCCACTATGGAAAACAGTGTGGAGATTCCTTAAAAAACTGCAAATGGAACTGCCATATGACCCACCAATCCCACTGCTGGGCATACACACCGAGGAAACCAGAATTGAAAGAGACACGTGTACCCCAATGTTCATTGCCGCACTGCTTACAATAGCCAGGACATGGAAGCAGCCTAGATTTCCATTAACTGACGAATGGATAAGAAAGCTGTGGTACATATACACAATGGAATATTACTCAGCCATAAAAAAGAATACCTTTGAATCAGTTCTACTGAGGTGGATGAAACTGGAGCCTATTATCCAGAGTGAAGTAAGCCAGAAGGAAAAACAACAATACAGTATACTGATGCATATATATAGAATTTAGAAAGATGGTAATAATAACCCTGCATGCGAGACAGCAAAAGAAACGCAGATGTATAGAACAGTCTTTTGGACTCTGGGAGAGGGCAAGGGTGGGATGATATGGGACAACGGCATTGAAACATGTAAATTATCATATGTGAAAAGAATCCCCAGCCCAGGTTTGATGCATGATACAGGGTGCTCAGGGCTGGTGAACGGGGATGACCCAGAGGGATGGAATTGGGAGGGAGGTGGGAGGGGGGCTCTGGAAGGGCAACAGATGTATACCCATGGCGGATTCATGTCAATGTATGGCATAACCAACACAATAATGTAAAGAAAAAATAAATAAATAAATAAAAGTGGTAAATGTGGGAAGCAACCTAAATGTCCATCAACAGATGAATGAAAAAAAAATTGGTTCACATATACAATGGAATATTGCTCAGCCATAAAAATAGTAACTAGTGCCATTTGCAGCAGCATAAACATGGAGATCACCACACTAAGTGAAGTAAGAAAGACAGACAAAGACAAATATTATATTCTATCACTTATATATTTAATCTAAAAAAGTGGTACAGATGAATTTATTTACAAAACAGCAATAGACACACAGACAGAAAACTTACGATTTTGAAACTTAAGTTTACTAAAGCTGAAAGGTAGTGGAGTGGGGAGGGATAAATTAAGAGTTTGAGGTTAACATATGAAAAGTGAGAGTTGTTAGTCACTCAGTCATGTCCAACTCTTTGGGATCCCATGGACAGTAGCCCACTGGGTTTCTCTGTCCTTGGAATTCGCTGGGCAAGAATACTGGAGTAGGTAGCCATTCCCTTCTCCAGGTAATCTTCCCAATCCAGGGACTGAACCCAGGTCTCTTACATTGCAGGCAGATTCTTTACCGTCTAAGCCACTGGAAGTCCACTATATATTAAATAAATCATCAACACGGACCTACCGTACAGCAGAGGGAACTCCACTCAATATTCTATAGTAACTGATATGGGAAAATAATATAAAAAGTAATGGATATATGTGTAACAGAACTACTTTGCTATATGCCCGGAACTAACATGACATTATAAATCAACTATACCACAATATAAAAGAAAAATTAAATTAAAAAATAATGAAAGAGGTGAAAGTGGTTGCTTCTGGGGAGCAGAAATATAGCAGGAATGAGGTACTGAGACTAATGTATTTTAACTTTATAGAACTATTAGATTTTTTTAAGTATATACATTCATAATCTAAAGTAAACATTAATTAATTAATACAAATTAATTTGGTAAAGAGTGCAGATTAAAGTATATCTTCTGAGCAAATAAACAGAAGACAAAAGTGAAGATGGAGGTCAAAGTGAAACCACATTTGAGTTTGCTGAGCTCTCTCACTGGATTTGGTTATGTTACAGAAGCTTCTAACTTACTCAACCCCTTTATCTTAATAACACAGTAATGCCACTCCTCGAATACCTCACTGTAGGTCCTTCTTGTCTGAGTTTGAGGCTGTGTTTTTGTCTTTCTTTGTTTCAATGGAGAAAATGAGGCCCTGAAAAAATATATATGTAGTAGTTGCTACTGTGCATGTTTCATGGCCCTGGTTAAAGAGGAGGCAACAGTAACTCTTATCTCAGGGATTATGGTGTCATTCTAGTGTAAAAACTAGTCCTTGATTTCTTTAGGGTCAGTACAAAAGGAAGGCACTCCTTCATTTTCTAATCAATCCTTAAAATGGGTGCATATTTTTCTCTACCTCCTCTAGATATCCTTCAGAAATTTTGAGTAATAATCTCAAGATTCTTAAGCCCAAAGTGTCTGGTGAATCAAGAAGAATCTCATAGCTTAGCTATACTACATCAATTTAGAGACTTGGGAAGCTACCTGGGAAGCCCTAGGGTATGAGTATTGGTTATTTAATGAAAGAAAAAATTACTTGAATATTTGGATCATCCAGAAATTGTGTGGTTATCATATAGAGATGAAAAACTCTTAAACTTCTATTCTATTCTGTCTCTCTCTCTAAATATATATATGTGTATATATATATTTAGATATATATACACATATATATATTTCTCCCTAATGTTTAAGATAAAGTTGCTTCTAGAAAAAAAGAACAGCACAGTGACTCAATGGCAAGACATTTATTTCCATGTGCCAAGAATATGTCAAAATAAAGGCCAGAAGGTCTGTCTGTGCCATGGGTCAAGTACACTGAGAGATTTTAATGTACTTATTCATGCCATCATTTCAGACTTTGCCTATAGTTGGCATCCGAAAGATGTTTGTTAAATTTGATAAATAAATGCTATATCAGCATGGCCTTTTTCTAATCCAGGACCTCAGCACACAGCCAGAAAAAACTTGCACTCTCCAAAAGCCATCTGCACTGTGGCCAGAGTCATCAATTCTGTTTGGTTCTCTCACTGTGAAGAAGGTCTGGATAAACTTTGTGGGAAAGTCTCATTAGTTGCCCAGTAAAAATTTAGAAATGAGCATATGAGACAGTGGTATTAGGATGCCTTGAATCATTAGGCAGATTATATATCACAAAGCCCATCATTTGTCATTCACAATGACCATGATTAGAGGTGGGCATGATTGGAGACCTTTGTGAAGGGCGATGGTAAGAGCGTTAAAATGTCTTGAGTATGTACCATTCCAGACATTTGATAGTAACCTTCTCAGACTATCTGGTAATCAACAATCATGAAAAATTCTGTTGAGTAAAATGATGCATAATGGGTTAATATTCTGAAAATAATACACTGAAATCATTATTATGCTTCCCATAAATCATGTTCTCACAAGAAAAACAAATATTGCATATTAACAAATATATGTGGAATCTAGAAAAATTGTACATATGAACCTATTTTCAGGGCAGAAATAGAGATGCAGACATAAAGAACAGATATGTGGACACAGCAGTAGGGGCATCGATGGAGGCTGTGGGGTGAATTGGGAGATTGGGATTGACATAGATACACTGCCATGTGTTAAAGAGAGAGCGAGTGGGAACCTGCTGTATAACACAAGGAGCTCAGCTCAGTCCTCTGTGATTGCCTAGAGGGGTAAGATGGGTGAGTGGAGGAAGGTGCAAGAGGGAGGGGATATATGTATACATGGAGCTGACTCACTCTGTTGTGTAGCAGAAACTAACACAACATTGTAAAGAAATTATATTCCAATAAAAATAAATAAATCATATCCTCAGAAAGTCCGATGGCCACGATGTCCCCAAGGAAGGGAATGGGATAATGATACTTCAGTGATGAGGCTCTTATCACATAGCACAAGTCCCTTCTAAACAGAAGAGGAAGAAAAAGAAAGGATTCCTTGTTCCAGAGAATATAATAAGAAGAGAAACAGGAAGATAGATATAATAGCAGTAACTCATCATTCCAGGTGACAATCTTAGAAAATGAAGCATGAATGGCAGAGGCTGGATAGCTCATGTATACAAAGCAGAGAGAATCAAAAGTAGAAGGTCTTTGACTTACTTCTTCTAAACAAGGTTTCTAGAAGAAGAACCACTGCAGGGTACCCCATACCATTATGCCATTCCCACAGCTGAATGGAGTGGTGGCATTGGCAACATGGCATATTTGAGCAGAGAAAAGAGCAGATATAGTATAGACCGAATATCTCCCTGATCACAGGTATCTCAGAAAGCAATCTTCAGCATGCTTCGGTCGGGGAGAGGACTGGGGACAGAAAGGCAATAAGAAAGAGTGAGGTAACCTTTGTAATAGAGGCTGCAGATGGAGGGAGGGCCCAAAGAAACATTGTGGAAGAACAATCTGATTGAAAGTCAGAAGCGCTGCAGTGCCAGTGAGAGCAGAAGCAGGGCATGCCAACAAAGGAAGGCCACAGGATTCTCATTATCCTAAGTGAGAGACTCTGAGTTTCAGCGCTGCAATTTCAAGAGCAGATGTTAACATAATGCCTACCTACATGACACTATAGAAAATGTTAACACTTAAGCAAATTAACATCCAGGGGTGATAGACACAATTAAAAAACTCTATACTCATGAAATTATCCAAGATTTTCTCTACCCCCTAGTGTCATCTTGAGAAGGAGGGTAAAGGAGAAATCTGAACTACTGGATATTTGCTGTAGACAGCTTGAGTTGAGATTCCCTCTTTTGAATTTTTTTTTCTGTTCTTGGAATATTTTGTTCTTTTATTAATTTAAAAAACTTTTTAAAAAATTGAATTAAATTGATTTACATATAATACTGTGTTAGTTTCAGTGTACAACAGTGACTCAGATAAGAATATGTTCATCTCCAAATCCTGGCTTCCCAGGTGGCGCTAGTGGTAAAGAAACTACCTGCAGGAGACACAAGAGATGCAGGTTTGATCCCTGCAAGAGCCCCTGGAGGAGGAAATGGCAACCCACTCCAGGGTCCTGGAAAATTCCATGGACAGAAGAGCCTAGCAGGCTACAGTCCCTTTTGGGGTCACAAAGAGTCAGAAGAGCCAGAACTTACATGCACATCAAAGTCCAAGTAGCTGTGTGTGAGCTCCTGAGTTGTGATGTATCAACTTTCTGATACCCTACAGATGTTTACATAGCGTTGTTTGGAGGACCTTCTAGATTGCTTAGGTGTTATCTCTGGATTAGGCCAATGGGAACAGAGAACCACACTTTTGGACTACGTTTCTTTTAGCATGAGAGTGCTTTCACTGACCTATGTATTGAATCTGTGCCTCAGATGTAGGGGAATGATACTAGTTTAGTAATTCCAGGGATATTGTTAAGGGTTTTCCACATCACTTAGTGTTGCCACCTAGAAGTCTGTGTATGAAAAGTTTATTTCCTATAGGTAATAGGAATATCTTCATTTCTCTTCATTTCAAGAATTTGTATGTTTTTCCTTTATGGCCATTTCCAACCTTATAACTGATTGTGTTTTCTTTTCTGCTGTGGTTAACAGAACCCAGATAGTCAATTTCAGTGTCCAGTGTTGACTGCAGGTTTGCATGACTACAAATTCATCTGATTTTATGTTCCTTACCTATTTGTGTTTTTGGTGGCCATGGCTTTAAATTATTATTTTTCCTTTAATATTGTTCTGTATCTTTTTTTTACTTTTTATTTTATATTGGAATATAGTTGACTAATAATGTTGTGATAATTTCAGTTGGACAGCAATTATACATATACATGTATCTATTCTTTTTCAAATTCTTTTCCCATTAAGGTTGTTACATAATATTGGGCAGAATTTCCTGTGTTGTATAGCAGGTTCTTGTTGGTTATCCATTTGAAATATAGCAGTGTGTATATGTCAATCTGATTTTAAAATGTCACTGATTATTCTTTAATGACAACAAAAGATAAAAATAATAGTTGTCATGATATATTGAGACTTTCTATGATAGGAACTTTTCTAAGATAAAATTTAATTCTCCCAGAAGTAACTTAATTATGATTTCTCAGTTAGAATGGAAGGATGGATACACACTCAAAGCTAGAACTTCTGATTTCTATGGATGTATGTTTTTTTCTAGTGGTGTACTCCATGTTGTGTGCTCCTTAAAAATACTAAAAGTAAATGAACAAATAAGTGACAGGGTGAATAAATGAGCAAATGGATAAAACTAAAGATGCAAACAGCTTTGGAAACATTAAAAGATAGTTCTGCAAGTTTTAAACTATATTTTGAAAGAAAAGTAAGAAATGCAAATCTTAATTTCTACATAAAAATCAGGTACTTGTCAACTTAAAAAATTTAATTTTCTCAACAAATGATAACCTTTGAGAAAGTTTCCACACATCTCTATTTCACTGAAAAGAAAATAGACTTATTAATTAGGCAATTTACTCAAGTATTAAGCTAGAAAATGCTAAAGTTGATATACAAACCTATATTTTTCTGAAGACAAAGCATGATTTCTTAGTTGCTGTAGTACACAATCATTTTGGAGTAAAGTGAGATTTATATAAATGTATATTAATTATAAAATAATTATTATAAATTTACTCAATTTTCAATCCTCTGTTGGGGCACTAAAGATAACAATGGAAATATTAATAAAACCTCAGTGACCCTGTGCTCTTAAATGTCTTAAATGTCAGTTGCAGAAATAAGACATATGTACTGAACTACTTAAAATTATAGAAAAAAATTATCTGGAAAATTTTAAATGGAGAGAAATCTGCAAATATTAACTGTGGATTTCTTATCAAAAGATGAAAATTAGGCTGAACATAAAGGATGACTAAGAATAAATTGATGTCAGTGAAGACAGAGACTTCCACATTAAAAGAATAGAAGTTAGACACAGAGATAAAAATAAAAGATAGCACTCTTATTGGACAGAGCAATTAGATGTAGTCAAGGAATAGGGTTTAACAAGTAGATCAGTAATAAAATTTAAATGTCCCAAAAGTTCTAATCCTAGAAGCTTGGAAAAAAAAAAAAAAACTCTGCTCAAGAATTTGTTAAGAAAATCCCATCTAGGGAGTAAAATGAAAAGCTTAATTTGCATGTGTTGAGTTTGAAATGCTATTCAGTTGGAAATATCATGCTGTGGAGTTAGAGACACAGTACTGGGAATTTGGTAATGGTCAGGATTTATGACACTGGGACAAATGGGAGTAGGATTTAGAATATATTGCAGGTCAGGTTCTGTCCAGAAATCAATCAACACTAGAGAATTAGTTAATATGTGATTAAGTACCTTAGTATAACTTCTTAGTTCAGGCAAGGAAACAGAAATAAAGTTTAATAAGTCAATATAAATGAGAGGAAGAAGTTGAAATAAATCTAGGCGGGGGGAAATGCAAAATCAGAATATACAATCTCTGGTGTGAGGCCCTATTATATGTTGCTAGCTATAGATGCGTGGTTAAATAACAATATGTTCATTTTGAACTAAATGAAGACTGAGTCCCATGAGACTTAGTAGGCTATCATTATATTAAAAAATAAAAGTATTACTAACCTTCAAAAATATTCTTAGGAGACTAGAAATAAATATAATCTTCAAAATCTAGATGTGAGTGAAATCCATGAAAATATACTAGCTCTTTAAGGTAGTGATGGTAAAGGGAAAAAAATATACAGCTCAGAAAATAGTCCTTAGAAAATGACAAGTGTTAGGAAGTTAGAGGAAGAAAGTCAAAGAGTGGAGATGAGGAATGGTTAAGATAACAAGAAGCAGGAACTATCCTGGGATGCAGGAACTATCCTGGGATCCTGTGTATAACTCTGGTTATACACATTGTGTTTCACCCTAAATTATCTGCATTTAAAGATTACATGAACATGAGTAAGTATAAGCTATAATGTTGCTGTTGTTTAGTCACCAAGTCATGTCTGACTCTGCAACCCCACGGATTGTAGCCCACCAGGCTCCTCTGTCCATGGGATTCTCCAGGCAAGAATACTGGAGTGGGTTACCATTACCTCCTCCAGGAGATCTTCCCAACCCAGGGATCGAATCTGCATCTCCTGCATTAGCAGGTGGATTATTTACTGCTGAGTCACTAGGGAAGCCCATAAACTATACAATCTAATGCGATAGAAAATAAAGGCCTTGACTACTTTCATTGGGTAGGGCTAGATTTCCATGAACATATAGAGACTGATTATAGTATATTTTGAGGAAATTTCAAGGCTTTACTTATCACTTAATCTCCCCACTCTCTACTTCAGGGTAATCTCTTGGCTGTTCTCTGATAATACCCAAAGTAGGGTTGCTAACAAACTAGGTAACAAATGTGATGCGAATGTCTCCATAGGCCCATGGTAACATGCAGTTATGATACCTAAAAACAATATTTAATCTTCTTTCCCAATCAGCATACTCATACAATAGGTTGGTTTTGCTATATAATCCTTGGAAGATGTAGATTTTCTGCCACAAGGACCTCTCAACCCCCACTGCATCCTACCCCGGCTTGTAATTTGCATATTCCTAATTGTCTCAGAAGGGAGACTCTCAAACTTTAGGAATATTATTATAGAATCACCCAGAAGGCAGGTTAAACCACAGAACATTGGGACAGAGTTTCTTAGAACAACTGGACTAGGCCCAAAATTTGCTTTTCTAATATATTCTCAAGTTGTAGTGATTCTGCCTTTCGGGGGAACCACTGACTTAGAAGAAGATTGTAGGTATTTGTATAATTAGAGCTGCATGTTAATTTCATGTTGAGCTTTCTCACAGGATAATGAGGTAAGGGGCAGACTGTCTCTGGTTCATCTCTGCACTCCCACTGGGCTGGCACCCTACCCAGCACAATAACAAACATGGACTGAATGAACCAATTCAGCCTCTCTATGTATAAATTTTGATTACTCCATTTTAGACACTCATAATATGGATGCTCAAATACACGCTTAACTACCTCTCTTGAGGTTTTCCTAATGTCTATATAACTAGCCCATTGTTTACCAGAACTTTATAAACATTCTTATTTATTATTATTATTAATTTCACAAATACCTCTATCATTATTCACCTATTTAAAATGACAAAAGTCCTTTACCCTAGGAATATAAATCTGTCTTTCTCCTTCGTACTATCTATTCCTATTCACCATTGGCATTTTGTTAGTGAAGGAGGTTGCTTCCTTATGAAATGATGCCTGTGTTCATTGTAGGTTTGCTCAGAATGTGTCCCCAGTGGCATAAACTCACTCCCTCCTCACCTCTGCAAATCCTCTTTATAGGCTTTCTAGAGTACTTCAACAAGTTGTCTCAAATCCTTCCAGAGACAAGATAAAGAAATACAAGGTAGCATTTACCTCACCTGTAACTGATGCCATTTTTATTCTATATCAGATCATCTCTTTCATTATTCCTTCTGTGTCTAACATACATTAGTCTTCTAACTACCACACAATTATAAATTCCTTCTGGGCAAGGACTCTATCGTCTGTAGCCCCAGAATACCTAGAAAAATAATTTGTACTTAATATGGATTCAACAAATACTTTTTGGCTGTTGAATTGTTTGGACATATGAAAGTCAAGGAGCTTACCCAGTGCCTCCGTGGTTAAGAATCCATCTGCAGTGTAGGAGACACATTTTCCATCCCTGGTTGAGAAGATCCCCTGGAGGAGGGCATAGTAACCCACTCCAGTATCCTTGCCTGGAGAATCCCATGGGCAGAGGAGCCTGGTGGGCTACAGTCTATACGGTTGCTAAAGGTCAGACAGGACTGAAGTGACTGAGCACATAGCACATGAAATTCAAGAAGAATATGTCTTAGCTTAATGAAAATTACAGATCTTAAAATGAGTGGGGAAAAAACTGTGTAAAATGTTTTAAACTGTGATGAATATACACCCTTAAAAACTAAATAAAAATTATCTTTTTCTTTAAGTGACTGCCTTTTAATATTTGAAATGAAATTGTTTTGCACAAACTACTATGTACAATCTCTATCTCTGACTAACAGTAACTAAAACAAAAAGAACAATTTCCCAACATTGTGGTGGGGAAATTATCCCATAATACCCACTTTTTCTTCAATTTTCTGTTGTTTATTAAACAGTTTTTTTTATGTGTACATATTCTGACTACAGTATAACGTCAGCCATGTAATCTCTTAACTCCTCCAAGTTCATGTTCTTGGCCTAGGGCCACATCTTCAAGCCAAATTTTCAAAGATCTGAAAAGTAACAAGTGGTACTCAGAGTTGGAAAGCCCTGTGACACAGAAAATTATATTTTACTGTTCCAGAAAGTGGTGGGAATTAATTAATATAACAGGCAGGAAGGCTTCTTCCTTTTTATCTCTTCCTATTCAAGCTCTAAAAAATCTCAACCTTGTACAGTGCTCGCATTTACCACAAGTGTTCCATATATTGTGAAGGGAAAAACTGGACAATACAGCGGGCAGTTGAGAGCATACAGTCTAGAAATACAGAGCCATGCTCCAGGAGACATCCTGCTGTACAACTTCCCAGCTCTTGGATTGTCAGCCAAATACCTAATCTTTTCTAGGTATTTGGAGGGATAATAATCTACCTTACAGAGTTGTTGTGAGAATTAAAATAAGAAACCCATGGAAAGCATTTAACACACAATCTTATGCACATGCACCACACATATGCCATAGCACATTTAGGGCATTTCTGCTTATGCCCAAGAACCTTGAGAAGAGGGCAGACGTCGTGGGAGTGGGCAGGTGGAGAGGACAAGGGAGGAAAGGAAGGAGAAAATCCAAACTGTTGATTAAAAGAAAAAAAGAATCATCTCTAACAGTTCTTTTTTTAAATTTCTTCAAATAGTATGGAGTTGAGAAGACAATAATAAAGGGTATAATAGAATTAAAGCTTGAGTTGAATGTGTGTGACTATAAAGTGTGAATTTAACGCAAGAAAAGAGAGAAAGATGGTCAAAAGGAAACAGTTATAACTAGAGAACACAGTCTCCCACAGCTGTTTGTAAGAGTCATTCTTAGCCTCAGAATGAGGTACTCAGACCAGCTGCCAATGAAGCATGTGCCAAATCTCAAGAAACACTGAGATGGGAAAGGTAAAGATAGAACTAATAGGGAGAAAGTGAGCAGGAATGTGTAGTAATGGACAGTGATACAATTCATCAGGACGTCTGGGAAAAGCCTCAATGGCTGAACACATGAGAGAAGGTTTGATGTCACACTATCTCAGCACACTGAGTAATAGCTAGGACAAGACAGATTCATACGTCCTTTGGATTTTCCCCTTGTTCCATTTTCCCATCATAGTGATTGCCTGTGTGCTTACAGAATATCTGTGCATCATCCGAGCTACATGAGTCCATTGAATGATGCACTTGTTCAGAAAGAGATACATGTGACTGTCCAAATGTTTGGGCCAACTTTAAAGGGCGCCAAGCAAGATCCACTTCAACAGATCATAATTTATACTGGCAGCTGGACAAACAAAAGCAGAGTGACGCATGAACCAGCTTAAGAAAATTGCCAATCCTCCACCAACTGCCTGTTATATTACTCTTAAACGTTTCTAAATAGGTCAGTTAGAATAACATCATGTGGGCCATAGTAAGTCAGAAGAAAATAAATGTCACTTTTAGCAAGTTGAATTCTATCTCTAACTGCCTTCTCTTTGGTCCTTTTATTTAACCATCATCTGGCAAAGGGCAGAAAACAAAATTGTCATGGCTTTGTGGTGGTCAGTACTTCCAGCGATTCACATTTCAACATGGCCCAGTGACAACGGTGGGTCTTTTCCAGGTGGTTTTTGGCATTACCTACATGGTTGGTCACACGATGTATTTTGCCTTGGAGACTGGAAGAATAATAACAATGACCCCATCTCTCAGAGAACCACAGCCTCACTCTGGCAGAGATCCTGAGCCAAAAGCTCTGACATTGTGAGCTCTAGGATAGTAAGGAGTTCCAGAGTCTTGGGTCACCCAACCTCTCCTTCCTCAATATTCAAAGGACAAGATAATCCCTGGAAGCATCCCAAATTAGTTCTTCTGGCTGAGGCTGAGTCTCATGTTAGAAGTGATCTCGAATAAGATTTTAGCCAAATGGAGTTCAGTTGATGGTTAAGCACATCTGGAAATGCAAGCAGAGGAAATCTGTCAGCTTGATAGCTCTAAAGGGCAGCTGACTTCTTTTTGCTTGTCTGTGATATTGGGGGCAGGAAATTACCAGGGTCCATCTTTGAGGTAAGGAAACGGAAAGGCTGAAAAGGAGGAAAGAAGACTTGAAGCGGCATTTTTTTTTATTTTGAAATATTAAGATGGTGTATGGTAATCATGCCTTCTTTTCAATGTGGGAAGACATTGCTCTTTAACCATTCCTGAATACAACCAACTCAAAAGTTTTACCAACAGTTGTTAAGTGCCAGTTTTCACAGTGTAAACTTTTTTATTCTGTATTCTATATTTTTGCTAAAAATTCTTATGTAAACAAGAGCTAATATAAGCCTACAAAATTAATTTAAAAGTATGCCTTTGGCCTTCCATTTCCTTACTTATAATAAAACAAGAAATATCAATAGTGCAATAGACTAGAAGTAATTTGTCCTTCACAGAGCCTTTTTCAGTTCAGTTCAGTTCAGTTCAGTCACTCAGTCATGTTTGACTCTTTGCGACCCCATGAATTGCAACACGCCAGGCTTCCCTGTCCATCACCAACTCCTGGAGTCTATCCAAACCCATGTCCATAGAGTCGGTGATGCCATCCAACCATCTTATCCTCTTTCGTCCCCTTCTCCTCCTGTCCCCAATCCTTCCCAGCATTAGGGTCCTTTCCAATGAGTCAACTCTTCGCATGAGGTGGCCAAAGTACTGGAGTTTCAGCTTCAACATCAGTCCTTCCAGTGAACACCCAGGAGTGATGTTCTTTAGGATGGACTGGTTGGATCTCCTTGCAGTCCAAGGGACACTCAAGAGTCTTCTCCAACATCACAGTTCAAAAGCATCAACTCTTTGACACTCAACTTTCTTCGCCATCCAACTCTCACATCCATACAGAGCCTTTTAGGTCAAGTCAAACTTATTAGTGCATCTGCTTTTCAATAGAAAAGCTGTTCTTTACTATATTTCTGATCAAAGGCTTAATGAATATTGAGAACTGGATACCTTTGAAAAATGTGATTTTGAACAGTAATTGGAAGCCTTCAGCAAACATGCATTGATAGTCTTCTATGAATCATAAATAAGTACTGACCACTCGAGGTACCCTTGTGGATAGACCCAAACTATTCTTTTAAGACACTTATACTATAATAAAGCAAAAGATCATAACACTGTAGTCAAGAGTCAAGCAGAGATCAGTTTATGAAACAGTAAAAGTAGTAGCAACTTTCCTGGTGGCTCAGATGATAAAGCGTCTGCCTACAATGCAGGAGACCCGGGTTCAAACCCTGGGTTAGGAAGATCTCCTGGAGAAGGAAATGGCACCCCACTCCAGTACTCTTGCCTGGAAAATCCTGTGGAGGGAGGAGCCTGGTAGGCTACAGTCCATGGAGTCACAAAGAATCAGACACGATTGAGCAATTTCACTTTAACTTTCAAAAGTAGTAACATAATGTTACCAAAAATATGAATGATAATTTCTGACTAGCACAGTAGGGATAGTTCATAAGAAAGCAGAATTTGATCTGACTCTTGAGAGAGAAGTAGAATTGCAACAAGTAAGGGTGTAGACCAATGGCATTAACAAAGGTAAGAGGCTTTAGAGAAGTTGCAGAGTTCCAGGCATAGAAAGAGAATTATGTGATTAGAATGTAAGGTGTATAGAAAAGGAGAAGGTAGGAAGCTGAAACTAGAAAGTTATAACAGGTCCAAATCACAGAGGAACTTTCTGCTTCACTAAGACATTTGAACTTTATTCTCTACTAAATGAGGAGCCACTGATGGTTTTGAGGAAACGGCGTGATGACAATCATGTTAAAAGAAGGTAACTCATGTGACAACATGAACAATGGATTGAGAGAGAAGGACAAGCAAAAAGGCATTTTAAAAGATTATTGTAATAGTCTGGGTGACAGATCATAAATGATTGAACCAAGAAAGTGAGAATGTGCTGTTCAGAGGGACAAAGTCCAAAAAATTTGGTTAACAGTAGATTTTATATAACAAAAAGTTATCTGAATGAATGAAATGAAAATGAAGGAAAAGAAGGAGTAGCTGAGTGAGAATACAGTACTTCTTAGATGAAGTGCAGGAGAAGCCAGTTGGGGCAGGGGCATCAGAATTTGGCTTTGAAACAGTTGGGTAAGATTTTTAAAAGGCAGTTGTGCTTAGAAATAGCCTCATTGACTTAGTAGACAAAAACCAGACTGCAATGAGTACAAAAAATGAAGAATAGATGTCAAGGCAACAGATGTAGGCTTCTTTTGAGAGATGTACAAGTAACTGGTCTGGTAATGCATTCTCAGACCTGCTTGTCTAATATATTTTTCACTGTTCACAGTAACCAAGACATGGAAGCAACCTAAATGTTCATCAGCAGAGGAATGGATAAAAAAGATGTGGTATATATATGCAATGGAATATTACTCAGTCATTAAAAAGAATGAAAAATGCCATTTGCAGCAGTGTGGATCGACTTAGAGAGTGTCATGCTGAGTGAAGTAAGTCACTCAGCATGAAGTAAGGAGAAGTAGCCTATAACATCCCTTATGGGTGGAATCTAAAAAGAAATGATACAAGTGAACTTACCTGCAGGACAGAAAGAGACACAGATTTAGAGAATGAATTTATGGTTGTTGGGGGGGGAAGGGATAGCTAGGTACTCTGGGAAGGTCATGTACACACTGCTGTGTTAAAATGGATAACTGACGGGAACCTATTGTATAGCACATGGAACTCTATTCAGTGTTATGTGCCACCCTGGATAGGAGAGCCATTTGGGGGAAAATGAAGATGTATATATATATGTTCACTGTTCACCTGAAACTACCACAAAATTGTTGACCGGCTATTTGTTGTTGCTGTTTAGCCTCTCAGTTGTGCCTGACTCTGCCACCACACAGACTGCAGCATGCCAGGCTTCCTTCCCTGTCTTTCACTTTCTCCCAGAGTTTGCTCAGACTCATGTCCATTGAGTTGAGATGCCATCCATCCATCTCACTCTCTGCTGTCCCCTTCTCCTCCTGATCAGCTATACTCCAATACAAAATAAATAGTTAAAGTTTGATTAAAAAAAAGAATAATAAAAATATATATTTTTATATTCTTTTATCTTAAAATTATTTTGAATCGAGTTTATAGGGAATAAGTCCAATAAAATATGAGAAAAAACAATGAGGTTAAATAAAAAGAAGGTAACAGACAAAATCAGTCCAGGATATATATGTATAGCTTAGGAAAATAGTGATATTAAAGCCATAACTGCTCAGCTAATGCTCCTGAACTTGCTTAAATGAAATTAAGAACGGAAAACTATTGTACTCTCAGAGAAAAGGAAAGGAAACCTACTTTGCATTCTCCTTGAACATTTACATGTGAGAACTGGAAATTACATTAGTGATTACTCCATCTCATTTTACTTGGGAAGCCTGAGGCGAACAAACATCTCTACCCAATGCAATGTAAACTTCTTTCCATAATATAAAAGAACTGCATGTAATACAAGCTCAATAAATGCTAATAAATAGGAAAAATCAATGACACAGAGGATGCTGAAGATTTGTTCCACTTTTAACTATAGATTGGATAAAGTGACAAGAAGACAATCAGACTTGTGCTGTAACTTATGGGGAGAGAAGAAAACTAAAGACACAACCTCCAGTTATACACTCCAAAACAGCAGCAGCTTCAGACAAAACGGTATGACTTGTTGCTGCTGCTGCTAAGTTGCTTCAGTCGTGCCTGACTCAGCAACTCCATGGGCTGCAGCCTATCAGGCCCCTCTGTCCATGAGATTTTCCAGGTGAGAGTACTGGAGTGGGTTGCCATTGCCTTCTCCCACGGTATGACTTGAGAAAACGAGAAATCAAGATACTGAAAGGAAACTACAGTAATTTGGATGACCAGAATTTGTTTGATATCATATGGTGCTGAAGTTTAGCGATATTTTAATAAGGATGTTAATTTACATACAGTTTAGATTAATGAGTTAGGGATGATTTAGTAACAGGTTAAAGAGACATTCCATACAGAGAAGATGGAATGTTTATGACCCACGTGGATGGAAAAGGTGAATAGTGAGCAATCTTGGTTCTAGATTAGAGTGTGGAATGGAATGTTATAAAATGAAAAGAAATGATTGCTATAGTGTCAGCATATAGAACATCACTAAGCATATTATTTGGTTAAAATTGGATATGAAAGTTGCCCATAAATTTTCAGCAGAATCATGCTTTTTAATATAAAATTATGGTAAAGGTGGAAATCTGCTGAGTGTGAAAGCCTGCAAAGGAAATCAGTATAAGACAAAGGAAATGTTCTATAGAAAGAGGCAAAACTAGAAAAGTATCTTACTCTTAGAGGAGTCCCCAAAAGTAATTAGAATAAATCAGTTTATAAAGAATTATTGAAAGCTAGTGATAAAAATGCATTTGATATAAAGGCCAAGAAATCTCTGACTTCCCCCAGCATCACTGTCATGTTCTGACCTTCTGTCAATTCACCCTCATACACCAAGAAATAGGCATCTGATTTATCATCTTTCTTTCCATTCAAATTTCTGATATGTATCCTAGGGGAGTCTATCATCTTCATAGCAAATTTGTCTCAGTATTTTTGCTTTGTAAAGCATCTTCACTGAATCTAGTGTCTTTACTCCTTGATGTTAGTATCTTTCATCCTTTTTCCACATTCCATCACCTCCCATTCCCAGAGTCACATTTTGGGTCTTGTCATCAAGAGTAACTGTTGCATGTTAAAAAACGTAATCTCCAAATATCATTTTGTGACAAATGTTCACATAGTAAAAACCTGCAAATATGTGAAACAGAGGGGTTTCTGGGAAAATGAAGTTGAAACATACTGGATTGCACTGTGAATAAAATGATGTACAGACTAAGAAACATAATAGCCTCACCTATTCAGTAATAAAATTATTATCATTTTGTTTGCTACTGATGATGGGAAAGATCAAAAGCAAAAGGGAAGGGGTGGCAGAGGATGAGATAGTTAGATAGCATCACCAACTCAATGGACATGAATTTGAGCAAACTCCAGGAGATAGTGGAGGACAGAGAAGCCTGGTAGTGAACTGTCCATGGGGTCGCAAAGAGTCAGACATGACTTAGCGACTGAACAACAAGTCATTTAATTTAATTTTATTTTATTTTATTTATTTATTTATTTATTTATTTATTTTATTATTGTTTTGGCCATACATTGTTATGATATCACCATGGGTTTACATATGCTTCCCCTCCGGATCCCCCCTCCCTCCTCCCTCGCCCCCGGGAAATCTCGCTGCACCAGTCCCGAGCATCAATCCTGGGCTGGCGATTGATTAGACACATGACAATTAACATGCTTCAATGCCCTTCTCCCATATCATCCCACCCTTACCCTCATCCACAAAGTCCACAAGTCTATTCTATACATCTGTGTTCCTTATGTTGTCTCCCTTGTTGGGTTCTCGTTACTGTCTTTCTAAATTCCATATATATGTGTTAATATACTGTATTGTTGTTTTTGCTTCTGGCTTACTTCACTCTGGATAATGGGCTCCAGTTTCGTCCATCTGAGTAGAATTGCTTCAAATGAATTTTTTTTTAATGCTGAGTAATATTCCATTGTGTATATGTACCACAGCTTTCTTATCCATTCGTCAGTTGATGGGCATCTAGGTTGCTTCCATGTCCTGGCTATTGTAAACAATGCAGCGATGAACATTGGGGTACACGTGGCTCTTTCAATTCTGGTTTCCTCGGTGTATATGCCCAGCAGTGGGATTGCCGGGTCATATGGCAGGTCTATTTGCAGCTTTTTAAGGAACCTCCACACTGTTTTCCATAGTGGCTGTACTAGTTTGCATTCCCACCAACAGTGTAAGAGGGTTCCCTTTTCTCCACATCCTCTCCAGCATTTATTGCTTGTGGACTTTTGGATGGCAGCCATTCTGACTGGTGTAAAGTGGTACCTCATTGTGGTTTTGATTTGCATTTCTCTGATAATGAGTGATGTTGAGCAATGGAACAGAATAGAAAGCCCAGAGATAAATCCACGCATCTATGGACACCTTATCTTTGACAAAGGAGCCAAGAATATACAATGGAGAAAAGACAACCTCTTTAACAAGTGGTGCTGGGAAAACTGGACAGCCACTTGTAAAAGAATGAAACTAGATCACTTTCTAACACCATACACAAAGATAAACTCAAAATGGATTAAAGATCTAAGCATAAGACCAGAAACTATAAAACTCCTAGAGGATAACATAGGCAAAACACTCTGCTATAATCCAAAGCGGGATACTCCATGACCCACCTCCCAGAATATTGGAAATAAAAACACGAATAAACAAATGAGACCTAATTAAAATTAAAAGCTTTTGCACAACAAAGGAAACTATAAGCAAGGTGAAAAGACAGCCTTCAGAATGGGAGAAAATAATAGCCAATGAAACAACAGACAAACAATTAATCTCAAAAATATACAAACAACTCCTGCAGCTCCATTCTAGAAAAATAAACAACCCAATTAAAAAGTGGGCCAAAGAACTTAACAGACATTTCTCCAAAGAAGATATAAAAATGGCTAACAAACACATGAAAAGATTTAATTTTATTATAGTGCTTATGAAACTAGATTTTTAAGAACTGAAGTTTAGTTTACTTATAATTTTATATTAGTTTCAGAGGTAAAACATAGTAATTCTATATTTTTATCAAGTATACTTCTATTTTTATAGAAAGTATAAAAAGTCATTATAAAATATTGACTACATTCCCCGTGCTGTACATTACATCTTTGTAACTTATTTCATACGTAGTAGCTTGTACCTCTTAATTCCTTCACTTATTTTGCCCCTTCCCCCCACCACTCCCATCTCTCTCTTCTGGTAGCCACTGTTTTGTTCTCTATACATGTGAATCTGTTTCTATTTTCTTATAATTGTTTATTTTTTAGACTTCACTTATAAAACACAGAATTTGTATTTCTAAATCTGATTTATTTCACTAAGCACTATACCCTCCAGGTTCATCCATGTTGTCCAAATGGCAGGATTTTGTTCTTTTTTAGGCCTGAGGCATATTCATTGTAAATGTATATCACATCTTCTCTATCCATTCATCTGTTGATGGACACTTAGGTTGCTCCTATATCTTGACTATTACAAATAATGCTGCTGTGAATATTGGGGTGCATGTATCGTCTCTTTTCATACTTTAATTCCCTTTGGATAAATACCTGGGACTGACATTGCTGGATTACATGGTAGTTCTATTTTTAATTTTTTGAGGAACCTCAATACTGTATTCCCTAGTGGCTGCATCAATTTAGATTCCTACCAAGAGTGCATGCGGATTCCCTTTTGCCACATCCTCACTAGCACTTGTGTTTTTTCTATCTCTTTGAAGATAGCCGTTCTGCCATGTGTGAGGTAATACCTCATTGTGGTTTTGATTGCGTCTCCCTGATGATTAGTAATGTCAACCAAGAACCTAGATTTTTATGGCCAATTCTGGGAAACATTTTGGTACTAACAGCATCCTACTGATTATCTAGAGAAGGGGACCAAAATGGTTAGAATGTACTCTGAAAGAGCCACAACCTCAAAGAGCCTCAAGCATAAATATAAAAAGAACCACACATAGTCATAACATAAAATAATGAAAACAAAGATAGGGAGAAAAGTCTTAAAATCAGTCAGAGAGAGAGAGAGAGAGGAAAGAAGACAGTATTACTTAAAGGGAAAATGACAACACTAAAAGACCAAAAGACAAACAAATAATGTCTTTACAGTGCTGGGGGGAAAATTTATCAATCCAGGATTCTATATTTAATAAAATCATCCTTCAAATATAAATAGGAAACATTTTCAAATCAAAGATACAAGAAAATACAGCACTAGTAGACCTACAGTATAAGCAATACTAAAATAAATTATTCAACATAAGAGGAAATAATACCTCATGGAAGCTCAGATTTATAAGAAGGGATAAAAAGTGTTGGAAACACAATATTGTAACTCAGCTATACTTCAATTAAAAAAATAAATAAAAACAATGGAAATATTCAATAGGGTTCCTGAAGTCTAAGGTCTTGTGAGCAGCAATGGTAAAAAAATCATAGCATTATAAAGTAATTATCCTTGAAGTTAGTAGAATTGGGAAGATTTCTTTTATGGATAGATTAGTTAGCTAATAAATTTTATATGCAGATGTTCCACAAAAATAACTATGAAATTTAAAAATAGATATTGAAAGTCTATGGGAATTTCTACACAGATTGGGACAAAGCCAATCAAAATGATTCAGAAGCTCAAGAAGGTCAGGTTAAAGAGGATTTGACTGTTGCCTTCTTAATTTTTGTATAGATAATATTCAAAGCTTTCAGAATTCAAGCAACCACAGGAAATGGTTTATACATTATGCCAATGTCAAGGATCATAAAATATTTTATTTTGTGATGTTTGGACAACAAAATTAACCTAAGTGGCCATCAAGAGTCTATAGGAAAAGCCCAGTTTCTAGTACAGAAACAATAGCAACTATGTGTGCTTTGAAATGAGTGCAAAAGATACCGAAAATGTTACAATGACCTTTAAGGAAGCCAACTTGAAGAGGTCTTGATACTTAGAGCAAGTGATATTTGGTAGACTGTTAATCTACTGAATCCTAAACCTAGTTTATCATATACACTGACTGTCACAGTGTATTCTAACCAATTCACACATATGTGCCATGTCACTACAAAAGGGGATTATAGAATACAATCTACAGAAATGTACTGTTTACTAATGTAAATAAACTAAATTATATTGTCACTTCATTCATGGGTGGGAAAGAGAAAATTAGCTTACTGAATAATCTATTTATTAAATCACAGAACTTCATATTGAGAAATTTTAAAGAGTTTCTAATGGCAATAACTCTCTAATTGTCTGATTAGAGAGTTAATAATAATATAGATAACCAAAAAAATTATTATTTAAAAAACTAATATCCTAGAAAAGATAAAAAGAAAGAAACCACAGCACACTCACTTTTAACAGAGAAAGGAAGAGTTATGTTTGAATTTTTTTAAGATGATTTAACAGAAAGGTCATTGCTGCGTGCTAAGGCTCATACTGGATTTTAGCAAGCCTATCAGGGCAGGTGGCTTTCATAATGCAGTAATTGCCAGAGAAACTCACAGCTCACTTGCTAATTATCTCTTTCAATTTAAATGAAAAACCTTCAGGCTACTCCCTGGAGTCTAATCCACTAGTTGGAGTTCATGATCATCTTTGTTTGCCTTGCTTATACTTTTGACTGACTTCATAAACTGATCATTTAGAAAGTTTTTATAATATGAAATATAGGATAAACACCTCAGATGTGTCACACTGGTTAAGAATATGTTTATTATGTACTACTCCAGTTCATCTCAACAACTAGGAGGGAAAATAGAACATACACAGGTGTACAGTTTTCTGTCTCACCTTCCTTCTCTGCTTCACTTGCTAACTTAATCCCTAATATTGATATTTAGTCTTGCCTTCCCTCCACTGGGAAATTACCTCATGCCTTTTCTGACTCATGAGCTAGTACACAGATACTATAGGTCATTTCCCCCTAAAGTATTATATTTTGAGAGCAGAATATTAAAAGTTTTAAAATAACACAAGTACGATAGTCCAAAAGTCTGAAATTATCCTTGGAAAAGTCTGTGATATTTTATATTGCAAAAGTAGAGTGAGCACATTTACCATTTACTCAAGAGTCATGTTAAATGTTTACATCTACTATTAAGTGTAACATATGTTACACTTATGTTAAATGTTTACATCTACTCAAGACTCATGTTAAATGTTTACATTTACTATTAAGTGTAACGCATAGACATTGTATGTAAGAGGAGAAAAGCTAACAAACGCGAAATAATAATGCAGTGTTGTTCAGTTGCTGTAAGTCGTGGCTGACTCTTTGCGACATTATGGACTGCAGAATGCCAGGCCTCCCTGTCCTTCACTCTCTCCTTGAGTTTGCTCAGATTGATGGCCACAGGGCTTCCCTAGTGGCTCAGTTGGTTAAGAATCTGCCTGCAATGTGGGAGACCTGGGTTCAGTCCCCAGGTGGGGAAGATCCCTTAGAGAAGGAAATAGCAACCTACTCCAGTACTCTTGCCTGGAGAATTCCATGGACGGAGGAGCAGAATAGGCTGAAGTGTATGGAATCACAGAGTCAGACACGACTGTGCAACTAACTTTCACTTTTCTTTTCATGTCCACTAGGAAATACATAACCAAGAGCCAAGTGAGCTAGATTATAAATGCAATGAAAATTCAGATGTGACTGAGACTCTAAGTACTCAAAGTTTTCTTTGAGGAGGGGAGAGACTGGCTTTAAGTAAAAGTGAAAGTTAAAGTGGATACAATTTTTGAATTGGAATTAAAGAGGAAGAACATGACGAGAAAGTGGCTTCAACAGTGACATAGGCAGAAAATCACATAGTGGGGGTAGAAAGAGAAGCTGAGAGAAAAATTGTGAAGACTCTATCAAAAGTTTGAGTATGGAAAAAAGAAAGGATAACCAAGATCTAGTTTTAGAGAAACTTAGAAAATGTAATGAAAAGATCAGACATGCTATGATACGTCAGTATGAACCTTTTGCATTTCCTGGAGCCAAAAGACTGCAAGAGAGAATTTGTGTTTTAGGAAGTCTGGACTTAAATGTAAATAGATTGGAAGTGAAAGAAAATAATGACACAAGGTTGAATTTGGGTGTTGTTTCAATAATCCAGATATATAATTACAAAATTGTGACCCAATATGATGGAAGTGTGAATAAGTAAGTAAATACAATATACATTGAAAAGTAACGCTTAATAAAATTGATTGGTTGCTGAGATAATAAGATTACTAGTACGTAATGTCAGAGGAGTTTGTAAAGCCAGCAAGATAAAAGGTTGTGTTGTGTTAGTCACTCTGTTGTGCCGATTCTTTGTGACCCCATGGACTGTACCGCTTTAGGCTCTTCTGTCCATGGAATTCTCCAGGCAAGAATACTGGAGTGGGTTTCCATCCCTTCTCCAGGGGGTCTTCCCCACCCAGGGATCAAACCTGGGTTTCCTGCATGGCAGGCAGATTCTTTACAGGCTGAGCCACCAGGGAAGCCACAATAGTGACACAGCTAAAGACATTGACATGGAATGGAAAGTGATTCCAATATTTTTATTCTTTTTATTTAAACATAAGGAACTTATGGTGAACAAAGAATATGCACAAAGAGGTGTTTTATAGGAAGTGAAGACTATAAGACTGAAAATGCAGTAAGAAGTCAGGGCTGCTGATGTTGATTTGAGCATCATTCCCTAATAGCTCCCTTGGTAAAGAATCTGTCTGCAGTGCAGACCTGGGTTCAATCCCTGGGTTGGTAAGATCCCCTGGAGAAGGAAAACACTACCCACTCCAGTATTCTGGTCTGGAGAATTCCAGGGACAGTATCGTCCATGGGATTGCAAAGAGTTGGACACAACTGAACAACTTTCACACACACTACCCAGAACTAATACTGGTAAACAAGTCTCTTCCCTGGTGGCTTAGATGGTAAAGACACTGCCTGAAATGCAGTAGCCTCAGGTTTGATCCCTGGGTCAGGAAGATCCCCTGGAGAAAGGGAATGGTTAACCACTCCAATATTCTTGCCCGGAGAATTCCACGGACAGAGGAGCCTGGCAGACTACAGTACATGAGGTCTCAGAAGAGTCAGAAGTGACTGACTTTTTACTTTAATATTGGATGATACTCCACATTTCTCTCTATAATGTGGTGTAATGGTTAATTTTATGTGTCAACTTGACTGGCCCATGTGGTACCCAGACATTTGTGGGTACTTCTGTGAGAGTTTCTCTTAATGAGGTTAATACTGGAATTAGCAGATTGAGTAAAACAGATTGCTCTTGCCAACACAGGGGAGACTCATCAGATCAGTTGAAGGCCTGATTGAATGAAAGAGACTGTCCCTCCTCCTGCTCATGAAAACTCCTGCTGCCTGACTGCTTTAAACTAGGACATCTATTTTTCCTGCCTTTGGACTCCTTGAAACATCAGCTATTCCTGAGTTTTGAGCCTGAGGGTATTCAGACCGGACTTACCCCATCACACTCCCAGGTGTCCAGCTTGCTGATTGCAGATCTAGTGACTTGTCAGGCTTCCTAATCATATAAACCAATTCTTTATAATAAGTTAACCTTTCTCTCTCTACTTATATAGAGAAATAATAATATACAAATTAATATTATATAAATATATATAGAGAAATGATATATTTTATATACATGTATACATATATATTGAGAGAATATATGTGTATATATATATGTATATATATATATTCAGTTATTTGGGTAAGATGCTTTATTTTCCCTACTGGACTGTAAAACATTGACAATATCTCTTACTCTTCTTGTCTCTGACATTGCTTGGCATAGTAGTAATAACAAATGATTAAGCCAGTTTTAGAAGATAAGTCAACCAATGAAGACCCAAAGTTGAGTGAGTCCTAAGGAATGGATATAATGTAAATAAAGAAAATATAAACATATGCCATAAAAGTCAGTACAATATAGAAAGTTCTGTGTATTTATTTTTGAAAAATTAGAAGAAAGATGAAATTAACAAGAAGGAGAAGGGCAGAGAATAATAAGGCTGCTTGATTATTTGCTTCCTTACAATTGTTCACTTCTTTTAGTACAGAGGAATAATACTGCAGTTTTTGAAACAAGGGAAGGGAATGGGGGAAATGTGTGAAGAGGAGAACTTAAATATTTGTATACACATTAAAGTCATTAACATTTTCCCATTTGCATTTTAGGCAGGCCTGGATCTAAGGACTTCTTTTAAAATGGGTATTCCTTCTTTTTAGTCTCAGTAAATAAAATTGCCCTGAGGCTGTCATGACTCCCACTTTGTAATGTCATATAACTATCTTATTAATAATAATAGCCCTTTTTTTTCTATTGACACCACAGATGTAAGAAAAAGAAATTATTTAAAAGCTCCTGAAATTCTGGAAAAGGTAATGGAAAGGTTTAAAACAATAGAGATACTTAGTCATCTATCCAAAACCCATGGGTTTAGATAAAGATCAAACAAATGTTCACTATCCTTAATTTTCCAAACCAAACATGAATAAATGTTAATTTTGGAATCAAAACAACTTGGAGTATGTTTATATTTATTAAACTTAATATTCCAGGTTACTCCAAGTAAAGAATCATACTACACAAACAATGAGATTGCCTAATGTCAATCTTATTGGTTATTTCCATATCAATTTGGCATCAGACTAAGATTTAACTACCACATATTGAGTATCTAATTAATGCATGGTAAGCCTATACCAGGAACGTGTTGAAAATTCCCCTTTAATGAAAGTATTTTTATCCTACATTTACACTCTAGTATTCTAAGGTTTAAAAAGGTAAATTAACTTGTCATAGATTAAATATGCTAAAAAGTTTGAAGCTGGGACTTCAGCCAAGTTCTTTTGACTCCAAGTTCAGTGCTTTTTCTGATTGTACTTTGCTGGATTGGGTATAACTGGAAAACTTTTGTAGATAGCTGGGTCTTTTGTGATGCCAGAAAATGAGATCGTTTTGATATGTTTTAGATAAAGTATGAGAACCTTGCCTGCTAATGTATTCCAAAAAAAGATCTTTAGAACTTTGCACATTAATAATCCTAAATCTCTACAATCGGGAAGCAACATCTCCCAACTGGGATTTTTGCGTGTGAACACAGATACGAGCAACAGCAGAGTAAGAGCATACCGGTTGCCCCTAGACAAACTGTTGGCCAATGGACAGTTACTTATTTGACAAATAATTCTTGCCAACTTTCAAAAATATAAGTAAGCTATGAAGTATTGACAATATTTGCAATTAATTTAAAACTAAAATGTCTGCATAAGCTTAATTGTACAGGGGTTTAGAAATAAAATATTAAGGGCAAACATTTATAATTTGCAGACAATAACTGTACCAACTTTACAAAATGGTGTAAAGGGAGAATTTTCTTCTTGGGTCTTTTATAGAATTGATTGTCATTATATTCAACAAAATCTGTAAGAGTAATGAGATCAGTGTCCAAAAAGCAGACATGATGACTAGGACACCAATATTACCTCAAAATACCCTAGTAGACAATCAGAACAATCAAGCTTATCATAGTTGTTTGTGTGTGTGCATGCTATAGCTTCAGTTGTGGCCAACTCTGTGCAATTCTATGGATCCTGTAGCCTGTCAGGCTTCTCTGTCCATGGGAATCTCCAGGCAAGAATACTAGAGTGAGTTTCCATGCCCTCCTCCAGAGGATCTTCCCGACCCAGGGATCGAACCTGCATCTCATGTCTCCTGCATTGGCTGGTGGGTTCTTTACCACTAGCACCACCTGGGAAGTCTCCATAGCTGTTTAGATATGTCAAATTAATAAATTCATGTTGTTTTTCTGTAGATTTTATTTAGAAAACTAAATTGGCTTTTTAAAAAATGCAACTCAGGGGCTATAGAAATAAATGAATCTGGGAAAATGAATGGTTGATAAATAAATGTTGCTTTACTTTTTTTTTTAATTTTATTTTTAAAATTTTCTTTACATTATCGTGTTGGTTTTTGCCATACATTGACATGAATCTGCCATGGATATACATGTGTTCCCCTTCCAGAACCCCCCTCCCACCTCCCTCCAGATTCCCTCTCTCTGGGTCATCCTGGTGAACCAGCCCTGAGCACTCTGTATCAAGCATCAAACCTGGGCTGGCAATTGATTTCACATATGATAATTTACATGTTTCAATGCCGTTCTCCCATATCATCCCACCCTTGCCCTCTCCCATAAAGTCCAAAAGACTGTTCTATACATCTGGGTCTCTTGCTGTCTCACATACAGGGTTGTCTATGCACATGAATGACCAAATGATTAAATTACTAAAAACAAACAAAAACCTTAATGAAATAGATAAGACCAACACTACATTTTGTTAAAGAAATAAAAAAAAACCTGTTCTACATTTTAAAAATTGGAGTATAATTGTTTTACAATGTTGTGTTAGTTTCTGCTGTATGATGAAGTGAATTAGCTATATGTATACACATAACCCCTGTCTTGGACCTCTTTCCCACCCCACCTCATCCCATCCATCTAGGTCATCATAGGAGCTGAACTCCCTGTGCTGTACAACAGGTCCCACTAGTTATCTCCTTTACACAGGGTAGTGTGTGTGTGTGTGTGTGTGTGTGTGTGTGCACTCAGTCATGTCCAACTTTTTGTGACCCTGTGGACTATACCCCACCAGGCCTCTCTGTCTATGAAACTTTCTAGGCAAGAATACTGGAGTGGGTTGCCATTTCCTACTCCAGGAGATCTTCTTAACCCAGGTATTGAACCCACATCACTTGCATCTCCGGCACTGGCAGGAGAATTCTTTACCACTGCATCACCTGGGAAGCCTGTAATGTATATAAGTCTATCCTAATCTCCCAGTTTGTTCCACCTTCATCTTCCCCCTCTATGTCCACATGTCTTTTGTCTACATCTGCATCTCTATTCCTGCCCCGCGGATAGGTTCATCTGTATCATTTTTGTAGATTCTACATATATATGAGTTAAATGATATCTGTGTTTTCTCTTTCTGATTTACTTCACTCTGTATGACAGACAAAAATTAGTTCATGTTCTACTAATGCAAATCCATTAATGATATTATTATTGCATTATTTGAGTATTGAAATTTTCCCTGTATCAGTCTCCTTTAACATTTTTCTTGGATTCTCTTCCCTCTCTCCCTCTTTCCTTTCAGTTGACTTTCTCCTTGATACTGTCTGCTGACAGTGCTTTCTGGCAGCACTTAGGGAAAGCCACATTTCTTCTATACCAAAGCCAATCAGGCAACATTAGGATTTCCCCCTCTAAGAAATATTTTCTTCAAATACATGTGACTAAATAAAGGGTGACACCACCTTTATGGCAGAAAGTGAAGAAGAACTAAAGAGCCTCTTGATGAAAGTGAAAGAAGAGAGTGAAAAATTTGGCTTAAAGCTCAACATTCAGAAAACTAAGATCATGGCATCCAGTCACATCACTTCATGGCAAATAGAACGGGGAAACAGTGGCTGACTTTATTTTTTTGGGCTTCAAAATCACTGCAGATGGTGACTGCAGCCATGAAATTAAAAGACACTTACTTCTTGGAAGGAAAGTTAGACCAACCTAGACAGCATATTAAAAAGCAGAGACATTACTTTTTCAACAAAGGTCTGTCTAGTCAAGGCTATGGTTTTTTCAGTAGTCATGTATGGATGTGAGAATTGGACTATAAAGAAAGCTGAACACCAAAGAATTGTTGCTTTTGAACTGTGGTTTTGGAGAAGACTCTTGAGAGTCCCTTGGACCGCAAGGCGATCCAACCAGTCCATCCTGAAGAAGATCAGTCCTGGGTGTTCATTGGAAGGACTGATGTTGAAGCTGAAACTCTGGTACTTTGGCCACCTGATGTGACTCATTTGAAAAGACCTTGATGCTGGGAAAGATTGAGGGCAGGAGGAGAAAGGTACAACAGAGGATGAGATGGCTGGATGGTATCACTGACTCAATGGACATGAGTTTGGGTGAACTCCAGGAGTTGGTGATGGACAGGGAGGCCTGGCGTGCTGTGGTTCATGGGATCGCAAAGAGTTGGACACGCTGAGCGACTGAACTGATCTGAAATAAAGGCTTTCAGGTGGACATCAATTTTTCGTAAGGGGAGAATCATATATTTCATTAATTTGAAGGTAAAGTAGAGATATAATTCAATATATTTAATTCTGAAATATTCATATAAAAGAACTGAGCTGTAGGATAGCTAATTCAGGCTTCTTGGATGGCACTAGTGGTAAAGAATTCACCTGCCAGTGAAGGAGATACAAGAGAGGTGGGTTCAATCCCTGGATCAGGAAGAATCTCTGAAGTAGAATATGGCTACCCACTCTAGTATTCTTGCCTGGAAACTTTCATGCACAGAGGATCCTGGTGGTCTACAGTCCACGGGGCCACAGAGAGTCAGACACAACTAGTGACTGATCAGCAGAGTAAATAGTTAACTCAAACAGTGGCTAGTACAAAAATAATCTACACTGAACTAATAATTGACATTTGTTTTTAGTTTGGGGGTTTTATTGTCAAAGTTTATTTTCTCATTTCTTATGCAAGTAATTAAAATTCATGTTAGCTTCCTGAATTAGTTCCTGGATTAGGATTAGTTCAATAAAAATTAATATTTTCCTACAGAAGAATTTATCCAGTGAGTAAATTCACATACTAGAGTTGAATGTGAAACTTTAATGTAATGGTGGTTGCAGAAGCTCTCAAGAGCAAGTCCTAACATTAGGAGAAGCATTCAAAGACAAAGACAAAGAAGACCTGTGACCTGTAAAGCAAGGATAACAGACTCAAGAACTTTATGAGACTATATAAAACTTCAGGGAATAATCGAAATTAGAGACTCATAAGAAAAACCATGAATTTGTAAATATTTTCAAAAATCTAGCATGCTCAACTTCTCATAGCATTAATGAAAATACACAGAGGATTTATGAGGAGAGAAATGATTCATTCTTTTAGTTCTGTTACTTATCATAAATGGATTAGCAATGTACATGGGAAACTTTGTAGACTAAGAGTCAGAACCAGAGTCTATCCATCTACAGACTTCTGATGACAAGATGGGAAAACTCCCTTGGATCTTAGATTGGTCTTCTCAGCTTTTCAAGGTTACTCATAACCAGGAAATTACACTAGTTTTCTTTTCGTTGCTAAAACTTGGCTTTTAGTCAAGGTTAAGGATAATGTTAGGTGTAAATCACAAGTGCATTTGGTCCAACTAAAATATTATTTTTGAACTGGGCCTTAGACTAGACCTTCATATATATCAGCTGTTCCCAGGCAGAGTAGCAAAAAAACATCTGTTTAAAACACATTGTTTATTTCATCCTATCTCCTAATTTTGTACTTAAAAATGAATACAACAATACTGGGAAAAAGATCAGGCTTCTCTGTTTTGCATTCATGTCAGGGGATTCTTTAAACAATAAAGCAAAGAAACATAGGATCAAAAGTAGTTCTATTAATCTCTAGGAGTTTTGTACTTTTAGTTTCAGGTGCAGTGGTCTCTGTTATAAGCTGTCCCTTATCTATGTACTTCCTAGGTCTGTTTCCTACTCCCTCTTCATTGCCACCCACCCATCCCCATCCCCCAACTCCCCCCTCCCCCAACTCCCCCCACCCCCGACCTTGCACTGTATCCTTTTCTTTCACACAGCCAGGTCCCCTCAGTAGGATCTGTCTTTGAACTTGTTCTATCTATGTGCCCAGCTGTATTCCAGACTGGGGCTTTAAGTACGGCTGTCAGAAGCCTCACATTTCATATCTAACGAATCTTGAAATCAGACCTTGTTGTCTTTAATGGTGAATTCTAGTTACTGACTCTCTCCCTGGGTCTTAGGATTCTGGATGATGTCCTCCATATCCCTGTGAACCAGGGCACAGTTTCTGTCTTGTGCTCTGATCGACATGCTCATTCCCCTTAAGGAATGAAAACATCTTGAACCCTCCTAGTTTTGTTAATCTCCTTCCCTGGCAGGCTGGATTCTGTGTCCTGTTTCCCTTCTTGTGAGTAGATGGAGTTCCACCATCACTATGAGTGTAACTCTGAGTATAGAATAATGCCTCTGCGAGTCTGCTTGTATGTAAATCAACGCTCTTCCATGGTCACCGATCTCTCCTATGTTCATGAAAACTTGAACTAGGTCTGAAACACCTACTCAGTGTGCTCTGTGCAGCTGATCATCCTACTGCTCTTATTAGGGCCAGTCCCTTAGTAAGAGCAGTTTTTCTGAACCCACAGGTCTGGCTTCTTCTTTCCTTCCTTCTCACTTCTCCCTACAAACTAAATTACTGATGCCTCACTTGCCAGGAAATGGCAACCCACTCCAGGATTCTTGTCTAGAAAATTCCATGGGAGCCTGGTGGGTTACAGTCCATGGGGTTGCAAAGAGTTAGAGGTGACTGAGCACGCACACCCACTTGCCATAACTTATTCCTTCATGTTCCCTTTAACATATCTACAACCTGAACCATTGATGATACTGTACAAATATTCACACCTGTATTTGGATAACACATGCTTTATATTGCAGCCTTGCCTCTCCTGCTCCAAACTCAAACAGAATATTTTTCTTTCCAAAGTCGATCAATGATCATAAAGAAAAAGAATTCCCTTTTGCTCATTTCTTTGTGCTCAAATTCTCTATCACCCACAACAGCAACACACAGTGTCACCTCCTTGCCACCAAGAAGTACAAGCTCTCTGGGCTGTGCTTAGTTGCTCAGTCGTGTCTGACTCTTCGTGACCCCACAGACTAGCCCACCAGGCCCCTCTGTCCATGGGGATTCTCCAGGCAAGAATATTGGAGTGGGTTGCCATGCCCTCTTCCAAGGTATTTTCCCAATCCAGGGATCGAATCCAGGTTTCCCATATTGCATGTGGATTGTTTACCATCTGAGCCACCAGGGAAGCACTATACAGATAGTCAAATAAATAAATAAGAGAGTCTTAAGGGAGGCCAGAGCAGCTGCAGCAAAGAAAAAACAGAACTGGAACTGAGTTTAGGGACTCACAGTGAGGCCAAACAGCCTAAACACCTTAAACCACAGAAATAGAGTGACGTATAATTTATTGCCTAAACAGGGTCTATTTGAGAATAGAAAGAAACATTAGCAATAATTTTACCAGGAAAATTATGTAAAATGAGACTACATAAGACTGATTGGAATATATGATCAACTTTATAAACAAGGGAATTTTGTCTATAGTCCAAGAATAAGGACGCAATTGAAGTGTTTCAGACTTGTGCTTGATTTGATGTGCATTTCAAGAATGCATCTGTGAGAAAAGGGTCAATCCACCAGTCATACATGACTGAGCGACTAAGCGCACACACACACACACCAACCTCTCTCTCCAAAATTAATCTTTACCATGGGAAAGTCTGTTGGTAATTATCATTGCCACCAACATGCCTGCTCCAAGTTGGGCTATTGCCTGGTTAATATTCCAGGACCACCAGTGGTATGTGATTTTTTTTCCCCTTCACACTTCATGGGGCAATTGAGTTAAACCTGAACCACCTATGGTAGTATCTTGCATGCGTGTGTGCTAAGTCACTTCAGTTCTGTCCAACTCTGTATGACCCCATGGACTGTAGCCTGCCAGGCTCCTCTGTCCATGGCATTCTCCAGGCAGGAATACTGGAGTAGGTTGTCATGCCATCCTTAAATGTATCTTCCCAACCTAAGGATTAAAGGCATGTCTCCTGCATCTCCGGCATTGCAAGTGGATTCTTTACCTCTGAGCCACTGAGGAAGCCCCAATGGCAGGATCTTAACAGTATTTAATTTTCAAGTGAAAATTTATGTGTTTTAAAAAAATAATTATCATGTTATTTCCTTAAATACTGCATACATTTTGAAAGAACTTTAAAATACAATAATTATAAATATAGTTTGTGACCCTTTTTCACATTACATCATTTTCATTTTCCCATGTCATTAAAATATCTTGGCAAATATTATTTTAATTTCTGCATACTATGCCATCACATGAAGATAACATATCTTAATTTCTCAATTGTTGAGCACGTTGATAAAAACTTTGGCAAATATGTGTATCCATAGTTCAGAACATTGCTTTATAATGGATTCCCAGAAGTAGAATTAGTCTGTAAATGAATACAATCATGTTGAAACCTCTTGCTATGTATTGTCAAACTGCTTTTCAGAAAATTTAAAGTGGTATGATTCACAATCATATCTGTATTGCATTAGAAAACTCAAGTCATCACAGCCTTGCAATCACTGAGATGTAGTATTACACTTTTTAAGAAAATGCATGGCATATCATTACCAGTATAATTTGCATTTTCTTAATTTGTGGTAAGTTAAAACAGGATCTCACATATATTAGTTATTTGCTTTTTCTCTTTTGTAAATCATGTATTCACAATGTTTATCTGTTAACTATTTTTTTAATTGAAATTATATTTCTTTTGTAATTAATTTGTGTGGGTTTTAAATAAACATTTTAATAAACTTTCCTTTCTTTTGCTTTATACTATTTTTTCTAGATCATTGAATCATTTTAAAAAATTAATTGGTTTCAAGCATAAAAATCTTACCTTTTAATTAAAATATGCACTGTAGTGCATGCTCAGTGAAAACAGTTGAAAATATGGAAGAAAGAATTGAAAGCCTCCCCTTATTTTTCTATTTTAGGAATACAATTATTTAAGATTATAATTTGCTTTCTATGTGAAGCTTCGAGGTGTGGTATTTCCTTGTTATTAATGTGCCATTAATTTAATTTAGTCTTTGAGCTAATAATCATTTAAGGGAGTGTTATTTTGTAAGACTTCTCATACTGTTAAATTTATTTCAGTTTTCTAGTTTTGTCACTTGGTCAGAAACAGTGGCCTTTATCATTACTGCTTTATGGATTTTACTGTGGTTTTCTTGTGCTTTAGTATGTAATCTAGTTTTGTGAATTTCCCATGAACAATAGAAAATATATATTTTTTTTTCTTTTTTTTTATTTTTGTTTTTGCCATACATTGTTATGATATCACCATGGGTTTACATATGCTTCCCCTCCGGATCCCCGCTCCCTCCTCCCTCCCCCCCGGGAAATCTCGCTGCACCAGTCCCGAGCATCAATCCTGGGCTGGCGATTGATTAGACACATGACAATTAACATGCTTCAATGCCCTTCTCCCATATCATCCCACCCTTACCCTCATCCACAAAGTCCACGAGTCTATTCTATACATCTGCGTTCCTTTTGTTGTCTCCCTTGTTGGGTTCTCGTTACTGTCTTTCTAAATTCCTATACACTAACAGTGAGAAATCAGAAAGAGAAATTAAGGAAACAATTCCATTCACCATCGAAACAAAAAGAATAAAATACTTAGGAGTATTTCTACCTAAAGAATCAAAAGACTTGTATATAGAAAACTATAGAACACTGATGAAAGAAATCAAGGAGGACACAAACAGATGGAGAAATGTACCTTGTTCGTGGATTGGAAGAATCAATATAGTGAAAATGAGTATACTACCTAAAGCAATCTATAGATTCAATGCAATTCCTATCAAGCTACCAGAGGTCTTCTTCAAAGAATTAGAACAAATAATTTCTCAATTTGTAAGAAAATATATTTTTAAAAATTTCCAATTTATAGGATAAAGTTTATTTCCATCAATGAATCAACTTTATTACTTTATGTTTTAAAACTTAAATGCTGTCATTCACCTTGTTCTGCAGCAAACTGAAAATAGGATCCATTTTGGCTCTTTGACCACTGGTAAATTAAAAATACACTCTAAAATCTTCTACCAGAACAAATGTTAGTTTTTTCTCATATTTCAGATGACCTTTGATTTGTCCTTGTTTAGGATCTCCTCTAGGAACATGGACAGGATCATGAGTCTCGAGTATTCGTTAGGAATTTTACCCTTGAACAATAAAAATACTTTATGTCTATTTTAACAGATATTAATGTTTCTTAATTAGTTCACATATCTTTGATTATTTAAATTTTTCCTTAAGGTTTCAACTTTATTTAACAGCTTCAAGTTCATTTAACTGGTTCATGCAGGAAATATAACACTGGATTTAACTTAACACAATCTGACAGTCTTTTACTTAATAATTTGATCCTTTCATATGTACTATCATAATTTTCATTCATGTTTCTATCACTTCGTATCATATTCTCTTTATTAATATTTTCTTTCTCTTCTGTAATTTTTAAATTTCTGTGTGTGTGTGTTCCAGACATCCAAACTCTAATTGCATAGTTTGTTCAAAGACATTTTTTTTTTAATTTTTATTTATTATTTTTTTAAAATTGTTTTTGCCATACATTGTCATGATATCACCATGGGTTTACATATGCTTCCCCTCCGGAACCCCCCTCCCTCTTCCCTCGCCCCCCCCCCGGGAAATCTCGCTGCACCAGCCCCGAGCATCGGTCCTGGGCTGGCGATTGATTAGACATATGAAAATTAACATGCTTCAATGCCCTTCTCCCATATCATCCCACCCTTACCCTCATCCACAAAGTCCACAAGTCTATTCTATACATCTGTGTTCCTTATGTTGTCTCCCTTGTTGGGTTCTCGTTACTGTCTTTCTAAATTCCATATATATGTGTTAATATACTGTATTGTTGTTTTTGCTTCTGGCTTACTTCACTCTGGATAATGGGCTCCAGTTTCGTCCATCTGAGTAGAATTGCTTCAAATGAATTTTTTTTTTAATGCTGAGTAATATTCCATTGTGTATATGTACCACAGCTTTCTTATCCATTCGTCAGTTGATGGGCATCTAGGTTGCTTCCATGTCCTGGCTATTGTAAACAATGCAGTGATGAACATTGGGGTACACATGGCTCTTTCAATTCTGGTTTCCTCAGTGTATATGCCCAGCAGTGGGATTGCCGGGTCATATGGCAGGTCTATTTGCAGCTTTTTAAGGAACCTCCACACTGTTTTCCATAGTGGTTGTACTAGTTTGCATTCCCACCAACAGTGTAAGAGGGTTCCCTTTTCTCCACATCCTCTCCAGCATTTATTGCTTGTAGACTTTTGGATGGCAGCCATTCTGACTGGTGTAAAGTGGTACCTCATTGTAGTTTTGATTTGCATTTCTCTGATAATGAGTGATGTTGAACATCTTTTCATGTGTTTGTTAGCCATTTTTATATCTTCCTTGGAGAAATGTCTGTTAAGTTCTTTGGCCCACTTTTTAATTGGGTTGTTTATTTTTCTAGAATGGAGCTGCAGGAGTTGTTTGTAAATTTTTGAGATTAATTGTTTGTCTGTTGTTTCATTGGCTATTATTTTCTCCCATTCTGAAGGCTGTCTTTTCACCTTGCTTATAGTTTCCTTTGTTGTGCAAAAGCTTTTAATTTTAATTAGGTCCCATTTGTTTATTCGTGTTTTTATTTCCAATATTCTGGGAGGTGGGTCATGGAGTATCCCGCTTTGGGTTATGGCAGAGAGTGTTTTGCCTATGTTATCCTCTAGGAGTTTTATAGTTTCTGGTCTTATGCTTAGATCTTTGATCCATTTTGAGTTTATCTTTGTGTATGGTGTTAGAAAGTGATCTAGTTTCATTCTTTTACAAGTGGCTGTCCAGTTTTCCCAGCACCACTTGTTAAAGAGGTTGTGTTCAAAGACATTTTATGAATATGTTTTTAAACTAAATGTCAAGTCTATAAAATATAAAATTTTAAATCCCCTTTTAAAGGAGGAGTTTCAATATTTTGTTTTCCTCTCTCTCCTTTACTGGATTTTGTTAATTCAATTAGAATTGTAAATGCCACCGATTTTCTTTAAAAAATAGGGTTACTCTTCTTAAAGAAAAAGAAAAACTACCTTTTTGTGTTATTTATCTAAAGTGGTTAATTGATTCAGTGCTCAGTCAAGCCATCTCAAGCATGACTGTCTCATACCTCTGTGCCTTAGTTTCATTTGCTCATCATCTGCCACCAACAGAAACTCACCACCTCTCCAGATCTTCAGGCTGAAACTTGACAAATAAAATGAGGTTTACCTCTTATCCCATTTAAAATCCACATCTCACCTGTGGTCTACTGCCCCAGGCTAATGCTAAGAATCCATACTTGCTTTAGAAGATATCTCAGCTGTCCTCTATTCCTTCCCCGGGGTGACAGAACCCCTAAGGCTGTGTTAAGGTGCCATTTATTTTTTATTTTTGCTTAGAGCTAGAAGTATAATGCAGACATACAGTTAGAATACAGATTGATACATTTCTTTTAGATTAGAAAAATATTCTCAAATTAGAAATAGAAATAAAGAAATAAAAAAAATAAATCAATACACAGTAAAAAAAAAAAAATTCTATTCTCCAGAATGTTGTTTTTCTTCCACTGTTTCTTTCATTTGTATATTGGGTCTTAGGTTGAGACTTCCACACTCATTAATATTTTAATCCTATTATATTATTTTAGTTTTTGTTCTAGAAAAACAGCTGAATTTGTCTTCTTGTTTGCTAGTATTATTCTCCACTATGTCTAATCTGATCCACTGTTCTTCTTTTATTTATTTATTTTTTTCATATTTGATTTCTCTTTTATTACTTTTTATTTTCTTTACATTATCGTGCTGGTTTTGGCATACATTAACATGAATCTGCCATGGGTATATATATGTTCCCCTTCCAGAAACCCCCTCCCACCTCTTTCCCTCCCTCTTCTTTTAAATCAATTAGCCACTCTATTTTTCATATTTCTTGTTCATATTTCTCACCTTTCATTATATCTAATTTTATTATATATTCTTGTTGAGATTTTCATTGCTTTGTTACTGTTTACTACATTTTTAAAACTATTTTGAACAGGAGATTCACTTTCCATCTTCTAAAATCCGAAGTCAAAGCCTTTAGACACTAAATGAGCAATGCTGTGCCAGGCTCTAGCCTGTGTTTCTTAGGAAATACTGTTATCTCCAAAACAGATCTACTTTCACATTATTCATTCTTTTTTTTTTTATTGTTTTTGCCATACAATGTCATGATATCACCATGGGTTTACATATGCTTCCCCTCCAGAACCTCCCTCCCTCCTCCCTCCCCCCCGGGAAATCTCGCTGCACCAGCTCTGAGCATCAATCCTGGGCTGGCGATTGATTAGACATATGATAATTAACTTGTTTCAATGCCCTTCTCTCATATCATCCCACCCTTACCCTCATCCACAAATAAAAACACGAATAAGCAAATGGGACCTAATTAAAATTAAAAGCTTTTGCACAACAAAGGAAACTATAAGCAAGGTGAAAAGACAACCTTCAGAATGGGAGAAAATAATAGCCAATGAAGCAACGGACAAACAATTAATCTCAAAAATATACAAGCAACTCCTGCAGCTCTATTCTAGAAAAATAAACAACCCAGTTAAAAAGTGGGCCAAAGAACTTAACACACATTTCTCCAAAGAAGATATAAAAATGGCTAACAAATACATTATTCATTCTTTTGGTCTGAACCTCGAGGTACCTCTTTGAACTTTTTTGACTAGGGTCTTCCCTAGAGGTCTGCAGTCCCTAACAGAACTCAGCACATTTCCTGTGAAACTTTAAGTACAGATTGAAGATTCATAGATAGATTTTCTTCTTTAAGCATTAAAAAATAAAACATAATCAGCAATATGTGCCTCTCATGAGAATAGAATTCATTCAAAATGGCCTCTTGCAGTAGCAGTACACAGTTCTCTGCTCAGTATTGGCAAAATTGCCAATAGAATACATTAAGACATTAATATATTGGTGGGTGGCTGAGGTCTAGATGGTGTCCATGTTACGGGTCCGCTTGATTTGATACATCCTTACCCTTAACGTTGGTCACCCTGACTTAGAGGGGATCTAGTGGGGACTGCTCAACTCCCATTCTTTTTCAGGAGTGCCAGAGTCATTTATCAGTCTTCTAGGGTGATTCTTTCCATTCATCTACTACTATCTGTGATAGTTAAATTTATGTGTCAACATTGCTTGGCTATGGTGTCTACTGGTTTGGTCAAACACTAGTTTAGCTGCTTCCATGAAATGTACTTTTTAAATGTAACTAACACTTATGATCAATCAACTTTAAGTAAAGCTAATTACACTTCATAGTGTGGGTCTCATTCAATTAGGTGCAGGCCTAAAGAGTAAAGACTGAAGTTTCCCAAAGAAGAAGGAATTCTCCCTCATACTGCAACATAGAAATTCTACCTGACCTCCCAGCTTGCTTATCTAATTTTAGCATTTCAGGCTCAACTCTGAAACATCAGTCCTAAATTTCTAGCCTACTAGGCTGACTTACAGGTTTTAGATTTTCCAGTTTCCAAATTATATTAAAATAAAGCCAACTTGTTAAAATACATCTCTCTCTCTCTCCCTTTCTCTCTCCACATACACACATGCATATGAATATGCACATATATGTGTAAATGTTTGTGTAACATATTTATAATATAAATGCTGTATTTAATATAGTAGAAACTGTTATATTATATAAATAAAATATAAATTATATAAATATCATATTTATAGTATAATATATGTAGCAGAAAAATGTGTATATAAATATCCTATTCTCTTTGTTTCTCTGAAGAACAATGACAAATGCAGACTGCAGAGTGCTGCCCTACTTTCAAATGCTGAGGCTGATGTAGATTTTTATCCTAATTCTATACAGTATTGGATGTCTCAGTGGGAATTCGGGAGAGAAGAAATTATTATGGTACCGTGCTGATCTATTAGGGCTTCCCTGGTGGTCCAGATGGTAAAGAATCTGCCTACAATGCAGGAGGCCCAGGTTCAATCCATGGTGAAGGGGATGGCTTCCCATGCCATTTTTACCTTAAGAGTTCTGTGTTATATGCTGTATGCTTGGCAATTCTATGCCATTTAAAAAATTTGCTTCCTTTTGTCAGCACTCAAATATTTATTTTGATCTCTATGAAAAGCAAGTCAGTGGGGATCATAATAAATTAATAGCACCAAAACTTGCATGTTGTAGCCAAGATGTCAGTCTCACACAGGTTAGGCATGTCCCTAAGAAAATACCCTGCTAATAAAAATCAATGCCAGGCTTAGAAGCTGTATCCATCTGACTCTAAAACTGGTTTACTGTTTTTCTGCCACTTTCCACTATAACATGCCACCTCAACTTGTGCTTAGAATTGAATGTGTGATAGCTCATCTCAAAGAACAAGAATAATTTTCTATTTCCTGTACACCCTCCTCATTTCAGGTTCTTATTATCTGTCTACTTCTGGACATCCCACCTGTCTCTGCGAGTGTCCAGTGTAATTATCACTGCCTTTTGAACATTTCCTTATCTCCACATCATCCCTAACCCAGCAGTCATCTCTGAACTTTAATCACAGAGACTGGCCACACCAGTAACTTGGCTGGATGTTTCATAACTAGTTTCATGTGCATTAGCACAAATATTTAACTCTCCTACTTGATGGTAAGTCCAGGGAATTTCAGGCTTTATACACCAGTGAAGATGCCTTGGGTTATGGAAACATTGCCCCATATGAGGCCTTATCTGATGGAAGAGTCACTTGTGAACACAGACAGTGACAATATAAGGTGATAACTCCTTAGAGCAGGAAAACAGTGGCCCTTCTGCACCTTCAAGAATACTTCACATATAAACAGGCAATCAGTAACTACTTTTTGAAGACAGAGATTAAAACATCCGAGTATTTATCCATGAGATAATTTCTGATAAGTTTCTCAAGAGGTATGCATTTTAAAGGTTGCCACTGGGTGGCCCAGACAGTAAAGAAGCCACCTTCAATACAGAAGAACCAGGTTTGATCCCTGGGTCGGGAAGATCCCCTGGAGAAGGAAGTGGCTACTTATTCCAGTATTCTTGCCTGGGAAATCCCTTGAACAGAGGAGCCTGGCAGGCTGCAGTCCATGGGGCCCCAAAGAGTTGAACACAACTTAGCGATTAAGCCACTACATACACTTTAAAAATTCAAAATGTGACATGTTTAATTTTAAAAACATGAAAAGAGACATTACCTTAAACTTTTCTTGTGGGAAAGCCGGAATTCTCTTCCTACTATACTCGGCTGTGCTTATACTTTCCTTCTTCAGAGGTCTAGATTTGAGATTACCATAAAGTTGGCCTTCATTCTGTTTGCATTTTCCATGCCACTAGAAACAGCATTTTCCTGGTATTTCTATTGAAAATAGTTTTGGCTCATATTATTTGGCTCTCTGGCCACAGGGTATATGCATGGAGAACGGGGAGCAGCGGGGGCGGGAGAAAAGGAGTAACTCTATAGACTGGCAACAGAATTCTAGAGGAGAATGCTTTCAAACAAACCACACATGGTATTTTCCCAAGCCCCCAAGTGCCTGGATTTCACCTTAGCTGAGAGTAGGGAAATAAAGACAAACGTCAACACTGCTTGCCTTTAGAAAACAGAGCTCCTTGGTGGTCTCAGTGTAAAGAGTTTGCTTCTAATGCCTTTAGAAAGCATCATTGTAAATAAATACTTTCAAAGGCCCTCCTTGAATACATTTAGTAACTATGTCCATTTATTTTTAAGGAGAGCCTTTGAGCCTCACTGACAAGTTTCCAAGATACTGGTTCTTTAAAAATTTGGCAGAGAAAAAAGAAGAAGGTACAGCCAGAAAGACCTTTGTTATCCAAGGTCTTTTTATACTAAACAATGTAGAGCAGAGCACATGGAATGTAGACATCCTTTCTTTCACTATTCAAAAGATTCTTACATGGCTGGAGAAATATGCATACAATTCTCAACCCTTCTCTCAGCTTTTGGAACCTGTTCTCTCTCAGGGTATGTTTTCCCCTTGGCCTTGGTTTGTCCTTTAATTTGACAGCAACTCTCAGCCAACAATTTGGAATAGTTTTAAATATTATTTGGTGACAACTTGTCCCATTTTTGAAAACTTGAAAAAAACCTAAAGTCAAATATGTAAAAAGATCATATGGTAAATTACCATCAGAACTAAAGTGTTCATCTCTCTCTAGTATATTATGCCATAACACTGTATATAAATATTATATACACATGTATGAATATGTATATATATTCCTATACATTTATATATTGGGCTTCCCCAATGGCTCAGTTGGTAAAGAATCTGCCTGCAATACAGGAGACACAGAAGATACGGGTTTGATCCCTGGGTTAGGAAGATCCCCTGGAGGTGGAAATGGCAATCTACTCTAGTATTCTTGCCTGAAAAACCCCATGGATGGAGGAGCCTGGCGGGTTACAGTCCATGGGGTCATAAAGAGCCAGGCACAACTGAGCACAGCACAGCAGAAGCATATGTATATTTGTATTCAAACAGAGCTGTGGCAAGATAGCATAACCGTATAAGATAGATCTGGTATTGAGTCTTAGCTCCATTACTTACCACTTGAGCAAGCAAGTTAACCTTCTGGGCCTCACTATCCTCATCTGTGAAATTTGCATAATAATATTCACCTGTTATTATTGGGATAAAATTTAATAACAGGTGTACTTACCTATCAGAAAACTTGATTCAAATCAATATTATTGTTAATGTTGCTTTTGCTAAAGTTCCTAGACTTACCTAAGAAGGTAACTGTAAAGGTTATCCTAGTTCAACAGCTCAAAAGGATATGAAAGTTTTCCTAGTAACTTTCCAATAAATTTTTTAAAAAAATTCTTGCCCTTCCCTTGCTTTGACTTCATTGTGCTCACCACCAGTATGATTCCAAATCAAAAGATAGTTGCTCAGCTGGATACCAGGAGAATAACATTACTTCATTGGAAGTAATGGCTTTGCCCCAGTGTTATTCCTCATGTCTCCCTATATCATGGTCTTTGGTTTTACAAACCAGTCTCACATTTAGTTAAATCAGTAAGTGAGCAAGTCAATCCCATTTTTACAACCATCAGTTCTATCACTTTACAAAATTGTGTGTGTGTGTGTTTTTTCTTTCCCTTTGGACCAGTCAATTAGGTTCTAATAATCCACTTCATGTGGCTCAATTACACTAAATTTCTCTACCATTTTCTGTCAAAAACAGTATTCATTATTTGAAAACTATTAAGAACTATTTTCTTAACTAGTTTGGTTTCCTAGTAACACAGAAATCATGATTAAAGTGTTCAAAAGAGTGACTTGATTTTAAGCCATTATTACTATGGTAATATCACCAAGCATGAGTTGTGTGTAAACTAACCATTATCTTTCAGTAGCAGTGCAAAGAGCATTTAGGGATTATCTTTTCCTGTAGGAACCTGGTCTTTTCTGTTTCAGCTATAGATTTAGGTAGTGTGAAAGCTCTTGCCAATTTATTTTAGTGACAAGGGAGTAAAGGTTTCACTCAGCTTTTCACATTTGAGAGGAAGACATTGGCATGAGTGTTTCCTAGACTTGTGGAATGCTTTGATAAGGACTGGCCCATTAACAAAGTAAAATATTTGCCAAGACAGTGTATATCTCCCTGTTTACCTTGTATTATAGGCCTCTTTAAGAATTTTTCCAACACTCCATATTTAATCTATGCTTTGGAGACCTAAAATTCTCATTAATTTTGAGGTCATTGCTTTTGCTCTCTCTATAATCTCTCCACCTTAAACTCAGTGTGTGAGTTTAGAGTTTGTACCTAGAAATCATATGCATTTCTGTGGTTTATTCCGATGGCCTATGGCCAATCAACACAGAGATTAAGGCTTGAAATGTAACTTTTTTCCTCATTAGCATAATTGGATATGCTCTGAGGGTGGCACTAAATCGCCTTACCTTCCCAGCTTTTTCTTGGACAAATAAACTTACTAAATGCATTAGACAAAATTTAGTAATTGTGCCAACATTGTTGCTCTTGTTATTCTAGTGAGAAAATGCTACCCTTGAGGAGGACTATTTCCAGGAATGGCCAGAAAAAAATAATTAAAATGTTTCTGGCTTTTAGCTGACTTAATTGTGTAATACCAGTAACTCTTTTTGTTCCTCTGTAATATACAAATAATTTCCTTTCTATGTCATATGTCATGATGGATGGCACAGTACAGGCTAAAATTTCTTGATATTTTCTTGATACTTGGCCATTCTTTCCTGACATGCTCAGTCACTCAGTCACGTTCAATTCTTTGTGATGCTATGGACTGTAGCCTACCAGGCTGCTCTGTCCATGGGATTTTCCAGGCAAGAATACTAGAGTAGGCTGTCATTTTCTCCTCCAGATGCTTTCTTGATACTTGCATGTAATAAATGTTATCCCTCACAATAATGAGGTCTGGGAATCTCTTGATTAAAAACTGATGCCTCCCAGGCATACCTAAAATACAGTGATGAAGGTCATTTCATAATGACATTAGCTGGGCTAGAAGTGAGGATTAGAGAGAGAATATTGTAAAAATTTTATCACCCTTCATAGTTGATATTTCTACACTGTGTATCTCTTACTAGGTGATTCTACACAATCACTAAAAACAATAAGATATCCAAAGAACATCACTGTCAACTCCTTTCTTAGGAGTTCTCTTTGATCTTTTAATGGTACAAGTCAATGTGGGATCTTGGAAGCCATCTGGAGACTGCCTACCACAGTCTGCTATTCAGTGTCCAAGATGTCAGTCATCCAACCCTCTAAAGGGGCCTAAGAATTCATATAACATTCTAGGGAATTCTGCTGCTTTAATTTAATAAAATTCAGACAGAAGATTTAAGTAAAATACTTCTATAAGTGATTTCTAAGAGGCTGAAGTGGGAGATCCTTTTGAATTTGAGTAGTTAAAGAAATTTTCATGATTGTAATAAGATATAAGTGGACCACATTATTATCTATTAAGCTTAATTTCTACAGCTTGCAAGAGTCCTTTGCATATACTTTATTTTTTTTTGTAATTGAACTTTAGCAAATGGTATGTCCTTAGTGATGTGAGAATTGATAGGATGTGCGTTCAATCACTTCAATCATGTCCAAGTCTTTGCAACCCTATGAATGTACCCAGCCAGGCTCCTCTGTCCATGGGATTCGCCAGGTAAGTGGGTTGCCATGCCCTCCTCCAGCGGATCTCCCTAATCCAGGGATTGAACCCATGTCTCCTGCACTGCATGCAGATTCTTTAACCCTGAGCCACCAGGGAAGCCTGATTCTTGACCAAAGTCTTATAATTGAAGCAACAGTTCTTTTTTTTTTTTAATTTTGTATTGGGGAATAGCCAGTTAACAAATAATGTTGTGTTAGTTTCAGATGAATAGCAAAGGGACTCAGCTATACATATACATGTATCCATTCTCCTTCCAACTGCCATCCCTTCCCGAACAAGCCCCCAAGATGAAAGGTTGTGGCTGACCTACGAAAAGATGCCGTGATTCTTGGCCTCCAGAAGAGAAGAATTTAATCCGGGGCCAGAGACAAGGCTTGATCCCTCAGAGCTTTTGTGCAATAGAGTTTTATTAAAGTATAAAAGGGATAGAGAAAGCTTCTGACATAGACATCAGAAGGAGGCAGAAACAGTACCCTCTTGCTAGTGTTAGCAATGGAGTTATATACCTTTTAATTAGCTATTGCAATGAATCAAAAGAATGTCTCAAGTTTTTGAAAATTTTACCAGATCTACTCCCACAATTTATGTTTTAGGATAACAAGATTAGAATTTAACAATAGAAAGATCTTCTAGACCCACTCCCATAATATACATTCTAAAATATCAGGATTAGTCCGAAGGTTTTCAGGAAGGAAAAACTGTCCTCCAGCCGGATACATTGTTGTTGTATAATCCCTAGTACAGAGTTTAAACAGAGTTGTGTAATTGACTAAGACTAAGGATTGTAGAGTAAAAAAAAGAAACTTTTGTCCTTTTCTCCTCCTTGAGAATTCCAGACCCCCAATCTCCACTTCAAGAGCCCCAGACCCCTTTATCCTCCTTGGGGATCCTGAACTTATCAATCTGCCTAGGAATTGGCTGTGCTCTAACATTGACCTGTGCTATACAGTAGGTCCTTGTTGGTTATCCATTTAAAATATAGCAGGGTGTACATGTCAATCCCAAACTCCCTATCTATCCGTTCCCATATTCCTTCTCCCCCTAGCCCTCCCTGGCAACTGTAAGTAGAGTAGCAGTTCTTAACTGGGTTGATATTCTTCTCCCCTACTCCCTGTTCCACTCCAATCCAAGATATTTGGCAAGGTCTGAAGATACTCTGAGCCACAGTCAGCTCCTGGTATTGTTTTGCTGACTGTACAGAGCTTCTCCATCTTTGGCTGCAAAGAATATAATCAATCTGATTGTGGTGTTGGCCATCTGGGGATGTCCATGTGTAGAGTCTTCTGTTGTGTTGTTGGAAGAGGGTGTTTGCTATGACCAGTGTGTTCTCTTGGCAAAACTCTATTAGCCTTTGCCCTGCTTTATTCTATACTCCAAGGCCAAATTTGCCTGTTACTCCAGCTGTTTCTTGACTTCCTACTTTTGCATTCCAGTCCCTCAAATAGCTGTGAAAAGAAGAGAAGTGAAACCAAAGGAGAAAAGAAAAGATATAAGCCTCTGAATGCAGAGATCCAAAGAATAGCAAGGAGAGATAAGAAAGCCTCCCTCAGTGGTCAATGCAAAGGAATAGAGGGAAGTGACAGGATGAGAAAGACTAGAGATCTCTTCAAGAAAATTAGAGATAGGAAGGGAACATTTCACGCAAAGATGGGCTCAATAAAGGACAGAAATGGTATGGACCTAACAGAAGCAGAAGATACTAAGAAGAGGTGGCAAGAATACACAGAGGAACTGTACAAAAAAGATCTTCACAACCCAGATAATCATGATGGTGTGATCACTCACCTATAGTCAGACATCCTGGAATGTGAAGTCAAGTGGACCTTAGGAAGCATCACTATGAACAAAGCTAGTGGAGGTGATGGAATTCCAGTTGAGCTATTTCAAATCCTAAAAGATGATGTTGCAAAAGTGTTGCAATCAATATGTCAGCAATTTGGAATACTCAGCAGTGGCCACAGGACTGGAAAAGGTCAAGTTTCATTCCAATCCCAAAGAAAGGCAATGACAAAGAATGCTCAAACTACCACACAATTGCAGTCATCTCACATGCTAGTAAAGTAATGCTCAAAATTCTCCAAGCCAGGCTTCAGCAATACATGAACCATGAACTTCCAGACGTTCCAGCTGGATATAGAAAAGGCAGAGGAACCAGAGATCAAATTGCCAACATCTGCTGGATCATGGAAAAAGCAAGAGAATTCCAGAAAAACATCTGTTTCTGCTTTATTGACTATTTTGCTTTGACTTTGTGGATCATAGCAAACTGGAAAATTCTTTAAGAGATGGGAATACCAGACCACCTGATCTGCCTCTTGAGAAACCTGTATGCAGGTTAGGAAGCAACAGTTAGAACTGGACATGGAACAACAGACTGGTTCCAAATAGGAAAAGGAGTACATCAAGGCTGTATATTGTCATCCTGCTTATTTAACTTATATGCAGAGTACATCATGAGATAGACTGGGCTGGAAGAAGCACAAGCGGGAATCAAGATTGCCGACAGAAATATCAATAACCTCAGATACGCAGAGGACACCACCCTTATGGCAGAAAGTGAAGAAGAACTAAAGAGCCTCTTGATGAAAGTGAAAGAGGAGAGTGAAAAAGTTGGCTTAAAGCTCAACATTCAGAAAACTAAGATCATGGCATCTGGTCCCATCACTTCATGGCAAATAGATGGGGAAGCAGTGGAAACAGTGGCTGACTTTATTTGGGGGGCTACAAAATCACTGCAGATGTTGACTGCAGCCATGAAATTAAAAGGTGCTTACTCCTTGAAAGGAAAGTTATGACCAACCTAGATAGCATATTGAAAAGCAGAGACATTACTTTGCCAACAAAGGTCCATATAGTCAGGGTTATTGTTTTTTCAGTAGTCATGTATGGATGTCAGAGTTGGACAATAAAGAAAGCTGAGTGCCAAAGAAATGATGCTTTTGACCTGTGGTGTTAGAGAAGACTCTTGAGAGTCCCTTGGACTGCAAGGAGATCCAACCATTCCTTCCTAAAGGATATCAGTCCTGGGTGTTCATTGGAAAGACTGATGTTGAAACTGAAACTCCAGTACTTTGGCCACCTGATGCAAAGAGCTGACTCATTTGAAAAGACCCTGATTCTGGAAAAGACTGAGGGACGGAGGAGAAGGGGAAGACAGAGGATGAGATGGTTGGATGGCATTACCCACTCAATGGATATGAGTTTGGGTGACCTCTGGGAGTTGGTGATGGACAGGGAGGCCTGGAGTGCTGCAGTTCATGGGGTCACAAAGAGCTGGACACAACTGAGCCACTGAACTGACTGAAGATACTCTGGTTGTTGCAACTGCGAGGAGCGATGTTTCAGTCATTTAGTGAGTAGAAGCCAGAAATGTTGCTAAACATCCTATAATGCATAACACACACACACACACACACACACACACACATGCACACATATCCAGCCCAAATGGCAGTAGTAGTGATATTGAGAAGCTTAGAGTTAACATAAAACATGGTTAGGTAGTAGAAGAAGACTCTTCCTAAAATTATTCCACTCAATTGCAATTTCACAGTCTCAATATAATCAATGTTCACCCTATTCATTGGTTTTACATTATTCCTCAAACAAGATATTTTAGGGAAAGTCTAGTGTTCCAGGGCATTTAATAATGAACAAACACGGATTGTGTCCATGCTCTTATGGAGTTTAAGTCTGATGGAAGAGTCAGATCAAATTATGACACTAATGAATAAGCCATTGCAAACAGGAATCTTTAAAGGAATGAAATTTGATTCTATGAGAGTACATAACCAAGGAAATGCAAATCTGTAGTGCCATTGAAGGCTCCCTTATGGAAATGGTGATGAAGCTGAGACCTGAAGACTGAACTGGTGAAACGTAGGTGAGATATATGTCATCTTGGTGACTAGAACACAGAGAAAGGGGAAGAGGATCCAGGAGAAGTACAGAAAGTCGAGGGGAGGCAGTGCCTCACTGTGAGCCACATTAAGGATGTGATCTTTATATGAAGAACAAGGACAAACTAAACAGTTTTTATTCAGGATTCTTGGAAGATCAGGCTTATTTTAAGATCAGTGGTATTCAGAAATGTTTTTCAGTGACCCAGTATCAACCTTGAAGAAAGACTGATGAAATGTCACATTGCTTTGTTGCAGTCTTTTCCTATTCAATACTTTACCAGTAAATTGGATGAAAATATAGATGTGCCAAGCAAATTAATAGGTGGGCCAATCCTGGGGAAAAAAACCCTACTATCATCAACAATAAAATTTTTGAAACCCCAAATTATCTCAACAAACCAGATCATTGAGCCAAAACTAGGCAGATGAAAGCTGGATAGATACAAGTAAAAACGTCAATTTGGTCTTTTAAATAATTGAGTTTAGAGATTCAGTTATAGAACTGGATTTGGTAGTAGTTTGTGTGAAAATATCTAAATGTTTTAACATACTACAAGTCATAATTATGCTATGATTACAGGAAAGAGCCAACACAAACTTAAGCTAAAATAAGAAAATCAATAGCCTCTGCATTCGCCAGCCCATGTGGAGAATACTGTAGTCTTGTCTGAGTACCACATCAACAGCAGGACATTCAGATACTACAATACATTCGTATAAAGACAAACTATACGATGAAGGGAACTGGGAAAAAAACAAAAAAGATATGAACCATTCTGAGTGAGAATTCTCGCTCAGAAAACCATAACAATGTTTTCTGAGCGAGAATTGTGGAGGATTAGAACATATTACCTGGTGGTATGAAAAGTTCCCCATCATTTGAGAATTCAAGCAGAGGCTATAAACTTGTTTTCATTGTTTCCCAGAGCCCTCTAAAGGAAGCTTCTTAGTTGGAAGGGAGGTTAAACTAAATAGATGAGTTTGGCATTTTTTTCCAATTTGAACAATCACTGAAGTCCATGAGTGTGAATCCTCAGGTCATTAATATCTCTGGCTGCCAAACATCTCAACTCTCTGTGTGCATGCATGTGTGCTCACCCACTTGAGTAGTGTCTGACTCTGCCAGCTATGGACTGGAATTCCTCTATCCGTGGAGTTCTCCAAGCAAGAATACTGGAGTAGGTCACCATGTCCTCCTCTAGAAAATTTTCCAAACCCAAGGATCGCACCTGCATCTCCTGTGTCTCCTGCATTGCAGGTGGATTCTTCACCACTGAGCCACTGGGGAAGCCTGGACCCTCTCTATATGTGTGGTAAATGTCTCCCTTAATGAATCTTGGTGGGAGACAGAGCTCTCCTCTCACTAGAGAAACTAAAAGTGGCAAATCCTTACTTTCACAACTTCCCTAGCATGGAGGACATAGAGCTCATAATTTCACTTTAGTCAGTCAGAGGTGCCTGCACTGGACTTTGCAGAGTGAGCTGACAAAGCAAAAGAAGAATCTCTTTGTGGGGCTCCATCAGATCTGGAAGCAATCGCAGCAGCTGAGCCATGGGCAATGATAGAGGTGCAGGTCTCATTTGAAGCCTCCTTTATGGTTCTGGCTGCAGCCCAGCCTCCCTGGCTCTTGACTACTTTCCAAGCCTACTGCTGCACTTTGTCTAAGATTCTGTGATTTTCCCAATATCACTTTAACAAATATCTTTTTAGCTTAAATCATCCAGATGTGGTTTCTGTTCATCACAATGGCAAACAGATTGTTATAATCTCCAATGTGTATTTTGCTTAATGTTAAAATCCATTTTTATGAGGTACAGAAAGACATGTCAGATTCTATAGTGAGGCTCCCCAATCATTACATTCAGTTTTACAAAGGGAGTAGACTCCAGGCCTTTCCCTGACTCTGGGAATCCTAAGCCAGATAAATAACAGATATAAAACAAAGAGAGGAAAGCGATAGGTGAGAATATTATTGAATGTATTTACAGTTGATTCTTGTTATTCATGGATCTTGTATTTGCAAACTTGTCTACTCACTAAAATTTATTTGTAACCTCTAAATCAAGAGTTGCTTCACTTTTGAAATCATTCCTCAAGAAATGTAGAACAGCAAAATATTTGAGTCACTTTATGAGCCCATCCCCAGCTGAACTCAAACAAGACAATGCTCTGTCTTCTTATTTTAATTCTTATACTGTAAACAAGTGTTCTTTTCATATCTAGTGCTATGCTTTTCTTTTTGTGTGCCTTTTGTGGTTGATTTCATTGTTTTTTTTTAATTTAAATTTATTTTTAATTGGTTGGGTAATTGCTTGACAATATTGTGTTGGTTTCTGCCATCAATCAACATGATACATAAATCAGCTACAGATACAAATATGCCCCCTCTCTCTTGAGCCCTCCATCACCTCCCACCCCATTTGACCCCTATAGGTTGTCACAGAGCACCAGCTTTTTGAGCTCCCTGCATCAGATAGCAAATTTCCATTGGCTATCTAATTTTAGATATAGTAATTATATGTTTTAGTGCTTCTCTCTCAGTTTGTCCCACCATCTACTTCCCCCTCTACACCCGTGTCCATAAGTCTGTTCTATGTCTGTGTCTCCACTGCTGCCCTGCAGACAGGTTCATCACTACCATCTTTCCAGATTGCATATGAGATTCCATAAAATGGTGGGAGGCTTAGCACCAAAGTGCTGTTCACTTTTTAAAGCACAGGCTATGATGTGCTTTATGGAGAAAATGCATGTGTTAGATAAGCTTTCTTCAGGTACCTGTTATAGTTCTGTTGGTGAGTTCAACATTAATGAATTAACAGCATTAAATAAGGGATCTTTAAACAGAAAAAAAAAAAACCAAGGTTATAAATGAAAATGTTGTGACCCGAGGTTCAGAAACCTAATTCCATATTTCCCCAAGTGTTTGTGGTGTCTTTGTGGAATGAACATAACCACCACAAATAATGAGAATTGGCTGTATGTAAAGATAATATTTTCTGTGCTGTGAGTTCTCATCATACCACAGGGTAAGAAGGAAAAGTGGACTTCTCTCATCTCAAGCCTAGGGAGGGAGCCCTCATAAGGCTGTCTGAGAGTTAGTTGTATGTTTCCCAAATCTCTGGGCATGATGAACCGGTGTCTGACCTCAGGACATCAAGATGATAGAGAAGGAGGGCTAGAGACTACAGTGGTGACATGCAAGTGTTGCTAGTTACTGCCTGGGTGGCAAAGAATAAGTGGGCGTTTCCTTGTGGGTGGGTGGTGGGCACACACTAGAGAGAACTTGCCAGAACACATCTACCTTAGGTTGTGTCCAGTAAGATTATCTTGGAAATTAAAGAGCCTCTGGGGGAAAATGGTAAATATGCACTGTCAGCTAGATCAGGAGCTACAGACTGAATTAAAGTGCCCACATAGAATTTAAAAACTACAGGAGAGAAACATCACAAAACTGCTGGAAGATCCACAAGGTGTCCCTGGACAGAAAGAGTCAGTTTACCAAGTCCAGATAGCATGAAGCTCTACTGTAGCAGAAAGGCTTATTCTTTCACTTTATTTTCTCCCTCTTCTCCCCTGGCTTCAAACATGGTGGGAGTTTGGAAAAAAGATTGTGAGAGAAAGCCAAGAAGCTCAAATGGGGAAGCAGAGAAGCCAATATAACTTCCTGTCCCCTTAAAGATCTCCAGCCCAGAGCAGGATCAAGCTGGGGTGGTGTGGTTGAAGACCAAGTCTGCGGTTCAGTTTTTCACATGCATGGAAGTAGGCATTTAAACGTCTGAATCAAGATCACGTTTGTGACTTACTGTGTCACTAGAGCTCTCATAGACCTGCCAGAGTTTTTATACAGGAACACCCCAGCTGAGTGGGGTTGGTTAGGAAATAAGGATTGAATTGTGGTTTAATTAAGTTGGGCTTGCCTGGTGGCTCAGACAGTAAAGAATCCGCCTGCAATGCAGGAGATGCAGGTTTGATCCCTGGATCAGGAAGAGCCCAAGAAGAGAATGGCACCCACTCCATTATTCCTGCTTGGAGAATCTCATGGAGAGAAGAGCCTGGTGGGCTACAGTCCGTGGGGTCGTGAAAAGTCAGACTTGACTTTAAATGTTAAGAGTTCATGCTTGTGCAATGAGTTATCTGCTCACACAAGGCTTCGCTGCTGCAGTGTGAGATACCTGTGTGCTGGCTCTAGTGCTGGGTTTGAATTCTGTTTCACCCCATGATCACTGCGGCTAAAGTTTGGTGTGATTAAACACCTCACTAAATTTGAATTCGGTCACAAATGAAGTGGAGATGACATCAGTATTTTAGAAATAGAGATCTGTTAAGGAATGTCTTCAGACCAAACCCAGACAAAAGGACAGTGGCATACCTGGAATCTGGCTGTCCTCTCAAATCCTACAGGATATGGTCTGAGTGAACAGTATCACCAGAAACAACATGCTCCTTAGGGAGGTAAGGGCCAAGTCATGTCAAGATAGAGCCTGCCTTCCTGTGTGGTGCCCTGCTACCAATATGCTTCTATGTTCTTGCAAAGTGAAAGGATACACTTCCCTGGTGGGCCAGGGGCTATGATTCTACACTTTCAATGCACAGCATCTGGGTTTGATTTTTGGTCAGAGAGCTAGACTCCAGAAGCTCTAACTAAGAGTTCACAAGCCACACCTAAAAGATTCCACGTTTATTTGGTGCTGCCAAATAAATAAAATTTTTTTTAATGTAAAAGGAGAATTCAATCTACTCTAGCCATGGATTTTTATGGAGTCTTTTCCCAAGAAATCATGACCCTCCTGAACTGTTGCAAGAAAGCACTTGCTAGGTTAGTGAGAGGATCCAACAAAATAGAAATAATGCATACCAACTTCTTCATTTGCATTTATATGCATTTATTCAAATGCATTTTTATGCACTTGGCATATAATAAATAACTTAAAATTTACCTAAAATTATCAATATAATTAATATGATTTTCATATGTTTTATGTCCAGTGGTTAATTCATTTAAGTCCTTTGTCCAGTTCAACTGGTTATCAGAAAATAGAGATGAAAGAGGCATGTAGGGACTATTTTTAATAACCTCCCTCCCCATGGCCAAGTTAATTCTCCAGCCATCAAAGATTTTCACATTTTATAGTTTACTATTATTGGTAGCTCTACAGCAATATTCCTTAATTCTTCCCTTGGATAGCACAAGAAAATATTTCTTATGTCTACCAAATTTTCTCTGAATACAATTTTAACATGTTACTTTTTAATGCTTATAGAGATATAAAATTGGATACTAATCAAAACACAGGAGCTTACCCCTCCCCACATGTCATTATCTAGACTCTTAGGTACATGCTGCTACTAAGTTGCCACAATTCTTATTCAGGCTAAAAAACCTACTTCACATGCATGGAAGTAGGCATTTTACTTTACTGATTTTCCATCAATTTATCCTTTCATTATTCCAGTCTTTTCACTTTTAATTTATAATGTTTTGCCAAATTTGGATATAATACTTTAGAAGTTTTGACCACTGTGAAGGATAATGAAAGAATTATTTCTTAGCATTTAAATAATGTATTGTATGTATTTTATATCTTCCATATAATAATAGTTATAATATTATATGTATTATAAAATGTTATATTAAATATCATATTTTTAAAAGCAAGTATGCCTTTAGTAATCATGTGCTGGCCACACATTCACATGGGTTTCATTAGCTCAAGTCTGAGTTTATCAATATAGTGTGTTACATTGAATTGAATATTTAACTTGAATGTTTAATTTTCACTTTAATGGAGTCTACAACTAGCATCCAAAACAAAAAGCATAAACAAAAGAGAAATTTTAAATGCAGTTAAATGATTGAGAAGAAATCAAAACTGTACTTGAGAAAGTATCCAAATTCCACTGTAACAACCTAGATCTAAGAAGGAAGAGAAATGAAATGGGAAAGCATTCATCTTGATTTCTCTGACGTGTAGCAAATCCCTGGAGAGAGAAGCTGTTTAAAGGAATTCAAAAATCAAAACACTTCATTTACCCAACCTTTAGGTACAATTGGAAAATAACCTTAGTTAAAAGGAAACCAACTTTGACTTTTTGGCTGATCTGAGGGCAACTTAATTTTGTAAATGTGTTTTAGATACAAAAGCTTTAATTCTACCCAAATGATCTTTTGTCTCTTAAATAAGTGGAGAATCGAATTAAATCATAGTTCTTAAGAATATGAGTCTTAGTTCTAATGAAATTTGAATCTGAGACTTGCTGTCATATGAACTCAGGGAGCCTCCTATAGTCTGCAAAATCTAATCAGCTCCTGGAAAAATAAATGCATTCAGGATTACTTTTTTTAAGTCAAAATTTGAGGTGGATGAAAAAAGAAAAATTCCAAATACTCCCAGTAATCATAGAAACAAATCTCAAGATACTTTAGAAACAATTTTTTTAACTTGCAATGTAGTCCCAGGTCACTAAGGGAACAAAATAACATCACTGTGTTTTATTATTTAATTGTTCAAAGGCATTGGAAAAAAATATCTTATATACTCCACAGGCTCACCTCATTCCTCTTTGCATTGGCAGATTAAACACACTTGACAATGACTACATCACACACAATTAGAAACTGGGTTAAGATTCTTGAAGATGCTGTTAAAGAAAAAGAAAGGAATGTTGGAACAAATTTATAACCAGATCAAAACAGCAAGAAATATCTAAAATTCTTCTTCCATAGTGAAAATGAATGAGCATTTGATATATGGCCAAGGAAAAAAGGTCATTACAAATTTCAGTACTGACTTGCAGAAGGATGCAGTATAGCAGAGGCTTCCCTGATAGCCCAGAGAGTGAAGCGTCTGCCTGCAATGTGGGACACCTGGGTTTGATCCCCAGGTCAGGAAGATCTCCTGGAGAAGGAAATGGCAACCAATTCCAGTACTCTTGCCTGGAAAATTCCACGGACAGAGGAGCCTGGTACCCTACAGTCCATGAAATCTCAAAGAGTTGCACACGACTGAGCAACTTCACTCCATAGTATAGCAGAAGAATGAAAAGTCATTATTATGCATATTGAAGAATATTTTTCAGTGCTATAATTAAAAAGCAGTATTTCTTTATATAATTCACCTGGTCATCCTCTTTATATAAGTCCTGTCTGATAATAAAATCTCAAAAAGAGGTGTTTTGTATAATTCACCTTTATATTTCTATTTTCTGAAATATTATCTACCTTATAGATAATTCTCAATACATGCTTATTAAATTAACAGTAATATTTCATATTGATATCTGAAATTCTAAAGAGTGTAAATACCTTAATATAAAAAAATAGGGATACTTGAAACCAGAAAGCTTGGGTTCTAACTTTTCAACAAATTAATTGTATGTCCGTTCTGTATTAAATAAGAATAATAAAAGAGAAATACAGTAAAAGTGTAAATGACTCAAAAAAATTAGTGAAATGATAAATTAAAATGTGATGCACCTAGAATAATAGCATGCAACCTGAATAAGAATTACATAATAAGGAACAAAATATAGTTATTTGTCTAAATTAGAAATAGATCATTTGTCATGAAAATATCTACTCTTTCTGGGCTGAAGTTTTGGGACACTTTCAGTTTTGAAATCTTGAGGGAACCTCTTATCATAAAGACCAGCCACAATAACCCAAATCAGCTGTTAGAAGCATGGAAGCATGAAGGAAAGGGGTGAAATATAAAATACCGACAGCATCTTGCTTATTTTTGCTAGGGAAAGCTGTTTCTAAAGAATTGTAGGATTGTAGGTTTGTGGTTAATTTTTTGAAATTATTTTGTTTTGATTATCTGTAATTTATAATTTCTCAATAATAACTACATTACTTATCTAAAAAGCAAACACAAAGGCATTTAAATAGGGATAATTATTGGAAGCACCCCCATCTGTTAAACAGAAGGGACTTTATTGCTAAGCAAGGAAAAGGCAGTGCTATGCAGACCATCTTTTCAATATAGAGCATTAATACAAGTTAGGTGTAGATTTGCAGAGAGTTTTCTGGACTGGCAGAAATAACAACTATTTACCAGTATCTATGCCCTCCTCTTTTTCCAGATATGTGGAAGAATCACACTTCTCCACCCTTTGGAAACGAAACATGGCCAAATGATTTGTTCTGGTGAATAAAATAAAAACAGAGGTCATGAGTGGCACCTCTGGGTAGAAGCATTAAGAGCTGATATGTGACTCTGCTTGTTTTCTTCCTCAGTTCCTGACAAAGAGGCCAAGTTTTGGACATGGTGTAGCATAAGATGGCAGTGTTACTCAGCCTGGGTCATGAGATTGGTGTGTAGAAGACTATTGGTCCCGCAGCAGACACTATGTGACCAAGAAATAAACCTTTGGAAGGTAAGCCACAGAGTCAGGGTGTTGTCTGTAACTGCATCAGCAAGACTTAGCTGATTAATGTAGTAGGCGGATGTCAGAGCCCAAAATATAAAAGGTTTGAATGTGGAATGAGACCTTTAAAAGTGGCTAAAGTGAAAAACCAATAGATAATCTATGGCAGGGATCAAGAGTAAAGGATTCTTGGCTTACCTGATAAAGTGAGTTGTGAATCATATGGTACAAATCAGCCCACGTTTGAATTCAAGCTTTGCTACTGGTCAGTGTAGTTTTCGGCAAGGTTACTCCACATCTCTGTCTATTATCCCACTTGTAAAATAGAAATAATAATCTAAGTATAGACTCGGGTTATGTCTCTCTTGAAATGATATCTAAAGAGTTTAGTACAGCTGATCCTCCATGCATTTTTCCTTCTTCCCATGTTTTCCTTCATTAATATGAGTACCTATCACATTCCAGGAAAGGAGAGGTAATATTCTAGGCTCTAAGCCTACAGCAATGGGCAAAACAAAAAAATCTCTGTCCATACACAGCAATGAGATGCAAAAAGCCACACATTCAATTAGAGGAATTAGATATCAGTGATTTCCCTCTGGAGATATTCAATACGATCTTCCTTTAAAAGCTTTTTTAACATTCAGTATAATATGTAGACTAGACGAAAAATTTACCCTTGTAAGACCAGACTGCCAGTTGTAGAAAAATAAGAAACGGTACCTACACCTTCAGCTATATAGCTACAGCCTCAGTTCCTGGCGCAGAGCCTAACCAAAAGCAGAAATGCTGTAACATCTTACTGCATGAGTGACTAAATGAATGAACAAATTAAGTATACACCAACACAAAGAAGAGAATAAAATGTGATCATTGTGGCCTATGTTATTCCTCTCATTCATGCACTCATGCATATAACACTCAAGCTCTGCTTTGGGTGTTGAAGGTGGAGCAGTGAATGAAAGTAAGTCCTATCACCACTGAGCTTACTTACACTCTCTAGGTCATTAAAGTTAGTGTTGATGACAGGTTGGTGGGTGGGCCCATTTTTGTTGTGAAAATCAGCCTATTCAGTGATCCCACTTCAGTAGACTGTGGTAAATTGGAGTGTCATCAGAGATTAGTCTAAATACTTATAAAATAGTTGGCAGAATAGCATAAGATTTACTGTGTCTATGGTTTCATTTTTTAAAAAAAATAAGTACTCAGATTTGCATTCAAACTACATTGCTACATCTGTCATTTGTTTCCACATTATTAGCCCATGTGTTAGTAATTAAGAATGCTTTGGCTGGAGAGGAAAAATGATTAATCAGGCTTGTTCTCCTAACAGTGACTTAATCTTCTGCTTTTGTTGGAAATAAACAATGACAAAAGCAAAGAGTTAAACCTTAAAGTAAACTATATGGTGCCTTGGTAAACAAGTCAACTGTTTCAACATAAATTGTGGGGTGGGGTGGGGGTGGGGTAGTGGGAAGGAATGATTAAACTGCATACATTTTATGTCCTACAAATAAGTGAGTTATTGTTCTGCCCTGGATGCTAGTTATGGAACTTCCTGATAGGGTCTTGTTTGCCCCATACATTCTCATCTGCTTTGCAAAGATGGCAGAATACTGAGTATAAAAGCCAGAGAAGGCAGACAGTTTCTACCCATTTTTATTCCAAAAGCATTGTAAAGTTAGTATAATATATAGAGTGACTTGGCCACTATTTCTACTAAATATTTTTAACATTTAAAAATTACATTTATATTGAAATAGAAGAGATCTAATCCAGACTTTAAAATATTTTCATATTCCCTGGAGAAGGAAATGGCAGCCCACTCCAGTATTCTTGCCTGGAGGATCCGCATGGACAGAGGAGCCTGGTGGGCTACAGTCCATAGGGTTGCAAAGAGTCAGACACAACTGAAATGACTTAGCATGCAGTCAAGGACCTACTGGACAGCACAGGGAACTCTACTCAGTACTCTGTAATGACCTATATGGAAAAAGAATCTAAGAAAGAATGGATATATGTATAGCTGATTCACTTTGCTGTACAGCAGAAACTAACACAACCTTTTAAAGCAAATATACTCCAATAAAAATTTTTTTAAGGAAAAAAGCAAAAAACAAAGAAAGCAACCTACTGACTGGGAGAAGACATTTGCAAACCATATATCCAATAGCAGTTAAAATCCAAAATATATAAAGACCTTGTACAACTAAATAACAACAACAACAAAAATTAGCCAAAAAAATATATATATATATATATTTTCGTAAACATAAAATCTGCTAGATGGATGTAGCTAAAAGACTTTTGGCGAAGTGCCAAAACTCTGTATTTATATAGTAATATTCCAAACAGCAAAATATTGGGTTGGCCTCAAAGGTTATTTGGACTTTTCCATAATAGATTATGGAAAAATATGAATGAACTTTTAGGCCAACCCAATATTACTGGGAGATTAAATAAGGTCCATACTCAGTGTTTAGCCCATGCATCACACAAAATGCATTGAACATTTTCAATATATGTTAGCTATTTTTATGGTCATTAAGGTTTCTCTTTAATTATAGGAAAAAGAATACACTAACATAAAAAGAAGTCATGTATCTTACCCATAATCAGAAACTGAATAACTATTAATCAGAACTGAATTACCTTTTGATGACTCCTACAGCAATATAATAACATTAAGAACTTTATTATTACTATTATAACAAAGTAAGTTTAGCAGTAATACTTATTTTGCCACAATCATTAAATTTCCAATCTCTAGTAACAAAAGACTTTTAAAATCTCCATCTTCTCGCTCTGCATATGAAACATCATATTCCAATCTTCAGTCTTACTTGTAGGGATGTTAAGTTTGCTGCTTTCACCATTTTTTTTTAATGTACAAGTGTAAACTTACTATGGAACTGTGAGAAAAGCTACAAATCAATATCCTTCATATCAAAATTACCTGCTGGTGTCTGATTCTAAGTAATGCAATGGATGAGGGGGCTAGAGGCATCTCTACAAGCCTTGTCATCTCCAAAGCAAGGCTTCACGCCACAGAATCTAAGGAGTGAAAGTGAAAGTCAGTCATGTCGGACTCTTTGCAACTCCATGGACGGTAGTCCACCAGGCTCCGCTGTCCATGGGATAAACCAGGCAAGAATACTGGAGTGGGTAGCCATTCGCTCCTCCAGGGGATCTTCACTCATCTGGGTATGGGTCTCCCACATTTCAGGCAGATCCTTTACCATCAGAGCCACCAGGGAAGTCCGGAAGAAAGTAAACCAAGACAATACTCCAGCATTGATACAGTCCAGAACCTTAAACTTTCTGGGTGCAGTAATTCAGCACTGACAGCTTTAGATCATTTGCCCAACTTGAGTAAGCCACTGTCTACTTGTCATGGCTGTTGTAAAAAAAGGTGAAAACCTGAGCCCAGCATCAGCTTGACATGCTATCCTGATTTCCCCCAAACAGAGATACTACAGATTTGCTCAATTATCTCTGGGGGTTGAAAATGGTATTTGCCAATGCATCAACTACAAGACAGAGAAGGCAATGGCACCCCATTCCAGTACTCTTGCCTGGAAAATCCCATGGACGGAGGAGCCTGGTGGGCTGCAGCCTATGGGATCGCTACAAGTCGGACACGACTGAGCAACTTAACTTTCACTTTTCACTTTCATGCATTGGAGGAGGAAATGGCAACCCACTCCAGTATTCTTGCCTGGAGAATCCCAGGGACGGGGGAGCCTTGTGGGCTGCCGTCCATGGGGTTGCACAGAGTCGGACACGACTGAAGTGACTTAGCAGCAGCAGCAGCAACTATAAGAATAGTCGTTTACAAAATTCTACTGTACAGAAGACTCAATCCCTGAAGATAAGAGAAATCAAAATTCAGAAGAAGCATGTTATTGTGTCTGCCCATCAAAATGTATTTCGAATAAAACTTCAGCACTTAAGTACAAAGAGATTAAAGCAAGTTCTTGAAGACTAGAATTCCACAGAATTAGGTCTGAAACATAATTTTCTACTTGGGCTCATTCATTATTGAAAAGCATCAGCAACCTCGATAAATATTTCCCATGCCTATGTTAAATAGGTACAAGAAAACAATAAGTAAGATATATATTAGGGAAGAAAATTGCAATGTCATTGTCTTAACATTTCAAGACTTGTATTGAAATGTTAACTTTAGCTTTGAAGATAGTTTCCAAATATTGTTAGGTCTGAAAAAATATTATTTAGCCACAAACTACCTAGTAACCTTGCCCACAGCTATAATGAATATTATATGCCTCCCTACCCCTACCTGCCTCCCTCTACCATCTGGATTTTTTTTACTCATTCCCCATATCAATGTGTTAACCTAAATAGACAAGAGAACCTGTATCGCTATAGGCATTAATAGTTCTAATTTCAGACTATTTGCCTCTTTATATTTTTCAAAATTGACACTTTTTTTGCTATTCTGATATTTGATCCCCTTGTTTTCCCATCATTCATCCTCTTCTTTTCTTTTTATATTTGTTTTTTGGATTTTCTCAATAAATTGCATTTACTTTCAGTTTCTGGTACTTCTTTTTTGTACCTTAAAATTTCCATTTTTCCATCTCACTCTCATAGTTTATTTTCCATGACCCGCCTTCTCTAAATTGATCCCTGGATTTTGCATCTAACTACTTTAGTTACCTAAGACCTTAAGACCCCAGTGAATACCTTGGAAATTCCACTATCTCTGGCTTTTGCCATGTAGATAAAATCCACTGATTTGAAATAACAAGAACACAAGCCTCTGTTCAGAGAGTTCAGCACCAACACTGACCAACCAAACATTGATCCAAAAGCACAGAAAAACTTACTACATTTTTATTAGTGTTTAGGCTGTTTTCCATTAGCACAGCTCTGCTTTCTTTTATGCTTTGCATATTTGGACCAGCAATTATTTTCATAAGTATACTAGCTGCAGCTTATTAAAATTAAATGCAAAAACCTATCACCCATATCTTGGTTTCTAATATCCTCTCCAATAAAAAGAACCAGAAATTCTTTAGATGTGGGTTGCTTTTAGGGCTACAGTAAGAAACATAAAAAAGTGAGACTGAACCATTTATAGTGCCAGAAAATGAAAAAGAAAATCTAAATTAATGGTGCTATGTTAAAGGGACACAGAACCCAACTAAAAGAGTTCCCAGTGGCCAAAAAGAAATCGCTGAGCAAAAAATAAAATAAGTAGTATTGGATTATAATCCAAAAATGTAAAATAAGTATCCATGAGTTCATTGTTGCTGTTCAGTCACTAAATTGTGTCCAACTCTTTGTGATCTGATGAACTCCAGCATGTCTCTGCTTCTCTGTCCTTTGCTATCTCCTGGAGTTTGCTCAAACTCATGTTCATTGAGTCAGTGATGCTTTCCAACCATCTCATCCTCTGTCACCCTCTTCTCCTCTTGCCCTCTGTCTTTTCCAGTGAGTCACCTCATCAGATGAGTCCATAAAAAATGATTAATTGATAAATAAATGAGGAAAGACAAGTCTTCTATACATGAGAATCCCAAATAATTTATGTACCTACTCTGCCCTCAAGGAAGAGGAGAATAAATCTCTGCTATTTAGGCATTAGCTGTGACTTCCTACCAAAGAGTGCAGTATGAAAGAGGGGAGACAGAGGAACTTGACAATGGAGAAAACTGACACACACTTCCTCAGCCAGAATCAACATCATTATCAACAGTGATGTTGTATTGTTATTAGCATACACTCTTGACATGATGTGATGAAATAGCACTTTACTTTTATTGTCTTCTTCTGTATATATATATATGATTCTAGTCTAATTGTGAAAAAAAAAATCAGACAAATTCCAGTAGAAGGGCATTCTAAACAAACAAACAAAACCTGAACAGTACTCCTCAAAACCACCAAGGTCACCAAAAGGAAGGAAAATCTCAGACATTGTCACAGCCAAGGAGAACACAGGAATCCAAGAAGACATGATAAATAAATATGATGTCTTGTATGGCAACTTGGAACAGAAAAGGGACATTCGGTAAAAACTAAGGAAGTCTGAATAAGGTATAGATTTTAGGTAACAGTCATGTATCAATATTGATGCATTTATTGTAACATACATACTATATCAACACAAGATGTTAAATATGGGGGAAACTCTGAGAGGGATGTATGACTGATGCTGTACTGTCTTCCAGATTTTTCTCTCATTCTAAACCTAATATACATTTAAATCTAGAAAATAAGTTCTATTTACAAATTGCTGCACTACCAATCAAGAATGAAGAGAACAAGAAGATTTTTAGGAGTCGTCACTGGGAGACAATTCAGAGCAGAAAAGAGGCATCTGCAACAAAGATGGAGATGTCCCAGGAGTATGGGGCTAGTTTGCAGAGAGTCTGTACTTTGATGAAAAAGAGGTTACTGCCTGCGCTCTCCCATGGGAGGCGCATCAGGGCTGGCCTTCCGTCTACAGCACTCCCCCCATGTCCTGCTTCACAGCTCAGCGTTACCTTCACATTCTCAGAGCAGCTTTTGCAGACCTTCACATGAGGTTGGGTCTCCCAGTATTGCTCCTCAGCACCTTCTACCTTTCTTTCACATCATATTTTTAAAGGAATTGTTTAATACCCTTTCTCATGAGGCTGTAATCTCCATCAAGGCAGCTAGTATGGAGGTCGGTAAACACTAAACTTACACTTCTGTGTTCACTAATAGCTTAATAAGGTGACTTTAAAGGGAAGTCATGCCCATGTGGAAGGTGAATGGCCTAGGGATAATTCCAGATTTAGATGTGTGAGGCACAGAAATTTCAAAGTATTGGAAATCTCCATTTGGTTTGACCAACCAACTAAGTGCTTTGTTTAAGATATGACATTTGTAGTGAAAAACACCTGCAAAAAATTGTGGTAGCCAGTCTTGGCTAGGAAGGAAAGTATTTGGACTTCAAAAATGGAACAACTGAAATCTACAAAATTTTATAATAATAAAAATTTAATAGTGGCCATCACTTATTTAGTAGTTTATACTGGGCACTGTGTTAAGCACTTTGAAAGTTGTTTTGTTTAATCTTCACAAAAACCCTGTGATGATAATAGCTAGAAAATATCCAGCACTTGCTCTCTTCTAAGCACTTTATACATATTAGCTCATTCAATCATCCCCAAGATTCTATGAGATCAGCATTATTATAATTGCTATGTAATAGAGGATGATACCAAAGTACATAAAAGTATAATGACTAGCCCAAAGTAACAGAAAGCCACAGAGCTTGGATTTAAAAACAGAAGAGAAAGAAAAAGGAATCTTGGTTCTTAATCAGTTTCCTATGTTGCCTTACCATTCACTGCTAGACTAACATTTATTTTCTAAATTTTTCAGATTAAAAAAATTAAAAAAAGAACTGAATATCAGGGATACTAAGTTATTTGCAACAAATCACATCAGAAGTAACACCAACCCAGACTCCAGGCCCTGTCTGTCAGGTTCTTAGTCATGTACTTCATAGTATCTTGACATAATAGTTTTTTGCAAGACAAGATATTCACATACTTACCACATATTGTGTAAGTCATTCATTTTGCTGTGTACTCTAAATTTACCTCATTCAAGTTTAAATCTGTGTCTTCTACTTGAAAGTCTTAAATAGGGTCAGTACACCTTACTGAACCAATAAGCTTGACCTTATTCATATCCATTGGACCCTTCAAAAAATAAGTTAATGGTTTTCTTAGTCTTCTCCTTTCAGGACTTGTGTTCTACTAGTACTAATTACCATTGCATTTATCCCTTTCATCCTTTGTATTTACCAGAGCCTGGACTACTCTGGTGGTTTTAGTTTGTCCTATAAGAAAATGAAGTAGGTCAGACAGAGAAGATGTATCATATGACTTCCCTTATATGTGGAATCTAAAAAGGAGTGATATAAATGAACTTATAGGACAGAGAGAGATTCAGAGAATTAGAAAATGAATTTATGGTCGCCAGCAGAGAAGGGATAGTTAGGGACTTTAGGATGGTCATGTACACCCTGCTGTGTTTAATATGAATAACCAACAAGAACCTATTGTATAGCATACGTTCTGCTCAATGTTATGTGGCAAAGCTTGGATGGGAATGGAGTTTGGGGGAGAATGGATACATATATATGTATGGGTGGGTCCCTTTGCTCTTCACCACAAAGTATGAAGGGAAGTGAAGTGGAAGTCACTCAGTTGTGTCTGATTCTTTGTGACCCCATGAAATATACAGTCCATGACACATTGTTAATCAGCTATAGCCCAATACAAAATTAAAAGTTCAAAAAAAAGTATAAAGGGAAAAAAAGAGAATGATATAAAATTATATGCTATATTCAAATCACCCATGATATATGGCTTTGATAAAAGGACAAACTTAATGTCAGCTTTATTTCCCATACATTTTCAGTGATTTATTTTAGACTCACCAGTGGCTAAATGTCTCAGGAAAAAAAAAATTTTCTGTCCCATAAAACATTTCACTTGTACTAATACTAGGTAACCTCGTATAGGCTCATTTTAACTTCTAGAGTGAAAGAGGAATTTCTGTTTATTTTTGTATTATTCATGGTGTCTAGAACTATGCCTGGTTTGCTGTAGGTGTTCAATGAAGGTCTGCTTTATGAAAGATGTTTAAAGATTGCTGAGGAGAGAGTCCTTCCTCTTATTGATGGATGGCTCCATGTTATACAATTGAGTGACCTCCATGTTCCTTTCCTCAGATTAGCACCATATAACAGATGGTAGCAGTGGGTAAATGTCCAGCAAAATGAATCAGCTCTATGTGTACCATATAATCCCTTCCTTCTGGGTTTCTTTCCCATTCGGGTCACCATGGATCATTAAGTGGGGTTCCCTTTGCCATACAGTTTGCTCTCATTAGTTATCTATTTTACACATAGTATCATTTATATTATTTATGATTATTGAGTTGAATAAACTGTTGCCTCAAATGACTTGCTGATGCTTTTTTTGTGCAATCCATTATCACACAATATACATGATATTCAATTTAACAAACATTGGACAAAAGAAAATAAAATAGATAATCTCACTTTCCTTCTCACCTCTATCACTTGGTATATAACTTTAGAGAAAATAATTAGCTTCTCTGAGTCTCAGGCCATTCACCTTTAAAATGAGGAGAATAAGATTAGTCACTTTACAGAATCACTGCAAGGACTGTATAAGATAATCAATATGAATTACTTAGCACTGTGTCTGGCACATAAGTTCTCAATAAGTGTTTCTTAAATCATTTTAATAGGTATTAAGCAATATAAAGATATCACATTTAGAAACTATAGATAGGTAGGCCTACATTGGTTGTTTATAATATACATTGGAAGGACTGATGATTAAGCTGATGCTCCAATACTTTGGCCACTTGTTGAGAAGAGCCAACTCATTGGGAAAGACTGTGATGCTGGGAAAGATTGAGAGCAGGAGGAGAAGGGAGCAACAGAGGATGAGTGAGATTGTTGGGTGGCATCACTGACTCAAGGGACATGAGTTTGAGCAAACTCCCTGGGATATTGAAGGACAGGGAAGCCTGGCCTTCTGCAGTCCATGGGGTTGCAAAGAGTCAAACACAACTGAGTGACTGAGCAACAAAAATAATATACATGTGGATCTAATGACAGTGATTCTGTTGATAATGGTGTGGGAAACTCACAGGTCTAGGGAAATGAGAAGAAGACTACATCAGGAAAGAGCAAATAAGAATTCCTATGAAAGATCATTTATTGGCATAGGGACTTAATGTCTGTGTCCTGAAAGGGCTTCCAAAGTTAGGACATGCCCGTAGGAGACCTCTGAATTCCTCTCCTCTCTTGCTCACTAAACCTTCCCCTTGGCCTCCTCTGCCTTGGCTTCCTGGCCTACTGCATACGATACGAATTCTTTTATAGAATGGTGTGGGCTTGTTTGTTCAGGCTTCATTCTTAGGTAAGAAATTCCAAATATGCTGCACTTTTCAAGCAATCTGTAGACACTGGAATAATAGAGAGGACTGTGTTGTTCAGCCAAAGAATAGCTTTTTCTTTTGCTTTTATCCATCAAAGAATGAATACCATCTGAGCTGAACTGAAATGCCTGAGTCACTGTTAAGTCACACATTCTAAGCATTTTTCCAGGACCATGAAGGAAGATATGACTGCTGACTTAGAAAAAGCAAGGGAAAATTAGGTGCTATTAAAAATATGGAAATATTTTAACGATTCTTCTGCAATTTCATGTTATTGCTGAGCATGGACATGTCTGATTAGGTAGATCTTTATCATGTTTATAGAACATTTATTTCTATGGCATAAACATGCAATATAGAATATTACACATTTAAAAATTAAAACATGAGGAAACTATATTTAATGATGTGAACAATGATATTTTTCAGTCAAAAGTTTCAGTGGGGTTTTAATTTTTATTTTGTACTTTTTCAAATTGTCAACAACAAACATGTATTGAATGCAGATACTATACTACTTTGACTGTTGCTCTCTGTCACTTTGACATTTGTTCAAGAGAAAAACAAAGTGAGAAATTGTGAAAGAAATGACAAAAATTAGCCATGCCCAGAGGGGAAGAAAAAATTCAAAATTTAGGCTTTATTGAGGATGGCCAATATATTAATACCATCTCTAAAATGTATATAAAGGTAAATTAAATTTCTTGGTAATTGAGCTGAAATAAGTGCAGGCTAGCTCTAAATAAATGGAAAAGAAGTGTTCTGGAGGTAAAAAGAAAAGTTTTTAAGGAAGAGAAAGTATCTGTGTATTGTAGGTTGCTCTCCCCATTGGTTTTCTATATGCAGGGGAGACATAGCATATGAGGAACATTTTATTCAGCAGAAATTTTTCTATCAGGGAAACTACATTTTCTTGGGAGAGATAACTTGATAGGTGCAAGGATATACTTTGAAGAGCCTGTTCTGTACCAAAGTCTCCATTAAACTGAAGAACAAAGGGAAGACGTGAAAAGGGGCACAGAAATAGATATGGTAGAAATCTTCTGGCCTGCAATTTGACACTGAAACACCAATTACCAATGATAATAATAGTAATAACATATGCATGTTCAGTTACTTCAGTCATCCGACTCTGCCACCTCAAGTACTGCATCCCGCCAGGGCTACTTGGGATTCTCCAGGCAAGAACTCTGGAGCGGGTTGCCATCCCCTCCTCCGGGGGATCTTCCTGACCTAGAGTCCCCTGCATCTCCTGCATTGCAGGTGGATTCTTTACCGCTGAGCCACTGGAAAGCCCGTCTACCACATGCCAGGCTTCATACTAAGTCCATTATGTATGTTAAATCATTTAATTTTCCTAACTACTATATACTATTGGATTCACAAACCCTTGTTCTGAGGGGTTAGTAGTTTGGATTTTTTTGTGTAGATGCAGGTACCTGGACACAGAAATAAATATGGGGAAAGAATCCTGGTGACCACAGAAAACCAGGGGAGATTCCTGAAGTGTTACACATTTGGGATGAGTTGGATCTAAAAGAGAAAGGAGGTTCAAACTGGTATGAGGGATGCACTTATCTGAAAAAAAAATTCTGGCTGGAGAATAACCAAAGGAGAAATTTTGCCCAGTTTTCCCACTAGGAGAGACAAAGGGGTCTGCTGAAAAGAATATTGGCTTTGGAATCAGGCAAACATGCATTCCAGTATTTACTCTGTCCTCCACTGAGTGTATGACCTTGGGCAAATCAGTTAACTTCTTTAAACATCAGTTTACCTACATGTGGGTCTGGCTTGTGTGCATACTCTGTGTAAGCACAGAGGACCTGTGCTTCAAAGGACCCCTCCCTTGGTTTAATGCTCTACTATCATCATCTTGAAATTTTTAATAATTTTGAACAAAGGTTTGCACATTTTCTGTTCACATCAGCTATGCAAGTTTTGTAGACATCCTGACTATCTACAAAATGAGAATGGCAATCCAGACTCATTGATCAGCATGAAATGACCTGTACTTAAGACCCATAAAGGAAGCTGGACTCAGAATTACTATTTTAAATTTAAGCCACAGAACAACAAAGGCCAATGTATTTGTAGGCTCCAGGTTATCCTTTGTCAGAAAAATTGATGGGAGGAGAGAGAAAAGAAGAAAAAGACCACGATTATGGTTGCTCAGCTGGACACTTATGTTCAGCTATAGAAATGAGGATATTTCTCTAGGTACTCAGATCATATAACCAGAACATTCCATAAATAAAATACTATATTATTGCAGAGATTTATTTTCTGAACTACAAACTCTATACCAGGAGAATTTTGCAAATGGTAATTACATAAATCCTACTCCTACTCAAGGTTATGGAAATATAGTCTCCAAAATCATACTTGTTAATGAGGCCTTGAGAATTGAAGAAGCATTAAGTAGGTCAGCTCAATTCAAATCACTTAAGTCATCAAATCTACTTTTAAAATTTAATAGGTATTAAGTCTCTGTAGTCTATAGCAATACCACCCTGAAAATGCCCAATCTCGTCTGAGTCTCAGTATTTTGGAGAAATGCATCGTGAATGGAGATGAAAATAAGTCATGAATATAATAACTTTTTAAAAATGGGTGGGAACCTAGAGAGAATTTTGTGTGTTCTGACTTTACACTGTCTAGAGAGCTAAAAACACTTTCAGCAATGTAACTAGTTAGAGACAGGTTAGAAACTAGGATCCACATCTCCTTTTTGCCAACTCAGCTCTCTTTGGCGAGTTTTAGCAGGTCACCAATGTAGTACAAAATGACCTTGGGCAAAAGAGAAAGGCAATCACTCCACTGTGCATTATTCAACAATATGCTCTAAAGAGCTCACACTTAGAAGTTACAAGTGTTCCCAAAGTCTGATGCAATTTGTCATTCTCTGGTGGCTCAGCTGGTAAAAAATCCACCTGCAATGTGGAAGACCTGGGTTCATTCCCTGGGTGGGGAAGATCCCCTGGAGAAGGGAATGGCTATCCACTTCAGTATTTTGGGCTGGAGAATTCCATGGACTGTATAGTCCATGGAGTCGCAAAGAGTCAGACACGACTGAGTGACTTTCACTTCACTTCACTTCACTTCATTCACTGTACGTGAATACCAATCCTTCTAGAAATAAACCTTAACTCATTTCAACAAATCAATTCTATAACAGGAACAAAAATGTTGTAGGAAAAAGTGCAGCTTTATTTTCACAAGGGTTTGAATTGGTCACATCCTATTTTAGTGGAGATGGAATATAGTATATTGACTAAACCTAGGACTTGAGATGGTAAGGGTGAGGTTGGGGAAACCTATCCACTCACCTCTTGGTAACTCTACTTCTTTTTCTATAAATTAGTGACAATAATATAATAATAACTGAAAGCAAAGAAAGATATTCTCTATGTAAAGTATTTAACCTAATGTTAAGCTTTAAACTGAATACCTAAATAACTTTATACCTAAATACCTAATACCTTGAACCTAATACCTAAAGTATTTAACCTAATGCCCCACAGTAAGCTCTCAATAAATGGAAAAACTTATAGTATTATCTTTCTTATTCTCACCAATAATGGCAGCAGTGAGAGTAGCTGAAGTATCATAGTTCTGAAGAGTCCTGGTAACCAGAATAAACCATCCAGAGATTTAAATTCATGTGGGTAGTTGAGATAACTCAAGCTATGCAAACAAAGAACTCCCATATATATAGTCCAAGGAAGAACCAGGTATGACCATTAAACTTAAATAATTCATTGTGTTCAAGTTTCTCTCTGCAGTTTATTTTACCCTCCTGTCTGAATCTGAAACATGATTAACCATTGTAGATTTAATGGATTTTTAAAGCAACTAATAGTATTCAGACATATGTTTTCTATAATGTAAATATAAATGCAGCCAATGGCAGTTTGAAAAATTCCATACTGTTTGGGTAGCTGTCTCACCAACTTTAATATTTAACTCAAAATTCAGGAATCATGAGGGTATACTGGGGTGTTTGTAAAAGGGCTGAAATTCATTCAATGTTTTCATACTGTTTTTAAAATTTTATAAATTGCAAGATCATCAAAATGAGTGAAGTTTAGATAATAGTAGAACATCAAATTCTCTTTCCTAATTTTGATAACTTTACTCTGGTTAGGAAATACATTCTAAATTATTTAAGGGCAACAGTCATCACCTCTGCAACTGACACCAAAAGAGATCAGAAAAATAAAATGTGTACTCACAGAGAACAAGGTATTAAGCAGGCTAACAAGGTAAAATGTTTCCAGTAGGAAACTGCAGCTATGGACAAATGGGTGCTTTGCTAAGTTGCCATAGAAGTAGCATGTTTTAAAGGATGTTCAAAAATATAGAAAGTGAAGAAGGCAAAATATATACAAATAAATATAGGTATGGAAAAAAATGGTAGGGTATACAATGACATTTTAATTGTTATCGCTGGGTAATTTTTATTTTTTCATTACACTATTCTGGATTCATTCAATAAAATAAGGAGGAAAATCCACAAGATATGTCAGTTTTAAGCTACAAGAGAAATGGAACTTTAAGATATTGAACCATGTTTCATAAAGTGAAGTGAAATATAATTTCTTATATTTCAGAGTATCACATACCTAAAAGGGGTAGAGTCAGGATTGCATTTTAATGAATTTTAAGCCCCCAAAAGCTGACTCTCTGACCCATGACTGTTTCATGTGGAAAGATGAATTTAGTATAAAGCTTTGCTGCTTTATTTGTAATAGATTTAATTAACTGAAAAGTTTTATATAAAAATCAGTAGGCCCTAGTTATAGACATATCAGTGTTTATGACACAGTCCCTATCTTGTTATTTATTCTTAGTGGTGTCGCTATGGGGATCTTATATCAGATTGTCTAAACATTTGACAAATTTCTCAGAAGGTTGGGCTGACATTTCTCCGTATTTTGGAGAAAGATGAATAACCTTTCCTTTCTTTCCCAAAGGAACTAGAGAGCTAAAAGTCAGAGCCTATTTTCAAAGAGACTGAACTACAAAGTAAAAATAACCCTAACCCTGCCTAAGCAAGTACTGGTTAATGGTAATAAAAACTAAGAGTTCTTAAATATTTGTATCAGTTCTTTCTCCGAATGCTTTAGCATTCTTACTGAAGAATGTGACTGTTGATCAGATCTAGTTTAAAGTTTTAAGACTGCTCATCAGTAGTTATTTGACTTTGGGCAACTGATTTATTGTCCCCAAGTCTCACTTACCCTATCTGTAATAAAGGGACAAAATTGTTTCCCTTTAGGACTTCCCTCGTGGCTCAGACGGTAAAGCGTCTGCCTACAACGCAGGAGACTCACATTTGATCCCTGGGTCGGGAAGATCCCCTGGAGAAAGAAATGGCAACCCTCTCCAGTACTCTTTTCTGGAAAATCCCATCAACAGAGGAGCCTGGTAGGCTACAGTTCAGTTCAGTTCAGTTCAGTCGCTCAGTCTTGTCCAACTGTTTGCAACCCCATGAACTGTAGCACACCAGGCCTCCCTGTCCATCACCAATTCCTGGAGTTCACCCAAACTCATGTCCACTGAGTCAGCGATGCCATCCAACCATCTCAGCTTCTGTCATCCCCTTCTCCTCCTGCCCTCAATCTTTTCTAGCATCAAGGTCTTTTCAAATGAGTCAGCCCTTCTCATCAGGTGGCCAAAGTATTGGAGTTTTAGCTTCAACATCAGTCCTTCCAATGAACACCCAGGACTGATATCCTTTAGGATGGACTGGTTGGATCTCCTTGCAGTCCAAGGGACTCTCAAGAGTCTTCTCCAACACCACAGTTCAAAAGCATCAATTCTTTGGCACTCAGCTTTCTTCACTGTCCAACTCTGACATCCATACATGACTACTGGAAAAACCGTAGCCTTGACTAGATGGAACTTTGTTGAAAAAGTAATGTCTCTGCTTTTTAATATGCTGTCTAGCTTGGTCATAACTTTTCTTCCAAGGAGTAAGCGTCTTTTAATTTCACAGCTGCAATCACCAGGCTACAGTTCACAGGGTCACAAAGAGTCAGACACAACTGAGCGACTTCACATTCTCCCCGCCATGATTAGTTTATTATGTGGATTAAATGAGATAACTCAAGTAAAGGGCTCATGCCGTGCTGTGCTCAGTTGCTATGTTGTGTCCAACTCTTTCTGACCCCATGTGTAACCCACCAGCCTCCTCTGTCCATGGATTTCTCCAGGAAAGAATAGTGGGGTGAGTTGCCGTACCTTCCTTCAGGGAATCTTTCCAATCCAAGGATCAAAGGCAGGTCTCCCGCATTGCAGGCAGATTCTTTATCATCTGAGCCACCAAAGCCCAAGAATACTAGAGTGGGCAACCTATCCCTTCTTCAGGAGGTTTTCACAACCCAGGAATAGAGCTGGGGTCATCTACATGATAGGCAGATTCTTTACGAGCTGAAGTCCCAGGGAAACCCAAAGGTCTCATAGACCTTAATAATTATTACTTTTCCCATTATTGTCACATCCAGAAAAAAAAAAAAAGCTGTCTTATAGGGAAAGGAACTATTACTAACAAAAAGGCTGTTGGAGAGAAGAAATAGTCTGAAAATGAAGATGCCAGTGGGAGTATCAATAACTCCTGGGGAGTGGCAAAACTCTCGTGACAGCCAAAGAATCTATGTGAAACAGAACAAGAACTCAATAAAGCCAATGATCTTTGTCAGCAGTGAACAAGCTTCTAGGTAATCCTCTCCGTCTTTTTCTTTTTCAAGCCTCATGATTCTGAAGGAGGCAAGGTGAAGAAGACCATACAGGTACGAGATGCTTGCAGGAGCATCAGAATCTCTAAATGACGTCCAGAGACTTAAACTACATGCTCTTTCTCTGCCACACAGTCCTCATATTTATGCCTATGATTCCAACTTCACTTAACCTGAACCCCAAAGTTATTCATCTCGTTGATACCAGCACTACCAACTTCAAATGCTTCATGACTTGGGGTCTCTGTTCATCCTAGCTTGCCAGCCCTCAATTCAGTCTTGCCAATCTCCTCAGTTCAGTCTAGGACTGACATATATTGCTTCAGCTGGATTCATTTGCTCATTTGATAAATATTAAAACTCAACATTCAGAAAACTAAGACCATGGAAAAAAAAAAAAAAAAACTAAGATCATGGCATCTGGTCCCGTCACTTCATGGCAAATAGATGGGGAAATAATGGAAACAGCTGGAGACTATTTTTTGGGCTCCAAAATAACTGTAGGTTGTGACTTCAGCCATGAAATTAAAAGACGCTTGCTCCTTGGAAGAAAAGTTATGACCAACCTAGATAGCTTATGAAAAAGCAGAGACTTTACTTTGTCAAAAAAGGTCCATTTAGTCAAAGCTATAGTTTTTCCAGTAGTCATATCTGTATATGAGATTTGGACTATAAAGAAAGCTGAGCACCAAAGAATTGATGCTTTTGAACTGTGATGTTGGAGAAGACTCTTGAGAGTCCCTTGGACTGCAAGGAGATCCAACCAGTCCATCCTAAAGGATATCAGTCCTGGGTGTTCATTGGAAGGACTGACGTTGAAGCTGAAACTCCAATACCTTGGCCACCTGATGAGAAGGGCTGACTCATTTGAAAAGACCCTGATGCTGGGAAAGATTGAAGGAAGGAGGAGAAGGGGATGACGGAGGATGAGATGATTGGATGGCATTATCAACTCAATGGACATGAGTTTGAGTAAGCTCCAGGAGTTGGTGATGGACATGAAAGCCTGGTGTGCTACAGTGCATGGAGTTGCAAAGAGTTGGACATGACTGAGCGACTGAACTGAACTGAATATCTAGAGGGAGTTGGGGTGTACTAGGTGCTGGGGGGAAGCAACCATCAGTACAATTACAATATATTCTTTCTTTCAAAACTGATGGACTACCACGGGAAAATAGACACTAAGCAAGTCATTGTAAGGTGCTTATCTGTCAGAGGGTAAGCACTGTTCATCCGTTGTTCTTTAGAGTAGCAAGAAAAGCATAGCTCTTGAAGTGGATGGACATCAATGGAATCAAATGCTCTTACATTTGAACTTAGCACGTGATATTACATTTCTCATCTTCCGTTTCCTTATTTTTAAGTGTGAATGAAAAAAAAGACCGATTGCATGAGATTTGTATAAACCTAAGTAAAACAGTGCAGGTGAGGAGCTGTGCTATAATAAAGATTTTGCCTGTTTCCCCCACTCCCCCAAGGGACAAAACCCTTGGGATTTCCAGAGTGATAGGAATGTCACTGTGGTGAGCCTCTAAAAAGCTTCAGGACAAAGCTGGTCTCTAGAAAGGCCAATCACAAAGTTAGTAGTTTGGGACTTTCTAGGGAGGAGAAGGAGACTGGAGAATGAGTTCAATTACCTGGCCAGTAGTTCAGTTAATCATGGCAACATAATAAATGTTCAACAAAAGCTCCAAACACAGAGCTCAGTAGGGTTGATGAACACATTATATGCTAGGAGGGTAACAGGTCCTAATTTCACAAAGAGGTTACAGAGAAGCTTTGTATTCCCTCTCAGACCTCATCCCATGTATCTCTTTGTTTGACTGTTACTCCTGATTTGTAATCTCTGCAATGAGTTATCATTGTAATTATAGCGTTTTTTTGAATTTGGTGAGTCATTCTAGCAAATTATTGAACATGAAGTGGTTGTGGAAACCTTCAAAGTTATAGCCAGTGATTCCAAAGTATATGTGGCCTGGAAACCCCCAGATATGGCTAGTGTCTGAAGTAAAGCAGTCTTGTTGAGAGCCGTGCCCTTTAGCTTGTGGGGTCTGAGCTAGCTTCATGTGGTATGAGCCAGAACTGAACTGTTATGCATCCAGTTGGGGTTGAAAAGGAATAGAGACTTAGACCAAGCCACACAGTTGGTCCTTACTAAATGTCAGTTACCTTATGACATCATTCCAGTTCATCAGTGGCCCCCTCTATCCCTATTTCCATTATCTTTTATCTCAGATAGCTGCTTGCAGAGTTCTCAAACAGAATGATACTGATAGGAAACGTGCTTTATGAGCACTCTGTTATTGCATGAGCCAAGAAAGGACAGACGGACAGAATTCTGGGAGACAGTGCATCCTTCCTGATATTGTGTTGGTTTGTGCCATATAGCAACATGAATTAGCCATAGGTAGACATATGTCCCCTCTGTGTTGAACCTCCCTACCACTCCACCCCATCCCCCCCATCTAGGTTGTCACAGAGCATTGGGGATTTGAGTTCCCTGCACCATACAGCAAATTTCCACTGACTATATGAGTGCTTAATTCTTAAAAGTGCCAAAAAGAAACTTAGAGGCTAGAAAGAGCAGAACATTTTGTGACTTTTTAATTAACTGTTTAATGTAGAGAAAATCTGCAGTGTCAACTGTATCCATCCTATAAATTCAACTATAGTCCTACAAATACTTCATATTGGCCCATAACCAAAGTATGACATTCCCAGAGCCAGTGTTAACTACAAAGGCTAATATGCTCAGAGACAAATAAATCTTCTGTACTGAAACCATGTATTTGTGGTTAACAGTTTAATCTTTTTAGGAGTCTTTTGGCATTGTTTACCTTCAACTCGGCCAATATACACACCCATCACTTCAAAGATTATACTACTGCTGTTTCAGCAGCAGATGAACTGTAAATATATAAATGTCATTGTAAAGACCAAAATAAAATTGGGTTTGAATTTTTTTAATCAGTTTTAGTTTGGAAGACATCTTCAATCTCTACAAATCTTTTTGTAGAAATTATTTATCTCTACAAAATTTATCTCTATATAATTTAGAGATTATCTCTACACAACTATTTTCTCTTGGGGTCTATTATGATTTAGAAGATGTAGGGGTTAGAGTGGGAATTAGAGACTGTTAGTTCTCATGCTGATTCAGCTGTGGATCCCTGGATGACCTCACTCAAGCTCCTTTATTCCTCTGGTTGTCTCAGAAAGTAGAATAACTAATCATGACATGTCATGCTGGGACATTATGAGAATGAAGAACAGCTGACTTGAAGATCACAATGGTTCATACAATTAACAGATAACCCATATACATAACTTTAAAGATACTTCCGGTTGCATACATATATTCTTCATTCTCCCACCTGGCCTTCTAACAAGTATGACTGTAGGGTAATTTAATATTTATTTCTTTAGCTTAGTCTGTGGTAGAGTTGCTGGCAATAAAAACTCTTCAGTGACCAAGAGACAGATACAATGAATAAAATAAAGAAATATAAATAATACAGGTAGTATTGGCCCTTTAACAGTTGAAAATATACTTAATCTAGTACCTCTCCTTTGTTTTCCATTGCCTACTAACTTCAAGGGATCCCCCAAGGACACCTAGCCCACAAGTGTCTTTCAGGGTTTGATAACTCATCATCACCTCGGGATATAAAACCATTCTAAAATGATAGCTTTATAGGCTGTAAACCTCTTCAACTCCAATTCATCCCCTCTGCATCTCAATCCCTATTTCCACAGATTCTATTTTTGTAATGATCTCTAAACTCTCAAAATTATGTGTCCTAAATTTATACCTCCAGTTCACCCTTTACATATGTCTCTGCCTAAGTGGAGCCTGCCATCAGAAATTTCAGTTAAACAGAAAATGCTGAAGAAACATTCTCAATACCCCATAACTTCCATTGGTTCTTACAGTTCACTTGCCAGGCTATACAATTTCACTGTGTGGAAGATTTTCTATGGGGGTTATAAAAAATAATAAATGCTGATGAGAGGCTGACAGAGGAAAACAAAGAAGGTGGCTCAGGTAAAGAATCTGCTTGCAATGAAGAGACCTGAGTTCAGTCCCTGAGTTGGGAAGATCCTCCGGAGAAGTAAATGGCAATCCACCACAGTATTCTTGCCTGGGAAATCCCATGGCCAGAGGGGACTGACAGGCTACAGTCCATGAGGTCGCAAAGAGTTTGACATGACTGAGGAACTAACACACACAATGATCCTATGAAATTGATAGTATTATGTTCTTCATTTCACAGATCAGAAAATTGCAGCAGGCATAAGAACTTGGCCCAAGGTCCTGCAGAAAATAACAGTTTTAAAACACAGGCTGATTCAGAGCCTCTATTATTAAATCTATGTTGCTGCTTCTTTGATTAGGCAGTTATATTAACCTTTTTTATTCCAGACAGAAATTTCAACAGAATGGAAGTAGATACATAGAATCTTACCATAAAAGGGAAATACTGATAGGTGCAACATTAGAGAGTTTTATGTCAATAATTTTTCTTGTTGTGTGAAGGGAAATGCATTAAAAGAAGACCTTTTTTAGGCAGAAGCTAAGTCAGTAGATAGAGATGGAAGTTACAAGGGGACAATGAAGAACTATTGGAGTGAAGTTTTGGAAGAAATGAAGAATACATGAAATGACTGAACCCAGATAGAGGAGAAAGGGTGTGGGATGTTGCTTATTTAGCACTTGCAAAAAGAGCTTTTGCTTAATTCTGAGAGTAAGAGGGATGAGAAAAAGGTTGGTTGTAGTCGAAAATGTAAGGAGGAGTCCATTGTATGACAGATGATTAAAAGCATCATGAAGCCAAGATAGGCTCTATATGATTAGAAGAAACTTCAGTCACTTTAGTGCAGTCTCACAGCTCCTTCCAGAAACATTCCTCAGTCTTACTATGAAATTGGGAAAGCTCTATGATATTTTTGCTGTTCAGTCGCTTAATCATATCTGACATATTGTGACCCCATGGACTGCAGCATGTCAGGCGTCCCAGTCCATCACCACCTCCCAGAGCTTGCTCAAGCTCATGTCCATTGAGTCGATGATGCCATCCAACCATCTCGTCCTCTGTTGCTCCCTTCTCCTCCTGCTTTTAATCTATCTCAGCAGCATGATCTTTTCTAATGAGTCAGTTCTTCTCATCAGGTGGCCAAAGTATCAGAGCTTCAGATTCAGTATCAGTCCTTCCAGTGAATATCCGGGATTGATTTCCTTTAGGATGGACTGGTTGGATCTCCTTGCAGTCCAAGGGATTCTCAAGACTCTTCTCCAACAACACAGTTCAAGATCATAAGTTCTTTGGCACTCGGCCTTCTTTATGGTCCAACTCTCACATCCATACATGACTACTGGAAAAACCATAGCTTTGACTATGTGGACCTTTGCCAGCAATGTAGTGTCTCTGCTTTTTAATATGCCTTCTAGGTTGGTTGTAGCTTTTCTTCCAAAGAGCAAGTGTCTTTTAATTTCATGGCTGCAGTCACCATCTGCACTGATTTTGGAGTCTCAGAAAATAAAGTCTCTCACTGTTTCCATTGTTTCCCCATCTATTTGCCATGAAGTGATGGAACTGGATACCATGATCTTAGTTTTTTGAATGTTGAGTTTAAATTCAGCTTTTTCACTCTCCTCTTTTACCTGCATCAAGAGGCTCTTTAGTTCCTTTTTGCTTTCTACCATAAGGCTAGTGTCATCTCCATATCTGAGGTTACTGATCTTTCTCCCAACAATCTTGATTCCAGCTAGGACTTCATCCAGCTGGGCATTTTGCATGGTGACAATATACTGCCTTGACGTTCTCCTTTCCCAATTTGGAGTTGTTCTATGTCCGGTTCTAATGTTGCTTATGGACCTGCATACAGATTTTGCAGGAGGCAACTAAGGTGGTCTGGAATTCCCATCTCTTGAAGAATTTTCCATGGTTTGTTGTGTTCCACACAGTCAAAGACTTTAGCATAGTCAATGAAGCAGAAGTAGATGTTTTGGTGGAATTGTCTCGCTTTTTCTATGATCCAACAGATGTCGGCAATTTGATCTCTGGTTCCTCTGCCTTTTCTAAATGCAGCTTGAACATCTGGAAGCTCTCTGTTCATGTACTGTTGAAGCCTGGCTTGGAGAATTTTGAGCATTACTTTGCTAATGTGTGAGATGAGTGCAGTTGTGCGATAGTTTCAGCATTTTTTGGCATTGCCTTTCTTTGGAAATGGAATAAAAACTGACCTTTTCCAGTCCTGTGACTACTACTGAGTTTTCCAGATTTGGTAAATTTGCTGGTATAATTGAGTGCAGCACTTTCACAGCATCATCTTTTGGGATTTGATATAGCTGAACTGGAATTCCATCATCTCCCCCTAGGATAATGATGTACCCTATGGCCCACTTGACTTCACACTCCAGGATGTCTGGTTCTAGGTGAGTGATCACACCATTGTGGTTATCTGGGTATTTAACACTTCTCAAATATTGATAACATTTATTTTATGATCAAAGATCCTTGCAGGAAACCAAATGAAAATAACTGTAATATACAATTTACAAGAATAAAAATTAAAAGCTAATATAGAATCAGCAATAAATACTGAAAAATATATCTGGGAACTCAACTACACAGCAGTTCATTTCTATATTAAAAGGCAGAGTCATTAAGTTTAGTTAACACAACCACTTTGACTTTCACTTGTGTGCTCAGTCGTGTCTGACTCTTTGCTATCCCATCATCTGTTGCCCACCAGGCTCCTCTGTCCATGGAATTTTCCAGGCAAGAATACTGGAATAGGTTGCCATTTCCTATTTGAGGGGATCTTCCGAACCCAGGGATCAAATCCACATCTCTTGTGTCCCCTGCATTGGCAGGTGGATTCTTTACCACTGTGTCACCTGGGAAGCCTGACTTTTACTTAGAAACCTATTTATCTAGATCTTATACTGGACCACATACTATTAATAATAGGAATTATTTTACTTCATTGTTGTTGTTGTCCTTCAGTCATTAGTCGTTAATTCATAACTAATTCTTTGCAACCCCATGGACTTCAGCATGACAGACTCCTCTTTGCTGCACACTCTCCCAGATTGTGCTCAAATTTATGTCCACTGAGTTGGTGATGCTATCTAACCATTTCATTCTCTGCCTTCCTCTTTTTCTTTTACCTTCAACCTTTCCCAACATCAGGGTCTTTTCCAATGAGTTTGGTCATTGCATCAGGTGGCCAACATATTGGGCTGCAGCTCCTGTATCAGTTTTTCCAGTGAACCAAGTTCAGGGTTGATTTCCGGTAGGATTGACTGGTTTGATCTCCCTGTAGTCTAAGACTCTCAAGTGTCTTCTACAGCACAATTTGAAAGCATCAATTCTCTGGCACTCAAGACTTCTCTTTTTTTGGTTTTGGGTTACTGTAATTTTAGATTATCTAGTAAAGCAAACCCAATAACCTCAGATTTCTAAATGTCTTTTAACACTTTATGTGTTTAAACAATGTATTTCTTCTGATGAGAGTCATAGATGGAAACTCATTTCTCCCCTTCAACAAGCTTTGTAATACAACATGGCAATTCTTTCAGTCTCTGAAGCTACATAGTCTCTTGCATAAAGCTGCCATTTTAGGGAATCATGCAGGTGAATATGAAATCCTCAAGGACAGTCTTCAAATCCAAATAAAATTGATCCAATTTTAACTGAAATTTTTTTCGGCTGCCACATGTTATGAAAATTATGTCTGTTAAACTTTAGTCCTGGCCCATAGCCAAGAAAAAATTAATCATTGACTTATTCCAATATCATTCATAAATGACAAGAGGAGGTTGCTGTTGTCATTCTTATTTACCAACAATCTAGCATCTCCTAGCATATGCAATCAAAATACATGTTTTTAAAAATGCAACACAAATGTAATCAAATGCTTGTGGAAGTGGCTCAGGCACTTACATCACAGTACATAAATACTGAAAAGAGCTTAAAAAGTCAGAAAGAAGACATCTTTCCCACTTACTTTGAGATGAACTCTTGAGGAATTCTGTGTAGCCTTTCAAAATTTAATAAGTTTAGAGAATGTGTTGATCTGGTATCTGGATTGAATTCTGGCCCAGTGCATGAAATTCACCTGACAGAAGATGAAAAACACTCTCAAGCTGAGTCAGTGGTGAGGATTACCAAATTCCCTCCATTGAAAACTATAGTTTTGAATTTCACAATTGGAAATTGATCTTTTCAAATCTTAAAATATTTTTAATAGTTTTTGAAAAGTCTGCTCAATGTATTTGAATTGGGTGAGCCTTTGAAAGATAAGGCAGATATAGTAACAAAGATATTAATTATATCACATTTAGTTGAATTAAATCTCTCAATGTATCAGCCTTTTTCATGATATCTCTACAGTGTTCCATTCATACAGTATCTCTAAGTAAACAATGACTGCATGTTTCTCAGTTACAATTGAGATATTTGTCACTGTAACTATGAATATTTATATATAAGCAATTATTTTAGTTCATTTTATCAAGATATAAGACATATTTTTGCTTGCATTTGTGAATTACTTTTGGGGAAAAAATGGCATGCAAGAAACCTATGGTTTGTGTTTGTGATGTAGTCGATTCTTGTTTTTCACAGCATTTCTCTTCTATGAAGTTACTACAAACACTGAATTAGTGAATTCTGAACCTTTGCACGTAGGAAAATAAAAAGTTAGGTTGCTGAAACCTCCAGTTACAACAATTACTTCAACTGATCAATACATAAACTCATTTTATGTACACCTCTGTTTAAAGACCCCCTATTTAATACATGTTGTTGATTCATTAATGTTGAACTCATGGCCAACAACACTAAAACATGTGTCTCAGTAAAGCTACCTAACAAACATATTTTCTCTGTAAGGCACATTACAGCTTTCTTACTGTTAGTAACACTAGACAGCACGTCAGTACTATGTTTTCAGGCCATTTTAAGGAGCAGAATCACCAATGAAAAGCACAAAAATAAGGAAATCATAGCACGAAATAGATAGCCAAAGGACATTTTTTTACAGTTTAAGAGCTGAAACTTTGCCTCATTTAACCACAAATGAGAACACACCTATCAGGCAACTCACATTCTTTGCCACTCGGGACATGTGCATGTCCACAGCGACCATGAAAGCCTCACAAGTATTGGTTTGAGGACTGCAAACAAACTTTAGTGAGTAGACAAATTTGCAAACACAGAATTCATGAATAATGAGGACAGACTGTATTTCTTAAATTGTATCTTGGATTTTAGAATTCTTAATAGAAATTTAATAATGTCACAAACAGTGTATAATTTGGAAGGGGAAAAGTCTGTCTTTTTTCTCATCTCTGGAGACAGTATGTATAGGACTAGATTAGTTTTACTACTTTTAAAAAAAATTAGTACATTAAATTTGTTCATAGAACCATTCTAAAAATGTACAATTTTTCCTTTTTTTAAACAAAGTATAATAAAACAGAAAATTCCCCAAACTGAATACTTGACATTTACAACTCAAAATCAAATTAGCTGAACATTAAATATTCACAAAACTCCATCTTTTAAAAATATTTATAAAGTCACATGCAACTTTGTAGAGCTGACATAAAAGAATGGCTCAAAAATGGGAGAATTTTCCTTCATTCTAAAAAGAAAATGTGTCCAGTAGAAGTTGTGGAGATTCTTGAGTACCTAAAGTCTTCAGTTCTAGTACCAAAGTCTGTCTTTGTGCATCTAAGAAGTTTACACACATGAGGGCTGCTTACAACACTGGGATAGACTGACCTGTGCTCCCCTCCTTCCTACAGCGGTGTAGTAACATTGACCTTTGACCTTACCCAGCATAGTACATAGTTTGTGAGTGTTGATTAGGGTACTCACTTTGGTGAGTAATTGCTTTACAATATTGTATTGATTTCTACCATACATCAACATGAATCAGCCATGAGTACACATTTGTCCCTTCCCTCTTATAAATTAAAACAAACAAACAAAAATGATACTTACTTTGACTCAGATCCTCAGAACTTCAGAAATTGAGCCTCTTCAGAACCACGGCTGTGAATGTCACCTGCCTCATCCTTTACAAGTCATCTATGCTTTAGAAAACATGGCCAACCCACTCAGGTGCCACAGGCCTATGTGCTGGACAGGTGGTCAGGCTGAGGGGGTCACAGCTTCTGTCACCACCTTTAGGTTCTTCGACCCATAACATCACCAGTCATCACTGCGTACAACAAGCAAGGCAGCAAGTAAGCCACCACAGAAGCAAGAACAGTGACAATGACATGGGGCAAGGAGAATACAAAGGAAGGACCCAGCCATCTGAATGCAGAGCTCCAAAGAAAAGCAAGGAGAGATAAGAGAGAGATAAGAAAGCCTTCCTAAGTGACCATTGAAAAGAAAGAGAGGAAAACAAAAGGATGGGAAAGACTAGAGATCTCTTCAAGAAAATTAGAGATCCCAAGGGAACATTTCATGCAAAGATGGGCTCAATAAAGGACAGAAATGGTATGGACCTAACCGAAGCAGAAATAAGAAGAGGTGGCAGGAATACACCAAAGAACTATATAAAAAAGATCTTCATGACCCAGATAACCAGGAAGGTGTGATCACTCACCTAGAGCCAGACATCCTGGAGTGCGAAGTCAGGTGGGCCTTAGGAAGCATCACTATGAACAAAGCTAGTGGAGGTAACGGAATTCCAGCTGAGCTATTTCAAATCCTAAAAGATGATTCTGTAAAGTGCTGCACTCAATTATACCAGCAAATCTGGAAAACTCAGTAGTAGTCACAGGACTGGAAAAGGTCAGTTTTCATTCCATTTCCAAAGAAAGGCAATGCCAAAAAATGCTGAAACTATCGCAGAACTGCACTCATCTCACACATTAGCAAAGTAATGCTCAAAATTCTCCAAGCCAGGCTTCAACAGTACATGAACGGAGAGCTTCCAGATGTTCAAGCTGCATTTAGAAAAGGCAGAGGAACCAGAGATCAAATTGCCGACATCTGTTGGATCATAGAAAGGTCCACATAGTCAAAGCTATGGTTTTTCCAGTAGTCATGTATGGATGTGAGAGATGGACCATAAAGAAGGCTGAGTGCCAAAGAACTTATGATCTTGAACTGTGTTGTTGGAGAAGAGTCTTGAGAGTCCCTTGGTCTGCAAGGAGATCCAACCAGTCCATCCTAAAGGAAATCAATCCCGGATATTCACTGGAAGGACTGATGCTGAATCTGAAGCTCTGATACTTTGGCCACCTGATGAGAAGAACTGACTCATTAGAAAAGATCATGCTGCTGAGATAGATTAAAAGCAGGAGGAGAAGGGAGCAACAGAGGATGAGATGGTTGGATGGCATCATCGACTCAATGGACATGAGCTTGAGCAAGCTCTGGGAGGTGGTGATGGACTGGGACGCCTGACATGCTGCAGTCCATGGGGTCACAAAGCGTTGGACACAGCTGAGCCACTGAACTGACTGACTGACTGAAGAAGAGTGCAACCCAGTGCCAACTTGGCACGTTCTCACTAACAAACTGGACTGAGTGGACAGATGTGAGCCTTGGGCAGCCTGTGCTCAGATGGAAATGCATTTAGCTATGCAACTTTAGGCAAAGTTACTACCTACTCCGCACCTATGTACAGTGTGCCATATAAACTATGTGGACTTCTTGCGATAAAGGACCTTGAATTCTAAGTAGTGAATTGAAATACTGGACCTACTAACTACTATATGAACAAACTCACTCGTATAATGTTTTGGAGATTATAAATGATTCTGGGTTTTTTGAAACACCCAATCACATATCTGCTTTCAGGAAAATAGTTTCGTCTTTATTATTCTAATTGCTAGCTCTCATTTTCTGAGTGTTCTTTAGCAGTTAGGTTTTTAACATTTATACACTTTCCAATTATTTATATTATCATAAAATAAAAATTAGAACATAAGGTAGAAAATTGAATGTTCTGTTTTAAAAAACAACAACAAATGACTAGTCCTTTACTCCAACGTTGTATTATACTTCAGTGTACCAGCAGGGAAGCCCTGAATTCTACTTCAATCTCTATGTTCCACTTTTCCCATCCCTAGAGATACAAAGTGGGATTAGAAACTTTAAAATATGATAGATTACACAGAGCAAAGTGGCTGGTGCCGTAGCATTTGGAAACTGAGTCCAAAATTTCAGGAAAATGACTAGTTGAATGGGTCAGTCTGATCTGTGTTTCTAGCTGATAAGGACATCCTTTGAGGAAATGCCAAATTCTCTTCAGGCTCATTGACTGTGGCTGCTTCTGGAGAGAAATTTCATCAGAGAGAATACTTCTAGCAAATATTCCCAAGTTCAAGTATGGGACTCGCTTGGGAAGAGGTCTTATGGATTGGCGGCTGCATGCTTTGTGTCCTGTTGTCTGGTGTTTACGCTTTACCATTCCCAACTCAGAATGGCCTCACTGGAGACCACACTCCACACATATACTTTCAAAGACAGCTGGAAGTTTCTCTTAGACCTTTCATGACTGGAACACAGCCACAAAATGTCTGAATCTATTTCCCTCAATTTGAATGTCATACTTCAAATCAAAGCTTTTTAGATTTTTTGTTGTATTTAACACTAACCTGTAATATTTATCAAAACAGTTATAAGGGCTCATTCCTTTTCTGACCCTATGAAACTACTGTCTCTGTTTGCTTGATGGCATGTGGGAGTATAATTAACAGCAAAGGCCTTACAGACTCAGCTCACTTTATCTACTAAAAGCGTGCTTTATCTGTATCCTTAAAGAAGTATAACGTCATAAGAACAAGTTGCAATTGTCCTATGTCTTTGAAACTGTGGGGAGAAACTTTTCTCACACTCAGTTTGATATTAGGTGCCCTTTCTAAGACAAAAACTCAGATAGTTTGCCCAAGGCTCTCAAAACACAACATAACTCCTCCTGCTGATCACTGCTTACTTCTTTTTATTATACTTAATAGTACTTGACATTATAAGCTGACATATCTATCTCTAACCTTACACATAGAAGTCTGTTTCTTACTTTATCCCAGCAAGTATAATATACAGGTTTATAATTTGTTTATGGTTGTAAAATATACTATTACAATGTGTCTCAAATGCTGAATCTTTCAGAGAAAGAGAGAAAAATTAGACTTTGAGAAAGTGAAAGCTTTTTAATTGTCCTTATACAACTGAACTATTATCTTCCTTAGGGAATAGAACTTGCTAGTGAAAGTTCTAATTATAGCCTTGATCTTTATTTAGCTATTTAATGGATTACAAAGAAGGCATATATGACCAAGCCACTTGGTTGGTATAAAACATTATACCACCTCAAAATTATCAGATACTTATTTCTGAGAATGTTTTGAAACTGATATTATACCCAAAATAAGACCATCATCTTCCACTGTAATATAAGAATAATTTGACAAGCTTGTTTCAACAAACTAAATGTCAAGCTGACCTTCCACCGGGATCTGTGACTCTAAGAGAAAAGGAGAAATAGAACTGGCTTCCATTGTAGCTTACAAAGTCTAGGCAGTATAAGAAGGGCATTCTCTGGAATGAGTTTGGTATGGACTATTCAGAAACATTTGAAAATGCTTGTCACAGCTACTCCAAATATAGCCTACAATGCTTATTCAATGTCCTGTTCACTTTATGACATCTAACCTGATAATTATCTTGAGACATTTTCTCCAGCTGGGCAGTCATTTATTTTGAAAACGACTTAACAGCTGGCTTTCATTAGAATTCTACTTCAACCTAAAAGGCACTATATATATATATATATTTTTTTTTTCATTGTTTTTGCCATACAATGTCATAATATCACCATGGGTTTACATATGCTTCCCCTCCGGAACCCCCCTCCCTCCTCCCTCCCCCCCGGGAAATCTCGATGCACCAGTCCCAAGCATCAATCCTGGGCTGGCGATTGATTAGACACATGACAATTAACATGCTTCAATGCCCTTCTCCCATATCATCCCACCCTTACCCTCATCCACAAAGTCCACGAGTCTATTCTATACATCTGCGTTCCTTTTGCTGTCTCACATGTTGGGTTCTCGTTACTGTCTTTCTAAATTCCATATATATGTGTTAATATACTGTATTGTTGTTTTTGCTGCTGGCTTACTTCACTCTGGATAATGGGCTTCAGTTTCGTCCATCTGAGTAGAATTGCTTCAAATGAATTTTTTTTTAATGCTGAGTAATATTCCATTGTGTATATGTACCACAGCTTTCTTATCCATTCGTCAGTTGATGGGCATCTAGGTTGCTTCCATGTCCTGGCTATTGTAAACAATGCAGCGATGAACATTGGGGTACACGTGGCTCTTTCAATTCTGGTTTCCTCAGTGTATATGCCCAGCAGTGGGATTGCTGGGTCATATGGCAGGACTATTTGCAGCTTTTTAAGGAACCTCCACACTGTTTTCCATAGTGGTTGTACTAGTTTGCATTCCCACCAACAGTGTAAGAGGGTTCCCTTTTCTCCACATCCTCTCCAGCATTTATTGTTTGTAGACTTTTGGATGGCAGCCATTCTGACTGGTGTAAAGTGGTACCTCATTGTGGTTTTGATTTGCATTTCTCTGATAATGAGTGATGTTGAACATCTTTTCATGTGTTTGTTAGCCATTTTTATATCTTCTTTGGAGAAATGTCTGTTAAGTTCTTTGGCCCACTTTTTAATTGGGTTGTTTATTTTTCTAGAATGGCACTATATATATATTTTTACAGGGTGATCAAAAGTGATCCCATGGTGATTCCCATCTGAGATCCTCTAGAATAGTGATAGATTTTTATGCCCATAATGCAGCTTATGGAGCTTTCAGTCATAAAAGAGAGTCTAAGTAAATCCTAGACACTACAAATATTATTTCATCATTTGGGATTTTTATAATTAGACATGTTTGATGACTGATCATAGTATGATGCAACTTTAAATTATCTTGTATATATGTTTATTCTAACACCTTGCAATGTCTTATGTAAATCTGATAAATCTTTTCTTTTCTACAGATAAATTTATTCTGATAGAAATTTTATACAATCATTATAGCTCTCAAAGGATCCCTGGTGGCTCAGATGGTAAAGCATCTGCCCGCAAGGTGGGAGACCCGGGTTTGATCCCTGGGTTGGGAAGATCCCCTGGAGAAGGAAATGACAACTCATTCCAGGACTCTTGCCTGGAAAATCCCATGGACTGAGGAGCCTGGTAGGCTACAGTCCATGGAGTCGCAAAGAATCAGACATGACTGAGCGACTTCACTTTCTTTATAGCTCTCAAAAAAGCAAAGCCATTGAAAATAACATCCAATTGGCATACACAGTTTAGAAAAACTATTCTCCCATGTTTCACAGTTAATGCAGAAAGGACAAACTAACTCATCAGCTTTGTAATGTTTTAAAACTCAAAAAAACCTGATTCTCTCCATCTATTATTAAAACATAATTATACTCCCAACAGAAGAACTTCATATATATGGATTTTAGAAACTCATGAAAGTGGTAGAAAGGAATTATCCAAATATTTCTCATTACAGAATCTACATAAGAGTCTTCCATGGTAAAAAAAAAAAAAAAAAAAATTACATTTAGCCATGGAAGTGGGAATAGCCAAAGAATGAAAAGAGGAAAAAATCCGGGAAACCATCTCTGGCTAGTCCCTAGATTGCTGATTTTCTATTCAAGAAGGTATTTTGTAATGTGTTCTTAAGCCCCAAGAAAAAGGAGACTCAAGCTGTCCTTGAACTGCAGCACTTGGTTATATAGTTCCTACAATCTACAAAGCCATCATAACATAAACATGAGAGTAGAAAAATATTTGATACAGTCTAGTGCAGTGGGTGAATTTAGAGCCTGTTATAGAGTGCAGTAAGTCATAAAGAGAAAAACAAATTTTGTATATTAACACATATATATGGAATCTAGAAAAATGGTACTGATGAACCTATTTGCAGGACAAGAACAGAGACACAGACATAGAGAACAGACTTGTGAACAGAACAGGGGAGGGAGAGGGTGGGACAAACAGAGAGTAGCATTGAAACATATACATTGTCATATGTAAAACAGGTAACTGTTGGGAAGCTGCTGTATAATACAGGGAGCTCAACTCAATACTCTGTGACAATCTAGAGGGGTGAGATAAGGAGGGGTGGGGCAATTAATCCTCCAATTAAAGGTAAATTAAAAAAAATTCTTTAAGGAAAAAAAATTGGTACAAATCCACAAATTGTAACATAGGTACATTGTGTTTGTCCTTGTTCTTTGTCTCCATTAATGGTTTTCAACAAGAAAGACTGAAAACACCTACTCCTTCCAGCTCTTCATTGCTTTCAACCCATTTATGGACAGAACCAGTGCTCATGGACTTTTACCAAACCAGGAACACTGTTTTCTGAACTTACTCTTTTACTATGTTTGATATAGTTGGAATCTGTTTTTCCTCAAAAGTTATTTAACAGGCCCACCAAGTCACATGCAAAGCGCCAACTTCTGACTGAGTTTCTGCTCTTGGATTTTGGCTTCTATTCCAATCTTTCATCATGGGACAATTGGGAGAGTGTACCTCTGAACATTAAAAAAAATATATAAAAATTTTAAGGGACCATTGCCTTCTATCAAATTCTAAGTTTAAGAATCATAGAAATAGACTTTGACAATGAGATAAAACAGCAAAACTGGTCATGTGTACAAGAATTTAAAATATTTGCATAGATTTTATATTATATCACATGCTAACTATGAAGAACACATATTGTGAGAAAAGTTTCCAGGAGAGGATGAATTTGTAGGAATTGACTGCATCCCAACATAATGGGAAGATAAATTATAAACTAAAGAGAACATAGAACTGAACGGAATCCATTTGGCTCATTTTAAATGCTTTCTCCTCTTTAATATATTGTCTTCCAAATTGGAAATAAAAAACTCTTTAAAATTTGCTAAAATTTAGCTTCTGGATGAGGTCTACTTATTTCAGACATGCCCCAGCTTTTAGCCAAAGATGTCAATCTGCACTTCTCATCTGATTCTGTCATGTACACATTGGTCAAGTAAGTAAAGAGAAAAGATACTCTGAAATAAATTTTCAAAAAAATAGCATGATTCATTAGTATACTTGCAGCTCTTTAGGATTTCTTCTTATATAAGGACTTGTTGCATTTCTGAAGCTAATGTCCTTTAACTGGTAAAAACTTCTATTGAGAGTCTATCAATCTATTTTCCAAGTTTTACAGATGAGGGATGGAAGACATAGAGAAATTAAGTAACTTCCCAAGTGTCATAAAGCTCATTCAGTGGTTGAACCAGGATTTGAACTGAGGCTGAACTGAATTATTTTGTTTCCATGAATATGGGCCCATCAGCATAAGTATCTAGATTTCAACATCTGGATTATATGTGGACCAAATTCAAAACTGGATTAACAGCTCTTAACGGCATTACTAAAGATCGCTTTATTCTTTGGCATATTTTCCATGTGATTAATAAAAACAAACAAACAAACAAACTCATACAACACAGCTTGGGTGGTAAAGTAGAAATTTTCAAGATCACAGTAATTATTTTCTTAACATTCTCCTTCTCTAGTCTCTTTTTTTCCTTCAATTAGCTTTTAATTAATACCAAAGTTGGCTGTTTAAGACTTATCTTGATCATGCCATTCCCTTTTTAAGACTTCCCACTTCTCTTTGCTTCAAACATGATGAAATTTAAAAATTCGTCTTGGGCAATAATGCCTTGGTCCTAAATCAAACTTCCCCATGACTTTCTTTTTCTTTGTTCATGTTCTCCTCTCTGCCAAAAACCCCATTAACCATCTTACCCTTGTTTTCCCCACTCTATCCTCACACTTCTTTCTGATTTGCATAAATATACTCTCAATCTCAATCCCTGTCTCTCTGTGTCTTGCCTTTGTCTCTCTCTTTGTCTGTCTCACTCTCTCTCTCTCATTAATACCTAAAAGAATTAATTATTTTATAACTTTCCATCTGCATTCCATGGCACTGTAAGTCTCCCTTTGTTACAATATATCATCTTCTTTTGGAGCTGTTTATTTATGAAATTTACCCCTTTCACTGAGATGACCACCCCGAAGTCTAGGGCTGGATTATTTCTCTGTCTCTGTCTACCAGCTAGGGCTTGGTATATATTAATAGAAAACACTTAATCAGTGTAGTTGTGTTAAAGTAAACTGACCAGAATCCAGTCGAACTGACACAATTTTATTCCAAGTACATAAGAGAATTAGAGACCATGCACAGCTCTGATGCTTGAACTGTTTCTACTAGAGATGGATTTCAATCATTTCATTCCTTTGCATCTTGCACAGTGCTTTTCAGTGTTCCATAAATGTAGTATCTGAATTCTTTTGAGTGATTAAGCATATCTGTCAGATCTAGCCAATATCTACAGCAAAATCAAGAATAAACCCAGTTTTTTCGAGAGGCCATGACGTGGAGTTCACATGGACTTTGAGGCCAGTCTGCTGTGGTTTGACTTCTTACTCACTCACGACCTGTGTGACCTTGAGGGAGTTAACCAAGTACCTTATTTTCTTCATCTGTAGGATGAAAGTTACATGAATGCTAACTTAAAGGAATTATTGGAGAATTAAATGAGTTCACACATGCAAAGTTCTTAAAAATGTTTCTGGAATATAATGATATTGGCAAAAGGATTAGCTAAGATTATTGTTTGCTGTGATTTCTACTTTTTATACTTAACTCTGTGCACCTTTGTGTCTACTGCAAGACACTCAAGAAAATAGTTGCTTTACCATACAAGGAAATGCCAGAGCAGTCAGGATCATCCACATGCAGTGCTTTTATTCCTTAAATTTGAAAGAAAACCTCAAGCATATATTCTTGAATTCCCTCAGTATCCTAGAACACATTTTATTTTCTTCGTTTCCTCTAGTTTTGTTTATTGTAATACTTTTCCAGTGCAAAAAACACTATAATCTAAAAAAAGTAAAAACATGATCTGACTTCATACATGAAACTCATGTTTCTCTAAATCAAAATCTATTTTATAGTGAGCTAAATAAATATGCAAAATAATTTAAAATGGTAGGAATTTAATAGTGTCATATTTAATACACAATACTAACTTAAGATTTATCATGAAAATATAGTAGCAATATTTCACTTCCATCAGTGTTATTGTTTCCTTGTAATAAAGTCTTAAACTATTGAACTTTTCACTTTCCACTTCTTGAATTTCTAACACATTTCTAATAGACGCAGAAGTTAACCTATAGTTCTCTTTCTCACCTCGCTGTTGCTTGTTTGAACTTTTTTGAATTTTCTTTCATTTCCTGACTGGATTGCCTTTCTTTTCTGGTGCAATAAGATTTTCATTATAGTTTTTGGATGGCTACTTGTGACATAGAACCAAACCCAAAAAGATTCATCACGTATCCAAATAAATCTGACTTTCTCAACTTTTACTCTTAGCTTCTGCATAGAAGACAGCTGTGGTTTTCTTTCTTATTTGCAAGCACCCAATATAAATTGAGACTGTAGATTTTAAGAGCAGGGTATGTTAGCTATTTGTGCTAATATGTTTTTTTCCTTAAATGTCTTTATTTAATACACATTTACTTCTAATCTCTTTCAGACTCTACTAGTATTTTAAGTTTTATGGCATTAATTCATCTACTTGTCAAACCTGCTGACTCTTCCTCATAGTGATTTTCTTGTGAGGTTTGCAGTCTGTTAGAGTAAATGTATTCTTAGCTTGGTGGTTTTTAAAATCGTATTGGCAGTTACAAAATGCCCTTTGTTATGAAATGATGGTTCATGGTTTTTTGCTTTTGCTTGAGACCCAGGAGAGTCAATGATTTTGGACTAGGTTTTAAGGTTAATTTCTTAAATCTTGTTACCTGCCCCACTAGATAGTACAATTCAGATCCTGCATCAGCAGTGATTCAGACTTAATATTTTAATTTCTCATAGTGCTTCAAACACAAGTCTCAGATAAATGGCAAGTTTGTTTACATTTTCCCTAGTTAATTGTTTGAATTTTTCTAGGTTATTAAACTATAAGTCATTAGTGATTTTGTGTTTTATATTAGACTCTTGGATGAAGCTTCCCTTTTTATTGGCATTTGCAATGCCAATGAAATGACCATTTCTCTAGTCTCCTTTTTGTTAAAACCCATCTCTAGTCAAGAGGGCCTATGGCCTTTCTGGAAGACAAAGTGAGATAACTTGATATCAGCTTTCTGTGAACTCTCTCACTTTGATTCCTTTCTTTCACATTCTTATAACACCTGGTGGTCTCTGTCTTTAAAGTCAATCGTAATATATCATCCAATATTTTAGATTATTTTTAGTTGACTCTCATAAGCTTATTCCATCATGGGGCCAGAAGCCTTGCTGCTATGTGTTGAAATTCTGTAGGATTCCTAGCTATCTGTTGGTCATCTCTCTTAGAGTTGAGTGTGTCCTCCATCCTCTCTTGCTGTACATTGTTCAGTTGTTTGAATCAGGTCTCATTTTCTGCCATGATAAAATTTCATACCCTGGCACCAGAGGGATTCCAGACAATGCATGGGCTTTATTACAGCTCAACCACTGAATAAAATATCTATCCAAACTTCTTCCACTTTGGTCAGATCTTATGGATTTGACAATTGTTTGTCTATAATAGCCAGAAAAAAATTATATTACCAATACATCAAGATAAGATGACCAAAGCAGCAAAAGAACCACAGCAAAGACATTGAAAAGAACTAACATGATAGCAATTTGGAGAAGAAAGAGGCGGCACACCTAGGGGAGAGCATCATGATGGCAGTGCTTCCATTGTAGATGGAGAGGAGATGGAGCAACTTCCTTATCAGAAAAGAAATTTGCAGAAATGACCATGAATGACTGAGAGACAAAACTATAAAACTTATTTATATCTAACATAGTTGGAACATCACCCAGTTATAGCTTTGTGATCTGATTATATTCACCATTTTTCCAAGATCGAACAAACAAACAAAAAACCAAGGAAAAGCTAACCAGTTATGGCTCTTCATAGGTTCTGTTATCAAATATGAAAAGAAAAGTAGATAACATATTCAATATTAGCCTGTAACTTATTATTGTGAAAATATAATTGATTGACTACTTAGAGGTGAGATATTACAGAGCATATCACTAGATATGGACATCTATATTATCATTGATCTCTCTGAAATATTAAGGCACCAGTAGAAAAGGTAAGAGTGCATTCTTGACAAAGGGATGGTGGTGGTGGTGGTTTAGTCTCTATGTCGAGTCCAACTCTTGCGACCCCATGGACTGTAGCCTGCCAGGCTCCTCTGTCCATGGGATTCTCCAGGCAAGAATACTGGAGTGGTCTGCCATTTCCTTCTCCAGGGGATCTTGCTGACCCAGGAATCAAACCTGGGTCTCCTGCATTGCAGGCAGATTCTTTTACCGACTGAGCTACGAGGGAAGCCCCTGACAAAGGAATAGTACCATACAAAAGAGGAAATACCCCTTAAACTAGTCTTTTATAATCCTGTAGTTGGTTATTAGTTGCGTGGAGAAGAGGAGGTTGTATGCGTGCTCAGTCGTGTCTGACTATTTGCAACCCCATCGACTATAGCCCACAAGGCTCCTCTGTCCAGATTTTCCAAGCAAGAATACTAGAGTGGATTGCCATTTCTTTCTCCAGGGAGTCTTCCTGACTCAGGGATCGAACCCACCTCTCCCGTGTCTCCTGCATTAGCAGATGAATTCTTCACCAGTGAGCCACCCGGGAAGCCCCAGTTATCAGCTGGAACCCTGGAAATCAGTATGGCAATTAGAAGACAGGAAGTGACAAAAAAAGACAGGGTTTCTAAATTATATACAGTGAAACTCATGATCTGTGGCTTCCATATCAACAAATGCTCCTACTTTCTAAATTCTGTTTCTAAGTCTGAAATCAATATTTGTAGCACCTTTATAACTGTTGACAGAGTTGGGTCAATTTGGGTTTGGCAAACCAAAAATTTGGGTTGCCTGTCATGCATGTTCCCAGATGAGGTCAAATAAGGCAACACTCTGCATTCTTTTTTTTTTTTTTTATTATTGTTTTTGCCATACATTGTCATGATATCACCATGGGTTTACATATGCTTCCCCTCCGGGTCCCCCCTCCCTCCTCCCTCCCCCCCCTGGAAATCTCGCTGCACCAGTCCCGAGCATCAATCCTGGGCTGGCGATTGATTAGACACATGACAATTAACATGCTTCAATGCCCTTCTCCCATATCATCCCACCCTTACCCTCATCCACAAAGTCCACAAGTCTATTCTATACATCTGCGTTCCTTTTGTTGTCTCCCATGTTGGGTTCTCATTACTGTCTTTCTAAATTCCATATATATGTTTTAATATACTGTATTGTTGTTTTTGCTTCTGGCTTACTTCACTCTGGATAATGGGCTCCAGTTTCGAAATATAAACAAATGTCCTTTTGTGGTCTATTCAGTGCCACAGTTTTCACATTTTTGTGCTTTTCCTTGGTGATTTTGCTGTTTAAAGTGGCCTCCAAATGTAGTGCCAAAGTTCTGTCTAGTATTCCTAAGTGCAAGAAGGTTGCTGTATGCCTCATGGAGAAAATATGTATGCTAGGTAAGCATTGCTTAAGCATGACTTCAAACCATGGCTGTTGGCCATGGTTCAAGGTTAATGAACCCACAATACAATAGATTCATAGACACAAAGAGGAAATTCACTGATCTGCATATGTGCGTCAGCTCTGGAAAGTGCTACAGTAACATATGTAGTGCGTGATGAAAGTATAAACTTTCAAAGGTGTGGAAAAGAAGTTGAATTTGTATTTATGAGATGGCTACCAATTTAAAAATGGAAGAGTGGACAGCAGTGTTGTGAAGCTGAAATAAAAAAAAAAATTATAGTCATGTTTCCCAGAGTCAAGAATATGTAACAGGGGTGTCCCTGGTAGCTCAGAGGTAAAGAATCTGCTTGCCAGTTCAGGAGACATGGCTTCAATGCCTGGTCTGGGAAGATCCCACATGCCACCAGGCAACTAAGGCCCTGCCCCATAAATACTGAGCCTGTGCTCTAGAGCATGCAAGCTGAAACTACTGAAACCCCAGTGCCCTAGAGCCCGTGCTCTGCAACAAGAGAAGCCCCCACAATGAGAAGGCCCCACACCATGATTAGAGAGTAGCCCTGCTCACTGCAACTAGAGAAAGCCTCACACACAGCCACCAAGACCCAGCATAGCCAAATAAAATAAATAAATAAATAATTGTTAAAAAGAATATACAATGTCCTTCTAAACTAGTGATGATTATTTTGTGCATTTCAAGAGGCACTATGGAATGGAAAATAATAAATTTGCAGGCAAGACAGATTCTACAGAGAAGTAAGATGCAGTAAAATTCTTTAAATATCTGTTAAGTGTTAAACAAAGGAAAAAGATTCTCTGAAAGAACACATTTACAATGTGATGAGACCAAATTGTTTCATGAAAACACTTGGACAGGAATCTATATAAAACAAATGGCCTTCAAAGCCCCTGGATTTACATCATTCAAAGTCCATGAAATTATTTATGATATAGATAGTAAATAAGGAGTCCATCAACAGAGGCACACCTAAAACAAGGTTATATATTGACCATCTGACAGGAATCTAACTCTGTATTTCCCCAAGAGCAGTGGTTCTAAATATCCTAAGTGCTTACAGCAACTTTATAGAACATTACCGTGAATAACAAGAACTGACTATAATGCAGATATTTAATCTGAATTGTTATAACAGTTTAGGAATAGCAAGTAAATATTTTGTTAGTTGCACTAAATATATACCTGAAATATATATTTAGTGTAATAATATATTTAGTGGAAATAATATACCTGAATAAACCAAACCATAGATTTGAGAAGAATGCCAATATACCTAACAACTAGGTATCTGGAGACCATGTCACCTACTTGCTAAAAGCAATCAGACAATTTTCTAAAAGGAATTGATCATATTTTCAGCTTTTCATCTGATATCTGATATCCAGTGGATCTCATCTCCATATTATCATTTATTTCATGAACTATCAATATTTAATAACTTCATTTTGCTTAACTTTCTATTATAGCAGACAAAGAACTTTGTTTTACTTGTATCCTTTATGTCTGTTTTTTTCATATTGAACCATGAGCTTCTCAAAGGTAGGATCCATGTCTTATCTCTTTAATTTCTTTGATGCCTGACACAGTGTATGGTACATAAGAAGTGCTGAACACACACTCGTTGACATAAATCCAGCAATATCTCTGTGACACACTTCCTAGAATAATGGAAATAAAAACAAAAATAAACAAGTGGGGCCTAATTAAACTTAAAAGATTTTGCACAGCAAAGGAAATTATAAACGAGGTGAAAAGACAACCCTCAGAATGGGAGAAAATAATAGCAAATGAAACTAATGGAAAAGGATTAATATTCAAAACATACAAGCAGCTCACAAAGCTTGATACCAGAAAAACAAACAACTATCAAAAAGTGGGCAGAAAACCTAAACAGACATTTCTCCAAAGAAGACATCATACAGGTGGCTAATATTCACATGAAAAGATGCTCAACATTGCTCATTATTAGAAAATGCGAATCAAAACTACAGTGAGGTACTACCTCTCACCATCAGAATGGCCACCATCAAAAAAATCTACAAACAATAAAAGCTGGAAAGGGTGTGGGGAAAAGAGAACCCACTTGCAATGTTGGTGGAAATGCAAATTGATATAGCCACTATGGAAAACAGGATGTGTGTGTTAGTCACTCAGTTGTGTCTGACTCTTTGTAACCCCATGAGCTGGGGCACACCAGACTTCTCCATCCATGGGATTTTCCAGGCAAGAAGACAGGAGTGGGCTGCTATTTCCTTCTCCAGGAGAACAGTATGGAGATTCCCTAAAACACTAGAAAAAACTACCCTATGACTCAGCAATCTCACTACTGGGCCCATACCCTGAGGAAACCATAACTGAAAAAGAAACATGTACCCCAGTGTTCATTGCAGCAATATTTACAATAGCCAGGACATGTAAGCAACCTAAATATTATTAACAGATGAATGGATGAAGAAGTTATGGTACATATATACAATGGAATATTAAGTTCAATTCAGTCTCTCATTCGTGTCCGACTCTTTGTGACCCCATGAATTGCAGCATGTCAGGCCTAGGGAGGCATGAACATGATCCATCACCAACTCCCAGGTATACCCAGACCCATGTCCATCGAGTTGGTGATGCCACCCAACCATCTCATCCTCTGTCATCCCCTTCTCCTCATGCCCCCAATCCTTCCCAGCTTTAGGGTCTTTTCCAATGAGTCAGCTCTTCGCATGAGATGGCCAAAGTATTGGAGTTTCAGCTTCAACATCGGTCCTTCCAATAAACACTCAGGACTGATCTCCTGTAGGATGGACTGGTTGGATCTCCTTGCAGTCCAAGGGACTCTCAAGACTATTCTCCAATACAACAGTTCAAAAGCACTAGTTCTTTGGCACTCAGCTTTCTTCACCAACCAACTCTCACATCCATACATGACTACTGGAAAAACCATAGCCTTGACTACATGGACCTTTGTTGGCAAAGTAATGTCTCTGCTTTTTAATATGCTATCTAGGTTGGTCATAATTTCCCTTACAAGGAGTAAGTGTCTTTTAATTTCATGGCTGCAATCACCATCTACAGTGATTTTTGAGCCCCCCAAAATAAAGTCTGATACTGTTTCTGCTGTTTCCCCATCTATTTCCCATGAAGTGATGGGACCAGATGCCATGATCTTAGTTTTCTGAAGTTGAGCTTTAAGCCAACTTTTTCACTTTCCTCTTTCACTTTCATCAAAGAGGTTCTTTAGTTCCTCTTCACTTTCTGCCATAAGGGTGGTGTGCTCTGCATATCTGAGGTTATTGATATTCCTCCCAGCAATCTTGATTCCAGCTTGTGCTTCTTCCAGCCCAGCATTTCTCATGATGTACTATGCAGAGAAGTTTTAAATAAGCAGGGTGACAATATATAGCCTTGAGATACTCCTTTTCCTATTTGGAACCAGTCTGTTGTTCCATGTCCAGTTCTAATTGTTGCTTCCTGACCTGCATACAGGTTTCTCAAGAGACAGGTCAGATGGTCTGGTATTCCCATCTCTTTAAGAATTTTCCACATTTTATTGTGATCCACACAGTATGAAAAGGCAAAAAGATAGGACACTGAAAGATGAACTCCCCAGGTCGGTAGGTGTCCAATACGCTACTGGAGAACAGTGGAGAAATAACTCCAGGAAGAATGAAGGGATGGAGCCAAAGCCAAAACAATACCCAGTTGTGGATGTGACTGGTGATAGAAGGAAGGTCCGATGCTGTAAAGAGCAATATTGCATAGGAACCTGGAATGTTAGGTCCAGGAATCAAGGCAAATTGGAAGTATTCAAACAGGAGATGGCAAGAGTAAATGTCGACATTCCAGGAATTAGCAAACTGAGATGGACTGGAATGGGTTGATTTAACTCAGATGACCATTATATTTACTACTGTGGGCAGGAATCCCTTAGAAGAAATTATTCAGCCATAAAAGAAAAACATTTGAGTCAGTTTTAGTGACTGACTCTAGGATGAACCTAGAACCTACTATACAGAGTGAAGCAAGTAGTAAAGAGAAAAACAAATTTCATATATCAACACATATATATGGAATCTAAAAAGATGGTACTGATGAACCTATTTGCATGGCAGCAATAGAGACTCAGAGAACAGACTTGCAGACACAGTGAGTAAGAGAGAGCAAGGGATGAATTGAAAGAATAACTTAAACATATACATTACCATATGTAAAATAGATAGCCATGGGAATTTGCTGTATGAGGCAGGGAGCTCAAACCTGGTGCTCTTTGACAACCTGGAGAGATGGGATGGGGTGGGAGGTAGGAAGGAGGTTCAAGAGGGAGGGGACATATGTATACCTATGGCTGATTCATATAAACCAACACAATATTGTAAAGCAATTACTCTCCAGTTAAATATATAATAAAAAAAGAAAGCACTGAATAAATGTTTATTGAATGTAAGTAATCAATATGAGGGGCTCAGTGGTTAAGAATCAGCCTGCCAGTGCTGAAGTTGCAGGTCACACAATTTCGATCCCGGGGTTGGGAAGATCCCCTGGAGGAGGAAATGGCAACCCACTCCAGGATTCTTGCTGGGATATGCCCAAGGACAGAGGAGCCTGATAGCTATAGTCCTTGCAATTGCAGAGTTAGACACGACTGAGTGACTAAGCACAAGGAAAATGAGGACTCAATAAAAACAAAAATATAATTAAAAATCTCAATAAGTGATAATAATAGATTTTTTAAAATCATGTTCAGAGTTCAATTCTAATTTCTCAGAATTACAGATTTGTAATTCTGGATAATACTGTAATATGTGTTTCAAATTATTTTAGTTACATACATAATATGTGGCTCCATAATTGTATTAAAAAACTAAATATTAAATTTATGTAATAATGAAAGCATAGAATCATTTGTCAGTCTCCCCATCTTACTCCCCTTTCCCATTTTTATATACAAATTGAGAAAGTATGCAATATCCAAAAGATAAAATTTTACTTTGAGACATATCTCCTAAGATAAACTATAAATATATTACTTCTATGCTGAACACTCTCTCTGCAATCTACTCAACCTAAAATGTGTATGATATTAAGTTTTTATAATCAGTGAGGACATTATTATGACTGTATTTACCTGACCTTTGCATTCCCCATTTCCTGTGAAGTTTCTGGGGGAGTTCATGAATCTGTCATCTCAGTACATTCTAGAATATTTGCTCCAAAGAAAATGTAATTTTATCACCCAAGATATCTTCAAGTTAGAAATAAAAGGTAGATACTTATCACAACTCAGAAGTTGTCAATAAAGTGCATCCAGAGTTTAAAAAGGGCTAGAGAAACCCTGGGGAACATTCCTATGGCAAAAATTCTATCCACCAGAAGGCTGAAAAGAGCAGCTTATAGTTCATATCTCAGCTGGGAAACAAACCAGTAAAAAGATCATCTGAAATGTAGAGCTAATGCCAACAGAAGATGTCACCATCATGTTAGCCACACACAAAAATAAGGAGACATCCCATGGTGCCTTTACAGCTGCTTAAAAAGTCTAACACATCATCACTTGCTGTTACTAACAGCAAAAGAAACACACACTGCTCAAATTTCTTTTTAAAGTTTGGCTTCAAATGTTTGCCACTTTTTCTTATTGACTTCCTCCTTCGTTTATAGTTTTGAAAATTTTATAACCTCAATACTTTTCTATCATATTCATTATTATGCAGGAGGGAAAAAACATAAACTAGGTCACTTGGCCTTCTTTCATATTGTTTAATCCAAATTCAATATAATTTTCATCCCTTAATGGTCAACATCCTCTCAGATCAGAGCTAGGCTGAATACAAGCAAACCTCAGCACAATTTTCTGTGTGGTTTTAGCCTTCTTCCAGCCACTTACCTGTGTCTGTTCACTGTAGGAAGTTACTCTACTTTCAATAAATAACTCCTCTTTTCCCTGAGCTTAAAGTGAAATTATCTTTGGAGTTGATAAGTTTGGGAATAATTCACCATTTTTGTGGAAATAATTTCTGTATATGGCTTCCTAGGTGGCTCAGATGGCAAAGAATCTGCCTGTAACTCAGGAGACCTGGGTTTGATCCCTGGGTCAAGAAGATCCTCTGGAGAAGGGAATGGCAACCCACTCCAATATTCTTGTCTGGAAAATCCCATGGACAGAGGAGCCTGGTGGGCTACAGTCCATGAAGTCATAAGAATCAGACATAACTAGCAGCTAACACGTTCACTTTCATGGGGAACAAGATTTTTAATGTAATAATTTCTTCAACAAAACTTATTAAGTACCAACTCTGTTGTGAGTATGCAATAGATAAATGATGTGAATACAAAAAAAAGGGGGGGGGACAGTTCCTTCTACTATAATGGTTTCTAAATATAGATGTCAAACTGTGCTAGGTGGTACTTATTAAAAGGATTAAGTAATTACAGAGAATAAGTACCACCAGAGATTGAGAGACAGGTCATGAGGAATTTAGATATTTATGGATGCTTGTATGGAAAAGGAGGGATCAGACTCTGCCCTTGAAAGGATGTTAGGAATAAGATTCATGAAAAACAGATGGGAAAAAGGCAGGAGAGACCTTCTGAGTCAGGGGCAATGAGGATTGCATGACTACTGCTATGATGAATGGAACTATCCTTGTTGAAGATGAGAGTTGGTAGAAAGAAGAGAAATGGAAATTATGGTAGACACAGGAAGGAGGAGAAAGATTGTGGACCCTGTTTGTCAAGTGCCTGCAAACTACTTGATAGATAGATGACAATATTCGCTCCTTTCTACATTATGTGTGTGCTGTGCTTAGTTGCTTCGGTCATATCCAACTCTTTGCGACCCTGTGGACTGTAGCCCGCCAGGCTCCTCTGTCCCTGGGATTCTCCAGGCAAGAATACTGGAATCAGTTGCCATTTCCTCTGACCCAGGGGTTGAACCTATGTTTTTTTCATTTCCTGCATTGGCAGGTGGGTTCTTTACCACTAGTGCCACCTGGGAAGCCCCTTATTCACCACACCCAACAGAATATTTTTGAGTACTCACCAGACTGGCATTCCATAAGTAAGCTTGATTCACTTGGATTGGGAAAAATAGGACAGAACTAAACAGAAAGGGCCAGGAGAACAAGTAGAAAAACCATGAATTTGAAAACAACCAGACCTGAAGATTTTGTTGTTCAAGATAGTTAACAAAAGAATATTGACCAAGTTTAAGAAGGCGAGGTCAAAATCTGAGTGGCTGGAGTGTAGGTCCCTGAACAGCAGGCTAGGAAAATGAAGGGTCAGAGTTTGGGCTGTAAGCGATAAGGTCATTAAACCAGAAAGTGAGGGATTCAAGAGATATGAGGAGGTATGAGTAACGGCTAAGAGGCACCGATGACTTTATACACACAAAGCTCCTACTCTGGCTCAGAAATAGCACCCGAGGGCCCTACACAGCCTCTAAATGGCCAGGTTTGAACCTCCAGGTACAGAAAATGAAGGACCCTGGATGGAAAAGAGGAGTCAGCAAGCTGAGATCAAGGTAGTTCCAAATCCAAACATCCAGAAATCGTCTGGAATTTTTGCCATGTATCCAGATATTCTGATGTCTTGTGGACACATTCAGACTTGGAACAAAGGCCAGCTATGGGACACTTGGGCAATTGTCTTCTTAACAATAATGATTCCCAGTTCTGCTCTTGATTACAAAGTGCAAATCCCATGACTCTCAGGGCCTTCGCTGAGAAAAGCACACACTCTTCTGGGAACTGAGGCGTACCCATGTAATAGACCAGCATATATTTCTTGTTTTCTTAGCAAATTGCTGCAAGTCTTGGCAAGTTTTTCTTTTTTCCTACCCTTCACTCCCCACCCACCCCACACCAAAATTTTAATAATGTTATAGGAATTTCATATGATGCTTTCAAATTATTAGGTTATCATATTATAATAGTGCTTTTTAGACATATGTACACAGCATTTAGAGATCCATAGATAGAAAGAACAAATATTTCTTCCACGAATAGAGGAATCTGTACTATTGGGTCTGTTTTAAATAAATGTAAGAGTGCAATGGAAAAAGAAAAAGACCAAAAGATTATTTTGGGAATCAAGGGACCCAGGGACTGTGTTTCTAAAACTGGTAATGTTTCACAAATCGAAAGACCTTAATCAGCTAGTGGGTCTGTGAATCTAGATTAGCAACTTGGAGTTCCCCACCCCTTTGCTACTTATTAATTATTTATACTGTCTCAGGCTATAAAATTAAAAGATATCTTCAATTATTTAAAATAACAGCAAAGATACCATTAAATTTTTATGCTAGAATGTGCTTGTTATTCACTACTTATTTAAAACAGGAAGTGAAGTGAACCTTGGTGTCTAAGGGGCAAGCCTATTGCCCGCTGTGTCACATGTCCGCCTTGTACTATGAGAGATGCTATAAACTTTATTCTAAATGCAGGGGATGTACTAAACTAGCAATGTTCTCTTTTATTTCACAAGCAAAATTTGGAAAGAATATCAGTCATTTGAGTCTTGGCCAAATATTTCTAAGTTCCCAGAATTTGAAAGGGTCACCCGGAACTTTTAGTTTTAATAAGTCAAGGAAGTTATGTTTAAGGTCAGTGCAACAAATGGGCCACACTTTATCATGAATTTCATGAAGCAAAGAAAATATATTCTTTTTGTGAAACTTCACCGTTAGGTTTCAGACATTGTCACACTGCTTTTGAACAGTAGCTGAGCAGTGGGCTGTGAGATAGTGGTGCCAGTAGATACGTGGGCGCCAGGGAGGCGTGTTCCTTCTAGTGTCTGTGGGGTGTGGGCTAATTCATCTCCACTCAGTGGACTGCTTTTCCCATATTAGGAAATAATGGTTGGGGACTGAATAGTTTCTGAGATCCATTTCTGTTTTAAAACCTGTGAGATAATAAATCCTTCAAGTAAGAGACCAACGATTTCTTAAGGAGCAGGGTTCTCTCTCATCCTTGTCTATACCCAGCAGTGAGAATGGTCCCTGGGAGTCAGATGAAAGGACCCCAGGAAACAAGGAAGAACACAAACATTTACTCTGTGTGTTCCATGTCTGTGGCCAACAACTGGACTATGCATTTGTTTTAAACTTAATGTTGTGTTCCATCCTCACAACCATCTTCATCTGTAGTGTTTTGATTGCAGTCTTATATCTACTTCGTACTTGGGTAAATTGGGGCAGGGAGATGTCAATGAAAGGATGTGAGTTTACACAGTAAAGAACAAAGATATGATCTGAACAAAAATATAGATCCCATGGTACTCTTTGCTGTCCAGACCACTGACAAATATACTTGATACAATATTATTTTGCTCCAAAATAATTTATTTGAGAACTGAACACATACACACCTACATTGGAGAAAAGAAACTAAAATGAATTGAGAGGATGGATGTGGTTTTCAACTAGGCTCTAAACTTTTGCTCTCTCTTGGATCTCCTCTAAAACCACAGTAAATCAGTCATCTGGCATCCTTGCAGGTCTCTCGTGGGTCAGCAGGGGCTCCTGTACAGCTGTGTGTTTCTGGCACAAGACCACAGCGGCTGCTCTGCAGTGGCCTCAGACCTGCTGCTGGAGCCGCGGGTGTTACTGCGCCAGTACAAGTCTCCTTTATCTCCTTTGCAACTTGAGATGTTCTAAGATCATACTCTGTTTCATAAGCTTTCATGACCCATAGTTGAAAGGAAGGAGGAGAAAGTGGAAGTAATGACTTTGTTTTGATATCCTCTTTGCAGGGTATCCTAAGCCAAATCTGATCTTGGATATCAGAAAGAGCCAATCTACACTGGATTTCCCAGAAACTGGTACTCTCTAGCAGATATCACAGCCTTCTCATAGTATACTTTTTAGTAAAGTTACAGACCCATTTGAGAATTATGGAGATACTCTAAAATAATCTTATATACACACATACACACACACAAACATATATATATATATATATATATACTTTTCAAAATTTGCCCTTAATAGGGCAAATAATAATTTTTTCAAATTTATTTTCTTGAATAACTCTTTCAAAAGTATTATAACTTTCATTGGAGTATAATTGATTTACAATGTGCTAGTTTCTGTCACACAGCAAAGTGAATCAGTTATATATATATATATATATATAATGAATATATAAAGAAATGTCTGTTTAGCTCTTCTCCCCATTTCTTGATTGGGTTGTTTTTCTTAATTTGACATAGAACTGCATGAGCTGTCTGTATATTTTGGAGATCAATCCTTGTTGGTTGCTTCATCTGCAGATACTTCCTCCCATTCTGTATGATTGTTTTCCATTTTACTTATGGTTTCCTTTGATGTGTAAAGTCTCTTAGGGTTAATGGTCAGTGGCTCGCACTGTTGTGTTACCTTTGCACTAGGGGAAATGTTCCCTCTTGGGTTAATCGTGGCTTTGATAAATGCTAAAATAAAAGTTACCTCTAGGATCATCCTGATGATGCCTTGGGTTTGTTAAAATATTGACCTACTAAAAATTGTCAAGGGCTTTTAAGTTGAATTAGGTTGTTGCTAGTTTCCAGCAAGTTGATACCTTAGCACACCTAAGGATCTTCAAGATGATCCCAGAGATTACTTATTTTCTAGTGTTTATAAGAGCCACATCTAATCATAGAGGGAACTTTCCCCCTCATTTGAACCTCTAACACTATGATACAAAACACTGACCATTATCTCTCAGCCTGGAATCGAGCAAAAGTCACTTAATTGATCACTTGCTGTGGTCTATTCTCCAAAACAGCGATCAGAGTTCTTTCTATAAAATGTAAATCATGTTGCATCCTTCTCATGTGCAAAGTCCCCTAGGGACTTTCCAGCTTATTTAGGATAAACCCAAGCTCCAGCCCAGAACCTACAGAGGCCTCTTACCACCCCTCAACTCCATCTTCTGCCATTTTTGCCCATGCATCTCTCTCCCCAGTAGTTTCTTGCTATTCCTTGAGTGGAATAAGTTCATTTCCTTCAGTTACAAATACATTTGTAATTGTATCCCCTCTGCATTTTCCCTCTTGCCTTGGTAGTAACATAACACTTTCCCTCACTTTATTCGGGTCGCTACAAATTGCATCTACTCGCAGAGAGTTTCTTAATAGACTGTCCAAAATGACATCACTCCCCCAGTCTTCTACCATGTATTCTCTTTCTTCAGCTTTAGTTTTATTCATAAAACTTCCTTTTACCTGGACTTTTGTGAACATAAATTTATAATCTGTATCCCTACAATAAAAAGTAAGTTCTGTTAGTACAGGAATGTGTCTGTCTCGTAAATCAGTCTATCCTGAGACCCTTGAAGAGGTTTATTTTTTTTTTACCTTAGTCATTAAATAAGAATGTAAAATGTACTTTTTTACATATGTTCAGCATAATATGTACCATTACCAACACTAAAGAAATATTAATCTTCTTGACATCATTCCCTCTTTTTAAAAATTATAATTACTTTTCAGTTAAAATGAACTCAAAATTGGCTACACTGGTAACATAACATACCAAGTAATACGTGTGTGTGTGTGTTCAGTCACTTCAGTTGTGTCCAGCTCTTTGCAACCTTATGGACTGCAGCCTCCCAGGCTTCTCTGTCCGTGGGATATTTCAGGCAAGAATACTGGAGTGGGTTGCCATTTCTTCCTCCAGGGGATCTTCCTGACCCGGGGACCAAATTCACAACTCTTATGTCTCCCACATTGGTAGGCAGGTTCTTTACCACTGTGCCGCCTAGGAAGCCATAGAATCTCATGCCTCTCTATCAAATATTCCATTAGTTCCCATATAGTAATCCTAGCTGAGGCTCTCCAGGTGAAAGGTGAATTCATACCCAGGAAGTTCCTGTGCCTATGGTGATGAGTTGACAGCCCTTCCATGATGAAAGGTTCCCAGTGTATTCAACTTTCATTGAGTATCTGGTTGGTCTTCTGGATCAATAGTGCCATGTCTGGGGCTTAGTGTTGGTCAGTGCTACTGGCTTGCAGAGGCAACTGTATTGAACTTGTTAAGGGGAAGTCCCTATGGTTTGGCTCACAGGTGGTCTTTGTTTCTATCACTATGGTCACTTTGTTCATGTATCTATCATTTCAATTTAAGGATTGCTAGTGGCAAAGGCTGGGTGATGTCAACTGGCCAAGTCATCTAATTACTCAGTTCTTCATGGTCTATTCATGGTGTGTACTTTCCAGTGGGGTTGATAGGTGATACAAATATGTTCACACTCTGTGCCTACTCCCATTTGTCCACTCCTATGCTTGTAGCCCAGACCTCCTTATCTTCTAATCTCCTGTGCCTTTGACCATTGACCATGGCCCAGGAATCTGTATTTATTTGCACCTTGGGCCACTTCTCCTTTCGAACAAGGTGTAAATTCAGATGCACTGCTCACAGCTCCACTCATGAGACAACCCCATTGTCTTTCAGATCCATTCCTGACTGTGGCAGCAGTTCAGTTTCTGTCCATTTCCAGCTTGCACTGACACTCTAATAGAAGGGCCATGGATCAATGTCAACTGAGATGTTGAGTCTGATAGGCTGGAAATAGCTGTTTTTTTCCACCTTTCCCAGTGTACAAGCACTTGAGTTAATGGGTTCTGGGTTCCTTTGGAAGTACTGAGGGAAATCTTATAGTATATACTTGCCACAAGGTTGAAAGTTCTTTCTTCCTCCAGTGAAAATGTTCTAGATCTGAACATTAGCTCATATCTCAAAACTTAACAAGGTATACTGACTTTTGATTGGGGTGATAACTCTAAGCCTCCTGCTCGACTATTACTTCTTATTGTCTTTTTTTTTCTTTTTAATCATAAACGCTTAATAGCACCCTTTCCCCATAAAGTCTCTTTGCTCTATTTATAATCTCCATAGTTTCCCATAGGTTAAGGCCCATTGATTGTCCCTTCAACCTTGCTGGTCACAAAAGTGATTGCAGCCTTCTGAATTCTGGTGGTTCACAACTGCCACCTGGATCGCCTCTAATATTTGGAGGACATATCATCTTTAAGGATGCTAACAAGCCTGGCTGTGCGGATTGGCTAACCTTCTGTCATCCCTTGCCTGTAGAGGAAGCCATCACCAATATTCTTAGTGATGCTGGTGCCTCTCTCTGGAAGAATCAAATCACTATGTAATTGTGACCCCGAGTGAAGCAGAGAAAGGGGCAAGTTTGAGTGGAAGTGCCCTAGACTGCTGTGTCATCTAGTAAATGACATCAAGGCCATTGGAAAATTTTCAAGCCAAAGCTAGACAACAGAACAATTCCTGTCTCCCAGGAATAAATCTGCCTCCACATCTTTACCACACTTAATCACCGGCTGGGAGGAATCCAAGGAAGCATAGCCTTGGTACAGACACACTGATGATGAACTTTGGAGCATAGCAGTTGGGACTTGGGGTCAATTTTGGTCCCTATAGTCAGAAGTATGTGAGGTGGATTCCCATGACCACCATATAACCTAAGTGTTTATCAGCAATAACATGTGTGAATAAACTGTGATACATTAGTTCAGTGGAATACTACTCAGCAAGTTACTGCTACACACGACACCATGGATGGATCTCACATACAGAATGCTGAATGAAATAGTGGTGCTAGTGGTCAAGAACCTGCCTGCCAATGGAGACGTAAAAGATGCCGCTTCAGTCTCTGAGTCGAGAAGATCCCCTGGAGGAAAGCATGGCAATCCATTCCAGCATTCTTGCCTGGAGAATCCCATGGACAGAGGAGCCTGATGAGCTACAGTCCATGGGGTTGCAAAGAGGCAGATACAACTAAAGTGACCTAGCAGCAGCAAGCAGGAAAAAAAGCACATACTATATAATTTCATTTATATGTTCAACAAACAAAACAGATTCTTAATGTTAGAAGCCAGCATTAGTGGCTACTTCTGAAGGGAAGAGTAGAGTATTGACAGGGATTGAGTATCTTTTGAATTCCTGATACTTTACTATTTCTTAATCTACAAAATAATTAAACAGATATGTTCATCATTTTGTGATATTTGCCAAACTGAATATCTATGATATGAGCTCTTTTTTATGTTATACTTCAACAGATATTTTATAATTACTTAAATATATCACAACCTCTCATTTTCAGCTTTAATAACTTTGCTTTAGTGATTATCCTTAGACGTATATCCATGTGAACTTGTATGAATATATCTGCAGATAGATTTCTAAAAGTAGATTTGCTGATCAAAATGAAGTTTTAAATTCCAATATTAAATATTAAGGTACCCTCCAAAATTCTATACCAACATCTATCTACTTGTAACCACACCTTGACTGATATTGAATATTATCAACCATTTTAAGTTTTTGTTGATCTTAGAGGCAAAACGGGGTCTGATCAAAGTATACAGTATACTTTAATGATCACTATTCAAAATAAACAGATTTTCATGTGCTCACTGGAAATTCATATTTCTTCATCTGTGAACTGCCTGCTCATTCTCTGTGTACATTTTTGTATAGGGTTGTCTTTTTCTCTTGTGAATGGTTAGGAATTCTTTCCCTATTAGAACTATTTTCCTAAATAACTTTGTTTGTTTATTTAATTTTTTTGCTGTGCTGGGTCTTCATCGCTGCTCAGGCTTTTCTCTAGTTGTGGTGAGTGGTGGCTACTCTTAGTTGAGGGGCACAGGATTCTCATTGCAGTGGCTTCTCTTGTTGTGTTGCACAGATTCCAGGGCATGTGGGCTTCAGCAGTTGCGACTCCTGGGCTCTAGAGCACAGGTTCAATAATCATGGCACATGGGCTTAGCTGCTCCATGACATGTGGGATTTTCCCAGACCAGGGATTGAACCCATGTCTCCTGCATTGGTAGGAGGATTCTTTATCACTGAGCCATCAAGGAAGCCCCCCTATTAGAACTATTTATCTTTCATCTCATTTGTCTCCTAAGAGCACCCTGATTCATAGTATTACATTTTTTATGTTCTAACAAGGAGGAATACTATCTCCTGTTACAATGTCAGGAGGGCATGTGTCTGAATCGTCTAAAAATATTTAATAGTATCAGATTAATAAGGAAAAGTAAAAGATAACAGTGACAGAGGAATAAATCATAGCCTTGTTTTATACCACTTGGAACTATCACATTTTCTTCTTCCAGGAGTCCTCTACCATCTTGATTTTTGCAGTGATATTAAAGCGGTTTTTAGTAGTAACTTTAGAAGGCAGGATGGCCATAAGGCCATGCACTATTACTACTTAAGTTGTCTTTTGCTTAAAAGGCTAGTTCATTTTTTTTCATTCATGATTGCTCTGTTATGTCCAACTCTTTGCAAACCTTTGGACTGTAGCCCACCAGCCTCCTCTGTCCATGGGATTTTCCAGGCAAGAATACTGGAGTGGGTTGCCATTTCTTCCTCCAAGGGATCTTTCTGACTCAAGGATTGAGCCCATGTCTCCAGAGTCTCCTGTATTGCAGGCAAATTCTTTACCTGCTGAACCATCCAGGAAGACCCAAGAGGTGAATTATAGAAAATAAAATAAAGTAAAATAGAGAATAAAATACGAGGCTAGTAATAGAAAATAAATCTTATTTGCACTTCTCACTTTTGGTTACTCTTACACCATTTTCCCAAAAATTCTCACCAATTCTTTACTTTCTTACAACCACTTTTCCATAACTGTTAACCTTATACATTTATGACTGTGGAGCACAGAAATCTGTTGGAGTGCTGAAGCTCAAGGAGAATTTAATTTAATGAGATTGTATGAGGCTACTTGGCAAAGCTAAGAGGAAACTGAAGATGCATATATCACATTTCCTTACCTATATTGTTATTCACAGACTTAGTGTTTAGCAAACTTCCTTTAGGTAGTGGCCCTTTAATGTTCCAAATGCTCAAAAAACTGGGATATAGATTTAAGATCTAATTTTCTATTTTCTATCCTGTTCCTTCCAACACATAGAATCTGAAACACAAAGGGTCTGACCTAATTTTCTGTTTTCGTCTTGATTTTTTTTAAATTATATAGATCAAACTCTCTATAGAAATATTTAACATTGTTGACCATAATTCTACAATTCTAAGATACACTTTATTTCACATTTTAATATTGCTGAAGTTTGAAGGTATCTAACTGATAGCACATCATCATTTAAATGATTTTTTATTTATTTTGTTTTTAATGTTACATAAAACAACAGTACACTTTACAACTGATTGTTGTAAATCTTAAATATGATAATGTTAAGTAATGGCATTTTTTAATAAAATCCTTGAACTTTTGTTCAAGCTCAGCCTTTCTGTCTAACTTTTGCTCTCATGATTTGATTTGCGGCATGAAAACAAAAACTTAGAGTCTGTCTAGCAATCAAGTCAAAGGAGCTTAGCTGTTGAAGTTTCTTTGTGGGGTTGTTAAATGCCTGTCTGAAATGTGTGAACAATTATAGAGATGTGATTGTTGGAGCCAGTTATTCGTTTGCATCTTGGGAAAGTATTATTAAAGTAATGATAATATTTTTCTCTTTAATACTTAGAGGGTTTTAAGCCAAATAATCCCTTGGATGTTTTACAGACTCTACAGATTAGAACTATATCTGCTCCTAATAAAATCCATTTACCTTCAGTGACTATTTATAACTACCATAGGCAACACTATATAGTAAGAATAAGTATGCTATAAGGGTTAATTCTGACTAAAACAATAAGAAAAACTGGGAAGAAGATATATATTTGTTATCAGAACTTAACCAGGACAGCATAACAGATTTTTATTCTTGACTATTATATCTAGGTTTTTGTAAAACTAAACTCTCTGAGTTGAATATTCTGTTTCTTTCTCCCTTTGTCTCATCTCTTGCACTTCTTGCATACCTGCATGTTCAGTTGCTTCAGTTGTGTCTGTCTGTCTGCAACCCTATGGACTGTAGCCTGCAGGCTCCTCTGTTCATAGGATTCTCTAAGCAAGAATACTGAAGTGGGTTGCCATGCCCTTCTCCATGGGATCTTCCCGACCCAGAGATTGAACCCACATCTTCTGCATCTCCTGCATTGGGCCACCTAGGAAGCCCTTTCACTTGTTAGTTACTGCTATTTGTCTCAACTTAACTCTCATTTCTTCTGGGTAACCTCCCTAATTTCTCCAAATCCGTCAGCTGCCCAGTTAGGTATTCTCTGGCCTCCTGCTCTCACTCTTCAGCAAACTGTGTTGTAATTGTGTACGTTGCTTTGTATTCGCCACTAGATCACAAACTTTCTAAAGACAAGGGAGATCTGCATGGTACCATTGTGAATCTGTTGTCTAGTGCAAACCTGGCCCGCATAGATGCTTAATAGTTATTGAATGAGGGAATAAAGTGCATGACTAGCCATCTGGTCTGGAGTTCCTTTCCAAAAATACGAAGAAAAAAAAAATCCACAAGTAACCCTTTTGGACAGTCTTAGATGCTTGAAGCTATATCCACATAGGTCAAGCCAAGGAAAGCAGACCAAGGCAATTTGTCTCAACCTAGCCTCAATAACCTTAGAGAGTTTTGTAAAGGTAGGCAGTACCTAACGACAGAAGACAGCTGACAACACTGTCAACCTCTTTCAAACCTTGAGCAAACATTTGGCTTGTTGTGACACTGTAAATAAATAACCACCTTGGCAAATGTCACATGCACATTTTTCCTCCTACTGATTGGATTACAAAACTCATTCCAAGGAAATCCCCCTCAAAAACAAGTTTGTATCGCCTAAGCCCCTGCCTAATAGAACAACTGAGAGTATGCAAGTATAACATATACAAAAGAAGGCACTTTATAGGTGAGTAGCTTGTAAGAAAGTTCCTTCTACAATACAGTGAACTTCTGGTAACAGCAGAGGTGAAATGCCATAAGCTGAACATCATAGAAATATAGAACAAGGTCCTTGATAAAACCATGGAGAGAAGCCAGTAAGCATCACCACACCCGAGAATCATAACATTAAAATAATCCAAACACACCCCAGTGCTCTTTAATTTATTGTTTTGTTTTTAGTATTTGCTCTCAGTTTAAAAGAGTCTTTTCTTTTTTTGGTGTTTTATTTTTTTTTTCAGCTTTACTGAAGTATTATTGACAAATAAAATTTTAAGGTATTTAAAGGTGGTGATTTCATACATGTATATATTGTGAAAAGATTATTACCATCTAGTTAATGAATACAGCTATGATCTCACATATTTTTACTTACATATTTATTTATTTTTGGTAAGAACATTAACATTCTAATTTTTTAGCAAATTTCAATTTTATAATATAGTATTATTAATAATCATCAGGTTTTACATTAGATGCTCAGATTTTATTCACTGTATAGGTGAAAGTGTGAATCCTTTTACCAATCTCTTCCTATTTCCCCCAACCCTTAGTTCCTGGCAACCACTTTCCTTCTCTGTTTCTGTAAGTCTGACTTTGTTTTTAGATTTCACATGTAAGTAATACCATTCAGTATTTGTCTTTCTCTCTCTGGCTCATTTCACTTAGCATAATGTCCTCAAGATCCATCCATATTATTGCAAGTGGCTGAATTTTCCTCTTCATGGCTGTGTAATATTATATATTATATTAGTAATATTATATATAACATCTTCTTTACCCATTCACCCTTTGATAAACACTTAGGATGTTTCTATATCTTTGCTATTGTGAATGAAATAGTTAAAAGGATTCTTGATTTCAGCAGTTAAACAAGTCAGTATACACATACTGTTATTAAGTAAAATATTTTTAATATTCAAAGCACCAACACATTAACTTGCCTCTTGTTGTGATAATTGTTTCCAAACCAGAATTTGAAAATTGCCCACATGTGGAAAAACAAAATAATGGCAATCACATAACAGAATATATGAACTTAGTGTCTTAAGTAACTTTAGGTTACAAAGTATGTGACTTTGTACGGTATTTTTGATCTTTAGATCTGTTGAGTCATAAAATTAATTAATGTACAATCTTGAAAATAACTATAATAATGGATCCATACAAATCCAGTATTTATTTAGACATGGCTTCAGTGCTTTCCCCATGAGACTTTCTCAATCAGTATAATGATGACTAACGGCTGATTGTCACAGAATAATTAAATTCTTGCCAAACATTAAGCACAAGAATATTCTTATGCAAATCACTATTCTTGTTATATACCCAATAGTTTTACCTTCAAACTTAAAGGAGTGTGTGTGTGTGTGTGTGTGTGTGTGTCTTAGATCAGGGTAGGCATGATGTTTTATTCCCAACAAAATGTGTAAAACTTGAAACGACACTTTTTAATAGACATCATCTGTCTCTTCCCTTGGCATCTTGGTTGAATTTGTCCATACAGGCTGGACTTTTTCCCAAGGACGAAGTAACAAGCTGATGTAATGTTCATTTTCAATTTGAACTTGGCATTGGAAAGATAACAAAGTGAAAGCCAGATTCTTCCCAAAACTAATAAAAACATGAGCTGTGCCAAATACCCCTAAAATATACTGGGCAGCCCAAGAACACTGTCACTTAGTGCTATAAACATAGGGCAGATTTTGCCCCTGCTCTTCCACAAGACTCTATATTTATATGAAACCCAGAAGGTCCCACCATACACAGTACAGCTCACACAAGCTGGACCATCTAATGCCCACTTTTCCTGGTCCACAAAAGACAGCAGCATTCTGAAGTTCAAAGTCTAAATTGTCATGGTATAGGAATGCTGTTGTAAATCAGTCCAGTCCTGCATGTTTGCTCTACCAAGTTACTGGTTATGCCCTGGGGTATTTTCATTGCATTTACTTTTGTGACTCCCCATCCCCAACTATTAAATAAAGATTTCTAGATGGAAATCTTGAAATGACACCTGTCTGAGGAGACCTGCCTTAGAATTGAGAGATGAGATTCTAAGAATCTGGGGAAGTGGACTTTGAAAGGCGGGGGTGAGGGGTGGGGACTCCATCCAATTGCCTGGTACTTGCTCAGTGATTTAGAAACAATGTTTTTGATCTCAAAGTTATCAAGTTAAAATAATGGGCAATCACACCTTTGAATCTATTTTAGTTTTAACAATATTGAACAAGCTCTAGATTCTCAGAAGGAAAGTGTGGGCTCTATCCAAAGATGTGTTGAACTAATGTTGCAAATGTGGTTTTAGAGCTTAATTTTTAAAGCAAAGTAGAGTCACGGTTTGGGTGGTTCAGATGGTAAAGAATCTGCCTGTAATGCAGGAGATCTGCATTCGATCCCTGGGACAGGAAGAACCACTGAAGAAAGGGGCTATCCACTTCAGTATTCTTGCTTGGAGAATTCCATGGATAGAAGAGCCTGGTGGGCTACAGTCCATGGGGCGGCAAAGATTTGGACATGACTGAGTGACTTTCACTTTCACACTTTTGGATTGTGTTGATTGTGATTATCAAGATTAAACCTACAGAGAGAATCAGTAAGTAGATGCCTACTTATTTTCCTCCCCTTGAAACAGCCCAATCGATTCCTGTGCTAAGAGGAAGTACTACTTACCTCATCCCCTGGCTTGAGTGAGCATTCTAAGTAAATGAGAATAATACAAAGACAGGCACATCATCTAAAATGCACTTTGGCCAGTGTGGGCTATCAGAGACAACATAAAAAGGACCTTTTACACCCTTCCAACCTTTAAAACAATTTCTAATGTGCTTAGCATATTAGTAAGTTCAAATGTGGGAACCCTGGATGGATTTATTAAATAAGAGGCTTCAGAAAGTTAAGAGTGGCAAGAGAGAGTCTAGCATCCAGCAGAGCAGGACAACATGACTACATCAGAATTCCAATGTTTGCTGTTTAGGCAAAGCACCTAAATTGATAGGGTTATGAAAAGATGGCCAGCTCTGTCAAGTATATTCTCTGATGCCATCATTCATTCCAGATTAGCACAATGAGGAAAGTGTATGGCATCAATTTCTCACTTTATTAATGGTGAACTCAAGGCAAAACAGTTATGAGACAGTCATCCAAGGTTGGAGGTTACCAAGAAGGAGAGTAGTAAATAGCTCTCAGGACTCTTAGAGCCTAAGGTGATGATTTTGTACTCCATTCTTCCTCTCTGTTAGTAAGAGCCAACTGTGAATAGAGGGTCAAAGCCACATGGGCCAGTAATGAATACGACAGGATGATAAGGTTTCACATTCTCATCATCACAGATAGGAAAACCCTGTTGGTTGATTCCTACATGGCTGTGTTTGGTTTTTTGATCTATTTGTTTTATTTTAAAATATATGTATGATAAATAAAATGTTAGTCACTCAGTTGTATCCGACACTTGCAACCCTATGGACCATAGCCCACCAGGCTCCTCTGTCCATGGAATTCTCTAGGCAAAAATACTGGAATGGGTAATCCTGCCCTTCTCCAAGGTATTTTCCCAACCCGGGGATTGAACTCAGGTCTCCCACATTGCAGGCAGATTCTTTACCATCTGAGCCACCAGGGAAGCTTATATATATGTGTGTGTGTGTGTGTGTGTGTACCTTTTCCCATCTGTGGGGCTGGTAGAAATGTTTCTCTTTCACATTCTTCTGTTCTTTTTCCATTCTTGCACCAGAGGATTTAAAATAACTTGTTATAAATGTCATCTACACAGAAGGGAACTTTGAAAATGATCTGGGTATTCTTACCACAGAGAATTACACCTACCTCCATGAAAGATACAGTTACTAATCTGGAGTTACGGTTTTCATGCTTTCCAACAGAAATAAGAAAGCTGAGAGGAGTGGTCAGGACAATACTAATGCCAACTAAAGTTGGAAGAGGAGAAAATCCACAATATCATTGTAACATGAGGGGATAGATATGATATTAGAATCTTGAATATATTTTCATTTTTAAAGTCAAAGTTGACAGTTCACTTAATCCAAATAAAGAATCAATATAAAAGGAAGTAACTTTAAAAGCAAGAACTAAAAAAACTAGACATTGAGAAATTGGCTCACTAGGACAAGAACTATAAAATTTGGGGGAATTTTAAATTTGTATAGACTTACAAATTAAATTCTATGATATATTTGAAGAATTTACCAACATAACATGAGATATTCAAAGAATTCATCTGTATCACCACCATATCAATACAGAAGGTGTCATGACATTACCTTTTTATGGTGTTATTATTCTCTCTGAAAATTAAATGCAATAGTGCTTAAGTTCTTACATTTAATTCAGATTTCTGTACATGGAATCTCCCTGGCAAAGGAAGATAGGTAAATACCATAAATGAGCTACTGAGAGTATCACAGATAGAACTTTAAATTAAAGTTCCTTTGGGCTAGTGTTCTCTATTATCTCAGGAAAAATGTTGCAATTGAAAGGAAGATATTAAGCAACTGTCCCATTCTGCACCCATTAAAATATATGTTTCTGTCTTTAACTTAATTCTCTTGCTAAATCACATGTTTCCCAAATATGGAAAATGGCAAGTCTTGTCTTACTCAACAGTTTATTAGACAATATTTGGAGTTGAGAAATAATTTTTAAAGTGAAACAAGAACTAACCCATAATTTTTATTTAAAGTGAACATATTAGAACACAGTAAGGCATAATTAAAACAATGAATGAGAACAGACTGTAAAGAACACAGACTCATCAAAATTTAATTGCTGAACAGTAAAATACCCATAAAAGTTTAAGTGGCACAGAGTCTTAAAATCAATTAGATGCTGAATGCGAAAATGCTAGTATAAATAAATCAGCCTTCCAACAAAAATAAGAAAATCACCCCATTCTTTTAATTATTGTTTAGAAATAAGATTCCTAGTGAGCCAAATTCAGGTCTCATTTTATTGAGGCAGATATAAGTCCTCTCTCCATGGGATTATCCAGGCAAGAATACTGAAGTGTGTTGTCATACCCTCCTCCAAAATCTACAAAGACAGTCCCAGTAATTCTTTCCCTCCATGTATATGCATGTTGCCCCTTCTGTTAAAGCTGAAGCCTATCTCCCCTCCCCTTGAATCTGGGTTGAAATTGTGAAATGCTCTGATCAAAATGTATGGCAGAAAGGATGCTATGCAGTTCTAGACCTAGTCCTCAAGGGTTCTGGCAGCTAACCATTTCATTCTCTTAGAATCCAGTTATTACACTATAATAAAGCTCTTCTTTAGGAGAGAGAGGCCTCATGAGAAGGCCTTAAAAGATGAATGCCATGTGGAAAGAGAGGGTTCGTGGATGAGAACTAAGGCACTGATTAACAGCACCAATGCCTAGATAATCTGAGAGGACTTTTGGACCTTCTAGCTCAGCCCGATTTCCTGCTGAAAGCAGCTGCACCATTAACCAAGTCAGTACCATATGGAGCCCCCCAAATGCCCAGTTGATTCATAAAAACACAAGCAAATAAATACTCTCATTTCAGCACATTGTTTTGAACTTATTTGTTACACGGCAATAGGTCAGTGAAACATAGAATAAAGACTACTTTGTAGCCTTCTTTGCAGCTTGTTACTGTTGTTTAGTCGCTAAGTTGTGTCCAACTCTTTGCAACTCCATGGACTGTAGCCCACCAGGCTCCTCCCTCTGTGGGATTCTCCAGGCAAGAATACTGCAGTGGGTTGCCATTTCCTTCTCCAGGGGATCTTCCTGATCCAATGATTGAACCTGTGTTTCTTGCATTGGCAAGTAGATTCTTAACTGATGAGCCACCAGCTCTTTGCAGCTAGGTGCAGGCATATGACAAAGTCTGGCTAAAGGGAAACAAGTAGAAATAAAGTATTCATATTCTGGGGCTACTTCCCTTCCCATTGACTGGAGGACATGTTTTAGGGTAAGTTATCCTGCCTAGGCTGACCAGAGTAGCTCCTTAGGCAAACCAGCTTCCATGTAATCTCTAGACTGTTCCATAACATTTTATTTTAATTCAGCTACCATTATTTTTGCCCTTTGCTATAAGAGCCAACGGCTTCCCTGGTGGATCAGATGGCAAGGAATCTACCTGCAGTGCAGGAGACATAAGTTCGATCCCTGGGTCTGGAATATCCCATGGAGAAGAGAAGAATGGCAAACCCACTCCAGCATTCTTGCCTGGGAAATCACATGGACAGAGAAGCCTGGCAGGCTACAGTCCCTGGGGTTGCAAAGAGACAGACACAACAAAGTGACTAACACTATAACAGCCAAACCTATGTAATAACCAATGTGAATTTTGTCCCCAAAGTAAGATACTTCTACTAAGGTGGATACTCAGCAATGGATTAGCAGTCAGGTTGGGGACAGAAATGACACAAACAATGTAAGCTTGAATACAACTCTCCATGACAAAACATTTGGCAAATACATCACTTGCAATAACATGCTGCTGCTGCTGCTGCTAAATCGCGTCAGTTGTGTCTGACTCTGTGTGACCCTATAGATGGCAGCCCACCAGGCTCCTCTGTCCCTGGGATTCTCCAGGCAAGAATACTGGAGTGAGTTGCCATTTCCTTCTCCAATGCAGGAAAGTAAAAAAGTAACATAACTCACCATATGTTAACTAACTTTATAATGTTAAGGAAAATAACTGGGAAATTTTCAAATTATGTTGTGTATTGGTTCCAATTTGCCACTTTCAGCAAAGTCTTATGAGAGAGAGACAAAGTTGGCAAAGTCTGGCCAGTCTGTAGGCAGATATTGCAGACAACACAGAACTGCAGAGTGACTCATTCTACTGTGGCCTTAAATAAGCAATCAAAGTTGACTGAGAGTTCAGTAATTTGAAATCTCACAGGATTAACAAAGTCTAACTACTTCTACACACAAATGTAAGAAGATATAAGAAGGGACATGAAAGAAGCAGCCTTATAAGGACTTACAGCTGGGATGTGAAGTTTCTCTCAAGAACCTCCTCCTAAGGGTTCACCATCACATGATAAGAACCAGCTCAGAGATCAAAATGAGACTAAAAATATTGCCTTCAAACCCAAACTTTTTTTAATTTTGATGACCTCAAAGTAGCCACTATTAAGTGGAAGAAGAGGAGGGCTAGGCTAAGCACAGAGGCAAATAAATAAAAGATCAGTGATTTCAGGCTTAAAGCTGATATCTAGAAACTGTAATTGGCTATGCTTGCTGGTACATGATAGGGATCAGAAGCAAAGTCTGAAGTTGATTTGGTTTTGATGGAAATTGCTGTGCTGAAAGCCACCCAGAGCTCCAATCTATTCAAGCAGAATGTGGGATACAAGAGATGGGCAGTCTTGAAAATAGCACCCTCACCATACCCAGTTTAGATATGCCAGGGAATAAGAATAAGCAACAGAGAACTTCCTGGGGAGTAATGTCAGGGACCAGGAAAGACGATTACTCATCCATCATTAAATAATGAGCCAAATTAACCTAAGTGAAAGTGAAAGTCACTCAGTCGTGCCTGACTCTTTGTGACCCCATAGGCTATACAGTTCATGGAATTCTCTAGGCTAGAATACTAGAGTGGGTAGCCTTTCCCTTCTCCAGGTGATCTTCCCAACCCAGGTCTCTCACATTGCAGGCAGATTCTTTACCAGCTGAGCCACCAGGGAAGCCCAAGAATACAGGAGAGGATAGCCTATCCCTTCTCCAGAAGATTTTCCCAACCTGGGAATTGAACTGTTGTTTCCTGCATTGCAGGAAGATTCTTTACCAACTGAGCTATCAGGGAATGGATTAAATCTTTGTACTGGTATACTAGTCTATAAAGGGCCCACCTGTCTACACTTCCATGCTGGATTTAAAGCTTGCTTTCAAGCCAACTTCTGTCTCATGATGATAAACAATTGTAGCAGCCACTGGGGATAACCTTTATCATATCCAGCCAGTTTCCACACTTCCAGTCCACCCTCAGAACTTTGAATTGCAAGCACGGATTTCCCTCTGTGTGAGCGACTTGTTTGGTGTGTATGGCTATCATTGCAGGCTAGGCCAAGCGTGTTGGAACACTGGAACCCTCAGGTGTAGCCAGAGCCCGTAGCAGGTGGCAGAGGAGACTACCAAATTCTTCAGTGTCTCTGAGGTATGCTGTTGACTGTCTTCCAGAGATACCTGGTGAACATGAGCCCCAGCTGTGCATAGCAGTGATTTGCTTACTAACAATCCTGTATTGGTCTCATTTCCACATTCTTCTACCAGAGAATCCTGGACAAAAACTTTGTGTGTTAGATTTCTTTTCTCAGTGTCTGTTTATGGAGGGAACGTACCTAATAACCCCAGCATTCAAAAACTCTTTAAAGTTGACAAACCAGTTTTGTATACATTTCCAATATAAATCCATTAGTGGAAGAACTGGAGGACATCATTTCAAAGGCTGGGACCAGAGAATTTAAGTGATTTAATTACAACTCTTCACACTACTTTTACTGGCAGATGGAAAGCTTATCTATTCAGAGCAATGTATTATATTTTTTGCAAGTTGTTTTTGTGGGGTTTTGTAATTTTCTCATCTCTCTGGAAGGTGAGTTTTATAAGAACAGAAATAATAGGAAATAAAAAAGAGGCCTCCAAAGAGGAGACTTTTATTGGTAACAAAAAAGAGGCCTCCAAAGAGGAGACTTTTATTGGTAACAAATTATTCTAGAATAACCATCCCACTCTTCACATCCTAAAATCCAAGTGCATGTGATTGCAGAAACTTTAAAGGAGTAAACCAAAGACAATGGAAAACCACACTACCTTTAAACCATAGTAACACTTTAGCCATTACCTGTCTTTTTAAATCATTTAATATAGAGTTGGACTTATTGAGAAGACCCATATAACTTGTATTAACAATCTGTGCTATGTTTTAAAAAATTATTTTCCTCTCTTTTGTAAGCAAATAAAACCCATGCAAGGATACTATCACACACAGATGCACACATACATGAACACACACACACACATTATTGTTAATTTTACAACAAGCTAGCATTTGGCAAATATAATTTCTGATTCATGAGATTGTGTTAAGGACCACCCAAGCTCATATTGATACAGTAACCACCCTTTCTCATTGGAAAAAAAGAGAAAAGTTTACAACCTCTCCACCCTGATGGTGCTCTCTGCCAAGGAAACTTTCCAATTACAGACTCATCCTAGTTGATCCTCAATAAATTCTTAGTGAAGTTAATTAACCCAAAATAGGGACTCAACTTTAATCCTTAGAATCCATCTTAAGAACACAATAGAATCCTCAGTTATTAAATGAAAAGGTAAAGGAGATCTCACTGTATCTCCTAGGAATTTGTAAATTTTAATTAACATTTAGAAAATATAATTTCTTATTATTAACTGTGTTCTTTCTATCTTTTCTCCCTGAGTATAAAATTTAGGAGATCTTAAACTTTTTGACATTTTGAACTCAATTTAAGGCTGATAAGTTTAATATGGCTTTTATTTAGGATGAGGCATTTCTCAGAATATGTTCTAAGAGTGAGTTCATATAAGAATTACCTTGAAAAACCTTTTATTTAACAAAGTTGAATTAGAAAACATGCAAAATTTACAACTTAGTATTTGTAAGGCTCTACCAAGTAAAAACCAACCAACCAAACAAAAGTCATCTTTGACTTTATCTGTTCCAAAACTATCTTAGGGTAAAATCATTTTCCTTTTTTTTAAGTCTTTTTTGGATTTATTACAACATTGTTCTGTTTCATGTTTTGATTTTTCGGCTACAAGGCTTATAGGATCTTAGCTCTCTGACCAGGGATCAAAGCTGCACACCCTGCACTGGAAGATGAAGTCTTAACCACTGGACCACCAGGGAGGTCCCCCATTTTCCTATGTAATAAGAATCACATGTTAGCATTCCATAGCATAAGTGTTCTATGCACTGTGTACAGTGACTTTAGAAAAGGTAGCAGTAGGAGATGAAAGAAGAGAATAGAGAAAGAAAGAGAGAGAGAGATTATGAAATAAAGAAAAAGTGAGAGAAAGATCAAGAAAGAAAAGAGAGAAGGAAAAGCAAGAGAGAAAATAGAAGACATGAAGATAAGGGATGTGGGAAGAAGTCATAACATGCAGGGTGTTATAGCCATTAAGAAAACTACAGGCTTCTAAATAAACTGAGAAACCACTGTGAGTTTTAAGCAGGTATATATTCATTCCATCATTTAAGAAATGAATTCTGGCTATTGTGTGGGAAGTCTCGTACTGTGGTAAGAGTCAGGGGGCATGGGGGCAAATGAGGACATGACAAATTTGAGAAGAGAGATGGTAGTGGCACTGAATATGGGAGAGTGAGCCATTTTAAGATACATTTTAAAACATTTGTATTCAAATTGATACCATTTTAGTAGTGTTACATTTCTTTATTTGTTAGCATACACAAAGTTCTTAAAACAGTGCTTGCCATATAATAAGTATCCATTCATGTGAACTCTTTAGTATTAATATTGGGTAACTCCTAAACTCAGAGTTTATTTCTAGTGCTTAACACATCCTATTTATTAAACATAGATCAAAAAACATGAGCTACAAAGCATATCAACTAACAATGCTATTCATCCAGTAGATATTGAAGTACATTTGAATGACCAGAATAAATAGATTTATAAAAGAATAAAGGCAGAAAATTTAAGTTTTGAGTCTGAAGCCAATGTCAGAGCAGTAGCAGTGAGTATGAGTATGAAAGTCCTGGACTAGATTTCAAGACAAGTAGATTCTTGTCCCTCATCTGCTGCTTATAGACCATTTGATCTCGGTCACATCACTTAAGTTCTTATCTTTAATTCATTCTTTTGATGAAGAGAAATATATATCAGTACTTCTCTTGCCTTCTTATAAGACAGATATCGGTGAAACCACTTTAGCACTACAGGTTCCAACCATTATTATTTCCTGCAAATAGTTGAGAATATAGATTACCCTGAGTTCCTTCGTATTTTTCAATTTCTTTAGCCAGAATAACAAGCATTTGGAAATCGTGCTCTTCTTACTTGCTTAGTGTTGGCCTGTCACTGTCCAAGTTCCATGCTCTGTGATAGTCATAAGAAAACAATATTTGCTGAACATTTACTCGAGCAAATTCTTCTACACACTTTGCCTGAAATAACAAATTTAACTTCACAATAATCCTTTGCAGAGGGTACCACAACCATCTCTCTTTTAGAGGTAAAGAGAGTGAGGCCCAGAAAGTTTGAGCAACTTGCTCAGAAAAAAAGAAGTAATAAATAAATAAATAACAAGTGACCAGGGTAGGCTTTGAATTCATGTAGTCTGGTTTCAGGATGTCTGCCCCTTAAATCATCCTCCTATAGAGGTCTGTGCATGTTGAGTCACTCAGTCATGTCCAACTCTGTGTGACCTCATGAACTCTAGCCCACCAGGTTCCTCTGTCCATGGGATTCTCCAGGCAACAATACTAGAGTGGGTTGCATGCCCTCCCCCAGGGGATCTTCCTAATCCAGGGATCAAACCCATGTATCTTATGGCTCCTGGGTTGGCAGATGGGTTCTTTACCACTAGCACCACCTGAGGGACCACCAACATGAGACACAGTGAGCTTCTGTGAAATCCTCTGATCTGCAAAATTCCAGCTGTAAGCATTATGCAGTGCATTCAGTGCCATTTCGAAAGGCATTCACAGGAGTTCAGCCAATTTCCATCATATGTTTGCTACACACCCAAATGGGTTTATAGTTATGGTTATAATTTCCACTTTAATTTAACCAAAGGTATTCTGAATTTTCAGAAGCAAAGGAGATTAATTTCATCCTTTTAATTTCCTCTAACATCTATCTGTTACTCCATTTGGTTAGCATGTACAAATGTGAAGGGAAATTAACGTGGTCTGGAATAAAGCAAATCCTATGAGTGCTCCTTGACCTAATACTACATTTGGGAGGGGGGCCTTGTTGTTATTGGAAACTAGCAACTGCTTTATACAAATGCTGAATAGGAGTTATTTACCACAGAACCGACACTGGGACTAAACTTCCCACCATTACTCCTCAAAATCTACTTTGAGGAAAGGTCTTATATTGACTTGAGGCTTTATTCAATTTGACATTTATCAAGTCCTTACTGCTATATACCCTGTATACCAGCTGCAATTCTGTTTATTCCTTAGTGCAAAGACTAATGTCGTTATACATGTACCAGGCATTGTATTAGGAAATAGTTTAAGTTAATGAAACATTACTGCAATGGGCATACCTGGAATTTCTCATTAGACACATGGAGAATTTGACAACATGAGTGACATGGAATACTGTTGGCTCCAAACCATTCCTTGAGGAAAATAAAGATTTCTGATAAGTATAAAAACATGTGGAATGACATTGCAGCATTTTTAATTTACCATTGCCAAGAAAATATGTACTGCTTATATAAAAATATAAGTTCTGAAAAATTATTCTGCTCCCAAAAATAAATGGACAAATCTGTCCAGAAATGAAAGGTTCTGTCTTATGCCCAGAGCTCAGCCCAGGTCCTTAAGAACAGCACACATGAAATGTTTGAGGAACAGATAAACATCTTCTAAATAATTATCCTAGTCAAGTCAGGCTGCTATAACAGACCATCATAAAATAGGCACTTTATGAACATCAGAAATTTATTTCTCACAGGTGTGGGGGCTGGGAAATCCAAGATTAGGGTGGCAACACACTCAGTTCAGTTCAGTTGCTCAGTCGTGTCCAACTCTTTGTGACCCCATGAACCATAGCACGCCAGGCCTCCCGGTCCATCACCAACTCCTGGAGTCCACCCAAACCCGTGTCCATTGAGTTGGTGATGCCATCCAACCATCTCATCCTCTGTCATCCCCTTTTCCTCCTGCAAGCATCTGTGAATAGCCAGCTTTCTGGTTCATAGATGGCCATCTTCTCACTTTGTCCTTGGCAGAAGGGGAAAGAGAGTTCTCTGGGGTCTTTTGTTTAAGAACACTAGTCACACTCATGAGGGCTACACCCTCATGATCTTATCACCTCTCCAAACCCCCATCTCCTAATACCATCACATTGGAGTTTAGGGTTTCAACATATGAATTTTGAATGGACAGAAACATTTAGTCCATAGCAATAAGGTGGGACACATAAACAAATTCCCTGATTAACTCCTAATGAATCAGATTATTGCTTTTGTTGTTGTGTTGTTACTCAGTTGTGTCTGACCCTTTGTGATCCCATAGACTGTAGGCCACCAAGCTCCTCTGTCCATGGGATTCTCTAGGCAAGAACACTCGAGTTGGTTGTCATTGCTTTCTCCAGGGATCTTCCAGACCCAGGGATCAAACCTGGATCTCAGGCAGTTTCTTGAATTGCAGGTGGATTATTTACCACTGAGCCACCAGGGAAGCCCAATTAATCAGATTACTCTTTGCAACCCCATGGACTGTACAGTCCATGGAATTCTCCAGGCCAGAATACTGGAGTGGGTAGGCTTTCCCCTCTCCAGGGGATCTTCCCAACCCAGGGATCAAACCGAGGTCTCCTACATTGCAGATTCTTTACCAGCTGAGCCACAGGGGAAGCCCAATTAATCAGATACATTAGATTAAGGAAGGAAATGGCAACCCACTCCAGTATTCTTGCCTGGAGAATCCCAGGGATGGAGGAGCCTGGTGGGCTGCCATCCATGGGGTCACACAGAGTCAGACACGACTGAAGCAACTTAGCAGCAGCAGTAGATTTAATAATAAGATGAGGAAATTTGAGATAACATACAAAGATGTGATTCTACATCTTATCCCAATGCTGAAATGTGATATAGAATAAAAACTAAAGCAAATGAACACTTTAAAATAGAGTTGACTCTTGGTTGTCCATGCTCTTGGAAGCAAATAAAAAATGACAAGTGATAGGAAAGGAGTAACATTTTCTTCTTTGCCAAAAACTATTTTTGCACATGTAGTACCACCCACACAACCAACAGCAACAAAATTAAAGTTTACATGCTGCCATTTTTAGGGTAAATTTTGTATATCCAGACTTTATAGACTCTGCAAAAATGGGTCCCTAAACTTTATGTTAGCCTCTCTGAAAGGAACTTTCCATGACATCATTTGGTCTGCTTTCTGACTTCTCCACACATCTTGAGCTTTTCTTCCTCCACATATTCACTTATGCCTCCATGACTTGAGTGCTCTGCAATTCACTTTCCAAAATTCTGACTACTTTCAAGCCCTAGCTCAGATCACGTACCCTCCACAAATCTATCCTTCTGTGCTGGCCAGAACTGACACTTCCATCCTTATTTAACACAGTAATTCAACACTTAGCAAGCATCACTTTATATTGTTGGTCATTTCTGATATGATGAGAAGGAACACATCATATTTAAATTAAATAATATTAGATCTGAAAAGAATTTATAAGTCAATTGGGTCAATTCTCTCATTATACAGTTAGAGAGATGAAGCTACTAATCTAAACTAATTAGTGAAAAAGTCAGAACTAAACTCAGTATTGCATCTTCAGTTCAGTAAACTTCTGTATATATCAGGCATCTTAAGATTAAATACTTAAATTCTTAAGCATTAAATTATTTAAAAATTTTAAACTTTCTAATATGTTACATACACTTCACTACATAATTAACCCCAAATTCTCATTTTGAAAAAATTAAGTTGTTATAATAGATGTAAATATTCATCTAAGCTTTGTTTAGCCTGATAATAAAATGTGCTTTCACTTAACAAGTGAGAGCAGCAAAAAGGGATGGGTCCAAGAGTGATGAGGAAGAGACCTCTTGGGATTGAAGTCTTGCTGTAAATATTCAACAATCTAGATAATCCACAGAGAGACTGGGAAATTAATCTGTTCTTTTAGAAGCCCCATCTCCTTCTTGTCTTCTTGAAAGCAGGCTATTTGGATTCATAGACAAGTGGTGCAGAGCACGCGGGTTTGGTTCTTATGAGGAAGGTTTTCATCTGTTGGACTGGAATGCCCCACTATTTCTAGGAACTGTGTCTGGAACAAAACACTTCCTTGTGATGCATCTAAAATTAGTCATTCTTATTAGACGAAGGGAAAATTTTGCAATGGTTTTTCCCATTCAGATGATGACTCCCCTGGCAGAGAAGGTTAAGATCCTGTGAGTGGGTTGAGTTGAATGCCAACTCCTGGTGCCAGATCACAGGGTCTCTTTGTAAAATTTATGGTTGGATATATCGCCTGGAGCAAGTGGTCCATGGATTAAGAAAGCCAAGATCTCTCTATTGAAGAATTTTTCTAGGTCTCCCTAGTCTTTTTTTTTTTTTTTTTTTTTTTTGCTTTTTGGGGGATTTCCATTCCTATTTGGAACCTAAGCAAAGTTCTTTCATCTCATCTTCTTCCAAGGGAAGTTCTCTACACTGCTGGCATCCTGATGACATTAATCATCGAGAATATCATGATCACCTTCTACACTCATCTAATTCTTTTCAAGACTATTTAGCTTAAGAAATCTATCCTTGCCTTCAGCTGATTTCTTTAACATTAACTCAAGAATCAAATAATCACTTGATTCTTCTAATTGTCCATTGTTTCTCTGGTGTTCTTTTAGGCCAACTCTATCTACTGTAAGCAACAAAAACCACTCAACAGTTTATATTGAGGTTACAGACAAGACTTAATAGGCAGACAATGCCTCATACAGAAAAACACTCCAGCTATATCTGGCCAGAAGTTTTGTCCAGTTAAGTGACAGCCTATGAAATGTGGCACAATAAATGAAGTTGCAGTTAAAAAAAAAAAAAACTAAAGAATCCAAGGATGCTATGAAGACATCACACAAAGCTATGAACCTAGTTGCAAGATCAAGGCTAGACAAAGAATATTTTTGAGTGGCTCAATAAGAAAACAGTTTTCTTTATTTACTCTATCTGAGCATGTAGTTTTCTTGATACCTTTAAGACTCTACCACACCAAAACAACTGGTAATTCAAATTGCTTATACATATTTAATTTTTGCTTCTGTTTTTATAACAGTGGCTTCCTCCATATCAACATATTTTGAGTAAGACTTCAAATCCCACTAGGGAAGCAGTGTCACTTAGACTGAATGGATTTTAAGGTTCTGTCCAATCTCAACTGTCATAATTTATCTGAACAAGCTTTACATGGCTATCTATCAGGGTATCTTTCACATATTTAGGTTAGATAGTAAGCATCCAAAGCTAATGATGGATATTTTTGTTGTTCAGTCACTAAGTTGCATACAACTCTTTGCAACCCTATGGACTGAGGCCAGGCTTCCCTGTCCTTCAGTATCTCCCAGGGTTTGCCCAAACTCATATCCATTTAGTCAGTGATGCTAGCCAACAGTCTCATCCTCTGGTACCCCTTCTCCTGCCCTCAGTCTTTCCCAACATCAGGGTCTTCTCCAAGAAGTCAACTCTTCACATCAAATGGCCAAATTTTTGGAGCTTTAGCTTCAGCATCAGTCCTTCCAATGAACAGTCAGAGTTGATTTCCTTTATGATTGACTGGTTTGACCTCCTTTCAGTCCAAGGGACTCTCAAGAATCTTCTCTAGCTCCACAATTAGGAAGCATCAATTCTTCAGCATTCAGCCTTCTTTATGGTCCAACTCTCATATTCATACATGACTACTGGAAAAACCATAGCATTGACTAGGTGGATCTTTGTTGGCAAAATAATGTCTCCACTTTTTAATATGCTGTCTAGATTTGTTATAGATAAATATTTAAGTCCAAGCAAATTCAATTCACAATTTCTCTAACTTAAACACTGACTGAAAATATATAGGCTTTGAGCATAGTTATTTTATAAATACTATTGCATTTTCACTGGTTATACTGACAATACCATATTGAAAATGCAACAACATGATGTGTTGAAAAAGTTGCTGCATGATATTCTTTATATTATTTTCTATTCAATACATTTTGGAGAATTGCACCTGACTTAAAATAAGCTTGCCTCCCTGACATGTGTCTGCCTGAAGCTCCCACACTCCCGCTGAAACTTCCATTCTGCCTAGAACTAGAATATGCCCTCCCTGCCAACAATTTTGGGAAGAAAAAAATTTAAGAGAATTTTCCAGTCCATACAGTAAGGAATCATTTTCCACTTTTTACGTGTATAAATAGATTACTAATTCTTTTCAGGTTTCTCTTATTTTTACAATTGCTTAAGCATGGATTTTGCTGTCTGCACATCTTTAAGGAGTCATCTTTTAAACTACACAAATAGTATGGTTTTCTTTACCTGCTCCAGCTGCCAGCAAGTGTAACCATGATACAAGACGACTGAAGAACAAGGAGGCCCCTGTCGCTCTGGTTTCAGCAAGAACCAACATTGCATGTAATCTCTAGAATTGGACCAAAATCCCATGTTGTGTAGCTCCAGAAATTCTCTATAGAAAGGACTGAGTGGTGAAAATGTTTTTGAAGGTGGATGCTAATTGATTTGTCCTGAAGCTACTTTGAAGAGCAAGCACACTGAACTTTACTTAGGTTGCTTAGACTGTGAATTTATCAGAGGTGACTTGGAGGAGATTGTGCATGGAAATTTATGATGGGGTCAAACCCTTCTCCCCAAGTGCTACACCTTGGCAATGCCACTGCTAAAGCTCTCAGAAGTACAGCTACTCAAAGTCAGTGTTTATTTAATAAAAGAGAGTCAGGTCAAGTCCATTGGCCACCCACAATGCCAATGTGGTTCTGCAATTTCATATTTCCCTGTGAAAAGACTTGGAGGTTCAAGCTGGATCCTACCCTGACTCTGACGCCAGACAATAATACTTCCTGCTCAAACCTCTTACTGAGTACAGAGCAGAGCTGCTTTGCTGAAAGTTAACACATGTGATGGAGAGAGTGATTCTGTATTTTGTTTTGATAGATGATCGCTTTCTATGACCCTGTCTTTTCAATGAGTCATCTTTTAAGACATCATTTCCTTCTAAAGCAATTTTTCTCATGATTTCTTCTTAGTCTTACGGGTACAAATTGCATATGGTGAAATTTTTGCCTGAACATTTTAAAAGCTTAGCTTGTTGCTCGTTTATGCTTGCTGCTCGTGGGCCTAGTTTTCTCTGTAAATATATTTTTATTTGAACTCAATTACATTAGAATCTGCTTCTCTGTAATGGAAAGGAGTTAGTCGACTGTGAACTAAACTTGTTTTGATAGCTGGTAACTTTGAACTAAAGGGACATTACTGTTATCAAAACAGCAACTAGCTTTTCTTGGAAGTAGAAACTGACGTGGTCTTTTTTCCCAGATTTTTTGCCTGAGGTCGTATCCCTTAACTACAGACACACTCTCTGTGCTTTACTGAAGTCTCCTCTCTTTCAAATCTCACAGAACAACTATAGAAAGATCTGACTCAGGCAGAGTCCTCAAAAGGAAACAGTCTAGGGCACCAAAAGAACATAAATTCAACCATGGTCATGATATTTGGAAACAAACCTAAGTCCTAATCTTGGAAGGAAAATATCTGAATTTCAGATCCAGTCCAATTTTTGAGGTCCTTTGCTTTTTAGATAGGGTAGAAAGACAGGGCTAGCCCATACACTTTAAACTCAAATCATATGGAAGAACGTTAAGTTCTTTTAGTTTTACTAGGAAAAAAATGTCTGCAAAAGTATTTTAGCTGAGTTACAGCAAACATAAAAACCCAGTTAGACTTTTCCTATGAAGCTTTTGGCATGTCTACATTCTAGATTTTCTTGTAATGTTGTCAGAATTAAAAACTGAAATTGGGTCAGACATTAATAATGGCCAATCAGACTCTGATAAAAATGTAGTCTCATTAACCTTGATGACTCATTTTTTTAAAAAAAAAAGTGGATGAGGGCACTGCAGAATGGAACCACTATACCATCATCAACAGTGCAGATGTTTTATTTACTATGGGTCCTGTGCTTTAGAGTACAGTGATGTTATTCACAGTCAAATTCTGGACACATTAACAATTGAATCATTGTGCTTGCTTATCCTTGTGTATTTAAAAGAGAACTGCTTGTGAGGATCACAGTGTTGAACCTGAAATGTTGACAAGATGTGTTTATCTTCTATTCCTCTTGCCTATCTTCCTATATAGCATTAGAAAAATACAAAGTGTATCAAGTCAAAAATTATAAGGCCTATAGGAGACCTCGATGGAAGAGGAAACATTTCAAATAAATTTTAGAAGATAAGAAGTATAGAAGAGTGATTAGTGAGGTAGACAAATGCAGGAGCTATAACTGAAAACATAATTATCTGCACTTTAAGATACCCCCCAAAATCAAGTTGATTTACTCTGTGAAAATAAAAATACAGTATGTAAGTACCAGAGTTGACAGAAGGACGAGTAGAGTGAGGCTCAGAGCTGAGAACAGGGACAATGAAAGTCTATAAGAAAAAAAATAAAATTGTCTATAGGACTAGATAAATTCCACTTTGCCAACAATTCTCAGGAGACCAGGTTCTAATTTCTAGTACTTCAGTTCATTATTTCAGTCACTCAGTCGTGTCCAACTTGAGACCCCATGGACTGCAGCATGCCAGGCTTCCCTGGCCATCACCAACTGCCAAACCTTGCTAAAACTCATGTCCATTGAGTCAGTGATGCCATCCAACCATCTCATCCTCTGTTGCCCTCTTCTCCTGTCTTCCGTGTTTCTCAGAATTAGGGTCTTTTCCAGTGAGTCAGTTCTTCGCATCTGGTGGCCAAAGTATTGGAGTTTCAGCCTCAGCATCAGTCCTTCCAAGGAATATTCAGGACTGTTTTCCTTTTGGATTAACTGGTTGGATCTCCATGCAGTCCAAGAGACTCTCAAGAGTCTTCTCCAACACCACAATACAAAAGCATCAATTCTTTGGTGCTCAGCTTTCTTTACAGTCCGACTCTCACATCCACACATGACTACTGGAAAAACCATAGCTTTGACTAGATGGACCTTTGTCAGCAAAGTAATGCCTCTGCTTTTTAATATGCTGTCTAGGTTGGTCATAGATTTTCTTGCAAGGAGCAAGCATCTTTTAATTTCATGGCTGCAGTCACCATCTGCACTGATTTTGGAGCCCAAGAAAATAAAGTCTCTCGCAGTTTCCATTGTTTCCCCATCTTTTTGCCATGAAGTGATGGGACTGGATGCCATGATCTTAGTTTTCTGAATGTTGAGTTTTAAGCCAACTTTTTCACACTTCTCTTTCACTTTCATCAAAGTGGATCTTTAATTCTTCATTTTCTGCCATAAGGATGGTGTCATCTGTGTAACTGAGGTTATGGATATTTCTCCCAACAATCTTGATTCCAGCTTGTGCTTCTTCCAGCCCAGCATTTTGCGTGGCATATCCTGCATATAAGTTAAATAAGCAGGGTGAAAATATGCAACCTTGACGTACTCCTTTCCCTTTTTGGAACCAATCTGTTGCTCCATGTCCAGTTCTAACTGTTGCTTCTTGACCTGCATACAGATTTCTTGGGAGTCAGGTAAGGTGGTCTAGTATTCCCATGTCTGGAAGAATTTTCCATAGTTTGTTCTGCTCCACACAGTCAAATGCTTTGGTGTAGTCAACAAAGCAGAAGTAGATGTTTTCCTAGAACTCTCTTGCTTTTTCTATGATCCAACGTATGTTGGCAATTTGATCTCTGGTTCCTCTATCTTTCTAAAACCAGCTTGAACATCTGGAAGTTCACAGTTCACATACTGTTGAAGCCTGGCTTGGAGAATTTTGAGCATTACTTTGCTAGCATGTAAGATGAGTGCAATTGTGTGGTAGTTGGAACATTCTTTGGCATTGCCTTTCTTTGGGATTGGAATGAAAATTGACCTTTTCCAGTCCTGTGGCCACTGCTGAGTTTTCCAAATTTGTTAGCATATTGAGTGCAGCACATTCACAGCATCATCTTCTAGAATATGAAATAGTCCAACTGGAATTCCATCACCTCCACTAGCTTTGTTCATAGTGATGATTCCTAAGACCCACTTGACTTCACATTTCAGGGTGTCTGGCTCTAGGTGAGTGATCATACCATCATGGTTATCTGGATCATGAAGATCTTTTTTGTATAATTCTTCTGTGTATTCTTGCCACCTCTTCTTAATAATGTCTGCTTCTGTTAGGTCCATACCATTTCTATCTTTTATTGAGCCCATCTTTGCATGAAAATTTCCCTTGGTATCTCTAATTTTCTTGAAGAGATCTCTAGTCTTTCCCATTCTATTGTTTTCCTGTATTTCTTTGCATTGACCACTGAGGAAGGCTTTCTTATCTCTCCATGCTCTTCTTTGGAACTCTGCATTAAAATGGGTATAACTTTCCTTTTCTCTTTGCCTTTCCCTTCTCTTCTTTTTGCAGCTATTTGTAAGGCCTCCTCAGACAACTGTTTCGCCTTTATGCATTTCTTTTTCTTGGGGATGGTCTTGATCCCTGTCTCCTGCACAATGTCACAAACCTCTGTCCATAGTTCTTCAGGCACTCTGTCTATCAGATCTAATCCCTTGAATCTGTTTCTCACCTTTACTGTATAATCATAGGGATTTGATTTAGATCATACCTGAATGGTCTAGTGGTCTTCCCTACTTTCTTCAATTTAAGTCTGAATTTGGCAATAACAAGTTCATGATCTGAGCCACAGTCAGACCCTGATCTTGTTTTTGCTGACTGTATAGAGTTTCTCCATTTTTGGCTGCAAAGAGTATAATAAATCTGATTTTGGTATTGACCATCTGGTGATGTCCATATGTAGAATCTTCTCTTGTGTTCTTAGAAGATAGTGTTTTCTTAGAAAGGTGTTATCTATCCTAGGACTCTCACAGGACTTCAGTGCGCTAAGAGACAGGAAACTACCCTCTGTCCTTGGGTTACTTCCCCTAGATGCATTGTCCCCGGACACATGTCAGTGCTCTCATTACCAAGAAGTAAACAGAGAAAATCATCAGTCCCATCATTTCATGGCACATACATAGGGGAAAAATGGAAACAATGACAGACTTCATTTTCTTGGGCTCCAAAATCATTGTTGACAGTGCCTGCAGCCATGAAATTAAAATGCCTCCTCCTTGGAAGAAAAGCCATGACAAACCTAGACAGCGCATAAAATAGCAGAGACATCACTTTCCGAAAAAGGTCCGTCTAGTCAAAGCTGTGGTTTTTTCCTGTAGTCATGCATGGATGTGAGAGTTGGACCATAAAGAAGGCTGAGCACTGAGGGAATTGATGCTTTGAACTGTGGTGCTGGAGAAGACGCTTGAGAGCTCTTTGGACAGCAAGGAGATCAAATCAGTCAACTTGAAGGAAATCAACCCTGAATATTCATTGGAAGGACTGATGCTGAAGCTGAAGCGCCAATACTTTGGCCACTTGATGCAAAGAGCTGAATCATTAGAAAAGACCCTGATGCTTGGAAGCAATGAGGGCAGGAGGAGAAGGGGGTGACAGAGGATGAGCTGCTTGGAGTACAAGCAAACTAAGGGAGATAGTGAAGGACAAGGAAACCTGATGTGTTGCAGTCCATGAGGTCACAAAGTCAGACATGACTGAGCAACTGAACAACAACAACAACAAAACAGAAAAAATATTTGTCTCCATAAGGTTTTCTTAGTGGTAAAGGGGCCCTGCTTTCCACTGACTCCCACACATTGAGGGAATCCTGAAAACAGAAGCTAAAATACGCCCATGCCTACACTTTTAGTTGCCCATTATCCATATGTTCCCTTTTTCCTCTTCATATCTTTCCCTCAAAATCTTACCACTCTGTATAATTCAAATACTCTCTTACATCCTAGTCCTTTCTGAAAGGAGGCAATCGCAAGTCTGATAAACTACTGAATTGCTTCACATCTAGGATGTCCTATTGTCTTAAGCAGGCAGAACTTAATAAAACTTCTTATCCCATTGGAAGCACACATTTATTTTTCTAAGGGAATGGAAGTATGGTCAACCTGAATCTACTCTATCAGGTTGTATTAGTTGTCAACAAACTTTTACTGGAGATGCAATAGTATGAGAAGAAACCCCAAGAGAAAACTTATTGGTCTCCATCTGTACTTCTTTCAGAACCCTCAGTATAGCATAAATTCTGCTCACCCTTGATGAACAAGATCAGTCACTCCAGAATATACCCTGCCCAATTTTCCTGTTTTCCAGTGACATGAAATAGGCAACTTGGAAAACAGCTACTGGATGTATTACTGGTCCTACCATGAAGAGGATATTGGTGACAATTCTATTTATCACCCGATCCACTTATCATCTATACCCTGCTCTTCCCAGTGCTGTACAGTGTCCAGGAGTTACTTTTTGCTCAGGGACTGTATCAAATAGGTTCTGAAAACATTTGGGTATTTCCTGATTCTGAATACATAATTATTTGGTAAAGAGTTAAAGGTTTTGTGTGTGTGTGTGTGTGTGTGTGTGTAAATCTAGAATGAAAATTCATACCATGTACTTGTGGTGATACTAAAGCATCCTTCCACAAGTGTGTGTTCTTGCATTCTCAAGATTAGCAGAATTCTAGGCATCCTAAGGTTAAAGTTGCCCAAGTTACCACCAGTAATATCTGAGGGCAAGGCCCTTGTCATTCCCTACTATGATAGCTACATCTACTTTTCCACCTTAAGTGTCTTCTGTACTCTCGAATCTTTCCACTTCACTGGTATCAGAAAGCTCACTTCAATTGCAGAATTTCCTCCAACATCTGAAACACTGCAGGACTTTTCAGAGAACTTGGCACCCTTTCACCAGTATATTTATCAAGACTTGGTAAAGATAATATCTTTTTTTTTAATTGAAGGATAACTGCTTTACAGAATTTTGTTGTTTTCTATCAAACCTCAACATGAATCAGCCATAGGTATATTGAACCCTCTTAGCAAACATGATTGTGATGGGTGAGTATATTAGAAAGGATAACCTTATTCCAGTAAGTCTATCACTCAGAACCTTTGGATCTCTTCCTATACATTATGCCAAGGAATTTTTGGCCTCTCAACTTTATTTAACATAAGCCACCTCTTGATCCAGGTTTTAGCCATTCAGCCAAGAATGCATTCTGATTGAACTGATTGCTAAATTCAACCTGATTTAATGTTATTCCTTTCTTGGTACCTCAGAATCTTCCCATACATCCCTCACAAAATGTTATTAAAATGAATTTCCTGATCTAACGATTCCTTTGAGGTTAAAATCTCCATTTAGTTTAATGTTGAATTTGACCTCCATTTGCATCACATTCCCCAATTCTGGTAATAAGTTTGCAAACATTAAGGTCCAGAGAAAACTTCAGAAGAAATGGCTTACCTTTGCAAGGAGATTTTTCTCCCTAAAAAGTGACTTCATCTTCAAATCATGGGTGAAATAAGCTTATCAGATGTGGATGATGAGACAGCTATAGCCAGCATGGAAAACCAGTGGGAATTAGGGTTCAGGATCCATCATGTCCTTCACATCTTTCCGTATCATCCAATATATTCTATTCATATTCTTTCATTTCTTCTTAATCAAAATTCATTATCATATGGGAAATTTGGCATTGATGTGAACTCAAAGAAATTAATTTAATAATCTGCATTTTCAAATTTTACACTTGACTACAACACTGCAGGTTAAAAAATTATTTTAGCATGGTAGCAAAGTTCCTAAGTTTTCATTCATATCTTGAGCCAATGACTTTGAACCTTAATCTATTCCTTCTCTGTCTTTACTCATATCCATTAAAAACAAACATCCTTCCCTGAATCCTTGAATTTACATGAACTTAATTTTGTTTTATTATGGCATCAATATGAAAATTGCAAAGATTTGCTTTTAATAGACATTTTATTAATGACAACCACAGATAAAATGATAAAATAAAGACTTATATATGATAAAAACAATTAAGGATAATTAATTGCTTTGCCATTGAATGCCATAAATTACCAGCCACGAAGTGGGCATTAACTGGATTTTTCACCACCTTAACCCAAAGTGAATCAGAGATAAGATTCAGAATGCCCTGAGGCTTTGAGGCCAATAATCCACTTTCTGGTACCAACTTCTATAGACATCAGTAAAGAATATAAATAGTATATAAATAGGCATATCCTTTGTTGTAAAAACCTAAAACTGACTTTGACTAATTGGTTCCAAAATCAGATTAATTTTTAGACTAATAGTAGTTTGGAGAACCAAATGATTGCTGGAGAATCAGGCTCAGAAAATGCAGGAAATAAGAGAGACTTAGCAGCCAAGAACAAAACCAAGGTTGAATATCAGAAAGTCTGGTTAGGATGCCACAACTGGTACCACAAACAATGGACACCATTATATTAGTTTTAGGTGTATAGCATAATGATTCAATATTTGTATATATTGCAAAAGAATCACCATGATAAGCCTGGCTAACATCCATCATCATATAGAGCTAAAAGAATTTTTCTTGCAATGAGAACTTTTAAGTTCTAGTCCCTTAAGCTTTTAAATATGAAAAATAATATTGCTAACTATGATTACCTTACATTACATCCCCATGACTTATTTATTTTATAATGGGAGGTTTGTATCTTTTGACGGCAGTGACTTTTTTTGCCCACCCTTCACCACCCCTGGCAAACACCAATCTGTTCTCTGTATCTATAAGCTCAATTTTGCACTGTTTTGTTTTGGTTTTGGTTTTTAGATTTCACATATAACTAAGACCATATAATATTTCTCTTTCTCTGCCCAACATACTTCATTTAGCATAATGACCTCAAGGTCCATCTGTGTTGTCCCAAATGACGAGATTTCTTTCTTTTTTACAGGTGAATAAAATTACTCTCTATACAGAGTCTGCACCATGTTTTCTTCACTCATTCATCAATCAGTGGACATTTAGGTTGTTTATGTATTTTGGCTATTATAAATAATGCTACAACGAACATAGGGGTACATATATATCTCTGAACTACCATCTTTAAACTGTTTTTAGGTTAAATACCCAAAGTAGAATTGCTGGATCATATGGTAGCTTCCTTTTTAATTTTTGAGAAGCCTCCATACTGTTTCCCACCAACAGTGCACAAAAGTTCCCTTTTCTCCACATCCTCACTTACCCTTGGTATTTCCTGTCTTTTGGGTGACAGCCATTGTAATAGGCTAGGCGCGAGGTGAAAACTCATTATAGATTTGATTTGCATTTCCCTAATGATTAGTGATGCTGAGCACCTTTTAATGTACATTTTGACCATCTGTATGTTTTCTTTGGAATAATGTCTATGCAGGTTCTCTGCCCGCTTTTAAATCAGATTGTTTGGTGGTTTTCGTGTTTTATTTTGTTTTTTTATTATTATTTTGTGGGCTTTTTGTTTGTTTGTTTGTGTATGTGTGTTTTGTTTGTTTTGCTATTGAAGTTAAGCTTTAACACTAAAAATCTAGCCTTGATTTTTAAAAACAGGCCAATGATTTAATTTTTTTATGAATTTTGTTTTCCTCATGCCTGCAAGCGAAATAGGGATTAAAATCACTTGATATATCCATATCGATACCAAAATTAATTTCAACTGTTTCTTTTACTCTTCCAAAGCAGCTATTAGGAAATTTAAAATTACACATGTGGTTCTCATTATATTTCTATTGGACATCACTGCTCTGGAGGATCAAACATGGTGTTTTGCACATAGTAGATTACTTCCAAATACAGTACTTTGAAAGAGAGAAGGTTACGCTAGATGCTTATTTACTTCAGTTACATACACCTTCAATGTCTGCAGCTACATTTCTGATGATCAAGTTTTCCTCTTGTACATATTTATTTATACATATCTGTATATTAAGCATGCACAACACATGTTCATGAGTTAACTCCACCCTTGTCAGTCTATACACATTAATAATATAGGATTATGCGATGTGTTAGTAGAATACACTCGAAAGACATATAGGTATTATCTGCCACTCAATAGATCTTTGAGAGTTATTTTTTTTTCTAAATATAGTTAAGTTCCCTTACCTGTAAAATCGGCAAAATGATTTTACCTTCACCCTAGGGTTGTTAGAATTAAATTAAATTATTCTCAACAAAGTGATTGAGAGCAAGCACTTAATGAATTATAGCTAAGCAATTACCAAACACAATGTATTCTAATATTGAAGTCCATTGTTCTAATTGTGGGTTGTTTCAAAGCAGAAATATTTGGAGGATAAGCATCACATGAACTAAGAATAACTAAGAGTATTTTATAATGTAGAAATTATTCCCATTTATTTGTATCTTTAAGTCATCTCTTCGAGTCGGTTACAACAGGAAATTGTATTATTTCAATTTTATTGAGATAAAAATAGAACAGGACATAGAGTTACTCATGATCAGCTTATCAATCTGCATTTCCTGATGATATATCATATGATTTTGCTATTATATTTTAATGTCTTTTTTCCACAGATAAAATGTGTACCCTCACAGGTTTGGAAAACTTCCCTATTTGAATCAAAGTCTTTCTCATATTCCAAGATACATTTTCATTTTTTTATGCCATACTTTCTTTTGACCCAGTCATACCCTAGACAAGAAAATATTTCACTCTTGACTTTCTGGCAGTCTTGACAGTTTTCTGGGGTCATAAGACCTTGGCAGAGTTGACACAATAGTTAGAGGTATTCAAGCAATGTTTTCTTAAGTTAAGGCAATAGAAATAAAAGCAAAAATAAATAATGGACATAGTCAAACATAAGCTTTTGCATAGCAAAGGAAATTATAAGGAAAATAAAAAAACAACCTATGGACTGAGAGAAAAGATTTGCAAGCAATGTGACAAAGGCTTGATTTAAAAATAAATAACTCAATACAAAAAAAGCAAACAATCAAAAAATGGACAGAAACCTAGATATTCCTCCAAAGAATACATATAATTTTTCTTTATATATATATATTATATATAATAAATACATATAATAATACAAATAATGCATATAATAATGGTCAATAAGAACATGACAAGATACTCAGCATCACTAATTATTAGATACTTGCAAACCAAAATCACAAAGCAGAATCACCTCATATCAGTCAGAATGGCCATCATCAAAAACTCTACAAATAATAAATGCTGGAGAAGGTGTGGAGAAAAGAGACCCCCTCCCCTCATTGGTGGGAATGTAAATTGGTGCAGCCACCATGTAGAACAGTATGCAGGTATGTTAAAACTAAAAATAGAGTTGCCACATGACTTAGAAATCCCACCCCTGGACATATATCCAGAGGAAATCATTCTTCAAAAAGATATGTGCAGGGAATTGTTCAGACAAGCACTATTTAGAATAGCAAAGACAAGGAAGCAACCTAAATGCTTATCCACAATGAATGGATAAAGAAGATGCATGTGGCATACACATACACACACACACACACACACACACATGTGCACACGCACATGCACAATGGAATACTACTCAGCCATAAAAAAAGAGTGAAAATAATGCCATTTGCAACATCATGTATGGGCCTAGAGATTATCATACTAAGTGACTTAAGTCAGAGAAAGACAAATATCATATGATATTATTTGTGAAATCTTTTTAAAAATGATATGAATGAATTTATTTGCAGAACAGAAAGAGACTCACAGACTTTGAAAACAAACTTATAGTTACCAAAGGGGAAAGGTGAGGGCAGAAATAAATTAGGAATTTGGGAATAACATATACATACTGCTATATATAAAATAAATAAACAAGGACCAACCGTATAACACTAGGAACTGTATCAACATTTTGTAATAACCTGTATGGGAAAAGAGTCTAAAAAGTATATATATATATATACATATATATATATGTGTGTGTGTATATATATATATGTGCATATATATATACATATATATATGTGTGTGTGTATATATATATATATAAAACTGAATCACTTTGCTATATACCAGAAGCTAGAACAACATTGTAAATTAACTATACTGCAATTAAAAAAAAAAGGTTGAGGGCATTCATTTAGAATATGGTCAGAAAGACATCTTACAAATTCAGAGTTTCACTAAGGCAGAAATATTACCTGAACTTTAAAGTCTAAGGTAGGCATGTTACAAAACAGCAAGAGTTTAAAGGGTAGAAACAACATGCACCTTATCTTTCCTCTTTGATTTGTAATTGGAAAAAAACAAACTCAGAGAAAACTTATGTGAAGAAGTGATGCCAAAAACTCAACCTCTGTGCACTGGTGCTGAGTCAAATCTCAGAAACAGAGTTTTGGGTGAAGTTAAAAATAGCTTTGTCGCTTTGCCAGTCAAAGGGGGACACAGCAAGCTCATACTCTCAAAACTGTGTATCCCAACCTGGGGAGGATTTGGTGAGGAGTTTTATAGTAATAGGCTTCCCTGATGGCTCAGCAGGTAAAGAAATGCAAGAGACACAGGAGACTCAGGTTCGATCCCTGGATTGGGAAGGTCCCCTGGAGGAGGAAATAGCAACCCACCCCAGTATCCTTGTCTGGAGAATCCCATTTTATAGCAATGGTGCAAGGGTAGGGTTGCTGATAAGGTCGGTGTGTGTGCTGGGCCTGCACATCCTCTGTTGTCCCCTTCTCCTCCTGCCTTCAATCTTTCCTAGCATCAGGGTCTTTTCCAATTAGTCAGCTCTTCACATCAGGTGGCTAAAGTATTGGAGCTTCAGCTTCAGCATCAGTCCTTCCAATGAATATTCAGGACTGATTTCCTTTAGGATGGACTGATTTGATCAAGTAGTTAACATCATCCATTTGTTGGGGTTTTAGTTCTGCAGAAGAGCTCAAAGATATTGTTATGTGTATGCACTGAAATAGAACCAGGACCCTCTCCCAAGGCTACACAAGTGTTTCTCGACTGCTCCTCCCTTTTCTCTGCAGCCCCTCCCCTCTCTGATTAGCAACTATTTGAACCTGCCCCTTGGGACTCAGGGAAGGTCATGGAGGCTGAAGCTTACTTCCTACAAACAAGAAATGGGGACACAGAAGGGCTTCTATGCCCAGGAGCCCCACAGGGTCCTGCTCAGTTTCAAAGGGAAAGTGTTTTAACAAAAGGCCCAGGAAATGTGCCAAATAAATGTATAAATACAAATGGTCTCTAGTAGTTGTGTTTAAGCGTATGTAATGAACTGATAATCCATGGCATGGAAGTCATGCTGCAGTCCCGAAAGCTCTTCCACACATTTCTACCTCTGCAGGTTCTTCATTGATACCATTTTCTTCTTTCCATTACTACTGATTCCATTTTAGAAACCCATCATCCCTTTCCTGGACTGTACAATTCAAAAACGCTTGTATTAAATTCTACTCAGGGCTCAATGATGGCACCGTGGGAGGTACAGAGAAGAGTAGATGGCTATTGCCTCAAAAGAATTCAGAGTCAATAGGGAGATACACAGAATCAACTACTAATGATATAAAGTCAGATTGTAATCAGGACTAAAGTAAAATTATAAGCAAAGTGTGGAGCCCTGTACCAAGGTCACAGGACAAAAATGTCTGGAACTGACCAAGCCCTTCAGCAACTATTGCCGCGAACCTCCAGGTCTAAACCAGCCAGTTCCCTGACCTCATATTATGCAAAACACTAACCCTACTACCCACCCTTTAACCAGTCACCTAATGCGACCATTCTAGTAGGAATTTTCTGTCTTGAGGTTATAACAGTTGGCTGTTGCTGCTGCTGCCGCTGCTAAGTCGCTTCAGTCATGTACAACTCTGTGCGACCCCATAGACGGCAGCCCACCAGGATCCCCCATCCCTGGAATTCTCCAGGCAAGGACACTGGAGTGGGTTGCCAGTTCCTTCTCCAGTGCATGAAAGTGAAAATTGAAAGTGAAGTTGCTAGTCATGTCTGACTCTTAGCGACCCCATGGACTGCAGCCTACCAGGCTCCTCCGTCCATGGGATTTTCCAAGCAAGAACACTGGAGTGGGCTGCCATTGCCTTCTCCAACAGTTGGCTATCAGCCTGCAAAAGGTTTCAGCTCTCCGTTGAACCAACCCTTCCCCATTCTAACAGTGCTTCCCAGTCTCATAAACTTATATTCTCTTTTCATTCTGCCTCATGTCTGGCAATTCTTTTCCACCCTGCACACAGCACAACAAAAAGGGCTATGAAAGGACAGTAGAGAAAAGGACTGTTCTGCTTGGGGAGATTTGGGAAAACTTCACACAGATTTGAATTGGGTCTTATCTATTTTGAACTAGGCCTTAACAGCTACAATAGCCTCCAAACTAGTCCTTTCACTTGCCAGCCTCTATCACCTTGCCAAATTGCCCATTACATTGCTACAGAAATAACTTTCTTAAATCAAAATCAATGTATGCCCCCTTACCTTCTTAAAAGCTTTCTATCACTGTCTACAGCCTACAGCTGAAAAACTAAGGGGAAGCCCTTCAGCATAGAGTTGGGTTTCCACCTACCATCTTGGTTTCCTCTGGAGTGAATAGTTGCTTACAACTCCAGGCTGTATCCATCACTGGGAATCACCCTCAAGCTGCAGGCAACTGGCTCCCCCAAGGATATACCACTTCCAGGAGATTCTCAGGTGCTAATAATTGACTGATGCCAAGATACAAAGGTCAGTCCCAATTACTTCAGTTAAGCCCGTTAATAAAAAACAGCTGCCCAGCTCCAAAGGCTTTCGGTAGACTCGACCAAGTCCTCAGTGAAGATGCATCACAGGTTAGTTCTCTTTCTTTCTCTTCTCTTAATTTCTAAAGAGCTACCCTATAAATCTTCTGCATGCAACTTTCCATCTCAGAACATGTTTCCAGGGAATTTCATTTAAGAAAAGCTGCAAAGAACCAAGACCAGAGGGAAAAACGCTTCCTGGACTGTAAGCTCTGGAGTAGGCCTGTCGATTCCCAAATCTTTCCTAAATCACTCTGTTCAGAATGAATTACTTCTTTCAGTACACACTGTGTGTCCTCTAGCTCAGCATTTCTTTACACTGCTTAAATTACTGTGAGTTAATATATTTGCCTTCCTTTAGGCCAAGGCCTATTATTTATTTCTTCTTACCTAGTAACAGGAGGGTATAAGGTAGGTCATTTGTAAACAAAAATTTAGGGATTCAGTAAGTAAACATCATACATAGATTTACACACATTTCTGGAACTGCTAGAAGTAAACTTTATACCAGTTTCCCTGTGCTTAGCCTTTATCACTCACTTCTGGGTATCTCTCTGACACTTTGGCCTAAGAATGACGTGGTGGTGGTTGTTGAGTTGCTAAGTTGTGTCCAACTCTTTGCAACCCATGAACTGTAGCCCGCTAGGCTCCTCTGTTCACGGGATTTCCTAGGCAAGAATACTGGAGTGGGTTGCCATCTCTTTCTCCGGGGGATCTTCTCAACCCAGGAATCGAACCCATGTTTTCAGCATTGGCAAGTGGATAGTTTACTGCTGAGTCACCAGGGAAGCCCAAGAACTGGGTATCTTCCCTTTATTTTCTCCGACATTGAAGTCTTCTTTTAAGATAAGGCATGGATTTTTAATTAAAGGCTTACAAGGCCTTTCAAGACCTGAAAAAAACGCTTTTCTTGGCCTTATACTCTTTAATCTCAAAATCAAGTCTCATAGGACTATTTGCCATGTGTTGAAGACCTATACTTTCCTGCCTCGGTAAATGAGCTCACACTGATTTCTCTGTCAGGAATCCTCTCCTGAAATGTTAGAAATCCTTCATGAAGAACTCGGCTCAAATGGTGCCTCTCCTCATGAAGCTAATCCTGATGATACCAAGGAGAATTAATCATTTATTTTTATATATTCTCATTTCCTCTGTCACATTCAATACATAGTAAGTTGCTCACCAAGCACAGCATTACCTGTGCTACAGAATATTGCCTACATTTATATGGTGCATAATAAAACTCAAATTTTGGATTAGTAAATAGGATGATGGCTGTGCTTTCTCTTGGCCTCTGCTTCCTCCTTCTGTACTGTCCTGTGTACATTTCTATTAGTGCTCTTATCATGAAGCTTAGTCATTGCCTAATTTATGACCCATCTTCTTCATTAAACTGTCAGCACCTGAGGCAGGATCCTCTCTTTGGTTTTAAAGTGTTTGGCCCATAGCGAAGGCTCATAATTTCTTGGTAAATATCTGTCAGCTCCACCAAACTGTGAGGCCATGTAATGTGCCTGCTTTCTTCATGGCCGTATCCCAAGAATCTCACATAAGGCTCAGAACATGGCAGACGAGTCACACATGTTTGTCTAAGGGATGAGTAAATCATAGCTTTTTGTCAAGTTTCTGTGTTTTAGATATTGTTCACATTTAATTATCTTTTCTACTTGGAAAACTACTTACATGCAAGAATTGTGACTCCTTTAAATTTTCTACCCTGAATATATTATAGGCCTTTAATAAAGAAGTGTTCAGTTAAAGAGTGTTGGTTTTCTACACAAAACAAACCAATGTCCAAAGACCAAAAATTATAGTATAAATCTTAAAAGAATTAAATTCTTACAAGATTTTCAGACTTAGCAAGCTAATCATTTGAGGCAGAGAAAAAGAAGACTTTAATATTATCACTTAGGAACTTCCCTGGTGGTCCAGTGGTTAAGACTTCACTTTCCAGTGCAGGGTGGGGTACAGGTTCAATCTCTGGTAGGGGAGCTAAGATCCCACATACCTCATGGTCAAAAAACCAAAACATAAAACAGAGGCAATACTGTAACAGATTCAATAATAAAGACTTGAAAATGGTTCATATAAAAATTCTTTAAAAAATACTATCACTTAGTCTTACATGAAACATTTATTGGGTAACTAAAATGATTTTCTGAAATAAAAGGTTTTATTAATGTTGATTAATAGAGTTTCACAATCACACCAAACTAAATTGGCAAGAAGGGAGAGGAGAATCACACAATTCATGGTATAATGAAAATCATATTTTTTCCTCTAATTTCTTGGTTGTTTTTTATGACTTAAGAACTCTGATTTCTCAGAAAATTGCAAATAAGAGATGACTCTTCCCATTCTAGTGGTCTTTCTTTCTCCCTACTATTGAAAACCCTATTCCCGTGAGACAACCCAAGCATACATCATCTAAGACTTTTTTCAGACTATGCAAATATCTGTGGTTGTTGTCTACACAGCATCAAAAGAATGAAATATTCAAGTGAAAAAAATCAGTTAATTTAGAAAAGTCTTTCAAGTTCAAAGCAGAGATAATAGCCCATTGACAATATTTTTTTTAAATGTTTTGATAATATGAGGAACCAATCGTTGTTAGTGTCCTCATTTTGAAAAGCAAGTTCCAAACTAGTATCCTTTAGCTGTGCAAGGCATGTTTTCCATATTACACAGCATCTACTAAAACAAAGAGGAAAATTCAGTGACCATAAAACATTGCAAAGAGTGCACATTCTCTTGGGCTCTGCTCAGTTCTTTAATGCTCTGTATAAACCTCTGCTGGGGCTTCCCTAGTGGCTCAGAGATAAAGAATGCGCCCACCAATGCAGGAGATGTGGGTTCCATGCCTGGGTTGGGAAGATCCCCTGGAGAAGGAAATGGTAACCCACTCCAGTATTCTTGCCTAGAGACTCCTGTGGAAAGGGAAGCCTAGCAGGCTACAGGCCATAAGGTCTCAAAGAGTCAGGCATGATTTAGCCAGTAAACAACAACAATATACCTCTACTAGTATTATCATATATTTAGTAAAGGTTTGTCTCTGGTCTTGCCTACTAGATAACCAGTTCCTGGAAGACATGAACTGTCTTCTACATTTGTATCTTCTATATCACTATCCTAAGTGCCTAGTCTATAAGAATAACTGTTAATTTAATAAACTAATTAAATAATGGTTTGTTCTATAGTGTATACAAATATGGGAATACATTTGGATCATGAGGATAGATCTTGATTAGTAATTTAAACCATGTTAGTTCTGCTAAAGCACATGCAGCTGAATACTACTAGGCCATTACTGTTAAAATATTATTATAAGATTGCTTAAACATAAGGCAAAGAGTTTTAAATATATGACAGTCAAGTGAAGACCCAGTATGCAGCTCTTAACCCGAAGTGTCCTCTAAGCCCCAGAAGCTATAATCAGCCTTTATGACAAGTCCTCATTATCAAGGGAGATAGTTTTAAGACTACTTAAAGTCTATTACATTTTTAGCTCTGATACAGGGTATACTATAATAAGTAACCCCTTGTAAGTCAGAACTGTAATGTCTCTGACCTTAGAAATCCATCAAAAAGATCCTCTAAAGAAGAACCAGATAATTATGAATTTTTTAATGGGTTTTGTGATGTTTGTGACTACTTTTCACTATGAACTCTCCTTGTTTTTTATGCTGGGTAGGCCATCTAGTGAAGGCCAAGGCCCAGGACAGGAGTGGTGAGTAGATAGGTCGAAGGGCACAGAACTAGTCTGGTTTACAGAATAATCTATGGACCCGCTAAGCAACCTATATGTATACATTATTTAATTAACAAAACAGGTCTATGACCTAGGGCACTATTACTGTTCTCATTTTACAGATGAGAAAACTGAAGGACACAGTTCAAGGAACTGGACCCAGGAGACGCAAACCGTAAGTAGCAAAGCCTGGATCCAAGTGCTGACAGGCTGGCTTTCCGATCTCTTTTTTTCTGTCTTCTGGGGCTTAGCAGAATGTCTGAACATAACTGGTACTCAGTGGATGGAAGGAAGAAATAATGGATAGATGGATGAATGGATGGGTAGACAGATGTTTTGATGATGTGTGGAAGCTAGAAAGTCCTGTAAATAATGCTGTCAAGTCAGAAAAAACATGACTTTGGATTTCTTGAAATAGGATTTGATTCACAAAATTATAAGTCAGTCAGAGGCAATTACTATTTTACTAGGAAGATAAGGAGTCCATATCAAGGAGTAAGACAGTGGGAATCAGGGTTGGAATTAGTAGACTGTCGAATGCAAAGTTCACAAAGTGCCCTTCGAGGAGATACAAATATGAAGCTCAGCTTTGAGAGAGTTACAATCAAAATATAAACAAAAGAATCGGGGAAAAGTTTAAGAAACAGGTTTTTGGTTTCTTTTTGTTGTTGTTTAAACTAGAAAAAGAAAAGCTTCTAAGAATTTAGTTTGTTTAGAAATTTCTTTCTAGGATCCCTTTCTTTTCCCACTTTTCTTCATAAAGGACTGACAGGGCAAGGAAATAGATATCTGATGTCAACCCACATCACCTAACTAGCTTTAAAGCTAGTTTTGAATGTCTTTAAAAGCTTCAGAGTATTTAAAAATTGGCAAAACTCATCTGGCCATTTGTAAATTGGTATGTTTTTCTGTATATTGATTTATATACATTGTATTATGCTTATAAAGTCAATGATTTAAATATTCATTTGATAATATTCATAAGCTCACATGGTCATTCGTGTAAAAAATCATTTTAATTTTTTTGTTTCCTTAATATTCATGAGTGATCTGGCTTTGCGAATGCTTCTAATCCACAGGCAATTACTATGTTTGAAGTCTTGCTGTGTAGACACATTATGGTATGTGGGTTTTTCACACTGGAGGGAAATGATACAAGTGGAAGACTGTGACCAAGATTTGAACAGTTATATGACCCAAACCAAATGCTAGAGAACTGTAAAAATTTCCAGAGTGGAAGCAAAAGATAAATGCCAGATTCCAACCACACATGGTTGTGAAAATTTTCAAAGGAAAATTCCAAGAAGCCAAAATTCTACTGTTCCCTTTGTAGTTGCTTGAAAATAAAGCAACCAGCTGGGATCCCTTTATTTGCACATCTGAAAGTATGTGGCAGTGTGGCAAATGGTTTTCTGAAATGAATAAATAAGGTCCTTTTTGGAATCATTGATTTATAGACTTTGAAGAGTTCTTAGGAGGATGTCATCCTATTTCAAGTGAAATTACACTTTAGCCATTTTAGAGGAAAGAAATTTGTTTTAAAAGAAATCTAGAGAGGTATAAAATACTCTTTAGAGCATATTAGAAATGTTTCCAGAATGATAACTGTGACTTCTTGAGTGTCAACTTTCAGATATCATGTTAAGCATTTGCACATCTGTTCAACGACATCTCAAGGATGATACTGTCAACCTTTTACAGACTAGAACATGAGTCTTAAAGGATCTAAGCAATTTGCCAGCTCAAACCTGCCAATTATTAGGGGCCGGAGTTCCAAACCAGTTACATCTGGTTTCACAGAGCTTTCCCCCCATATTACCACTGACCTTTGCTCATTAGATGGACCCCAAATTCATCATGCTGCATTTTAGATTACCCTCTACTATGATCAAAATGGCAGGAGAATGTATTTTGTGTATTGGCACATCTACATTATATGATAATTTAACCTCATTTGAACATAACGTTCCTTCTGATGTGTATGCAAACTGAGAGAACAAACTGATATCTATAATCTTAGTGATGGTTTCTAAATAATGTAAAATGAACTTGAAAGTTGTAACTCAGCAGTAAAAGATAAAAATCTTTCGTATTTACTCTTAGAGCTTCATTTTAATCTTCTATTTGATTTTGTATCATATAATGAGTGTTTTTGGTGCACTGGGTAATTGTTCTCATTTCTTCACTCACCCATGTGATCTTTGCGGTGTGTTAGAATAGGAAGAGAACATGCCCTCCACATACACACACATGCCATTGGTGTTGAGTTTTACTGTATGAAGTGCTTTAACCAGTGGAATGTAAGTGACCATGACTATAGTAAAGGCCATAAATGTGTTTGGTTTGGTTTGACTCCTTATATTCTTGTGATCTGCCATGCAAAGAAAAGGCCCAAAGTAATCTCTGATCCAGGAAGAATATGAAGATGTACAGGGCTAAGCTCCTGAATTTGTGGGCTTTTTACACAGCATCCTTGTGGCAGTGGCTACCTCATGTGTTCATGATGTAATCTAGCTGGTTGCATTGCTCAGGGACACTGGTACCACTGGGCAAGCCACAGGTAGTCCCGTTTATACAAGGACCCATAGAATAAAATTTTGAAAGGATAGGAAATAACTGATTTTCTTACTCCTGAAAACTCAAGAGAAAGGAAGGCTTGCACATAAGGGCACAGCAGGTGCTAACTTAGAAGGCACTGTGAAGGCCAGGATATCTTGAGGCAGGAGTGAGTGGTCAGGAGACAGTGATTACAATAGAATCACCAAAATAAGACAAGAAGCCCCTAAGTACTGCATAGGAGGAGAGCCGGAGCAGCCACAAGTTATGATAGGAGAGGACTGTACAAGCTGCGATTGTAGTTCCACGATAATTTAACCAAAGATAGAATTATCACATGGATTATAGCATAGTCCTTAGGTGTTAGTTCCCTGGTTGCTGTGGCCTACAGAAAGGAGAAAGACAGACGATGAAAGACACATCAAGATACAGAGAATAGCAACAGCATTCTTTTTCAGCCTTAAGGCACGTTAGAGATCCACATGCTAATTTCGTTGGTGGGTAAAATAAATCGAAGGAAATTAGGCAAGTTGTCCAAATATTTTCCGAGTCCTGACACAAAGATAGACTGAATCCACTAAGCTAATTATTCAGTCCAGTTCTCCTATTACTCCTCACAAGTAAGCAGGTATTTCAAGAAACTCAAAATTGTTTGTATTACATAACTTAGAGTTTGTGTTCAGTTAGAGATCATGTTAGTGAATTCCATTTCCATGGTATTAATGAAATTTCATGGTATCAGTGAAATTCAGGAAGACCAAGTGGGGTGAAAATATCAGTTATCTTCAAAATTCTTAACAACATTACTAAATCTTCATTCTCAATTGTTTCTTAAAACTGTTATTTTGAATGATTAATATTTTAGATTCTTTTATAAATAAGGATATATATGTACCTATTGCAAAGCTAATAGAATTCTTTCCCAACCCCTCCACTATTCTGAATTTTGTGTTTTTCATGCCTGTTTACATTTTTATTGCACATGCATATGTGAACCAGTACTTAATAGTGTTTGCCTTTGGACTTCACAGAAGTGATACCATACCTGTACACAATCTTCTAAAGCTCCTTTTTATTTCTATGAATAAATGGTTATAAGTGGCACAGTGGTAAACAATCTGCCAGTGCAGGAGATGCATGAGATGTGGATTCGATCCCTGGATAGAGAAGATCCCCTGGAGAAGAAAATGGCAACCTACTTCAGTATTCTTGCATGGAGAATCCCATGGAAAGAGGAGTCTGGAAGGTTACAATTCATTGGGTCACAAAGAGTTGGATACAACTAAATGACTGGAACATGAATTTAACTGTTTTCATGTTCTATATGTGGTTGTGGTTCTTTGATTTTTAACCACTATATTTTAACCACAAGTGTATTATATGAAAGTGTTAGTCTCTCAGTCATATCCAACTCTTTGTGATCCTATGGACTGTAACCCACCAGGCTCCTCTGTCTGTGGAATTCTCCAGGCAAGAATACTGGAGTGGGTTGCCATTTCCTTCTCCGGGGAATCTTCCTGAACTTAGGGATTGAACCTGGGTCTCCTTTATTCTCCCACCTATGAATAGTTGTGTTTAGTTATGTTCTGTCCAGTCATATTCCTGTATACTTCTCTTGGTGAACATAAATGAGAGTTTCTCAGACTTATATAAAGTTGCAGAACTTCTGCAAAAAAGCATATTCCATGTGGTTGCACCAATACAGTTTCTCCAGCAGTATGTAAGAATTCAAAACACCTGACATCATTTGACTTACTAAGAAATGTGTGGGTGTTGTATCTCATGTGGATTTTATTTGCATTTTCCTGATTTTTAATCAGATTGGACATTTTTTCATAAGCTTTTTGTTTTCCTATGTTTTATGTTTTTCCTTTGTTGAAAGGTCTGTTGATATCTTTTGATTATTTCACTATTGGGAATTTTTTTTAAATTTTTAGTAATCTGTAGCATTTCTCTAGTCTTGAGCAAATTCACTGTTATTTCTTAAAAATATGTTCTTTAGGTTTTGATTTGCTTGCATTCTTTTCATGATGTAGGTTTGATAAAAGGAACTTATTTTAAAGCAGTTAAATTTCTCAATCTTTTCTCCATTCTTAGAGATTTTTGCATCTTATTTAAAAATCCTTCCATATCCTGAACTCACAATAGTCAACTTTATGTTATTCTCTAAACATTTGAAATTTGCCTTTCCTATTTAAATTTTTAATCCATTTGGAAATGATTTTGTGTAAACAGTGCAATCAGTTCCTCTGCATAGATAACCAAATGCTTCAGCGCCATATATTGAGTATGCATGACTTTCCTCAGTGATCTGTAAAGACATTTCTATCAGATAGCAAATTACCATAAATTTATGGGTCTGTCTCTTGTCTTTATACACTGTTCCATTGCTCAATGTTCCTATCACTGTATGACAGCCAAACTCTTAATTATCATTACTTTTAAAATGCCTCGTTTTGTAGTGAGCAAATTATCTTTTCTTTTTTTTTTTGCTTTTCATCAGAAATGGCTTGGCTGACTTTTGACTCTGCTCTTCCATATATTTTCCAATAAGTATATGAAGCATTTTAAATTTTTTAAAACAAATATTTCTATTGAATTGCATTGTAACCAAAGATAAATTTTCAGAAAGTTGACACTTTAGTGACGTTGGTCTTTCTATTCATTGACAAGGTTTCACCCTTCCTTTGATTTAGATCTCTTTAATGTCTGTCATAAAATTTAAAACTGTCTCCACCAAAGCCTGAAGTATCCATTTTGGGGTTTATTCCTGGATCTATATTTAGTTCTATGATGAATGATACACTTCTATAAATTACATTTCCTGTTTGTTACAAATGCAGTTTGCTTTTGTACATAGATCTTACTGCATGATACCAGCATTTTAAACTCCTTTATGAATGCTAATAGCTTGTTTACAGATATACAGGGGTTTTTCAAGTTGGCAATACCATGATCTGGAAATGAAAGTTTTGTACCTATCTTCCAGTATCTATAGACTCCATGCTTATTTCTTTCTTTTTTCTTTGTTTACCAACTGGCAAAGTTCATGGTATATCCAGATTTGCAAATAGACAGGCTACCTACATCTTGAGAGACCATTCTGGGGGCTTAGTATCAAAAGAATCAGGTTTAGGCAGAAGAGTGTATCGATTTTGCATTCTACTCTCAGCATACAAATCTGCTTGGAAGCTGAATAACCTAAGTAATTGTCTAGCCTGCGACCTCCCCGTGGGACCTGGATCTCATCCAGGTGTTTGCAATTATAAGAATGTGAGTTAGAAAAGCTGCAAAGCTCTATGGTGATAATTCTCAGCCATGCCTTCACGTAAGTCTTATGCGAAGGTCTTAAAAATGTTAATACCAGGGTTACTATCTCAGAAAAATTAAATCAGAATCTCTGGTAGTGGGACCTAGGGATTAGTATTTTTTAAAAAACAAACAAAAGCTGTTCACCCATTTCTCCCACCTCCCACTTTTGGCAATTGCCCATCTGTTCTGTATCTGTGAGCTTGATTTTGTTATTTGTTTACAGATTCCACGTATGAGATCATACGGTATTTGTCTTTCTCTGCTTGACTTATTTCACTTAGTAGAACACCCTTAAGTTTCACTGATGCTGTGGAAAATTCATTTCATTTCACTTTGTATAGATTTAGGTATCATTTTTATTAGCTGAATAATATTTCATTGTATGTATATCTATCACAACATTTTTATCCACTCATCCATCAGTGGATACTTAGGTTGCTTCCATATCTTGACTATTGTAAATAATACTTCAATGTATCTTTTTGAGTTAGTGCTTTTATTTTCTTTGGCTAAATACCCAGAAGTGGAATTGCTGGGTAGTTCTAGTTTTAATTTTTTTTTTAGAAACTCCCCACTATTTTCCATAGTGGCTTTACCAATTTACATTCCCATCAATAATGGTCAAGGGTTCCCTTTTCTCTATATCTTGGTCCGCACTTGTTTTTTCTTATATTTTTGATAATAGCTGCTCTTATAAGTATGAGGTGATATCTCATTGTTATTTTTTGTTTTCATTTGCATTTTCCTGATGATTAATGATGATTATCTTTTCACATTTGTGTTGGCTATCACTATACCTTCTTTGGAGAAGTGTCTGTTCAAAACTTCTGCCCATATTTAATCAGATTGTTTACTTTTGGTTCTGTTATTGAGTTTTCTGAGTTCTTTATACATATTTGATACTAGCCCCTTATCAGTTGTATCATGTGCAAATATTTTCTCCCATTTAGTCAATAGCCTTTTCATTTTGCTAATGATTTTCTTGCCATGCAGGAGCTTTATAGTTTGACGTAGCCCCACTTGTATGTTTTTGCTTTTGTTGCTCTTGGCTTTGGGTCAGATTAAAAATCATTCCCAAGACTTAGGTTAAGGAGCTTACTACTTTTTCTTCTAAGAGCTTTAAAGTTTCAGGTCTATACACTCAAGTCTTTAATTCACTTCGAGTTAATTTTTATATATGATTTCAGTTCAGTTGTTCAGTCGTGTCCAACTCTTTGCAACTCCATGGAATGCAGCACGCTAGGCCTCCCTTTCTATTACCAACTCCCAGAATTTACTCAAACTCATGTCCATAAAGTCAGTGATGCCATCCAACCATCTCATCCTCTGTCATCCCCTTATCCTCCCGCCTTCAATCTTTCCCAGGGTCAGGATCTTTTCAAATCAGTCAGTCAGTTCAGTCGTGTCCGACTTTTTGCGACCCCATGAATCACAGCACGCCAGACCTCCCTGTCCATCACCAACTCCCAGAGTCTACCCAAACTCAGCATCAGGTGACCAACATATTGGAGCTTCAGCATCAGTCCTTCCAGTGAATATTCAGGACTGATTTTCTTTATGATGGACTGGTTAGATCTCCTTGCAATCCAAGGCACTCTCAAGAGTCTTCTCCAACACCACAGTTCAAAAGCCTCAATTCTTTGGTGCTCAGCTTTCTTTATAGTCCAACTCTCACATCTATACATGACTACTGGGAAAATCATAACTTTGACTAGATGGTCCTTTGTTGGCAAAGTGATGTCTCTGCTTTTTAAATATGCTATCTAGGTTGGTCATAACTTTTATTCCAAGGAACAAGCGTCTTTTAATTTCATGGCTGCAGTCACCATCTGCAGTGACCTTGGAGCCCAAGAAAATAAAATCTCTCACTGTTTCCATTGTTTCCCCATCTATTTGCCATGAAGTGATGGGACCAAATGCCATGATCTTAGTTTTCTGAATGGTGAGTTTTAAGCCAAATTTTCCACTCTCCTTTTTCACTTTCATCCAGAGGCTCTTTATTTTCTCTTTGCTTTCTGCCATAAGGGTGGTGTCATCTGCATATCTGAGGTTATTGATATTTCTCCCAGCAATCTTGATTCCAGCTTGTGCTTCATCCAGCCCAGCATTTCTCATGATGTACCTGGCATATAAGTTAAATAAGCAGGGTGACAATACACAGCCTTGACGTACTCCTTTTCCTGTTTGGAACCATTCTGTTCCGTTGACCTCTGTGTCTGTTTTTATACCAATATCATGCTGTTTTAATTACTATAGCTTTGTTATATATTTTGAAATCCTAGCATGGTGCATCCAGCTTTGTTCTATCTTAAGATTGTTTTGACTATTTGCAGTCTTTTGTGGTTCCATACAAATTTGAGGATTGTTTGTTCTATTTCTGTGAAAAATGCTATTGGAATTTTGACAAGGATTGCATTGAATTTGTAGATTGCTCTGGGTATCATGGACATTTTTTTTTTTGGTTTTGCCATACAATGACATGATATCGCCATGGGTGTACATATGTTCCCCCTCCAGAACCCCCCTCCCTCCTCCCTCCCCCCGGTGGACATTTTAACAGTATTAATTCTTCCAGTATATGAGCATAAAATATCTTTCTATTTATTTCTGTCTTCTTTAATTTTCATCAAATGTCTTATAGGTTTCAAAAGACAGACCTTTTACCTCCTTGGTTAAATTTACTTACAGATATTCTTTTTGTTGTAATTGCAAGTAGGATTTTCCTAATTTTGCTTTCTGATAGCTTTCTATTAGTGTATAGAATTGTGACAGGATTTTGTGTGTTGTCTTTGTATTCTGTAAATTTGCTGAATTATTAGTTCTAAATTTTTAATGGCATATTTAGAGTTTTCTATATAAGTCATCTGCAAATAGTGAAATTCTTATTTTTTCCTTTCCAATTCGGATCTTGTTTTATTCTTGCCTAATTGCTCTGGCTAGGACTTTTCAATAGTATGTTGAATAAAAGTGGTGAAAGTGGGCATCCTGGTTTTGTTATGGATCTTAAAGAAAAAGTTTAGCTTTCACTGTTGAGAAGGATGTTAGCTGTGGGCTTGTCATATATGGCCTTTACTATGTTGAAGAACATTCCCTCTATTTCATTTTTGTTGGGAGTTTTCATCATAAATGAATTTTGAATTTTGTCAGAAGGTTTTCCTAAATCCACTGAGATAGTCATATGATTTAGTCCTCTGGAATAAATCTCACTTAATCACAGTGTATGATCTTTTAATGTATCATTGAATTTAGTTTGCTAGTATCAAAGATTTTTGTATCTATGTTCATCAGGGACATTGATCTACATTTGTACATCTAATTCTTATCTTACTCTGCTAGATAGGACCTACATTAACATACTAAAAGGAAGAGGTTATATTAAATATTGCTGTCTTACTCCTGATTTCAGAGGGAAAACTTAAAACATTTAACCATTAAAAACTGTATTTGACATAGGTTATTGGTGGGTTTTGGTATAGATTTTCTCCTATTTCAAGTTTGATAAGAATTTTATTATCATGGAATGTTGAATGTTATGGAATACTTTAATCCAGTGATTAAAAGAATTATATAGCTTTATTCTTTATTCTCATAAATGTTGAATGAAATTTATAGGTTCATTATTATTTTTAAAATATGTACTTTTACATTTGTCTTAGTAACTTTGATCATCATTAGTTGTCTTTTTACATGACTTGTCAGATTTTTATCCATATTCTTAAATGAGATTGGAATGTGCTCTCTCATAATGTTTTATTCTAACTTTGGTATCAAGGTTACACTGAATTCATTAAATGACTTGGAAATTGCTAACATTCTTTCTGGTCTCTGGAAAATATGTGAGAATTTTTATCTTCATTGAAAATTTAATAGAACTGGTATATAAAACATTCAAGGTGGTTGTTTTCTTTGTGAGAAGATTATTGATTACATTTAATTACTAATTTTAGGACAATTCACACTTTCTATTTTCCCTTCATTTGGTTTCAGTAATGTATGTTTTCTAAGAATTCTTCTATTTTCTTAGTGCCATAAAAATTTTCTATTAATTTTACTGTTGAACACTTAATCTTTCCAGATTTTACTCTATCTTCAGTTATGTGTTTTTAAAATTCATACTATTATTCCTAACTCCTTCATTCTCCAGTCTGATCAGAGATTTGCTCAACTAATTTTTTAGAGAAATCATTTCTGTCCTTTCCAATCTCCTTTTTCTTTACTACACCCATCATTCTTTTCTTGGTTTTATTCTATTATTCTTTTTCTCATTAATGTTGATGTCTAACTTACTCAATTTTAGCCTCCTTTAAAAATCCTGGCACTGCTTTCAACATGCTGCTTTCCCTGTATACCACAGGTCTTGATGTGTAGTAACCTAACCATCATCCAGTTATCCATATTACTATATTTTATTTTTTATACTTCTGATACTGAATTTCATTTGAAATACAATTTTTAATTTTCAAATGTTTGATATGTTCAGTCATGTCTGACTCTTTGTGACCCCATGGACTGCAGCACGCCAGGCTTCCCTGTCCATCATCAACTCCTGGAGCTTACTCAAACTCATGTCCATCTAGTTGGTGATGCCATCCAATCATCTCATCCTCTGTCATCCCCTTCTCCTCTTGCCTTCAATCTTTCCCAGCATCAGGATCTTTTCTAATGAATCAGTTCTTCACATCAAGTGGCCAAAGTATTGAACTTCAGCTTCATCATTAATCCTTCATCAGTCCTTCTAATGAATATTCAGAATTTATTTCCTTTAGGATTCACTTGTTCAATCTCCTTGCAATCCAAGGGACTCTCAAGAGTTTTTTCCAGCACTACAGTTGAAAAAGCGTCAGTTCTCCAATGCTCAACTTTATGATCCAACTCTTGCATCCATACATGACTACTGGAAAAACCATACTTTGACTAGATGGACCTTTGTTGGCAAAGTATGTTTTTTAATATGCTGTCTAGATCAGTAATAGCCTTTCTTCCAAGGAGCAAACATCTTTCAATTTCATGGCTGAAACCACCATCTGCAGTGATTTTGGAGCCCAAGAAAATAGTCTCTCACTGTTTCCATTGTTTCCCCATCTATTTGCCATGAAGTGATGGGACCGGATGCTATGATCTTCATTTTTTGAATGTTGAGTTTTAAGCCAACTTTTTTCACTCTCCTTTTTCACTTTTATCAAGAGGCTCTTTAATTCCTCTTTGCTTTCTGCCATAAGGGTGGTGTCATCTGCATATGTGAGGTCATTGATATTTCTCCTGGCAATCTCGATCCCAGCTTGTGCTTCATCTATCCTGGCATTTCTCATGGTGCAGTCACTCTTCTTATAAGTTAAATAAGGCAGGGTGACAATATACACCCTTGTTGTACTCCTTTCCCAATTGTGAACCAAAGCATTGTTCCACGTCTGGTTCTAACTGTTGCTTCTTGACCTGCATACAGATTTCTCAGGAGACAGGGAGGTGGTCTGGTGTTCCCATCTCTTGAAGAATTTTCCACAGTTTGTTGGGATCCACACAGCTAAAGGCTTTGACATAGTGAGTAAAGCAGAAGTAGTTATTTTTCTGGAACAAAATCATTAAACTTAAATCAATAGATACGTATGGAATCATTTACTTAATATAAGAGAATATAATCTCATGGCAATTTACTCCTAACCTAATTGGACTGAGATAGGCTGTATGACACCGTGTGATGTGTTTTGCATATCAGGTTTTTGAAGTTTGTTGAGACTTACTTTATGAGTTAGTAATACATACATACCTTCCCTGGTGACTGAGTCTGTAAAGAAGTCGCCTGCAATGCAGGAGACCTGGGTTCATGAAATGGTAACACACTCCAGTATTCTTGCCTGGAGAACCCCATGCACAGAGAAATCTGGCAGGCTACAGTCCATGGGGTCACACAGAGGCAGACTTCATGATTAAACCACCACCAATACATAGTCAATTAATGTCAAAGTTTTTATGTGTTTGAGAAGAATGTATAGTCTCTTATAAGTAAATGATTTCATACATACCTATTGATTTAAATTTATTGATTTTTGTGGCTCAACTCTTACAGTTACATTTTATTTGTGTGATCTTTGACAGTAAAGAGGAGTATAGAAGTTCTTCATAATGGTGATGTGCTTATTTATCCCTCTATAAATTTCTTGCAAATATATTGAGGTGATTTTATTAGGTGCATGTAATTATAGTATCTTCCTGGTGAACTGAGCTTTTTAAATTGAACTTTTGACATTATGTATCTTTTCTATTTCTACTTACATTTGGGGGGTTTAAGTTATTTTATGTTATTAATATAGTCAAACCATTTCTTCTTAACATTTCTTCATTTTTCACGTTCCCAAATTACATTTTAAATGTTCCTTTGTCTCCTTATTCTTGGATTTTAGCTTTTTAATTTTTTTTAATTTAAGGATAATTTTTTTTTTGCAGAATTATGTAGTTTTCTGTCATACATCAACAAAAATCAGCCATAGGTACACCCATGTCCCCTCCCTCCTATCTCCCTCCCCACCCCACCCTTCAGCCTGTTGCAGAGCCCCTGTTTGAGTTCCCTAAGTCACAGAGCAAATTCCCATTGGCTCTCTGTTTTACACATGGTATTGTAAATTTCTATGCTACCCTCTCCATACATCTCCCCTTTTCCCTCCTCTTCTCCCACCTTGTCCATAGGTCTGTTCTGTCTGTTTCTCCATTGCTGCCCTAAAAAATTCATCAGTGCCATTGCTTCATATTCCATATATATGTGTTAGTGTATGATATTTATATTTCTTTCTGATTTACTTCACACTGTATAATAGGCTCTAGCTTCATCCACCTCATTAGAACAGATTCAAATGCATTCCTTTTAATGGCTGAGTAGTATTCCATTGTATATATGTACCACAGCTTCTTTATCCATCCATCTGTCAATGGACATCTAGGTTGCTTCCTTGTTCTAGTTACTGTAAATAGTGCTGCAGCGAACATTGGGGTACATGTTTCCTTTTCAGTTTTGATTTCCTCAGGGTGTAAGCCTAAGAGTGGGATTGCTGGGTCATATGGTGGTTTTATTCCTAGCTTTTTAAGGAGTCTCCATACCATCTTCCATAATGGCTGTATCAGTTTACATTTCCACCAACAATGCAAGAGTGTTCCTTTTTCTCCATACCCTCTCCATCATTTATTTTTTGTAGACTTTTTGATGAGGGCCATTCCGGCTGGTGTGAGGTGGTATCTCATTGTAGTTTGATTTGTATTTCTCTGATAATGAGTGATGTTGAACATCTTTTTATGTGCTTGTTATCCATCTGTATGTCTTATTTGGAGAAATGTCTCTTCAGGTCCCTTTCCCTCTTTTTGATTAGGTTGTTTGCTTTTCTGGTATTGAGTTGTATAAGCTGCTTGCATATTTTGGAACTTAATTCTTTATCAGTTGTTTCCCTTTCTATTATTATCTCTCATTCTGAAGGTTGTCTTTTCACCTTGTTTGTAGTTTCCTTTGCTGTGCAAAGCTTTTAAGTTTAATTAGGCCCCACTTGTTTGTTTTTTGTTTTTATTTCCATTACTATAGGAGGTGGGTCATAGAAGATCTTGCTTTCATTTGCGTCATCTAGTGTTCTGCCTATGTTCTCCTCTAAGAGTTTAATAGTTTCTTTTCTTACATTTAGGTCTTTAATCCATTTTTAGTTTATCTTTGTGCATGACTTTAGGTAGTAATCTAATTTCGTTCTTTTGCATGCAGCTGTCCAGTTTTCCCAGCAGCGTTTATTGAAGGGGCTGTCTTTGCCCCATTGTATATTCTTGCCTCCTTTGCCAAAAATAAGGTACCCATAGGTGCATGGGTTTATCTCTGTGTTCTCTATCTTGTTCTATTGGTCTATATTTCTGTTTTTTTGGCAGTACCATACTGTCTTGATGACTTGTAACTTTGTAGTATAATCTGAAGTCAGGAAGGTTGATTCCTCCAGCTCCATTCTTCTTTCTCAAGACTGCTTGGGCTATTCAGGGTCTTTTGTGTTTCCATATGAATTGTGAAAATTTTGTTCTGGTTCTGTGAAGAAAACCATTGGTAATTTAATAGAGATTGTACTGAACCTGTAGATTGCATTGGATTTTAACTTTAGGCCAGTTGAATAATTCTGTTTAATGTGATTATTAATATGTTTGAAATGTTTTATGAACATCTTTGTGTACTGTGACAACTTTTTCTATGCTTTCTCTTTACTCTTGCCTTTTTTGGAGTAGTTATTTTTGCTTGTTTTTCCTATTTTCCCCCCCTTTACTGTTTGGAAGTTATATATTCTATTTCTAAAATATTGAAATATTACCATGTAAAATTTTAATATGTCAATCTAACATGAATAATACAAGAATCTTATATCATTTTGACTATAATAAAAATAATGCCAATCTATTGGCTAATTTTGCCCATATTTCTGTTCTTTTTTATTTTAATCAGAAAAAATGGACATTTTTTATCATTTTATAAAATATTTATTTATTCCTTTGTGCATCTATATTTTCTATTTAAAATCACTTTTCTTTTAAAAAATGTTGTAGAAGCCATTTCCTGAGTTCACAATTCTAAGTTGAAGTTTATTGTTCTTAACACTCTGAAGATATTATCCCAAAGTGTTCTGATTTTAATATTGCTCTTGAGAGATCTGGTATCTGAATAAATATTCCTTCAGTGGTGATATTTTTCTCTCTGGATTTATTTTTGTTGGACTGTTTTCACTTTGCTCGTGAGTGTATATATATACGTGTGTGTGTGTTTCATGTTTTAAATTATTATTTGCCTGATTTTGTAACTGCCATTTGTCTGGGATTCATCTTTGGTTTCTCATTTTTTTAGATTTGTTTTAATCTCACTTAATGCCATAACAAACCACAACATTTTTTGTGGAATCTTCATTCCTGACCAGAGATCAAGCCCTGAGCCTTTGGAGTGGGAGCACTGACTCCAGGACCCTAGACTACCAGAGAACTAACCCTAGGGAGTGTCAAATAGTGAGAACTCACACAAAGGAAAGTACTTGAATACAAGACCCTGCATCACCCAACCACCAGTAGCACCCTGTGCAGGACACCTCATCTAAACAACAAACAAAACAAAAATACAAACCCAGTCATCAGCAGACAGGATTACCACCTCACTTAGCCTTGGCCAACAGAGGAAAAACAAACAAACAAAAACTTGGCACAAATCTCACGCTATACAAACCTCACACAAGCCACTGGACCAAACTTAGGAGGGCAGAAACCAAAAGGAAGAAAGAATTCAGTCTTCTTCAAGGAAAGAATTCAACTTTCCTTGAAGCCTGGGAAAATGAGACCTCAAACACAAAAACTTAAAAAAAATGAAATGGCAGAGAAATACTGCACAAATGAAGGAAAAAGTAGAAGCACAGAAGCCCAAATAAATGAAGAGGAAATAGGCAAACTACCTGAAAAAGAATTCAGAATAATGATAGTAAAGATGATCAAAAACATTGAAAACAAAATGGAGAAAATGCAAAAATCAATTAACAAAGACCTAGATGAATTAAAGAATAAACATACAGAGACAAACAACACAAATTACTGAAATTAAAAATACTCTAGAAGGAATCAACAGCAGAATATCTGAAGCAGAATGAGTTAGTAAGCTGGAAGATTAAAAGGGTGGAAATAACTTCTGAAGAGCAGCATAAAGTAAAAAAGAATGAAAAGAGCTGTCTGAGGACAGTCTCAGAAACCTCTGGGACCATATCAAATGCACCAACATTCAAGTTATAGGGGTCCCAGAAGAAGAGGAAAAGAAAGGGTATGAGAAAATATTTGAAGAGATAATAGTTGTTTCCCCAACGTGGAAAAGGAAATAGTCAATCAAGTCCAAGAGGCACAAAGTCCCAAACAGGATAAGCCCAAGGAGAAACACACCAAGACACTAATCAAACTAACAAAGACTAAACACAAAGAATATTAAAAGTAGCAAGGGAGAAGCAACATGTAACATACAAAGGAAACCCCATATGTTTAACAGCTTATCTTTCAACAGAAACTCTGCAGGCCAGAAGGGAATGGTAGGATATATTTAAAGTACTGAAAGGGAAAAATCTTCAACTAAGATTACTGTGCCTGTCAAGGATCTCATTCAAAATTGATGGAGAAATAAAAAGCTTTTCAGACAAGCAAAAGTTAAGAGAATTCAGTACCACCAAACCAGCTTTACAACAAATGTTAAAGGGACTTATATAGGCAAGAAATACAACAGAAGAAAAAAGATCTACAAAGTCAACCCCAAACAATTAAGAAAATGGCAATAGGAACATATATTTTTATAGTTACTTTAAGTGTAAATGGATTAAATGCTCCAACCAAAAAACACAGACTGACTGAATGGATACAAAAATGAGACCCAGATATATGCTGTCTACAAGAAACCCACTTCAGACCTCTAGACGCATATAGACTGAAAGTGAGAGAATAGAAAAAGATATTCCATGCAAAAGAAAGCTAGAGTAGCAATCCGCTTATCAGACAAAATAGACCTTAAAATAAAGATGATTACAAGGATAAGGAAGGACACTACATAATAATCAAGGGATTGATCCAAGTGGAAGACATAACAATTGTAGATATCTATGCACCCAACATAGGAGCACCTCAATACATAAGACAAACACTAACAGACATAAAAGCAGAAATTCACAGTAACACAATAATAGTTGGAGACTCTAACATTCCACTCACACCAATGGACAGATCATCAAAAAAGAAAATTAATAAGGAAACATAAATATTAAATGATACATTAGATTAGATGGATCTCATTGATATCTTCAGGACATTCCATCCAAATGCAGAAGAATACACCTTCTTCTCAAGTGCATATGGAACATTCTCCAGGATAGACCACATCTTGGATCACAAATCAAACCTCAGTAAATTGAAATCATATCAAGCATCTTCTCTGACCACAATGCTATGAGACTAGATGTTGATTACAAGAAAAAAAAGTGTAAGAAACACGAACACATGGGGACTAAACAACAAGTTTCTAAATAACCGACAGGTTACTAAAAAAAAATCGAAAGGGAAATCAAAAAATTTCTAGGAACAAATGACAATGAAAACAATTCAAAAGCGATGGGCAAAGTTTATAGCAATAAGTAGAAGGAAAGAAATCATAAAGATCTGAGCAAAATAAATGAAAAATAAATGAAAGAAACAATAATAAAGATTAATAAAACTAAAAGTTCGTTCTTTATTTGAGAAGATAAACAAAATTGACAAACCTTTAGCTGGACTCATCAAGAAAAAAAAGAATTAGAAATGAAAAAGAAGAGGTTACAACAGACAATGCATAAATACAAAAGATTATAGGAGACTGTTATGAGCAACTATATGGCAATAAAATGGATAATCTGGATGAAATGGACAGATTCTGAGAAAATTTCAATCTTCCAAGACTGAACCAGGAAGAAGTAGAAATTAAGAACAACCCAATTACAAGCCCTGAAACTGAAGCTGTGATCAAAAACCTCCTAAAAAGCAAAAGCCCAGGACCAGAAGGCTTCACAGGAGAATTCTATCAAATACTTAGAGAAGAGCTAATGCTTATCCTTCTAAAATTCTTTCAGAAAATTTCAGATGAAGGAACACTTCCAAATTCATTCTATGAGGCCACCATCATGCTGATACCAAAACCAAACAAAGACAACCCCCAAAAAGAAAACTATAGGCCAATATCACTGATGAACATAGATGCAAAATTCCTCAACAAAATTTTAGCAAACAGAAATCAGCAATACATCAAAAGGCTCATACACCATAATCAAGTTGCATTTATTCCAGGGATGTAAGGATTCTTTAATATATGCAAATCAATCAATGTGATACACCATATTAACAAATTGAAAGATAAAAACAGTATGATAATCTCAGTTGATGCAGGAAAAGCCTTTGACAAAATTCAGCACCCATTTATGATTAAAGCTCTTCAAGAAATGGGTATAGAAGGAACCTACGTCAGCTTAGTAAAGGCCACATAAGCCTATGGCAAGTATTATTCTCAAAGGTGAAAACCTGAAAGCTTTCCCCCTAAGATCAGGAACAAGACAAGGGTGTCCACCTTCACCACTGTTCAACATAGTTTTGGAAGTCCTAGCTACAGCAATCAGAGAAGAAAAAGAAAAAAAAAATCCAGATCATAAAAGAGAAGATCAAATCAGAAAAGAAGTAAAGCTCTCACTGTTTGAAGATGACATGATAGTCTACATGAAAAGAAAAGAAAGTAAAAGTGAAGTCGCTCAGTCGTGTCCAACTCTTTGCGACCCCGTGGACTGTAGCCCACTAGGCTCCTCCATCTATGGGATTCTCCAGGCAAGAGTACTGGAATGGGTTGCCATTTCCTTCTCCAGGGGAATCTTCCTGGCCCAGGGATTGAAGCCAGGTCTCCACATTGTAGGCAGACACTTTACCATCTGAGCCACCAGGGAAGTCCAGGATAGTCTACATAGAAAACCCTAAAGATAGTATCAGAAAAATACTAGAGCTAATCAGTGAATTTAGCAAAGTTGCAGAATACAAAATCAATACACAGAAATCACTTGCTTTTCTACATACTAACAATGAAAAATCAGAAAGAGAAATTAAGGATTCAATCCCATTTACCACTGCAACAAAAAGAATTAAGTATCTAGGAATAAACATACCTAAGGAGACAAAAGAACTGTATACAGAAAATTATAAGACACTAGTGAAAGAAATCAAAGATGACATAAACAGATGGAGAGATATTCCATGTTCCTGAGTAGGAAGAATCAATACTGTGAAAATGACTATACTACCAAATGCAATCTACAGATTTAATGTGATCCCTATCAAATTACCAATGACACTTTTCACAGAACTAGAACAAAAAAATTCGCAGTTCATATGGAAATACAAAAGATCCTAAATAACCAAAGCAGTCTTGAGAAAGAAGAATGGAGCTGGAGGAATCAACCTTCCTGACTTCAGATTATACTACAAAGCTACAAGTCATCAAGACAGTATGGTATTGGCACAAAAACAGAAATATAGACCAAAGGAACAAGATAGAAACCCCAGAAAAAAATCCATGCACCTATGGGTACATTGTTTTTGACAAAGGAGGCAAGACTATACAATAGAGTGAAGACAGCCTCTTCAATAAATGGTCTTGGGAAAACTGGACAGCTGTATGTAAAAGAATGAAATTAGAATACTTCCTAACAGCACACACAAAGATAAACTAAAAGTGGATTAGAGACCTAAATGTAAGACCAGAAACTATAAAACTCTTAGAAGAAAACACAGGCAGAACACCCGATGACATAAATCAAAGCAAGATCCTCTGTGACCCACCTCCTATAGTAATGGAAATAAAAACAAAAGTAAACGAGTGGGACCTGATTAAAGTTAAAAGCTTTTGCACAGCAGAGGAAACTATAAGCAAAATGAAAAGACAACCCTCAGAATGGGAGAAAATAATAGCAAATAAAACAACTGACAAAGGATTAATTTCCAGAATATACAAGCAGCTCATACAACTCAATACCAGGAAAACAAACAACCCAATCAAAAAGTGGGAAAAAGACCTAAACAGACATTTCTCCAAAGAAGACATGCAGATGGCTGAAAAGCACATAATAAGATGCTCAACGTCGCTCATTATTAGAGAAATGCAAATCAAAACCACAATGAGATATCTCACACCAGTCAGAATGGCCCTCATCAAAAAGTCTACAAAAAATAAATGCTGGAGAGGGTATGGAGAAAAAGTAATGTTCTTGCACTGTTGGTGGGAAAGTAAATTGATACAGCCACTGTGGAGGATGGTATGGAGATTCCTTAAAAAACTAGGAACAAAACCACCATATAACCCAGCAATCCCACTCCTAGGCATATACCTTGAGGAAACCAAAATTGAAAAAGACACATGTATCCCATTGTTCACTGTAGCACTTTTTACAACAGCTAGAACATGGAAGCAACCTAGATGTCCATCAACAGATGAAAGGATAAAGAAGTTGTGGTACATATACACAATGGAATATGACTCAGCCATAAAAAGGAACACATTTGAGTCAGTTCTAACGAGGTAGATGAACCTAGAACCTTTTAGACAAAGTGAAGTGAGTCAGAAAGAGAAAGATAAATGCTGCATTCCAACACATAAATACGGAATCTAAAAAAATGGTACTGAAGAATTTATTTACAGGGCAACAATTGAGAAACAGATATAGAGAATAGACTTATGGGCATGGGGAGAGGGTGAGATGTATGGAAAGAGTAACATGGAAACTTACATTACCACATGTAAAATAGATAGCCAATGGGAATTTTCTGTATGGCTCAGGAAACTCAAACGAGGGCTCTGTATCAACCTAAAGGGGTGGGATGGGGAGGGAGATGGGAGAGAGTTTCAAAAGGGAGGGGATATATGTACACCTATGTTGATTCATGTTGAGGTTTGACAGAAAACAGCAAAATTCTGCAAAGCAATTATCCTTCAATAAAAAGAAAATAAAAGATACAAGTCTAGCTCATTTAATTATACTTTAAAGCAATATTTATCAGGATACAAGCAGAATTTAGCATATAATAAGGAATCAAAAATTGTGTTTTAAAGGTCCTCCATAATGTTAAGATGATATTTGTCTGAATTCACAAATTCTAGAATGATTTTTACACCTTGCTGAGTGTGATGGTTCTCCTCTCATCCTCCATGAACCTGCACTGGACATAGCCCCAACAGTCCATCCTATCACCATCACTCTGATATCCTATTGTTCCCATTCACTTGGATGTCTTCCTAATATTATATTGAGATGCAACAGGCCAACAAAATGCCTTCACAGCAACCTAACTGCATTCCTATGCTTCAGAGTCTTCAGTGTGAATGTACAACATTTTCTCTGAGTTCTGTGGTTGCTAGACTTGCAAAACTCAGAGAACATTCTGTTAGATAACATGTGATATTTTCTAACATCTTTAGGAAAATGTGATATGCAAAAGGTCAAGAAATATAAGAAAAAGTGAATTATAAGGATGTTGCTTAATACATATATTAATATGTGGATAAAGTGGTAACCTTTGCTACATACTTACACACCACCAATGCAATTTAGTGTTTAAAATTAGCAGGGATTGTAGAAGATTGATAGTGCTATTGACTTAAAATTCATCTATAAAAAGATATTCTACTTAGTGATATTTTTCTCCTTGTGCAGTAATAACCATTTTGAAAGAGATCATTTTTCTTCTCCTGAGTTGACCTGCAAATGTTTGGTTTGGTAGGCCACTGAAGCCATAAAGTGCATTCTGCTTAGTGGGTTTTTGTTAATGGGGATTGAATCTTTGAGCAAGAAAATGATAAAATTCAACCTTAGTGAGCAGATCAGGAAATACAAAGAGTTGATATTGTGCAGAGCACGACTAAAGCTTTGTTATCTTTGACCATGAAAGACCATGATTAAGTAAACCTCAACCATCACGCAGTGTACTATTCAAATAGTTCATTTTCAGTCCTCATTGTTACCAGTAAATTCCTCTTCAGACAGCCCCACATTCTAACTTTGACCAGTTGGATCTTAAGACCATTTTTTATATTTCCAAATGGGAAAGAATATAAATTCTACTTTTTGTTACTCAGCTTTTTAAGTGAGAGTAAAAATACCTAAAGTAGTTGTTTCACTAAACTCAAATCTAGCACTTCACTGGACAAAAACCTATCTATTAAGACCAGAATTCGACTTGAAAGAACTACAAAGCAAGAGAAGCTATACTTAGAACATGTATAAAAATACCTCAGATAAAAATTAGTTCTGGTCAACCATAAATGACAGTCTTTCTTTAAGTGATCTACTTAAACCATAGCAAACAAAATGCATAGGAGTCTTTTCTAGATACCCCATAGATAACTGACAGCAAAAGGAAGTGATAGACTTGTTTTTTTTTTTTTTACCTCTGTTTTGGGGAAGGGGGTTCTGGAAGGGGAACACATGTATACCCATGGCAGATTCATGTCAATGTATGGCAAAACCAACACAATAATGTAAAGAAAAATAAATTAAGTAATAAACTTTAAATGCAAATACCAGAACCATATGGAACTTCTTTCTTCCTGACATTGCCTGAGATATGTATGTCTGGCTTCAAAATGTGGGGCTTTAAAAAATTTGGATATGATTCTTGCAGGAGGAAATCAATCAAATTAGGAAAAGGACAAGGTATCATTTAACTACCAGATAGGTGAAAGCTGTCTCTAGTGGAAGACACACTCAGAGGGGCTGGAGGGGAGACAGATACAATTAGGGTACTATGGAGATGTGCCAGGTTAGGACTGATGGTAGTATAGATAGGGCTATAGCAGTGGAAATGGTGAGAGGTGATTAGATTTGGGATACATTGAGGAAAGAAGGCTGAGGAGATGTTGATCAATAGGCTGTGGGTTGTCAGAAAGAGACCAGAGTCAAGGACAATGGTTAGATCTGAGATAGAAGTATCTAGGTGGCTGGCAGTGATATTCATTGAGTAGGACAGTTCTGATAAGAGGAGTGGTTTTTAGGGATTTGATTCTGAATATGTTAAGTTTTGAAATGACTTTAAGAAATGTAAGTAGGGATGCTGATTTAACAGTTTGATTTATGAATCTGAATCTCAAGGAAAGGTAAGGTTTGTTGTTGATGTTCAGTCACTAAGTCGTGTCCAGCTCTTTGAGAACCAATGGACTGCAGCACTCCAGGCTTCCCTGTCCTTCACTCTCCAGGTGTTTGTTCAAATTCATGTTCATTGAGTAGGTGATGCTATCCAACCATCTTATCCTCTTTCGTCCCCTTCTCCTACCCTCAATCTTTCCCAGCATCAGGGTCTTTCCCAGTGAGTCATTTCTTTACATCATGGGGCCAAAGAATTGGAGCTTCAGCTTCTGCATCAGTCCTTCCAGTGAATATCCAGAGTTAATTTCCTTTAGGATTGATTAGTTTGATGTCCTTGCTATCCAAGAGACTCTCAGGAATCTCCTCCAGCACCACAGTTCAAAAGCATTAATTATTTGGCAAACAGCCTTCTTTATGGTCCAATTCTCACATCTGCACATGACTATTGGAAAAACCTTAGCTTTGACTATATGGAACTTTGTTGGCAAAGCGATGTCTTTGCTCCTTAATATACTGTCTAGATTTCTCAGAGCTTTCATTCCAAGAAGCAAGCATCTTTTCATTTTATGGTTACAGCCACCATCTGCAGTGACTTTGGAGCCCAAGAAAGATAGAGATGTGAATTTAAGGATGATGCTGGTTGAGTTCTCCAGGAAGCAGATTCTTAGACAGATTTAGTGTGTGCAAGGTTATCATGAATGCTTTCCAATCAATTCCTATAGAAGGGAAAAGTCTTGGGCAGAAAAAGAGATTGAACTAAAATTTAAGATCATCAGAAGAGTCTAAGAATTGAGTGATCCTCCAGTCTCCTCAGTCCTGGATTCTATAATCAGAAAGACCAAAATACCGCCTACTAGTAGGTCCTTCAATTTTCTAACTTCATGGCAAACAAATAATCCTTGTATCCTTTTCTGGCATCTTTGAGCAGAGAGAATTTAAAAGTGGGGGAAATCTTATTGGCACGTGTAGTTTTAAAAAGTAAAAATTTCAAAATATTTTCTATTTTTATATTTCATGTATAATAGAAATGGATATCATTTATAAAGAAATCATAGGGAAAAAAATTTGACAAAAGCAATGCATTGACATCCTAGCAGCACTCAATTCTGTAAAACATTAGTGTCTCTCTTTTTGCCTTTCTTAACACCTAGAATGAAAGAATTTGTCTGCAGCCACAATAAACCCCATCTCAGCCTACACAGCTACTCCTTCAAAGGATGATACTGAGTTTCCTTTTTTCCATTTCCGTCATTCTCTTTGAACACCTACATCTCACTTGTGTTGCTTTCCAGATTCACTAATCTTTATGCCAGAGAATATCTAGACTTGTTGCCCCAATAATGTGTCATACCAATCACAATAAAACCAAACCCAGCATTATCTGGAACCTTAATGCCACCATCATTCCCCTTTTGGAAGTCAGAGAGTTAATTTTAAGCCTGTCCCAGAGGGTTTCAAACCACAATCAAGGGGGGATGGATATCCTACCTGTACCATGTCCACCATTAATGGAGTGCTGCAGCAGCTAAAGCTATGGCTTGAGTACTCAGTAATACACAAGAGGGCAGTTTATCTACCGGGGTTTCAATATTATTCCACAGGTTTTAAAAGGACTTCAGAAAAAACCCAATGTCGAAAACAGACCATGAGGATTCCATCCATGTTTGTGGATTTCTGCAGCAGCATGCATGAGATGGAAGATACTTTTAAAATAGAATTTAAAATACCTAGTTAAAATAAAATTCTAAAATAGTGATTTGGGCCTGATTATTAAAATAAACTTTAAAAAATAACATCATGTTCATATACATTCCCTTTAAATAATAAACAGAACTCCTAGAAAATTAGAAGCCAGATAAATTTCAAGAGATATGTTTTTACATTAATTTTATTCATTATCTCTTCTCATGCATGTTTCTTTTCCGACATTGTATTTTATGGTAATGCTCTCCCATGGAATTGGGAATTCTGGTTTAAAACCCAGGTGTCCTCTTTGGCCGTTATCCCTTCCCCCTAGTCCTGTTGTTTAACTTGAACCTGCCTGTGGTACCTAGGCTCCAAAGATGCCTACAAACACGACCGCCCCTCCTTGAACCTGGACTGAGCTGTCATGGCTTGGACGGAGAGAAAGCAGAGGCAGTGACATTACGTAAGCTCCAAGGGCAAGCATTAAGAATGCCTGGCAATTTCTCCTTTCATGAGATTGTTAGGATCCTTAGCAATCATGGAAGAGGTCCAGCTTCCTGCTGGAGAGACACATAGAAGGCATGGAGAGCAAAGATCCTGAAATGAACTCTAGCCCAGATGTTAGGTGAGCCTCCAGATGACTCAAGCATCTGTCTAAATACAGCCTCACAAGAAACCCCAAGCAAGACTAGCTGAAGAACTGCCGGCTTGAGTCTCATCCATTAACACACAGAACCGGCAGGGACAATGGATAGGTTTTAATATCCAACATGAGCAAAAATGTGATTAGTAGTTACTTTCTTATACTATGAAAGAGAGAAAAAAATCTGTGGTATTTTCATGGATGGTAGTCTTTCAGAATTTTTAAATAAATATAACTTTGAGCAGTCACAGGATGCTAGGAATTTACTCTAAAGATGCAGTCTTTCCTTTTTGGGGAGCAATCAGATCTTACTTACCATGAGATCTACTCTCAACAAATTTAAAATGTATAATACAGTATTGTCAACTGTAATTCAGTATTGTACAGTGTATCTCTAGAACTTATTCATCTTGCTTAACTGAAACTTTTGCCCATTGATTAGCAACTCTCCATTTCTCCCTACCCCAGCCTCTGGTACCAACCACTCCATTCCCTCATTGTTTGAATTTGCCTGTTTTAGACATCTCATGTTAAGTATAATTATACAATGTATTTCCTTCTGTGGCTGGATTAGCAGAATGCCCTCAGATTTTGTCAGATATTGCAGACTTTTCTTCTTTTTAGAGCTGAACAGTATTCCTTTATATGTATGTACTACATTATCTTTATTCATCCATCAACAGACATTTTGTTTCCACATTTTGGCTATCATAAATGATGCTGCAATGAACATGGGAGTCCTAATATCTCTTTGAGATGCTGAATCCAATTCTTTTGAAAAAAATACTTATTACAGACAGAAAATCCTCAGACCTACAAGTGGCCACTCTCTCACTTACTGGAGAAACTATCTCAAGTACATCCACACTTTCCTCCTGGCTCACCAGCTGTTTCCTAAGAGACACTGTGAATTTTATTTTAGTTTTAATATCATTTGGTTTTACAGATCTGGATAGGCAAAACTTCAACAAACAGTTCAAAATATGGTGTTCTTAGGTTATGGACCCCTTTTAATATTCATAGCATGTATATCAAATACTCAGATTTATTATAATTATAATTATGCCAGTATAAACCCAGTAAACTTTATCATTACTCTAGCTATGGTATGATGTTGATTTTTCTATTCTGGGCAAAATAAGCCGATGTCATTTACATCTTCTGATTACTTTCATTTCATCTAATTTGTATTTATCATATTGGCACTTCCATGTTACCAAAAGTCATTATATTATAAATAACACTAAAGCATTTGTGATCATATATTATGGTTTATTAATTCAAGATTAAAATAGGATGTATCTTTGTGTTACTTTATAATATTGTTCGTCACACTGGAGACTAACATAACAAAAGTATGTGGTGCAATTATGCAGCCTAAACAAGTATGTCTTCCAAAATACCATATAGTGTATAAAATTATATCTGATACGTATAAATAGTGAGTCATTTCCAGAGGAGAAAGGGACCTTTTCCACATCTCTCCCTGATTGGAGACCAAAAGTGGCTTGCACCGCTCTAAGCCACTTCTGTCATGAAAGAAACTATGGTAATAAGCTCATTCCTTACCAAGATGTTAAGGTGTTTTCCATTCTATAAGTATCTGGGTCCTTTTTAAAAAGCCAAAGAGAAAAGTTCTTAACCTATGGAACAATGATCCTGGGACATGGAAATTGTCTCGTATTTCTTAAACACTCAAATTATACCCACAAAGTGCTGCCTCTTATAGGGAAGGCTGGCTCTGCTGGGGATCTGCTATTTCTTCCAGAGACTGAGAGTTTACAGTGTCCTTGGAATATCTAAATAGGCAGATATTCAATGGATATATTTACAGAACTGAACTGATGCCTGTGGTTGACATTATTGTGGGAGAGCAAATGACTACTCAAGTCAACTACTAAGAAACTAAAACAGGCTCTACTAATACAGTCTTGATTCCGAGAGCAACGAAAAAATGCTGATGTTACTGACTGCTTTCAGGGATTTCTGTTTCAAAACTGATACTCTCTCTCAGTGCTGGATTTGCTATGAGGAAACATCCTTTTCTTAGAATGAATGGAAATAATTATCCCAAAGGTAGGGTACAGTTTTTAATCTATGTTTTTTTAAGGTTTATATTAATTTAGGACTACAATGGATAAATGTTTATTTTTGTCACAGGCAATATTTGCCCCCTTTTCCCCTTGCAATTAGTCTCAAGCCTTGGTTTGTTTGTTTTCATTAAGTAACAGTCATCCAGATAGATTGAACTTGTTCATATTCAACATGTGGGTTCATCAGGTTCTATTTTTCAAGATAAGGGCATAAAATTGTTCCTAACTCGGTTTCTCAATTATAAGCTCAAACTTTGCTATCTGAATCAGATTTTCTATTTTTTAAGTATATGAATTAAAACCATTATATGAGAGATAGAACTTTAAATTCTGGGTTGAACACGACCCAAGATGAGGGAGAAATCCTAGTTTTTTGTAAACTTCTACATGAATATATCTATTCCATAAGGCAGAAGGGAAGAGGAAGAATCTTCAGAGTGTTACTTTCCAGAGATGTACAATGGCACAGCCAAGCCCAGGGGCCCTGGATGTCACTCATCTGAACTTAAGTGTTGGGAAGGGCCTGTGTTGGCCTGCAGTCCAACATTTTCACATTACCAGGGAACCAAGACAGCTCAGCTAGTACTGGCAAAGCCAAGGGCAGAACTGAGGTCTGCCTGTCAATTTCCTTTGGTATACTTTCCTATGCTGGTTATTATCTCCTTTTTATGGGTTTTCTGAACTCCAGTCACTGACACAGCAGATTTTTGTCTAAATCCTACATAAGAATTATATATTATTTAAAATTATTGTTTCTTCTCTCTTGTATTAATAACCTGGCAAAATAAAACCTTTTCCAATTACTGTTAAGTTTTCATTGGATCTCCTCCAAGTTTTCTAAGTCTGTCTTGGCTTTTTTAGTTTCCTAATGTAAAGCTTGTTGTGAGACTAGTATGTACCAAATCAAAGATGAGTTTTTCAAGGAATATATGAGGAATCATGGGAAAATAAAGTGTGACTATATTTAAAACAGAGCAATAAACTATCTCCAATGACACATCCCCTAAGTGGGCATGTAGCTAATGTTACTGTTATTTTTTCTTAAAATCCAGACAGATTAGATAGAATTCTACACTTTGAAAGCCATCCACACCCTTTCTAATTTTGGCATCCTAAATTTAAAATCTAAAATATTTCAATTCTTGAAAAGGGAATCAAGTAATATTTTATTTCCCAAAGAATATACTTAGCCAAAATATTTTGCTGGAAATTATTTTCCTGCTGGTAAATCGTGAGGTCTGTATTTATCACACTTAAACTTGAGCCACCAATCTTGACCACTGTTCCTTCTTGCACAGGGAACCCAGGTTTCTCAGCACATCCAATTGTACCAGAGAGCCCAGCCATAACAGTGAGTGATCAGCAGCCTGTTTCAAAATTTGAGCTGGGCCGATCAGAATCTTCTTTCAGGAATCTGATGCTATAGTAACTCAGGCAGGAGGTTGTTGCAGCTGATTACAAAGTGACCCAGAGCCACTATGGGTCATTTGAAGCTGAACCTGAATTGACAAAGTCAGTAATCAGTAAAACGGTTCAGATGAACAGAGAGAAGCCACTCACAAAACGTTATGAGAAAGATCAGCCATCAGCCATTTCTAGTGACTTTCAAATTCCATTTGGCATGATGCTGCGTTATGAAGATGCTCATGTATGCAGCCATGCTCAAGTATGTGAATGTCTTTCAGTCTCTATATTGATGTAGAAAGCCTATTTCTTGAAGTAGTCTATGTGCATCTCAGTTCCTTGCATCGAAAAAGATACTAAACAAAACACTAAAACAAAGCTAATGTTTTGCTATCCCTTATATTAAAATAGATGAAAATGTGAGTAAGTTTAGACTATCTTGACTACATTATTAAAATATTTACCTTGGTTCAGAATTGAGAGATTAGAGCAATTTGATTATCCTGCAAATGTTATGAAGAGGAAGTTTATAAATAGGAAACATTTGCTATCAAAAAGCACATAAGAAACATGATCTTTTGAGTCAAAAAATGATAAAAACTAGAACAGTTTTAAACTATACACGTTATTTTTATATCTGAGGACAAAGCACATGTGTTTCACTTGTTTTTCAGATGTGTGGGTCTCAGTGGCTATGTAAACCATCTGTTTCTGATTTACTTACACTTAACTCATCGAAATGCTGTTTTATAAAAATTAGTTGTTGTCCAAGAAGCCCTTTGAGTCTCCTCTATGAGCATATTTAGCCTTTCTTAGAAACAGTTCTGTTTGCCAAGAGCAAGTGAGCTCGTACATCAAAACATTCAAATTTGGATAGAAAACAAAAATAAAAGATCAGGTTAGTTTCTTTGGGGAAAAGGGCAGGACACATAACTTTCAGACACTAGTCTTAATAAAACTGTTAGCTGAATCTTTTTGTGTTTCCTTAGATTCTCAGGAGAGAAAATCACTTGGGTAAGTCTGAAAAAATAGTTTTAAATAGAGCTTCCTTCACAGAAACTGTGAGATGAGTTAAAACTCATATTCTTCAGTGAGAATAACTTTCATATTTTGTTCAGTGGCCTTCTTGGTGAAAACATAAATGCCAGTGAAATAATGTCAGTGATTTTGCCTGCCTTATTTATGTGAAGCACTTAGATAAATTGGTAGTTTTTGAAGTTTTTAATAGTTCATTCTACACACTCATTCAACACATACATTAAGCACCTATTATGTGGCAGGTATTATTCTATGAACTAAGGAAACATCAGTAGGCAAACCAGACAAAAACCCCAGCCATTGGGAATTATATGCTCAGGATGTCAGACAATAAAACATAATAAGTAAATTCTACAGTATATTAAAAGGTACTAAATATGTACCTTTAAATGTAATTTTAAATCAGACCTCATTTTAAGTTGACCTCACGAAGAGCAATAAAGGCAAAGGAGAGCAAAGTAAACAGACACCTGGGGAGGAGCACTCAAGGAAGAAATAGTGCTAAAACTCTGAGGCAAGAATGAGCCTGGTGTGTTGAAGAGCCACTGTGACTGACACAGAAAAATTGAGTCTTGGTAGATGAGCTATGAGAGATAACTAGGGGGAAGTGTTTCTAAGTCAGTACTTTTCAGACTAATGAGCATGTGAACCACCTGCAGACTCAGACTTAGCTGGTCCAACATGGGACTGGAGAGTCAACTTTCCCAGGTGATGCTGATGCTGCCAACCCATAGACCATTTTTTGAGTTGCACGGCTGTAGTCCATGGAAAAGTGTTGGCTCTCACTGAGAGAGGAATGAAAAACTGCTGAAGGGTTATTGGTAGAGGAGTGATGGGAAATGATGTAGTACACAAAATAAAATTCTCAGCTTTGTTTACAGCTTACCTTCGCACCCACCAGCCTGGTGCTGCTGCAGTGGGAAGCTCGCAGCTGGGAAAAAAAATACAGTTGGCTTCTTTTCTCTTTACTCAAATAGACCCTCCTTGTCTATTACTTCCCTAAGGAAAACTGATGTTAAAGCAGTAGCATTGAAGGGGTTAATGGCAGCTGGGTAACTGGCCCCCTCCCTGTGTGGTTTAGTGATTGGGCCAGAATTTGTCGATTTGCATCCTTGCACCGCCCCACTGAGGAGCACCAAAGTGTTTGCACTTCTCTCTCCTACTTGTTTGATGCTATGCCTCTAGGTAGAGAGAAAAGAGAGGTTTTACTTTATTGACAATTTTCAGCTGGCATTAGTATCCTTTAGGATTATCAAATGTTTAGAGCTGATTATCTCTGGACTTGATGGATTGAGCTGATTCTTTTTCTTGGATGTCCATAAAGATTCCCCCATCCCTAGCCACTGAAGATCTCACAGTTTCCTTGGCTTGCGAGAATGTTTCTCTCCTCCATTTGCTTTTATCCTATCCCTCAGCCTTCCAGGATATTCTCTTGAGCAGGATCAAAAGTGATCCTTCAGTCTGACAATATCACACCGTCTTCATCTGCTCAGTGGAAACACGCATCCTTTGTGTTACTGCAAACATTGAGGCCCACCTTCTTTCCTCCCTAAACTGAGCAGCCAGCTAGTTTAGTCTCTCCATTAGATCTCTCATGAAAATTGTGGTACTAGCCCACTGAGATCCCCAAACTGAGGATTATGCACTGAGCCCTTCCATTTAAACCTTTCTCAAACCCAATTTAAGATTAAAACAAACACACACACACACACACACACACACACACACACACACACACACACA
>ML661885.1:16298222-16632551 GCA_007570785.1 Antilocapra americana | reverse complement strand
CACACACACACACACACACACACACACACACACACACACACACACACGTACACTGCTCCTCTGTAGAGCCAACAGTAATTGTCTCAATAGAAATGCTGCTGTCTCTAGCCGTAAGGCTCCCGGTGGAGTTTATGTTTTTGTTTAGTAGTTTGGGATAACCAGAATGTAAATATAACGCCTAATCTTCAAAGAAAACCATCCTCAACTGATTTTAATTATTTCTTGATAATTCTATATGTCTTTTTGATTTGAAGTGAATGTTCATATTGTGGCATTATGGGATTGTGTACTAAATGGATACATTTAATTTAATTATCCCCCGTGAGGAATCAAAAAATGCTTTATTGTATACTTACCACTGTATTTAGTTCTACTGAAAAATCCCAGTGTGTTTCACACCGAGACAGACTTCATCTCTTTGGATAAGCACTTTGCAAATTCCAAAGTGGCAGTTGGGTTTACAAAAAGAAATGCAAGAAAGCAGGCAAAAGAAAAAAGTCAGGTATAGAAACAGTAAGGTAAAGACCAATATGGGTAATGAATTGGGAATGCTACTAACCAAATGGAATATGTTATACCTTGCTAACTAGATTACTTGCAGTTTCTCTGCAAGTAAGATAAGTTTGGCTATCAATCATGCTGTACTCACCTACTCTATCTAGGTTTTAATTGCTTCTCACTTCACTGCGAAAGCATACTTGCCTGCAACCAGTTCATGTAAACTCTGATCTCTACTGTTGCATGAGTATGAATGGCCAATTTTACTTTGAATTCGGTGTGTTTATGATCAACACATATTTAATTTGGAGCCCTTTTTCATCCCTGCCCACTCCAGAGAAATCTATTCTTCAAATAGTGAGATCTCACATTTATTTTTTAAATGAATTAATTTATTTGGCTGTTCTGGGTCTTATTTATGGCATGCAGGATCTTCGATATTCGTTGCAGCTTGTGGAATCTTTTAGCTGCCATGCCAGATCTTTAGTTGCAGCTTGTGGGATCTTTAGTCCCGAGATCTCACAATTATACGCAAGTCACAATACATTTGATTGGTCAGTCCTTTTTCAAGAACTAAGAAATGGTGAATGAGTCAGAGTTAGTATATATGCCATATTAACTCAAAAAATCTCAGTAATTTAAAGCAATAAATTCTCATATGTGAATATTTAATGTAGATTAACAACTGGCTTTGTTCCACATGGTCGTCACTCCAGTTCCTAGGCTGATGGTACTCCCTTTTAATGTATACTTCCATGATTGCAGAGGTACTGGCTCTGCTCATAAATACGCATCACTTCCACTCACATTTTATTGGCAAAGTGAGTTACATGGCAGCAACTAAACCCAACAGTGCAGAATGCAGGGTGCTACCACAGGTAAGGATACCAAATGGTTTGAATAATAAGACAGCTTTCCTTGCTGACAATTGAGTACAGGGGACCACCTGCAAAAGGAAGTATTTTAGCAACTAACTAGAGATGACACTTGGGCCACAGCCTATACCAATATACCTCCTGATACCTACCATGAGTTGGAGTCTCAGAGGGGTTCCAATAAAGGGCACCCGGTTTCCCATATGGATTCTGAGTCAACTTAGAGATAAGACAAAAGAGTCAGCAACTGAAACCAAAGTGTCACCATTATTAACAATGAAACTAGATAAAAGATGGGGTTCCCCAGTGGCTCAGTGTTAAAGAATCCACCTGCTATAGCAGAAGATGCAGGTTAAATCCTTGGGTCTGGAAGATCCCTTGGAGGAGGAAATGGCAACCCATTCTAGTTATTTTGCCTGGAAAATCCCATGGACAGAGCATCCTGGAGGTCTACAGTCCATGGGGTCGCAAAAAGTTGGTCATAACTTAGAGACTGAACAACAAGAAAAGGTAGAATATACAGCTCAGTAAGAGAACCCAAGTGGGCTTACTATCTTCCTCCCCTCCAATCAAATCTTGGAACACACCTCCACCCAAGAGAAACTCAAAGTCCATCTTTGTGATTATCTTTACCAAAACCTCTGCTTCCCACCGGCCCAGAAAGAGGAGAAAAACCATAATTCCCATGCTCAAATTCTGTGTTATTTTCATTCTGTCTAAATAAGAAGTAGGGACTAATGATAAATTTTAGAAGCAAAGTAGCTCACTCCACGTTTTTGCAGAGTAGAAACAAGGACTCCAGGAACACTGAGCTCTTTTCATATGAAGGAAAAAGTCAGGATAGGGAAGAAGTGATTCCTCTCAACTCGAATTACTAGTGTTGATTCTGTTTTCTCCTCCATGACATTATAGAATTATAAAACTAGCATCTTGCATAGTTTTAAGATTCCATAATCAAAGCCAGAAATAAACTTGTTAAATGTTATTTTATGAAAAAACTAAAATAATGACTTCAAAATCATATTTGTATTGAGTGAAGATAGCTACCTTAACTCACAGAATAATTCAATATAGGCTACTATTATCTGTCAAACAAAATTATTCATTTCATAATTTACTTTAAAAGTTAACTTTAAAAGTTAAATATTCTTTAAAAGTTAACTTTAAAAGTTAAATATTCTTGAACAGAATGAAAGCTTTTTGACAATGTTATACACAATTAAGAGTAGTTCCCAACAAATCATGGCCTTAAATAATATAGAATTGAAGGTATGCTGAGGGAACACATGTACACCCATGGCTGATTCATGTCAATGTATGACAAAACCACAACAATTTTGTAAAGTAATTAGCTTCCAATTAAAATAAATATTTTTTAAAAAAACAAAAGAGAAATGAAGGTATGCTGAGGGAAAAAATGAGCAAAAAAAAAAGTATACCACTGACCTACCCCAAGCCTAAGAAAAGAAGAAAGAAGCACACAGTCACAATTTCCAACTCAGAAAGGAAACAAAAGTAGTTTTATCCAAGATATGAGGGATGACATAGAATGCAATAAAATAGATTTATGATGAGACATGTTAAAATGGCAGGATTTGAGTTATCAAACTGAAACAAATACACTTTAATATTTCACTTTATGAAAAGGAAAGTATTTCAGTACAATAAAACCAGGGCTTATATATTCCAAGTCTGTGCTTAATAGCTAACCAGATTGAGACCTCAAGTAAATTTACCTTTATTTTGTCTCTTCAGTAAAGAACTTTTTTTAAGTCACATGCTAATTCATAGCTTAAAACTAATACCCACCAGTCAAACCATCAAACCAGTCAGTCCTATAGGAAATTCAGTCCTGAATATTCATTGGAAAGGACTGATGCTGAAGCTGAAACTCCAATACTTTGGTCACCTGATGTGAAGAACTGACTCATTGGAAAAGACCCTGACACTGGGAAAGATTGAAGGCAGGAAGAGAAGGGGATGATGGAGAATGAGATGGTTGGATGGCATCACCAACTCTATGGACATGAGTTTGAGCAAGTTTGGGGAGTTGGTGATGGACAGGGAAGCCTGGCGTGCTGGAATCCATTGGGTAACAAAGAGACATGGTTAAATGACTGAACTGAACTGAATACCTACCAGAATAACTAAAATTAAAATGACGAACAATACCAAGTGTTGTTGAGTATATGAAGCCCCTGTATTGCTGACAGAATACAAAGTGGTAGAACCACTTTAGAAAACTGTTTGGTAGCGTCTCACCTACCACACTGTATACTTTACATACCTGTTATACAACCCAGAAATTCCACCAGCGAGATTAAAAAAAAAAAAAGTATCTGCAAAAATACTTGTATTATAAATGTACATTGTGACATTATTTGTGTCTGACAAGTCAGTTGTGTCTGACTTCTTTGTGATCCCCACGGATTGTAGATGCCCCCCCCCCCACCAGGCTCCTCTGTCCATGGGTTTCTCCAGGCAAGAATACTGGAGCAGGTTGCCATTTCCTGGTCCAGAGGATCTTCCCCACCCAGGGATCAAACTCATGTCTCTTATGTCTCCTGTATTGGCAGGCAGATTCTTTACCATTAGTACCACCTGGGAAGTCCCTAACTCTGTACAACTGTAATAGTTCACCAGCCTCTACACTTAATGAGTGAGCTTTCTTGTGTATAAATTATTTGTCAGTAACACTGGGAGAAAACATCACTAATAAAATCAAATGTAAAACAATGTAGTCTACATTAGAGATACATTTTTGTCATGAAACTAATTGCTAACTTAGATAAGCATATTAACCATACTATAAAAGGTATATCATATTTCCAAGTATATACAATATAAGAAGCGTCTAATGGAAATGATAAAGAATAATGAGCATAGGAATAGGACCAAAAGTTGGTGAATAACTGGCTATGTAGATTTCTTTGATAAAAGCTGAAGGATTATATAAACATACTGGAACATATAAATATAACAGAACACATCACATGAACCTAAAAATTACAATTCTGTATTGCCGAAATTTGCATTTCTCCAAACTTTGCACATTCATTCCCCATACTACCAATAGGAAATTTACCTAGTGATGATTATCTCACAGTGTCATTAATCAGGTAAGTGTGGGATCATAATATGTATGTCTGTAAACATAAAATATTTAAAAATGAATTACAGAATGGAAATATTTTTAAAACACATATAAAACTCAGGGATTTCTTTTTCTAGAAGATATTTTTATTGAAGTATAATTGATCTACAATTATATTAGCTTCAAGTGTACAACATGCTGATTCAATATTTTTATACAATACAAAATTATCACTATGATAAGTCTAGTTACCATTTGCCACCATACAAAGTTATTACAATATTACCAACTATTTTCTCTATGCTATACATCACATCCCCATGACTTATCATATAACTGAAAGTTTGAATCTCTTAATCTCCTGTTCTTGTGTCATCTGTCTTCTACCCCTTTTCCTCTGGAACCCACTAGTTCTATGTAACCTTGAGATGGATCATGTTTAATGTTTGTTCACTTTTATTTTTCAGATTCCACATATAAATGAAATCAGAATATTTCTTTCTCTGACTTATTTAACTTAGCATAATATCCTCAAGTTCCATCCATGTTGTTACAAATGGCAAGATCTTCTTCTTTGTGGCTGAGTTATATTCTATTGTCTGTGAGTATCTATGTATTTACACATACCACATCTTCTTTATCCATTCATCTATCAGTGGACACTAACATCGCTTCCATATCTTGGCTATTGTAAATAATGCTGCAATGAACATTGGGGTGCACACACCTTTTCAGATTAGTGTTTTCATTTTCTCCAGTTAAATACCCAGAAGTAGAATTGCTGAATTGTATGGCAATTCTAGTTTTAATTTCTTAAGCAACTGACGTACTGTTTTTCATAATATCTGCACCAATTTACATCCCACACATAGTACACAGTGGTTCTTTTCTCCACACATTCTCACCTACACTAGTTATTTTTTGTCTTTCTGATACTGAGGTGATATCTCATTGCAATTTTGAGTTGCATTTCCCTACTGATTAGTATCATTGAATATCTTCTTATGTGTCTTTTGGCCATCTATATGGCATTTTTTTTATAACTAATCAGGGTGACTCATAACAATAAACTTTGTGTGTATATGTTTGTATCATATTCATCTTGGAAACACCATGATCAACACTTTTTTTTTTCCTTGAGAGTTTATATACCCAGCATCTCCTTTAAAGTTTTTTCCCATCATTTTTCCACTTAATCCTTAAAACCCACTACCTAAATCTAAACACTACTTTTGAAAAATATTTTTATTTATTTATTTATTCCTTTACATTATCGTGTTGGTTTTACCATACATTGACATGAATCCATGGGTATACATGTGTTCCCCTTCCAGAACCCCCCTCCCACCTCCCTCCTGATTCCATCCCTCTGGGTCATCCCGGTACACCAGCCCATTAGTAAATAACCCACCAAAAAAAAAAAAATTCCACGTCAATGGACATGATAAGAAAAAAATGTACTCAAGGTGTTATTTCCATGAAATATTGCAGACCACATTTTCAGAGCTTGGAGAAACCTACATCAGTGCCTTGGAAAATGTATGAGATTTTTCATTCCTGTTTGTTCTTTCTTTCTGTTTTTTCTTTTTTTTTTCCTTTTTTTTTTATTAGTTTTGCCATACAATGATATGATATCGCCATGGGTTTACATATGCTCCCCCTCCAGAACCCCCCTCCCTCCTCCCTCCCCCCGGGAAATCTCGGTGCACCAGCCCCGAGCATCAATCCTGGGCTGGCGATTGATTACACATATGATAATTAACATGTTTCAATGCCATTCTCCCATGTCATCCCACCCTTTCTCTCATCCACAGAGTCCACGAGTCTGTTCTATACATCTGCGTTCCTTTTACTGTCTCGCATGCTGGGTTCTCCTTACTGTCTTTCTAAATTCCATATATATGCATTAGTATACTGTATTTTTGTTTTTCCTTCTGGCTTACCTCACTCTGGATAATAGGCTCCAGTTCCGTCCACCTGAGTAGAACTGATTCAAATGAATTTTTTTTTAATTCTGAGTAATATTCCATTGTGTATATGTACCACAGCTTTCTTATCCATTTGTCAGTTGATAGGCATCTAGGTTGCTTCCATGTCCTGGCTATTGTAAACAAAGCAGCGATGAACATTGGGGTACACGTGTCTCTTTCAATTCTGGTTTCCTCAGTGTGTATGCCCAGCAGTGGGATTGCTGGGTCATATGGCAGGTCTATTTGCAGTTTTTTAAGGAATCTCCACACTGTTTTCCATAGTGGCTGTACTAGTTTGCATTCCCACCAACAGTGTAAGAGAGTTCCCTTTTCTCCACATCCTCTCCAGCATTTATTGCTTGTAGATTTTTGGATTGCAGCCATTCTGACTGGTGTAAAGTGGTACCTCATTGGGGTTTTGATTTGCATTTCTCTGATAATGAGTGATGTTTGTTCTTTCTTAAAAATAGATAATTAATCATATTATCAACTGTATCTTTTAAATTACCAGAAACAAGCTAAGTAATGAATATAGGAGTCCAATAGCTGGTAGGATTCTGGGAGTGCACCCTGTTGATTTCTGTGATTTCATTATGATTTATTTACTGATGATAGCAGCATTTGACTCTCTGGCATCATATACAGATGCCCAGCAAGCTACAGTACACATCTTTTTTGTTGTTGTCTCATAGGTAACTCAAATTTACCATGTCCTAAATCAAAGTAATCATCTCCTCACTTTTACTCCCGTGTTTGCTGTTTGGCTTCACTGTCTACTCAATTGCCCAAGCCAAAAATCTGAGCATCGTTCCCCAAGCTACCTTCTCCCTCATATCCAATCAAAGACTAGGGTAGATTGTACTTCTTATCTCCAAAAACTCCTCTTTTCACTACTTCTCTATGCAGATCATCCCTTTTAAAAAAATTATTAATTTTAATTGGAGGCTAATTACTTTACAATAGTGTGGGGGGGGTTGCCATACATCAACATGAATCAGCCACGGTGCACTTGTGTCCCCCCATCCTGAACCCCCCTCCCACTTCCTTCCCATGCCATCGCTTGAACCTAAACACAGTGCTCTGGGGTTGTCCCAGAGCACTGGCTTTGAGTGCCCTGTTTCAGGCATCGAACTTGCACTGGTCATCTGTTTTACATATGGTACTATACATGTTTCAATGTTATTCTCTCAAATCGTCCCACCCTTGCCTTCTCCCACAGAGTCCAAAAGTCTGTTCTTTCCATCTGTGTCTCTTTTGTTGTCTTGCATATAGGGTTGTCGTTACCATCTTTCTAAATTACATATATATGAGTTAATGTACTGGTGCTTCTCTTTCTGACTTACTTCACTCTGAATAATAGGTTCCAGGGCATCCCTTTTTGTCCAGATGACTACTTTGGAATTCTAATGACTTCCTGCCTCTACTTCCCTCCCACCAACCCACTCTTCACATTGTAACTGAAGTACTTTTGTAAAGACTTAAGTGTAAGCATCTTCCTTCCTCCAGGAAGTCTTCCCAGAATCCTCATATCTGGGTAAGGCATGTGCCCTCTTCTGTGCACCTGTGGCATTCTGTACTTTCCTGATTATTACACTAATCATACTATATTTTATGGATTGGATTTTTTTTGCATACCCCACTAGACAATGAGTTGCATGGGACAAAGACTCATCCACTTTTACTACCTTTTTTGTATTCTTAATGATTATTACAAAGCTTTACACATAGTAGCTTCACATTAAATGTTTGGCAAATAAATGAAGAACAAATGAATAATTTCTGTTGATGGTCACTGATAAATAAACAGGTTAAGAGGCAGTAAAAGTCAGAACATATTTCAAAGACACCATAGACTTGGAGAGTGAAACACATTCAGGATTAAAAAGAATATTTTCTCATGAATAAAGCTGGAAATGGCCCACTTTAGTACCACAGATTAATGGGGGTGAGACATATTCTCCTGGTATCCAACAGTAGCATTTGGTCTGTTTAATAGACCATAGACTAAGACTATAACCTAAATCATTCTGGATCATTCCCCCAGCAGTAAGCCCACTGGTCTTTAAGAGCCAAGCTCTTATCTCTGCTCTGGCTCACAAGTGTCAACATTGATGCGTCTACCAGTAAGTTTTCACTATGTTCCAGGTGAGATTAGGTTTCATTAGGATTTATTCTTCTATGAACTCAGTAGTGCTTCCTCACTTAGAACTCACTTTCTTATTTACTGGGTTCACCTTTCTCCCTAATTTTGGAACTGAGTTTGTGACAATATTCTGATACCTTGGGTGGAAAGTCTATCTGTATCTTTTTACCCCATACTACATTTCCCCCTGGCTTCCCAGGTGGCGCTAGTGGTAAAGAACCCACTTGCCAATGCAGGAGATGTAAGAGGCGTGGGTTCTATCCCTTGGTCAGGAAGATCCCCTGGAGGAGGGCATGGTAACCCGCTCAAATATTCTTACCTGGAGAATCCCATGGACAGAGGAGCCCGGTGGGCTGCAGTCCATGGAGTTGCAAAGAGTCAGACACATCTGAGTGACTAAGCATTCACATGCATATTTCCCCTTACTTAGCAAAGTAATACAAAGAAGTCCAGAAAATGCAAGTCTTTATGCTACTGGGAAAAAGCTTCTTATAAATAACTCCTCAGCCTAATTAACCCCAATGTGTTACTTCTATATACAGAGGATCCAAAATAAAGGCATCAGAGACGAGCAGTTTTTCTACAGGATACCTATGTTTCAGGGGGGAAAAAAGTCACCACTTACATATGTGTAAAAATAGATTAATTACACACACAAATCAAAGTTCCCAAAATCTTCCTAAAGTTCCTCCAGACTTTAAAAAAAAAAAAAAACCTTTGACACAGTCCCATCTTCATGAAGTAACCCAGTGTTTAGAAGCAGCCAAGTGTCACACAATAACTATCTCTGCTCTAAACCTAGCAGAAGAAATTTGAACTTTGGAGTCAAGAGAAACAACATACAGATCCCAACTCCAAATTACCAATTTGAGATCCTGAGCAAGTTTTATGGACTCCAGTATTTTTATATTTTAAATGGAGATGATAAAATGTTTCACATTATGAAAGAGATGTTTGATTAATGTAACATTTGAAATTTTCTTGACATATATTACAACACCAATCACTCACACCACCACCATCGGTCACTATCTTTCCCACCCCCTTGATGGCCTCATCAGCAACTCCTCCTTCCTCTGTAGTGTTGACTGAGCCAATAAATTGGGCCAATGAGCAGCGCAAGAACTGCCTAAATGTTAGCACTCTCAAAACATTATTAATGTCCTTCTGATTAAAAGATATGCTTTGGATAGTTAGATATAAACTACTCGTATTTTACTTTCTATTTCAATTTGTTAAAAAGGGATGAAGATAAATAGTGGTTCACATAACTTGATGCAGAATTATTCACAACCAAATGTTGTTATATTGGCTTGTCTTTTGCATATAGAACAAAACATGAACTATCCTCTCATTTTTTGTGTTTTTATACTGATAAGAAAATTGAGCCATGATCTACTTTATTATGCTTCCTTACCAGTTATAATACAAGTAACATTCAAGAAAAAAAATACCAATACAATTTCTGTACTTCACCAGAGAGAAAAAAATTTACAAGATTAAAGAAAGTTTCTTTAGTCTTTAATCAAAGTAAATGGAAGAGTTAGTGGACATTTCAGCTCAAGATAATCAGTCAACCTATAATGATTTGAGAATGATCTTGCTTTTATGGCTTTAGCAGGTTGTTCTGACAGCCTTGAATTCATCAGATAATTATGCAACTCTTCATGTCTTTTTGTCTATATGGACATGGCCACTAATGTATCCAAGATAAATGTGAAGGCCTTTTAAAACTCAAAAAAAAAAAAAAACCCCAAAAACCACAACCTCTAAAGAAAAGACCTTTGGAATATAAAGTCCCTCATTTATCTGATAGGATAATAATAAGGGTGTTTTTATTTTCAGCAATTCACAAATATAAATATATTAGCAGTTTCTTATACAGACAATCTTCATTATAAACACAACTTTGTAATTATCACAGTCACTCTTTGCATCTCGTTTATACTTAACACCATTAAAAAGAACCCATTTCAATGCTGTTGGCCACTAGAAAGTCTGTGACCTAAGCAAAACTTCAGTTCACTCCAAGAACAGGATGGCTCTGCTCTAAGTCTTTTGGCAAAGACCAGGATTTTAATGACCTTAAACAAGCAGAGCGGGCAGTCACATTGCCTGAGAACTCCAGAGCTTTTGAACAGTTTATTCTTGTTGAGGCAAGCTCAGGGAAAAGCCTTGGCAGCAGGCCGAACATGGGGACAAAGGGTTTCAAGTGGTTATTTTTCTGCATGTAACTCTTTATGGCTGGGTAGAAAAAGGAGAGTGTTTATAGAGAGCTTTGCCTAGGGATGCTGTCAGATCTCTTTCCCTGGATGTGTTGTAAAAGAAAGAGTCCTCAGCTGGCATTTAGTTTCCCTAATTTGTACCTAAATCCTAATAAGAACATGAAGAGCAAGTGGATGCGTGTTGGGGGTAGGGTATAACTTCTGGCTAAATCTATCTCTTTCTCCTTGAGGAAAGCTGGTGATCTATTTCTTTTTTTCCTTGGATTCCTTTCAGAAGTTAGAAGTGAGGCAGAGAGAGAATCATTGCCTACCCCTAACCCCTAAAACTGAAATCTTAGTAACATCATTGACTTCTCTGTCTCCGGTGTTTCCATTACCCACCCCCAAGAAAACCTTAAATGTGAAGCTATCTTCTCTCATGTGAAATTATCTTTTCCATTGCCATCACTCTCATCCAAAGCACCACCATATTTTACCCAAGTAGTTTCAAGAGCTGGTCTCCAAACTCCAGTTCCATCCCCTTTAAGTCGTCCTCCATCCTGCAGCAAGATAATGTAAAATGTAGCTATTCATGGCATTTTCCTGTGTTAAACCCTTCAGTGCTTTTTCCACTATGTTTAGCTTGCTCGTGTACATCAATAGTGTATACAAATCCTTCTGCTAATTGGCCCCTGCCCAACTCTCATTTCTCACCATTTTCCCTCTCATATTCTAAGGTCAAGCATGTTGCATTTTCAACAGTCCTTTTGAAGATGATACGCTCTCACTGCCCTATGACATTTTTATCCTGTGTGTGATGTTCTCCCTCCACCTTTCTCTATCTGTTTCCACTCTCACCACATACTCTCAGGTTAATTGCCTTTATTCTTCAGACCTTAGCTCAAATGTCACTTCCTCAGGGATGTCTATACTTATGCCCAATTGGTGATGGACAGGGAAGCCTGGTGCGCTGTCGTCCATAGAGTCAAAAAGAGTCGGCCATGACTGAGTGACTGAACTGACTGAAGTACGATCCCTGTGATTTCACCTACTTTTGTAACACTCATGACAATTTATTGCATTTACTTGTAAATATCAGTCAGCCCCATAATATTATAGCTCCTTTAAGTTAGATTACAAGGTCTACTTTGTTCAAAACTGTTTCCTCTGGGTACAGCACGTACTCTGACACAGAAGGCATTCCATGCATTTCTTATTCAATAGTAATGGATTAATATTTCAGTTGGATGGTAAATGGAACATTGAGGGAAAATACAGTAAGAGAGCTGCTAGAGGGCTTCCCTGGTGGCTTAGTGGTGAAGAATCTGTCTGCCCGTGCAAGAGACATGGGTTTGATCCCTAACCCAGAAAGATCCCACATGCTGTAGAGCAACTAAGCCTGTGTGCCACAACTACGGAGCCTGTGCTCCAGAGCCCAGGAGCCGCAACTGCTGAGCCCACATGCTGCAGACACTGAAGCCCTCACGCCCCAGAGCTTGTGCTCCCCAACCGTGGAGAAGCCACCACCATGAGAAACCCACACAGCAACAAAGACCCAGCACAGCCAAAAATAAATAGATTTATTTTTTAAAAGAGAGATATACTGGAATGATTAGTTGGAGCCAAATCATAAAGAACCATTAATGCCATATTAAAAAATGTAGATCTTGACTGGAAATAATAGAGACTCACTGGAGAATGTGGCAGATTTGAAGCACTCTGCCTAGAAGAATCTCAAAAAGCTTATGTGTGCTTGACAAAGTGATATTCATGAAAGTTCTTCTAACAGTGCTATTTATATATCCCTTACAGACTCCCAAGTTATAAAGTTAAAACATGGCTTAAGGACAAAAATTCAGTTAAAACTGACTATGTTTGTTCTGAAGATAAAATTGATTTTTGTGAGCAGGCAAAATGGCAATTTTGATCAGGACTCCTCAGTTGTGTATATGTGTGTGAGTCTTGTGCACTTTATTTAAATTTTGTTTCCCATCTCCTAGCCTACAAACACCTGAATGTGCTTGTATATGTGTACTGTTAGAGATGAACTAAACTTGCTCTCTTTCTAGTCCTAGCTCCAACCTCTTTTCAATGTGCAACTTATGTCCCACCCACAAGAATTCCATGGAATCCTATGAATTCTGACATATACCCCTTTCGTCTATTATATATTTCATGCCTGCTATAGCCCTCCATGTCTTCACAGACCCAGTTTAATTAAGCCTCCTCTACTCTGAGACCTTCCTGAACTTCTACTCTTCACAAAATGAATGCCTCCATCTCTGTGTTCTCAATGAAATATGTATATCACTATTTTCAAATTGCTTCATATTTGTTTTTCATGTGCCTCCACGATGCTTCCAATAATGCTCCCATTTTATCTTGAGTTACTTTAGTAAAGGAGATCCCAAAGAGTGTTGCTATTCAAAATGTGCCCCTGCAACCAGTATACTTGTGATCTTGATAAAAAAGTAGACATTCAGACCACAACCCAAGCTTCTAAATCTGCATCATAAGATAGTTACCAGTTTATTTTTATCACAACAGAATTCTAAAAGTCCTGCCATAAAGTATCTAATATGGTTAATACATTAAAGATGTTCAGTACAGTCTGGCTTGATGGATGGATAAAGCATAGACAATCAGAGAGGCATTTAATGCATTATCAGTATACAGATGTGGTTTGGAATTTACCTCAGGGTACACCATAGATAACCTGGAAAATAGATTAAGTTTATGTGCCACGAAATATCACCGAGAGCCATAAAATGATAAAAGACCCTGATGCATACCTGGAGTTTTTGGCAGGAAATATTATAAAGTATTCTGCAAGTTGAAAATCTTTTTAAAAATCACTATACCTTAACATAGTTTGGCTTAGAACTACTTCACTGCATTCAAATATTTCATTCCTGCATATTTTCTTCTGCCTTTCCTTCCTGCCTCAATTCATACATGGAAGTTAGTTAACTCAGACTGTCAGCTGGTAAAACTGTCTTCAGAGAAAAATGTGAATTCAAGGACAAGAATCTGCAGGATGGTTGGGCTTATTGGGGCACCACACAGTAAGGAGAACACTGATAGCTGTAATTCCAGCAGGACTTGGAACAAGGTTAAAACTACAGAAAGGTGGAAGAACAGAAGTCAACCTGTAAACCTTCCAGATTCTTCCTCTAGAAAAAATAAAATTACTCCCAATTACTTTCAGTCCCTGTGGCCAAGAAAGTCTTACTGAAGTTCCCAAATGGTGTCTCCCTCCTCATGGAAATCAGAAAAGCACTGAATCAGAGGCAGCTGAGGACATCTCAAAGGACAAGACATGAACAAGCAAGGGAGCCTGTCACAGAAAAAGAGATAAGGAAAGAAATGATGAGTTTGTTTTCTTTTTCTGTGAAAGTTTTAATTCCCACATTTCCATTACTTAATGTGTCATTATTTCACTTTTCAGCAGTTGGCAAACAAAAAACATTCCACCACTTATTTTAAAATTGGTAGTCAACACACAATACATCAGATTTTTATATTCTCTCAAAGGAAAATTCTCAAAAGAATCAAATCTGGAGCTTTCCTAGAGATTTCCCTTGGGAAGTTGACCTTCAGGCTCTTAGATATCAGTTATATACTCCTAACCAAAGGTTTAATTTCAGAGATTATGGGGACACAGACTAAAAAGATCTGTCATGGACATTCCAGCCATAAATATGTGTCAAAACTGATGGGGAAGACTTTTCATTGCCTATTAAAGGCCAAATTCCCAACCCAGAATTGAGGGTCATTATGATGTGGCCCGTTTCAATTTCCAGTCTTATTTCTACCATGTCTCTATACTCTAGCCAAATAGAACAAGTTGTGTTCTGTGTATACCCTTTAATTTACTGTTTTTGAGATTCTGCTTACAGCTTTTTTCACTTATAATTCCCTTGCTTCCCATATCTCTTGATCAAAATCTATCCTATGGTTAAGACCCAGTGCAAATGACATTTGCACTGAGGTGCCAAAATCCCCAATAATTGAAAATGCACTCTTTCAAATATCTCAGAGACACATGAGCTTCATTTAACAATATATTTACTCCTATGCATGTTGAATGTAACTTAATAGACTGAAAGTTTCCTGATAGTTGGAAATTAATCCATCTTTGTGTTCTTTTTTTGTATCTGATATAGTGATTTGCACATATGGAATGATTTAAGCATTCAGTAAAATGATGAGACATTTATAATTGTTATTAGCCCTCAAGTTTTCTAAAATCCTAATTCAGTTGTCCCTTGAATAACGTGAGTTTGAACTCATAAATCCACTTATTATATGTAGTTTTCATTAATAGTTAATATACTAGTACATGACCTACAGTTGGTTGAATTCCCATACATGGACCTGTGTATAGCGAGAAACTCAGTACAGGAAGGTGGACTATATTTTTCAGTAATAATTTACCTGTTTATTTGTGTTGCAAGATCTTTTTATCTTCCAGATGACTTATGCATTCTTCTGTTTTACTGTTTCATTTAGTCTTCTATTCAATTATTTTATTGTGTTATTTCAGTTATTAAATTTTTCATTTCTAATTGGATCTTTTTTATATTTTCTAGTTCCTTATTAAAATTCTCATCATGTTCATTCATTGTTTTCAAAACTCAGTTACCATCCTTATAAATAATGTTTTAGCTTCTTCATCTGGTAAATTATTTATATTTCATTATTTCTCTCAGGGGCTTTCTCTTACTCTTCCAATTAAGACCAATTCTTTCAGCTTTTTATTTTGTTCAGTTTTCTCTGCCTGTATGAATTTAGGTTAAAGAGTTACCTATTGAGGTCTTGAAGATGTGTCCTTCTGTTAGAGTCTCCATATACAGACTGCATGTGCACAGCTCCTTTGATGGGAGAACTGGATTTGACATGAATATATGTCATATCTTTCTGCTGGGTATGTTGGGAGCTCTCATCTTGGCAGAAGATTGAGCTGGACATGGAGGGGCTAGAGTTAGAGCCAAGTGTGAGCTTGGGATTCCGCTCTGCTCAGTGGTCATTACTGCCCTGTCAGGGGTAGGGTCTGATCCAAGGTTGTTTAAACAAAAGCCCTGAGGGTCAGATGCAACCTTGTTCTGGTGTCCTTTTAAATGTATGTTTCCCCCTGCCCAGTGCTAAGATGTTTGCTTAAGGATGGAATAGTGCCGAAGTAAGGCAACCCATGTGGGCTGTCGACTCAGGAAAAGATATTTACAAGCCACAAAATTCTGAGCTTTCTCAGATGCACTGCCTATGTTCAGGAAGATCAGGAAGATCCCCTGGAGAAGGGAATGGCAACACACCGCAGTATTCTCACCTGGAAAATTCCATGGATAGTGGAGCCTGGTGGGCTACAGTCCATGAGGTTGCAAAGAGTTGGACGATTGAGCAAATAACATTTTCTTTTCACTTTTTCACGTTCCTTCTATACCTAATTTGTTGAGAGAGTTTTCTCCGTCTACTGATTTGATCATATGATTTTTATCCTTCTTTCAATTAATGTTGTGTAACACATTGTTTAGTATGTGATGTTGAACTGTCCTTGCATCTCAAAAATAAGTTCAACTTTACCATGGTGTATGATCCTTATACTATGCTGATAAATTCAGTTTGCTAATATTTTGTTGTGGAAAAGGAAATGGCAACCCACTCCAGTATTATTGCCTGAAGAATCCCATGGACAGTGGAGCCTGGTGGGCTACAGTCCATAGGGTCACAAAGAGTCAGACACGACTGAAGTGACTTAGTACAATATTTTGTTGAAAAATTTTACATATATATTCACTGGGGACATTGGCTTGTAAATATCTTTTCCTGTAGTGTTCTTATTTGGTTTTGGTATCAGCATAATTTTGGCCTTGTGATATTAGTTTGAAAGTATTTCCTCCTCTTATTTTTAGAGTTTAAGAAGAATTGGCATTAATTCTTTGAATGTTTGGTTGAATTCACCAATGATGCCATCTCTTCTAGGGCTTTGTTTTGTCTGGAGATTTTTTTTATTATTCAATCTCCTTTCTAATTATGCATCTGTTAATATTTTCTATTTCTTCCTGATCTAATCTTGGTCGATGGTATATTTCTAATAATTTGTCCATTTCTTCTATGCTATCCAATTTGATGGTGTATACATTTGTTCATATCAGCTTCTTGTAATCCTTTTGATTTCTGAGGTGTCAGCTTTAATATCTCCTCTTTCATTCGTAGTTTAATTTAGTTGAGTCCTCTCTCTCTTTCTTTTATAGCTAAGTTTGTCAACTGCATTTATAGTTTCATGAAACCAACTTTGCTTTATTGATTTGTTTTCTATTGTCTTTCTAGACTCTGTTTCTGCTCTATTCTTTATTTCCTTCTTTCTGCTTTGTGCTTAGATTTTTCTTTTCTAATTCCATAAGATGTGAAGTTAGTTCTTTAATATCTTTCTTTTCATAATATAGGCATTACTCACTATAAATATTCCTCCTAAAACTGTTTTTGCTGCATCATATAAGCTTTCTTATGTTGTAGTTTTATTTTTGTTTGTTTTAAGATACTTGATGATTTCCCTTTTTATTCTTCTTTAACACATTTGTGGCTCAAGAGTGTGTTGTTTAATTTCCACATGTCTGTGATGTTTTAAAATTTTTCCTCTTGTTATTAATTTGTTTAATACCACTGTGGTCAGAAAAGATAATATGATTTCAACCTCTTTTTTATTTCTTTTTTTTGACAGTAAGTATGTGAAAGACATCTTTGACTATAGTGTTTTTATTTTAGTTTATCCTTATTTATAATTGTTCTTGTGTTAAAATTTTTCAACTTTAGTCCAGATGTAGAATAAAGGGAGTTATTCATCATGTTGCAAGATTTGCATAGTTAAATTTGTCTTTGAGTTATAATTGACATAAAATTTTATATTAATTTCAGGTGTAATTTTTAGGTATAATTTTAATTACAAAAATCTAGTATTTGTATATATTCTGAAAGGATCACCACAATAAAGTCTAGATAAAATTTTTACTATATATAGTTTAAAACATTTTTATTGTGATAAGGATTTTAAAGGTCTATTCTTTAACAACTTCAAATATGTAATACAGTATTATTAACTATAGTCCCCATGCTGTGTATTGCATAAGCATGACTTATTTATTTTATAACTGGAAGTTTCTACCTTTGATTCTCTTTACCCATTTTCCCACACCCCACCCTCTACCTCTGGCAATCATCAATGTGTTTTTTGCATCAATGAGCTTAAAATTTTTGTTTTTAGATTCCATATATAAGGGAGATCATTTGATATTTGTTCTTCTCTGTCTGACTTTACTTCATAGATAGTGCCCTCAATGTGCACCTGTGATGTAACAAATGGCTATTATGTCATTCTTTTTATTGCTGAATAATATTCTGTTATACATACATATGTGTTATTTGTGTGTACTTGTATGTGTATGTGTGTGTGTATCCATTTATCTTAAGATTTTATTTTTCTCAAATTTGCTAAGACTTGGTTTTTGACCAAACATATGATCTATCCTGGAGAATGTTACATGTGCACTTGAAAATAATGTGTATTCATATGCTGTTAGAATAACTTACATATTTCTCTTAGGTTTATTTGTCATTCAAAGACACTGTTTCCTTGGTGATTTACTCTCTGAGTTCGACATCTCTCCAGTTTTGAAAGTGGGTATTGACGTCTCCTACTATTATTGTATTGATGCCTATTTTTACACTCAGTTTGGTTGGTATTTGTTTTAAATATATAGACATTCCAATGGTGAGTTCATATGTATTTACAACTATTAAGATCCCCTGGAGAGGGAAATGGCAACCCACTCCAGTGTTCTTGGCTGAGAATCCCAAGAACAGAGGAGCCTGGAAGGCTATATAGTCCAAGAAGAGTTGCAAGGGGGATGCCAGAGTCAGACCTGACTTAGGGACTAAACCACCACCAAGGACTTATTGTCATTTTTTAAATAAGTAATTTAAACCTATTATTGTCATTGTTTTCTGACTGGATTTTAAATTCCTGTGTTTCTTTCTTCTTCTCTTACTATTTTCCTTTATAGTCTCCTTTGCAGAATGTTTTAATACCTTTCTCTTTTATCTTTTGTGTATTTACTATATGTTTTATTTGAGGTTTCCAGGAAGCTACATAAAATGTCTTATATTTATAATGGCCTGTTGAAAGATGAAAGTAGCTTTTCTTCAGCTGCATATAAAAATTACACTTTTACTTTTCCTCTCTCCACATTTTATGCTACTTTACATCATTTATATCGTGTATCAATTAACAAATTATTCTAATTATTATTACTTTTAATACAATGGTGTTTTAACTATTGTGCTAGAGATAAAAGCAATTTACACATCACCTCTACAGTATTATGGTTTTTTTGAACTAGGCTATGTATTTAATTTTACCAGTGAGTTTTATATTTTTATATGTTTTTATGTTATTACTTTCTCTCCTTTCATTTTAAACTTGAAGTATTCTCTTTAGTAGTTCTTATAAGTTCTGTCTAATGGTGATAGATTACCTTACTTTTATTTGTCTGGGAATGATTTTATCTCTTCATTTCCCAAGGAGAGATTTGCCAGATATACTCTTGATTGGCAATTTTTTTTCAGCACTTTGAATTTATTATCCCATTCTCTCTTCCTGCATAGAAATTTGCTAATAGATTTATAGAGGTTTTCTTCTAATATGAAGAGTTGTTTTACTCTTTTATAATTCTCTTTTTATAATGCATCTCTGCATATTCTTCTTTGAACTGATCTTTCTTTGGATACTTTGAGCTTCCTGTACCTTAATATCCAAATGTGTTCCAAGATTTGGGAAGTTTTAAGCTAGTATTTCTTAAAATAAGATTCCTTACCCTTTCTGTCTCCTTCTGGGATCCCATGATGTAAATACTCATTTACTTTATGCTGTCCTTTAATCACATAGACTTTCTTCACAGTTTCTTCTTTTACTTGGTGTTCCTCTGTATAATTCAAATGATCTAGCTTCAAGTTTTCTGAGCCTCTCTTCTACATATTAAATTTTTTTTTTGAACCTGTATTAAAATTTTTAGTTTTGCATTGTATTCTTCAGCTCTAGTATTTCTGTTTTTGTTCTTTTCATGATTTCTTCTTTATTAAACTGATTTTGTTCATGCATTGTTTTTATTATTTCATTTACTTATCTGTGTTCTCACATTTCATTGAGTTTCTTTAAGATTATTTTGAATTCATTGTGAGGCAAGGCAGATTTCAATTTCCTTGGGTTCAACTACTCGAGCTTTATTAGTTCCCTTTGAGGCATCATGTTTGCTTAATTTTTCATCATCCATTCTGCCTTGCATTGGTGTCTGTATGTACGAAGGAACAAACACCTCTTCCAGTATTGTCATTATGGTTTGGGGAGATAAGGACCTCCTTTCAGTTCTCCAGGCTGATGGGATTACCTCCAAAATTGTAGTTGTGCTGAGTTGGAGCTGGTTTAAGGCTATCTCTTGGTCTTCTGTGGAGTACACAATTGACAGACTTCTTATCAAGTGTTTGGTTGGGTGTCAATCCTGTCTGGTCACTCAGTAGATGGGACCATTTCCAGAAGCTTATTAAATAGGATGGAACTGGGACAAGGGTATGGTTTCAGAATACACACTTTGGTCCTCATGGGTTCTATTACCAAGTACACAGGTAGATATAGCTCCCATAAGATCCCTGGGAGTACTTTCACTGGGTTGTTGGGTGGGCCCCTGAGTAAGGAGGACTGGCACTGGACTGCTAGCTGAGATGAGCTGGAACCAATCACCAGGGATATTTTAGATTCCATAGCCCAGATTAGGTCTGAAGATCTGGACCTGGAGGCATTAATGAGCATTTCTCCCACCATATCTCTTGGCCTCGACTGCACCAGGGTGTCCCAGTCTGTATCCTAAAGTTCCCATAAGACACTCTATGAATGAATTGTTTTTCACAGGGAACATGAGAGGAAGATATCTTATCTGACATCCTGCTTATGCCAGTTTCCTAAGTGGTCTTATAAAGCAGATAAATGCATGCAGAAAACACAGTGTTGCTTCCTGAAACATCATGTCCTGTAACCACTCATAAGGTGGAAGTGTAGGGTTTACTATATTGAACCAGATAAGTTTTCAGTGGGATTTAGTCCCAAGATTAAGCACTGAATAAATGTTACACTAGTTGCCAAACTACTTGAAAATAATAGGACTCAAAAAACCTTAAAGATGAAAATACATTGAGATTATTTTCTAAGAGCTCCAGATTATTTTTGACAGAATATCAGCACCAAGATATGTTATAAACTGTCAAATACTACATATTAGCAACAGATTACTCTAACCTATGGCTCAGCGATGACTTTGTGCACAGATTAAGGTACGCAAATTTCTACATTGTTTTCTATGCCTAAGTGAACATGATAATGATAGTACTAGTAGTAATTTAGGCCTTCTAATTCTGGAAATTGGCCATTCTTGTCAATCCCTGCATCTTCTCAAATCTGTAGTCCCTTAGCTGAACACTAACTCCAGATAGTATTAGTCCCTGAGGTCTCCAAAACCATACCCTTCCAACCTTTTAAAAAACTTTAATGTAAAAAGCGAGTTGTTGTTGTTGTTCAGTTGCTACGTCATGTCCAAATCTTTGCGATCCCATGGACTACAGTGTGCCAGGCTTCCTTGTCCTTCACTGTCTCCAGGAGTTTGCTCAAACTCCTGTTCATTAAATGAGTAATGCCATCTAACCATCTCATCCTCCATCACCCACTTCTCCTGCCCTCAGTCTTTCCCAGCATCAGGGTCTTTTCCAATGAGTCAGCTCTTCAGATCAGGTGGCCAAAGAATTGGAGCTTCAGCATCAATCCTTCCAAAGAATACTCAGGGTCAAATACTACATTACATGGTAAAATGTCAATCAAGCTTACTACACCCTACTAAAATGATTTATATGCTTATCTCTCCCATTAGACTTCTAGACCAAGAAAGGAAGTATCTGTTAATTCTTTGCCCCCGCCAACTTATTAAAAGGGGCATGGCACATCCAAGATGTTTTGATTGCTTGATGAATGAATTAATGAGTAGCTACATTAACCAGCTTATAAATATACAAATCATCTGTAAGTTTACAGAACATCATCTCTCCATTATGTTCTTTATCCTTCAAGGCTTGTACTCACATCTCCATGTCATTTCAGTATGATCTTGTGTATTTCTTTATATTTCCAATGGGCGTATCAGGACAATCAATAAGAGAAGCCTAAAACAAAGCTATTCTCATTAGTAAGTAGAACCCCAATGGGCAGTACATGTGCAATCATATATCCAGAAAGATACAATAAAATCAGCATACTCTGGACCCAGGAAATAAGTTTTCCTAAAGTGTGCCTGCAAGTCAGAATGCCTAAGTAATTCCACTAGGGTTGTCATAATGAACAGTAATATGCATATGGCTCCAGAGGAAAATATATCAAAGTTGAGCCCAGATTGTACAGATTAATGTTGGGAAAAGGTAAGAGCCAGGCAACAGACACAGAGAATTGGAGAGTAACTGGTTGCATCTAAAAACAGACTATTTTTCTAGATTCCACATATATGCATTAATATACAATCTTTGTTTTTCTCTCTTACTTCACTCTAAATAACAGGCTCTAGGTTCATCGGCCTCACTAAAACTGACTCAAATTCATTCTTTTTCATGGCTGAGTAATATTCCATTGTATATATGTACCAAATTATGTTGATAAACCTATTTGCAGGGAAGAAATGGAGATGCAGATGTAGAGAACAGGCTTGTGGACACAGTGAGGGAAAGAGAGAGTGGGACAAATGGAGAGAGTAGCATCAAGATGTATACACTATCATTTGTAAAATAGATAGCCAGTGGGAGTTGCTCCCTCAGCTAGACTGAGGGAGCCCAGTTTGGCTCTCTGTAATGACCTAGAGGAGGAGAGGAGGGTGAGGAGAGGAGGCTTTGGAAGGAGGTGGTATACATATAATTGTGGCTGAACTGCATTTTTTTGTATGGCAGAAACCAACACAACATTGTAAAGCAGTTTTCCTCCAATTAAAGAATAAATTATATATACAAAAGGGCTCAGTGGTAAATAATCTGCCCACAGTGCAGGAGGTGCAGGTTCAACCCCTGGGTTGGGAAGATCACCTAGAGAAGGAAATGGAAACCCACTTCAAAATTTTTGCCTGGGAAATTCCATGGACAGAGGAGCCAGGCAGGCTACAGTCCATGGTGTCACAAAAGAACTGGACATGACTTAGCAACTAAGCAACAACAATGATATATTTTAAAAAGCAGAGACTATTCTGGAAAAAGAGGAACTAGGGGTCTAATTATCAAGAACTCTATTATGCCGTGATAAGAAATTTGACTTAATAGTCATGAGGAATATTTCTTCCAGTTCCCACCATAATTATCTCACCTAGGGGAATGAGAGAAGAGCACATGACAATCTAAATATTCGGTTTCATACAGAATGTTGGTGAAGGAAAACACTACAGTCCTATCAAATATGTGTCCATTTAAACGTGATTATTTTTTTGATTTAAAATGTGCCATAAATTAGAGAGAATGTTGAGATCTGATGACTAAAAGCTTTGATTTCCAGAGTTAATATAACTTTGCCTCCCTAAGCAAGTTTTTATTGCTAGGTAGGATAACATCAGTCCCTAGTTCCCCAGACAAGGCTTTAGGAATATGTGAACCAGGAAGAAGTATGCCACTGCTTCTTCTGTAACATACTTGGAGAGAGGCATGCAGATATAGCTGTCCCTCCCCTGAAAGAAACTGCAGAGGAGCATAAGCCCCAACTACACACCCAGGTTCTGGTGATAACCCACCCTACTGGTGACATCCTGAGACCACATCTGCTCCTCTAGATCTTCCAGGAAGAGTCTTGGGAGGAACCTGTGCATCCACAATATGATTTCGAAGAAGCCACAGTCTTTTCAAAATGAGACAGTCCTAGACCAGAAGTATAGCCTGCTGTGGATCCATGTGTGGGAAAATAGCCTCACAGCAGACAGGTAACACTTAGTGAATAGGGTTCTCATCTTCTAAACTTTCTCTTGTTGAGTGTGCTCCATATACTCCTACAGAGAATAAGGAGGAATCTTGAGACTTGATTCCTACCTGTCCAGATTCTTTCCACCAATTCACAGGAGTCACTGACACCAACAGCTGTTGGAGTATCTTAAACAGGCAAATATGTGACCAGATAATTAGATTATGATGAATCTTCTGTGTAAGAGAAGGTATAAGGATTTTAGATATTTAAAAGCCAAAAAAAGAAAATATAAATATCTCTAACTTGTGTCAAAAGAATTTTAAAAATCTTAATTTTTAAAATAAAACTTTCAGGAAAAAGGAACTAAACTACAGATGGTCCCCTATAAACGATGATATATGATTTTCTTACTATTCAATGGTGCAAAAGGAATGCACATTCAATAGAAATCCTACTTCATATTTTCAATTTTAATCTAGTGATATGCCCTATAACTCTTTCAAGAGGCTGGGCAGAGCCACAGGTCCCAGTCAACCACACAATCATGAAAATAACCTAATACAGTTACAACCATACTGTACCCATACAACCATTCTGATTTTCACTCTCAGTGTAATATTCACTAAATAATAAAGTCCATGAGATAGTTAACACTTTATTATAAAATAAGCTTGTTGTTAGATGAGTTTGCCATCTGTAGGCTAATGTAAGTGTTCTGAGCACATTTAAGGATAGGCTGAATTATGATGTTTGGTTAGTTAGGTGTATTAAATCCATTTTTGATGTGTAATAATTTCAACATATAATGTGTTTATCAGGATGTAACTCCATCATAAGTGGAGGAAAATCAGTATTCAAATATATCAAATGTTGTTTTCCATCTATTCTTCTACCCAAACTGTTGTTGCTATAACCAATAGTGTTCTCCCAGGATTTTTTTTGGGAAACAAAGAGGCAGATGCCTATCTGATTTCCCTTCTACTCCGCAGATGACCAAATGAAGAGGACAGGCTGTAATCTGCAACTAAGTAGCCCACCAGGCACCAAAGCCCTGTATTTGAGAGTGCCATGACTGGGGCAGGAATAGGCTGTGACTGTTGTGCTATCCTCAGATCACCCTAGTATGAAAGATTCTTTTTCATTGACACAGTTGAGAAAAATCTGATCCTCCCTGAAATCCTGCATCTGTGGGAAAACGGAGTAGGAAATGGTAGTCCACTCCAGCATTCTTTCCTGGAAAATTCTATAGAAAGAGAAGCCTGGTGGACTATAGCCTGTGGGGTCACAAAAAATCAGGCACAACTGAGCACACACATATTTTCATTTAGGTGTACCTTGTTACTTTTATTTTTTCTTTATTAAATTTAATTATTCCTTTATATTGAGGTATAGCTGATTTATTTTTTCATTCCTTATTGGTGTATAGTTTCTTTATAATGTATTAGTTTCAGATATACAGCAAAATTGTACAGTTATATGTGTAGCCATTCTTTTTTAGATTCTTTTCCCATATAGTTTACTACAGAATATTGAATAGAATTTCCTGTGCAATATGGAAGGTCTTTGTGGATTATCTATTTCATATATAGTAGTATGTGTATGTTAACCCCAACCTCCTAATTTATCCCTCCCCAACTTTTCCCCTTTGATAACTATAAGTTTGCTTTTGAAGTCTGTGAGTTTGATTACTTTTAAATATAGATGAAAAAATATGAGTCAGTATTTGAACTCAAGAAAATCGCTGAATCTCTGAGCCCGTATTCTCCTCTTTGTTATAATGAAGATAGCAAGATAGTAGGTCTAAGGATCAAATGAGGTGTTATACATAAAGCACCTCACAGAGTGGCTGACTTATAAGTGCCACCAAATAATAATACCACACTGTCCATTCTTATCTGTCAACTGTTGGTATAAGATGAAACAGAGCAGATTGCTAAGAGGATGCAGATGCTATGGTATGTTCTCCATCGCTCATTGCCAGGAATTTTCAGCCAACATTTTCTCCTTTCATTCCAGGCTGCTTGTTTCTGAAGGCTAAGTTGTATGTTTTCTCTAGCTTTCTATTCCTAGAGGATTGCTTGTCATCAAAGGTTTGTAAGCTGAAATGCCCTTCTTTTTTTCCCCTAAGAAAAGAATTCTTTTACACATTTGTCCTTTCTCTAAAGATTCCTTCCTCTTTTTGAGAAGCAAAGGCTTGATCAGGTTTCCTTAACCACTTCCTCTCGGCTCCTCCCCTTCTCTGTGCACAGACTGAAAGGTGGACTTTGGCAGATATCAGGATACCCTGACTTGTCCCTGCCCCTACCAGCCAGGGCCAGCAGTAGTCTACTGCCTGAGGGTGAAAAAGGGGACTTGATTTTCAGTCAGTTAATTTATCTCTTGGAAACAAAATGGGTAAGGAGGAGAGGGTTCTTGGGAACCTTATCTAGAGTGTTCATTTTGAACTTCGCAGGAAAAAAAAAACTGTTTTGATTTATTCTAAAAGATTAATGTGTTTATTATTACTATCAGATAGAACCAGAACATTTCACCTTTTTATCATCCTGATCAGATTAGAACTGCCAGTATAAATTTATTGTCCCAGCTTATCCTCTATTCCTCTGAACAACTTCTTTCCTTGGCCTATAATGTGCTTTTCCTCTTCCTTCAGCTGGATAAATCCTAGTATATTTATTCATTCAACAAGCCTTTTTTCAGGGAGATGCCTGGCTGGATGTGTGGGTGTGTGAATCTCCAGTACACATAAGGTGGTGATGAGTTACAGCTGAGAGGAGCAGGCACCGCCTGAAGAGAAATGTCAGTTGCAAGAATGAGACCCAGGATGTTTCCTGGGAGACATCCTTATTCAGGCTTCTTGAAAGAGAAGTCAACACTTGATGTCTCTATTACTCATCTCCCTGCATCCCTGTGGTCAAATGATACTGACTTTGCACATCAGCCAGACCGCCTCCTCCAGGCCGACGCACTAGCCCTGGATTCCGTATTTGTTGGCTGCTGAAAACTCACAGCTGCTTCCATTTTCCAAAGAACTGCCCCCCAACTGACAGGAGTCACTTTGCTCCTTGGTGTCTAAACTGACACCCTCAAGGAGAAGCCCACATCCTATGACAGACGCTACACAAAAGCTTGGCCTCCTTTCAGTTCCATGTTTCCAGTCCTTTTTTAAAACTCTCTCATCTTCCTAGACTTACCTTCACCACTTCCCCATGCACCCCAGGTATCACAGCTAAAGAACACATTCCTGAAAAGGAACTTAACCACTGAGGCTAAGTTCTGCCTACCGTGTTCCTTGGCCCTTCTCTCCCGTCTTCTCTCATTTCTCTATGTTGCGATGATCTCATCATGGGTTTGTTTCTATATTAACCTGGATGTGTCTTGATGGCAGGAAAGTGTGATTCACCTTGGAATCCCTAAGTTGGGAATATTTCTTGGCTCATGCCATTTGTTTAATCAAAATTTTGCCAGTGGCACCAGCCCTAAGCCCCTCCCCAGCTGCCCTGAGACCCAGCCCCATATATCAGCAGGCCAGCAGCCACCACAAAAGGCTGAGTCTGTCTGTCAGAAAACTGGGTTGGGGGCCATATCTGGCTACCAGCATACTCACAGTAGTTGCCTCCTCCATAGCAAGGGCCCACACAGTCTACACAGTCTTAACTGGGCACCACTAGAGCATACATCCTTAGTGATCAGGGGAATGTGCTTCTGTTCCCCATAGCATGTTCCCTACATAATGCTACTTCTCCAAGATCAGGAAATGTAACTAATCTCCCTAATACATGTAAAAATAAAACTCAGAAAATTAGGAGACATGGGAATATGTTTCAAATGAAAGTGTTAACTGCTCAGTCATGTCCGACTCTTTGTGACCCCATGGACTGTAGCTCACCAGGCTACTCTGTCCATAGGATTTCCCAGGCAAGAATACTGGAGAGGGTTGCCATTTCCTCTTCCAGGGATCTTCCCAACCCAGGGATCAAATCTGAATCTCATGCATTGACAGGTAGATTCTTTCCACTGAGCCACTTGGAAAGCCTGATATGGATTGAACAGCATAGGGAATATAATCAATAATATTATAATAATTTTGTGGGGTGACAGATGATAACTAGACTTGTCATGGTAATCATTTTGTAATGTAAAACAATGTCAATTCACTGTCACCTGAAAACAATATAATTGTATGTCAGTTATACATCAAAAAATTTGCTGGGTCAAGGAATGAAGAAATAAGTGATTCTTTGCTAAAGTGCTATATACATATTTAGTAGCTTACTTTGGCCTAAAAAGACAGAGTCTCTATCATCAGATAAAGTACTTGACAACATCTTCAACTTTTTAACGTTTATGTGATGTTTAAATGAAGGAGCATGCTAAGGCAGTAAATTAATTTAATGAGAAAATGCATATGATCACAATGAAGATACTGGCTGACATAAGAAGAACTCAGTATCAGTTGAATAAATCACTGAACTGGAGGTGATTCCCCATAAAAATCTTTCACAGATTTTTTTTTCAATTAAAATATCTGTGGGACTATTGGAAAATTATGTAGCCCCTTCCTGTATCATCAAATAAGATACACTTTTTTTTTCTTTCCCACAAATTCTTTGCTTCCTGGGTATCCATAGTCTACTCTATACTTAATTGAGACAATTTTCAGAGAGAAATCATCACCAAAGATTCCATCACATTTATACGTTACCACCTTCCCTGAATTGTATCTTATGCTTCTCTAACTATAACTGTATTGAAGCACCTTTCTTATCTCACTACTGAACTCCTGGAAAGAAACTTCCATTCTCATAGAGCTGATAATCCTTAATCATCACTCAAGACTCAAAAATACCTTCTAAGCATTTTGGAACCTGAATTGTAGAGATTCAGACAATGAGGACATTTGCTGATACCAAACACCTTTCATGTTGTTGTTGAGTTGCTTAGTCATGTCCACCTCTATGACCCCATGGATCGTAGCCCTGCGAGGCTCCTTTGTCCAGGGGATTTCTCAAGCAAGAATACTGGAGTGGATTGCCATCTCCATTTCCAGGGAATCTTCCCAATCCAGGGATTGAACCCCTGTTGCCTGTATTGGCAGGCAGATTCTTTACCACTGAGCAACCAGGGAAACCTACCTTTCACTTTAAAGATCCACAAAATGGAAACAACTAAATGCAGACGTTCTCTGACCCAAGCAGTTCACATAGCTAGGTTAACAAGAGGTTCCCTCTACCATTTCAACATTTCACATCCACTAGTTTTTGACAAAATATTTTTCAATTCTGACTTTCATCTGAGCCATGTGAACATACCTTTATATTTTAACCTTCGTTCAGAGAGTATCACGTTTCTATTCCTCTCATTTCTCAAAGTAGTTCAATTTTATTACTTTGGACCATCCAAGTCCTTAAACAAGTGCTTAGTTTTACTTTCTTGCAAAGGCCTTGTCAAAAAGAGAGTTCTTGTGTTCTCTGATGTCTTGTTTCCTTTGGTTTTATGTATCCCTCATCTCTTCTTTCTCCAATACCCCAAGGCCAAATCTTTTGTAACAGATATTCGTTCTAATTTTTAACTGATCATTAATTCAAACATGAGTTATTCTCTCTTTCTCTTGACTGGCAACAATGAGAATAAGCAAAACAAGGCAACCTGAAGGCATTACTCTTCGTTTACCAAGAGTCACATAAATCTGCCTCTAATGGACAGGAAGGGAGCAGTCCTTCTCACCATGTGGAAATTTAAGCCAGCAATCAACTCAACCTCTTGGCAAAGTTGCATGGCTATTAAACTTGATGGATCTAAACTTAAAGGCTTTTCAAATCCTTCCGATCCCTGATTGTAATCATGTTAACATGTAAACAGATCACCAGGAAATTGGAGACTTCATAGTTTCACCGAGGGTTTTAATTTTAAAAATGCTTATTCCATACTTTAATCACATTCAGATGTCATGGTAGATGTCTAGTGTACTCAGACATGTCTGAGACAACAAAAACAAAAACATTCAGTCACATAGACACTCATAATGGTAAATGAATAACTGAAACATTTTTCAGGTAGTACCAAACAAATCCACTTTTACTTCTCCCTATCATTGGGAAATCCCTGGTGGCTCAGACAGTAAAGAATCCTCCTTCAGTGCAGGAAACAACCCAGGTTTAATCCTGGGTTGGGAAGAACCCCTGGAGAAGGGAATGGCTACCAGCTCTAGTATTCTTGTTTGGAGAATCCCATGGACAGAGGAGCCTGGTGGGCTGAGGTCCATTGGGTTGCAAAGAGTCAGACATGACTGACTAACACTTTCTCTCTGCCATTACCTATGTCATGTTAAATTGGAATATGACTTTTCTGAAATCTGTGACCTGAATTACCCAAGTAATAGCTTCAATTTTCATTTTTAAAATCTAGACCAAAAATAGAATGTTTACTCAAGTTTTCAAATAGTCATTAAATACACATTCTACTGGTTTCCCTTGTGGCTCAGCTGCCTGCAATGCAGGAGATCTGGGTTCGATCCCTGGGTGGGGGAGAGCCCCTGGAGAAGGGAAGGCTACCCACCCCAGTATTCTGACCTGAAGAATTCCATGGACTGTATAGAGTCACAAAGAGTCAGACACAACTGACCAACTTTCATTTTGTTCTACTGGCATTTTTTTCAGGATGTTTCTGTAATATCCAGATTATTTACATAATAATTCATTTTGGTGGACATTTTGTAAACCTGTATTCTTAGTTATTTAACAATATTCATCAGCCACTGGTAAGGTTATATATAAGTGCCAGTTCTAGAGATAGAATGATGAGTAAAAAGAAGAAATTCTCTTGTTCTCATGCAGTTTATAGTAGAGAGCAAGAGACAGATACTAAATATATGATGACACAAATTAATGTATAGTGATCGACTGTGATGTTTCCTGATTAAAAGGTATATGTCATCTTTAAGATATAAAATAGAAGAACCTGACTATGGGGATTTTTCTAACATGGCACTTGTTCTGAATTCTAAAAAATGAAAGCATTTAAGGGACAGTGGGTTGGGACTTCCCTGGTCATCCAGTGGGTAAGACACTGAGCTCCCAATGCAGGGGGCCTGGATTCAATCCCTGGTCAGGGAACTAGAACCCACATGCCACAAGGAAGCCCCATTGCAGCCAAATAAGGAAGAACAAATAAATATTTTAAAAAGGAACTGTGGGTGAAGGGAGAGGCAAAAGGGGGAAGCAGGTCACGTTAAAAGGCCTGACAGAGACCACTGTGGCTATAAAACAAAGAGAAAGAAGAATGGAATGTGCTTAGCAAAAGCTGAAATGTAAAGACCTTAAAGCCATGTCAATATTTGTAAAAGATCTGGCTAGCTGCAGTGTAGAAAATGTGTTGGGTTGCAGGGTAAGATTTGGGATTTGGGTCTGTCAATGTGGTGACCTTGGCCTCATTAGCAAGACTTGAAAATACTGATGACTCAAAAAATATGGATGGGGATGTCTCCAGATGGTGACATGAGCAGACAGTGGTAGTATGAGTAGTTGATAGAAAGGAAAAAGTACCTCACCTCAGTGCTTAGAGCCCTGAGACTCAAACTTATATTCTGGAACATTTGTAATAAATCTGAATCTGGTTTTCCATTCTATAATCCAAAGACATTCTCTACACTCTCAAGGAAACTATACAACTTTGCAGGCACTTTTCCTGGGAATCCTCTTTATTTCCATCCACAGAGGAGGTATTCCTAATTGAGAATGGCCAGTCTCTGTAGTCTAGCAAGCTAGTGTGCCATGAATGAGATACAGTCTGATGCAAGGAAATGATCCACTCAGCCCTTCCTGGCCAAACCAGGATTTGGAAGGGTGAGAAGTAAGGGCAAAATCATGTTGATGCTAGCACCCTCATCTGAAGATCTTATGGGAGCGCCCAAGAGGTGTGGTTTTAAAGGGGTGTCTAGTGATTCCTGCTAACAGCAAAGTGGAAGCAAAGTCAGCACCTGCTGCTTTGTGTTAAGGTTCTGAGTGAACCAAGAGGTGCTATTCTGCCTGGGCACCCATTTTGGCAGCCAGCTGCTCAGTGTTGCCGTTGTGTCCAAGGGGTCATGGAAGTGCTGGAGAAGTTCCTGTTTCAGGTGCCCAAGGAGTATGCATACAGCCTAAGAAGCGTTAGTCTGGGACTAGGGAGAATGAAGGAAGCCTCATTTGGCCCCCTGTAATAATGATTATGGGCTTCCCTGGTGGCTCAGACAGTAAAGAATCAGCCTGCAATGCGGGAGAACCAGGTTTGATCCCTGGGTCAGGAAGATCCCCTGAGAAGGGAATGACTACCTACTCCAGTATTGTTGCCTGGAGAATCCCATGGACAGAGGATCCTGGTGGGCTACAGTCCATGAGGTCTCAAAGAATCAGACGTGACTGAGAGACTAATAACAGGAGGTGGACTCAAATATGTATCTTTGCATTTTCTCTAATTTTAGTATTTAAAGTCATCCAAGGCTGATGTGGGGTAACTGTTCTATAATGTCTGCATGAAAATTATGAATTCATCACTAATTTGAAATACTTGATGTAGAAAAGGTCAATAGGACCCAAAATCAATTTTTTTAGTACAAGAATCTTTAACATGGTGCTCATCAATGGAAGGAAACAAAGTTATAATAACAGGTAAAATACAGCATCAGGCTTTTTTAATTTTTAGATGACTTTAAGAATATTTTTATATATTAATTGCTTTTGCAAACTGTTTCTCAATAATGATATCATTGTGGAGATAATCACTGAAATAGGAATTATCTATTTAAAATATCTAAATGGTCTATATAACCTATCTAAAATTTAAATAGAAGAAAGCTCAATTTTCTCCAAAATTTGTGATATTTTATCAAAATCTCATAGTCACATGTTCCTTAAAAATATATAGTTATTTTTATAATTACATGTATGTCAGTTCAGTCACTCAGTCATGTCTGACTCTAGGCAGCCCCATGGACTGCAGCATGCCAGGCTTCCCTGTCCATGACCAACTCTCAGAGCTTGCTTAAACTCATTTCCATCGAGTTGATGATGCCATCCAACCATCTCATCTTCTGTCGTCCCTTTCCCTCCTGTCTTCAATCTTTCCCAGCATCAGGGTCTTTTCCAGTGAGTCAGTTCTTCACATTAGGTGGCCAAAGTTTTGGAGTTTCAGCTTCAGCATCAGTCCTTCCAGTGAATATTCAGGATTAATTTCCTTTAGGATCACTAATTATATGTCACCAAACACCATATAAAGGCTTCAAATCTCTTATCTTGCCTCAATGTGCTCTATCTATGCACTTGCAAAAGTTTGTTTAGATCCCTTAGTGGAAGATGGTAAGGTAAAATTAACAAACAAAATACAGTTTTTACTCCTGGACCCATATAGTTTGAAAATACGTCTATTTGTCTTTTGCTGCTTCCATCTACGCCCACCCAACTTTTGTTGATTTCCTTCCATAGGTCCCTTAAAATCCAAAAAGAGTTTAAACCCCATAGCTTAAACTCCAAAAAAGAGAATTATACTTTGATCTTCCTTCATATTTCTGATAAAATTATATTTTAGAGATTGAGAAAAGTGTATGAAATCCCACCGGCAGCTACAATCAGAAAGAATAAGCCTCAATATATTGAAGTCAGGAATATATAACACAAATGCAACCTGAATACAAAAGTTTCATGATGGCTACAAAGGAATTTTTAAGGGAAAATGCTTTATAAATGTGAGTCTAAAAACAGAAATATCAACAGATTATTCAGATGCTTTTACTAACATTTTTGTGAATGAATAAATAGTAGTTTTCAATATACAATATTGGAGTTTGTCAAGTATACAAGTTTAAGAAAATTCATCACTCTTACAGAAGTTCAGGTAGGAAAGAGTTGGAGATCTGAATTCTGAAAAATATAAGTGAAGAGCCAGTTGTGTCCTTAATAGGACACAATTCATTAGTAGCAAATACTTCATTTCAATAACAGGTTCCACAAAAGTACTCCAGTGCATTTAAAGTGAGCCAATTTAATCACACCACACTGGTTGCCCAGTAAGAAAGATCAAGAACGTGCCTGAAGTGAAATCATCCTCTCTTGGAACTTTGGTCAAAGTGACATAAGCCCAGGATTTTGGCTGTGGCAACAATGATGTTGAAAAGAATGATACGCTTTCAATTTGAAGAGAAACATTTGGCCATTGGATGGTGCCCTAGGAACTATATAAAATGTTTGTGGCTAATTGTTCCCAGAACAAAATGGAAAATCAGTTGGACCAAAATGTTCATGATTTTCCTCATTGCCAAAGTTCAAATATATATTAGTTCTCTACTAAACATTGCCAATTAGTCACAAGCTGGATCTTTTGGGTAGTGCTGTAAATAGTTTTTGGAAAGGTAATAGAGCCAGGGTGCCAAACATAATGAGTATAACCAGAGCAGGCAAGGCTTGGCTCTGGTGCTTCTGAGGTGGTTGAAAGGAAGTGCTATTCTAATTTTATTATTGGAAATTGTGCTTTTCTAATTTGATAACTCAAGCAACCTTGAACAAGATTTCTTTCCCTGGCTTGATCAATGTTCATATAGATCACCAAGCAGTTTGTTTAGCAGTTGAGATAAATGTCTCTTTTAAAGAATTCTTGGAGAAGGAAATGGCAACCCACTCCAACATTCTTGCCTAGAAAATCCCATGGACAGAGGAGCCTTGCAGGCCACAGTCAATGGGGTCACAAGAGTCAGACACGACCTAGCGACTAAACCACCACCACCACCATAAGGAATTCTATTCCAAGACCCAAAATAAATGAGTCATAGACCCAATTTATTTCTTTTCACATATTTGTGCTGTTAACAACAATCCCTAACTTCCCTCAAGTCTTTGATTACTTATCATGTTTAGAGTATCTTGGCCACAATCCTAGAGATATGGCAAGTTTTATGTTAGTACCTAACTTCAATGAAGGATGTGATGTGTATAAGATCCTAAAAGATGAGCAAAATTCTGATGTGCAGAAATGTAGAAGAAAGTTATTCTTAAAGGAAGCTTTGAAACTTATGAACACAAATTGTGAAAAAAGAACCAGTGGTCTTGCTTGGTTCTGTTGGATCAGAAGACTTTGTCTTTGCAAACGCAAAATTAAGTGAAGATGGAAAAGGAGGATAAAGCTATTTTGAACCAAGTTCTGAAATCACCAGGCTAAGGAATTCATTCTTTAGGCTTTGAGAGATAGTTTTTACATAAAAATTAACAATGATTAAATCATATTTAAAAGGTTGATTTGGCAGAGATATATAGGATAGATAAAAAGATAAACTAGAAGCAAGAATGTAAGTCAGAATGTGTTCTTCAAAAATCCTAATGTGATACAATGAAAGTCTGAATTAGAACAGTTATAAACGTTAGAGAACAAACATTGGTTGCAGAAGAGATTTGAAGTAAGAAAATCAACAGGATGTAGCAACTGATTGGATAAGATGAAGACATAAAGAATAAAGCATGATAGGTATTCAGCCTAAAAAGTTGGGAAATTGGTGAAACCATTAATACAATAAGCAAAATCAAGGGATCTGGTTTGGGAGATATTAACAAGGTGATGACTCTTCTAGAGACTCTAAGTTGAAGGTGTCAGCCCTCTATGAAGGTGCTTAGTAGGTAGCTAGATATTTATACCTGTAGCTCAGAAAAATGATTCTGCTGCATTAAGGTGATGATTGCTGTTTTGAAGTGGAAGGGATCCTGCAAGGATACAACCTTGACAAACACTTATTTGACTCAGGATAAAGTAGAGCTACGGAACATTACAGATAAACTGTGATCAGAAAAGATGCAGAATTCATTGTGGCAACACCTGTAAATTAGAGAGGTAATGGACCTGAACAGTGAGGAAGCCAGATAGCATGAGGCTAAGCTTAGGTATGTACCAGAGAGTAGTGAAAAATCCCAGATTTAGACTTCTCCTTCCAGAAGTTTGGAAAATGGAAAAATTGGGATAGGGCAAGGTTTGAGGAGATGGCAAATAAGTGAAAAGTTTTGGAGAGATTTGTTTGGAGAAAGAGAAAGAAATAGGGATTGAGAGATATTTTATCACTTATTCCAAAATTGACATTCACGGGTAGCTCCATCACCTTGTAAGCAGGTACTTCCCTCCATCGTTCTGTAAGCCATGTCATTTTGTAGAACTCCTTGTCTCATTGAAAGGCAAGCCAAAAACCCAGTATCATTATTGGTATTTCTCCCTCCTTCATTTCACATATCTAATTCCTTACCGTCACATATACCTTTTAAATAGCTCTCAGATTCATTTATTTCTCTTTTTCATCACACATCCCAGTCTCTATTATCATAATTTTTCTTCTAGACCATCTCAGTATTGTCTTAAATAGTTACCCTATGTTCACTTCTATCCATCTCTAATCTGTTCTGCCGGGGTCTAGCCCCAGCGGGTCTGGGGGTCTTGAGGGATGAGTGGTGTCAGCGAAGTACCGAGCTGAGTCAATGTGTTGATGGAGCAGTCTCTCTCGTTTATTGTTGTTGGTTTACAGTTTTATAGCCAAAAAACATCCCCATTACATCAATACATCACCTATCATTCTATACAATTTTTTGTTTTCTACCTTCCATAGCAACCTTATCATTGAGCTCATTCCCCAATCTATCATGAAACATTCCCCTTGCAGAAGTCAGATTTCTGCGTAATTAGATTTAATAATAGTATGTTTACCATTTGAATGTCTTCAGCATACTTCATTCAATCATGATAAATACATCAATCTAAGTAGAAAGGTTACATTTCTCTTATCAGTTGCAACTATGTAGAAGCTAGAGGGAAGGGCTTAAGCTTGAAACTGCTTTATTCTAGTAACCTCAACCACTACCTGTCTCATTCTGTTCTGACACTCCGGTTCTTGCGAGGAAAGAGGAAAGAGGACAAAGAGACAGTTTAGCAGCACTGCTTTAGCAATAAAACCCTGTTAACCTTATATAAATACTTTAATGAATTCCTATGTCTACACTATCCTAAAGCAATCAATGTCTCCAACTATGCTGGCCAGATATGAGCATTCCTAAGTCCCATTCCCTTGGTCTCTTAAGGAAAGGAGCCTCCTCCATGGAGTGGTCGGGGGAGTGGGAGGTGGAAAGGTGATCCAAGTATGAGCCCTTCTGGTGGTGGCCTTGCCATGACCCCCAGAGAACTCTTGGTAAACTCCCCAGTAACGAGTAGGAGGTGTAGTAATCTATTTAAATGTTCCTTTTATTCCTCCTTTGTCCTCAGGGAAGGGAATTCACCTTCCCGCATCCTCTGGTCAACAAAGTCTGGGGGAATTATCTCAGGACAAATTCTTTCTAACTGGGACTGACCTACTGAGATGAGCTAATGTTCTGAGCATGGACAGAACTCCCAAGAAAAATACCAGGAGGGGCCTTGCCCGGGATGCCCCGATAAAGAAAGTCCACTTTGCAGTTTCCTTCTTAGTCTCGTGACCTTGTCATCTGAGCAAGGGGACATCCTGACAGCTCCCGGCACTGTTCTGTACACATCAGTCAGAGTAATTATGAAATCCAACTCCAACTGTGTCACTCAGACGCTTAAGATACCTAAATAGATTTAGCTTTAGAATAAATTACAAAATTAAAAAAAATTAATTTCATCTACAAAGTCCTGAGTAGTCTGTTTTCTTGCCTGTCTCTTCAGTCTCATCCCATTCTCCTCTCCCCCATACTCTGTGTGCTTCAGCTACATGGGCCTGTCTTCTGTTATTCATATTGATCGTTCCTTTTCTTGCCATATGGCCTTTGCACATCTTCTCACTGTTTAGAATATCCCCAGTTTGCCTGATTGTTACCTAGCCATCCTCAATTTAATTATCATTCCCTCAGGGAAATTTCACTGACCTTTCCAAGTCAAACATAATTCTTATAGTACCAGAAGCCTCTCGCTTCTGGCCCTTATTGATTATTCATTCTTTGAACAAATCTCTACAGAGTGCTTAACATTACCAGGTGCAATTCTGAGGACTTGGGACATAACAGTGAACAAAACAGAGTCCCTGTCCTCATAGAGCTTTTATTCTGATAGGAGGAAGAAATTAATAAATTGGCAAATTGCTGTGTAAGAAGAGATAGTGCTTTAAAAAAAGCTATGAAAAAATATAATAGGGTCAAAGGATGGAAAATGATAGGTGCACTTTTGGGTAGAGTGGTCAAGGAATACTTACTGATAAGAAACAGTTGAGAGAACCCTTAGGGAAGTGTCTAGATAGTACTTAAAGCTATGGGACTGTGTTATATCACCGTTAAATAGATGCAGATGAAGGAACAGAGAAGAGGCCTCTAAGGAGTAAAAAATAAGGCCCTCCTCTGCTTAGAAATTGAAAACATAAGTCTTGAGCCACAAGTGAAATTGACAAACAGAAAGATAGGAGAGATAAAGTCATATTCCAGGGCTACTAAAAAAGGGAAGAATTTAATAAGACAGTATAACCAACTTTTTCAAATAATTCTTATGGAATGCAAACTCCATAAGTACAGGAATTTATTATCTCTTGTTTACTTTTCTAGCCCCAGTCTTGAAATGGAGCTGGCACATGGCATTTTGCTCAGTAACATTTGTGAAATGATAACCTATCAATAGGATGAAAACTGAGATGTGGCCATTGGATTTAGCAACGTGGAGGTCAGGTCATGCATGACAAGGTTAAGTGCAGTTTAGGTGGTGTAGTAGAATCAAAAGCCTGAATGGAATGAGTTTGAGACACCTTGGGAAGGAAGAAAACAGAGAAATTGTCTGTATCTGTGATCTTCAATGTGTATTTCCTTCCTCAGTTACACAAAGGCTTGCCATGTATTTGCAGTGCCTGGCACATAATAGGCATTAGATTATATTGATATTTTTATATGAATCAAATACAAAACCCAGAAACAGGGACAGAAAATAAGACAATTCTGCACTTACATAAGCAAAAAATACTCAGAACATATGGGAAGGTGATACTGAAAAAGAAAAGTGAAATATGGTATTACCCAGCAGACATGGTAGATAATTATGTATATGAGGAAAATAAGAATTAAGAAGTCAATAACATGAAAAATCACAAATGAGAAGCTGGTTATTAGGGAAAACATAAATTATGTTTTGAATCACTGAATTTAATGGATGCCCTAAGGTGTGATTTTTAAAAAGAGCATGGGACCAGTTGAAGAGAGGCCTCGATACTATGCCCAGCTCTGTCATTAATTTGCTGTTTGACTTTAGGACAAACATTCTGCCAGACCTCAGATTTCATCATCTATAACATATAGTGAGGCAGAGTGGAATCTACTTATTTTCGCTGCAATTATCTTTGATTCTATGTGTATGTAAGATGACCTACTCTGAGGCAAAGTTAGTGCTAGAGTGTAAATGTGGGTATAATTATCAGGAAGGTAATAGTTGGAGTTCAGAGACTGAGTCTGGATGGTGGATAGAGCTCCATGAGTCATTCACTGGCTCCACATGGAGGTCCAGCCGCACCCTAGGCTTCCTTCCCACTGTCGTCTGACCCACTCACTTGGCTGGTACTGACAAAGAGGAAGCCCCCGGTCAGAGAGCAGCTGTTCTCAGGAGGGGTGGGGGGACCACAGCAGGGACTGAAGAAAGTAAGGAAGTAACATTGAAAATGGTTCTCCCTTGAAAGATTTGAGCTATAGAGGAATTTTTAAATCTTCTTAAGAACTTAATAAGAATATTTAGCCTCATGCAAAAGCCATATTCAACCTGTTCCCAAAAAAGATGAAAATATCTTTTCTGTATGTGTGTCATTGAGATACCCATAGGACTTTCTATTACAGAGGATTTGTGGAGCTTGGTTTTATGTATATTTCTGTGGCTGTAAAGGATGTATATTGAAATTTGATAAACACAGATATAGACTAGGAAATTTTTCAGGTTGTAGCAGCCTGTTTTGCTATCAGTAATTGAAATCCAGCTACTAAGTAAAGTGAGCAGTAAAGTGACCAAAAGAAATGAGGACAATAACAAGGATAGAAAGGAGGGGAGATGTAGAGAACACCTCTGGAATAACTAAGGATTGCCTGTGTTACGTGACTCCTGGCAGTGCATGTTCTCCAGTTCACTGTGTTCCATTAGTAATTACGTTTATGTATTTAAAATGGAAATAGCCAGCTGATAGATAATTGTCACTATTCACTAAAGTATATTTTAATAAAAAGTTATATTTTTATATATGATATATATATAATTATACATATATATATATATATAGCTTTCATGTTCCACATTCAGAGAAGCAGAACCAGTAGAAATAAAAAGGGATAGAAAGCTTCTCTGGGAAATATGTCATGTAATTGATTTTTTTTTTTAGAAAAATCTATTGAGTATCTGCTCTGTGGAAGGTATGTGAAAGAGATGCTGTGGGAATTAATATAACAGACTCCATCCCAAAATATTACCTGCACATATAGATAACTGGAAACAGTCACTTGCAATGAGGTGACTGAACAAGATGAGCTTTCCCTATTACAACTTTTATTATACTAGATTAATAACTTACCAGGATTCACTGCTAGCTCAGATGGTGAAGAATCTGCCTGCAATGTAGGAGACGCCAGTTCAATTCCTGGGTCAGGAATATCCCCTGGAGAAGAGATAGGCTACCTACTACAGTATTCTTGGGCTTCCTTGGTGGCTCAGTCGATAAAGAATCTGCCTGCAATGGGGGAGACCTGGGTTCAATCCCTGGGTTGGGAAGATCCCCTGGAGAAAAGAACAGCTACCCACTCTAGTATTCTAGCCCAGAGAATTCCATGGACAGAGGAGCCTGGCAGGCTGTAGAGTGACTTTCACTATAAAAAGGGGCTTCCTAGGTGGCGCTAGTGGTAAAGAATCTGCCTGCCAACAAGAGATATGAGAGACTTGAGTTGGATCCTGAGTGAGGAATCCCCCTGGAGGAGGAAATGGCAACCCCTTCAGTATTCTTGCCTGGAGAATGCCTATGGACTAGGGAGCCTGGTGGACTACAGTCCATGAGGTCACAGAGAGTCAGACACAACTGAGAGACTAAGCAAGGTAGCTTATGACTACAAAAATAATAGTAAAATGATTAAAATTCAAATGATTATTAAGATTAAAGAGAAATTTTGAAAAATACAGTAACAAGATTAGAGAGAGCACTGAGAAACAAAGTTATTCATGAAAAGTAAAGATAGCAGGATAAAAGAGAGCATGGGAAGATGACAGTTCACCCCAACTTCTCTCTTTATTCAGCAAACATTTATTAAGCATATATTAAGTTCTAACCTCTGGCTAGAGGCTGAAGTTGCAAAGATGAACAAGATACAAGTTCTACACTAAGGAAAATAAGATTTGGTATTTATACTGAGTACAGCCTCAATAAATATTGCTGAGATAGAATTGAGAAGCCCTAGAGAAAGGCAACTGTCAATCTTTTTGAACACAGAAGAAAAAAATCCAGATACCTGTAGATTTAAGAACTGAAGATTGACTTCTGAATAGAATTGGCAGAGTGAATCTGGGTCACAGAGATTCCTTCTCCCAAGAGCTACTGAAAACTAAAACAAAGCTGTCAAAATCCACACGCAGTTTCTAAACAGTGAGAAGGTCAGAGTCATAGCCTTTGAAGAGAGATGAAAGAGCTTCAGCTCCTTACCCAGCACTTATCAGTTTGAAGAAACACTGGAGAGAGAAAGTGAGTTGACAAGATTTAGAAGTTTCACCTATACCATCTGTCTGAGGAAAAAAAACTAATGGTTTGAGTGGACAGCAGCAGTGTTGAAAAGAAATATTGAAAAAAACATTATGAAATATAAATATCTATAAATCATTCTGGAGTCTCAGCAAAGGCAGGAAGGGTACAGTGACTGGGTTTCATTTTCCAGGGCACTATATTAAACTGAGAGAATTTGTCAAAGCCAGTGAGAGTGGATTATACCCCACCTTCAGGGAATGGTCTAGAATACAAAACATTTGAAAGGATCCCATGAGTGATCAGACAGGGACCTTCTCAGTGGGTTCACTCCACAACCCTAGAAATTTGATGTGTATAGTCTCTATCCCTAGTGTGCCACTGGTGTACCTTGACTTCCTTGAGAGCAGAGATTTTGTCTCTACTTTTTGCTGTACTTGTATTCAGTTAACCTGTTGAATATCACCCCTAGTGTCAAAAAATAGTTACCTACACTACGTTGAAACAAATAGTTGGTCTGCAGAATTCCCAGTCTTAAAATAGGGTAGATTTTTTAAAGTGATGTATGTTTTATGCACGGAAAGGAAAAGAAATGAAAGAAAAGAATAGGAATCAGAACAGGAATAAAGAAAAGAAATAGATATAAAGGAAAACACAGCAGAAAGAATGCAACATGCAGAAAAATTACCCAAGGAATAGAAGAAACTTGCCCTTGAGAAGCTCAAGCTATAAATAAACTTAATGAAAGTGAATTCAATAAAACTGAACTCAGATATATTATTTTTTTAAATGATAAGATGATAAATTGAGCATTTAAAAGTACCCTTATGTATCAAGTAAATTAATTAGAACAACAAATAACAAGATATCCCATAAAAACTTAAATTACTGCCTTGGATAACAGGTGGAAGATAATTGTTAATGTGGAGAAAAAACACAAAATGATCAAAGTCATTAGAGAAAAATGATAGACATAATGCCAAGAAAGATTATCTGGCAGTACAATTGATGTTTTTATGGTATAGAGCCCAGTTGCTAGATAAGAAAAAAGATTCAATGATAAAACACAGTTAGTTCTCTTAAAGTTATATGTGCCAGTTTTGAAGCCAAAGAAGAGAAAAAAGTAATTTAAAATGTTAGGCAATTCAGTAAAAGCACAAAATTTAAATCCTTGGAACACGTATTTCAATTCTCTATTTTACTTTGAAGAAAATAGGAAATTATTTGTTTAGACATGTCCAGTGCTTTCGTGACCCCATGGACTGTAGTCTACCAAGGTCCTCTGTCCATGGGATTTCCCAGGTAAGAACACTGGAGTGGGTTACCATTTTCTTCTCCAAGGGATCTTCATGACCCAGGGATCCAACCCGTGTCTCCTGCATTGACAGGGAGGTTACCATTAGCTACAAGGGAAGCCCAATTATTTTTTAGGATGTCTCAAATTAAAACAAAAAAAAATCGCTGATAAAGATTGAAGACCAAGTATCTAAAACTACTGTCTCCATCAACAAAATGTAAATATCTAAAATTCAGTGACTAACCAATACATACTTAATCATGGGCTGGAACTACTGAATAGATCTCACCAAGAGATTTTTTAAAAAACCTTCAAAATCAGAACAAATCCTGCTAATGGCTTGAAAATCAGATCACTGCCATCAGGTCTCTTAAACTATCCCTCAACTCCTTCCACTCAGCCTATTGTCCCATATAGATGAGAGAAACATAGTCATTACTGCTAACCTAAGCACATGTCCTTTCTCTTCATGAATGTTAAGGAAATATTTTGTGCTTAAAATAAATGAATGCAAAATAATAGTATTAATCATCATCTTATTTCTTACAGCTCTTGAATACTAAACTGATATTTATGACTTTCTACAATACTATGTAGCACTCATATAGTGAAAGTGAAAGTCTCTCAGTCATGTTCAACTCTTTGCAACCCCATGGACTATACAGTCCATGGAATTCTCCAGGCCAGAAGACTGGAGTGGATAGCCTTTCCCTTCTCCGGGGGATCTTCCCAACCCAGGGATCGAACCCAGGTCTCCCACATTGCAAGTGGATTCTTTACCAGCTGAGCCACCAAGGAAGCCCTTTACTATTCATATAAGTGAAAGTCGCTCAGTCCTGTCCGACTCATTGCAACCCCAGGGTCTATACAATCCATGGAATTCCCCAGGCCAGAAGACTGGAGTGGGTAGCCTTTTCCTTCTCCAGGGGACCTTCCCAACCCAGGGGTTGAACCCAGGTCTCCCACATTGGTGGTGGATTCTTTACCAGCTGAGCCACAAGGGAAGCCCAAGAGTACAGGAGTGGGTAGCCTATCCCTTCTCCAGGGGATCCTCCCGACCCTGATTGAACTGGAATCTCCTGAATTGCAAGCAGATTCTTTACCACCTGAGCTATCAGGGAAGTCATATAGTACCAGTTATTAAAAAGAAGCTTTAGTGTATTTTGAGACCCAGGAGAAATACAGTTGCTATATTTGAAGATCTCAGTCTCCCGTCCTTCAACTATCAAACTAACAATTTCCATCTAAGCTTTCACAGAACTCTGAACTGAACTTTTACCCAAGAAACCAGCCACAGCCTGTTTCATCAGCAGTGGTCTCCTTTGGCTCCCTTTTCTGAGATTTTGCCATCTGATTCCAACAGCTGTTTGTCCTTTATGAGACTTTCCCTCCCACACAGCTCAGCTGGCTCCCAGATCTTTCCAACCTTCTGCCCCGGCTCTGAATCTTTCTCTTGGCTCTCCACTGGATCCAAAGTCTGCACCTGTGTCTTTGGACCTTGGGATCTCACAGGAACTGAAGGGGAACATTTTATTTTTAATAAATACATCTTAAATTATTTTCCTGCTTCTTTTATTCCATTGCATGGGAAAAAAATAACAAAACCATGTCAAAAGAAATATGTTTTAATACCTTGAAATGACTCAATACTTAGGTAGAACTAGTAATTAGATCATTTAGACAAATCGTTTCTTTTCCAAACTTTCTAAAGGGCAAAGAGGTTAGAAGAAAGGCTTCTCTTTTCTTCTATGGCTAGCCAGAGCATCATGCATGCTTACAACTGCATGTTGGTTTTTCCAGGTTGTATACAATACATAAATCACCTAGTAGTGAGCATGGCCTGTGTCCACATAGAAGGTAATTAACTAGAGATCACTCATCGACCCAACTATAGTTATTCTCAAAACCCAAGCTAAGGTGTGTCAGCTCACCATTAGAACCCCAGCCCTCTCTCTTCAGAGTAAGCTTAGATAGAAATGGCAGAGCCAAAGGCAATAAAATGCAGTGATAGGAGAAATGCTGAAACAGACATCTCAAGAAATATCTTCTATTGGCTGTCAAAATTAGTTGAAAGTCCCATCAACCACTTCCTAAATTTTCCTAATTTTTGATGATTCTATAAAAACAGCATATATGAAAATATGAATATACAATTTCGAATTTTACTTATTTGAGAAACCCAAGACTGGCTAACTGATTTTGAATCAAATTTTATCAGGCAAAAGAACTACCTGGAAGGATATTTTTTTCTTTTCTTACACTTCTACTGAGATATAACTGACAAACATTGGCATGTTTAAAATGTGCAACCATGCTTATGTGTGTATAGATATACACATATATGAATACATGTACATATATATACTTACATATATGTGTCTATGCTGTGCTGTGCTTTTACTGACTCTATAGACTCAGCACAGCATAGACATATATACACATTATATATATTGTGTGTATATATATGTGTGTGTGTATGTGTGTGTGTGTGTGTGTATGTGACAACCCACTACACCATTCTTGCCTGGAAAATTCCAAGGACAGAGGAGTCTGCTAGGCTGCAGTCCATGTAGTCGTAAAGAGTTGAACACAATTGAGCACTCACACATCCTTATTTTACGTTCCTGCCAGTAATGTTTGAAATTTCCACTCTTTCACCTCCTTTCCAGTACTTTACATGATCAATCTTAATACTGTACATCTGTAATAGATATATAGTGGTATCTCATAGTGCTTTTATTTTGCATTTCAGTTCAGTTCAGTCACTCATTCGTGTCCGACTCTTTGCGACCCCATGAACCGCAGCATGACAGGCCTCCCTGTCCATCACCAACTCCCGGAGTTTACCCAAACCCATGTTCATCAAGTCAGTGATGCCATTCAGTCACCTCATCCTCTGTCATCCCCTTCTCCTCCTGCCCCCAATCCTTCCCAGTATCAGGGTCTTTTTCAATGAATCAACTCTTCCCATGAGGTGGCCAAAGTACTGGAGTTTCAGCTTCAACATCAGTCCTTCCAATGAACACCTGGGACTGATCTCCTTCAGGATGGACTGGTTGGATCTCCTTGCAGTTCAAGGGACTCTCAAGAGTCTTCTCCAACACCACAGTTCAAAAGCACCAATTCTTTGAACTAGACTTGACTAGATGGACCTTTGTTGGTAAAGTAATGTCTCTGCTTTTCAATATGCTATCTAGGTTGGTCATAACTTTCCTTCCAAGGAGTAACCATCTTTTAATTTCATGGCTGCAGTCACCATCTGCAGTGATTTTGGAGCCCCCCAAAATAAAGTCTCTCACTGTTTCCCCATCTATATCCCATGAAGTGATGGGACGAGACGCCATGATCTTAGTTTTCTGAATGTTGAGCCTTAAGCCAACTTTTTCACTCTCCTCTTTCACTTTCATCAAGAGGCTCTTTAGTTCCTTTTCACTTTCTGCCATAAGGGTGGTGTCATCTGCATATCTGAGGTTACTGATATTTCTTCTGGCAATCTTGATTCCAGCTTGTGCTTCTTCCAGCCCAGTGTTACTCATGATGTACTCTGCGTAGAAGTTAAATAAACAGAGTGACAATATACAGCCTTAACGTACTCCTTTTCCTATTTGGAACCAGTCTCTTGTTCCATGTCCAGTTCTAACTGTTGCTTCCTGATCTGCATACAGGTTGCTCAAGAGACAGGTCAGAGGGTCTGGTATTCCCAGCTCTTTAAGAATTTTACACAGTTTATTGTTATCCATACAGTCAAAGGCTTTGGCACAGTTAATAAAGCAGAAATAGATGTTTTTCTGGATCTCTCTTGCTTTTTCAATGATCCAGCAGATGTTGGTAATTTGATCTCTGGTTCTTCTACCTTTTTTAAAACCAGCTTGAACATCTGAAAGTTCACAGTTCATGTATTGCTGAAGCCTGGCTTGGAGAATTTTGAGCATCACTTTACTAGTGTGTGAGATGAGTGCAATTATGTGGTAGTTCAAGCATTCTTTGGCATTGCCTTTCTTTGGGATGGCAATGAAAACTGACCTTAGCCAGTCCTGTGGCCACTGCTGAGTTTTCCAAATTTGCTGGCATATTGAATGCAGTACTTTCACAGCATCATCTTTAAGGATTTGAAATACCTCAACTGGAATTCCATCACCTCCACTAGCCTTGTTTATAGTGATGCTTTCTAAGGCCTATTTGACTTCACATTCCAGGATGTCTGGCTCTAGGGGAGTGATCACACCGTCCTGTTTATCTGAATCATGAAGATCTTTTTTGTACAGTTCTTCTGTGTATTCTTGCCACCTCTTGTTAATATCTTCTGCTTCTGTTAGGTCCATACCATTTCTGTCCTTTATCGAGCCCATCTTTGCATGAAATGTTCCCTTGGTATCTCTAATTTTCTTGAAGAAATCTCTAGTCTTTCCCATTCTGTTGTTTTCCTCTATTTCTTTGCATTGATCACTAAGGAAGGCTTTCTTATCTCTCCTTGCTATTCTTTAGAATTCTGCATTCAAATGGGAATATCTTTCCCTTTCTTATTTGCTTTTCGCTTCCCTTCTTTTCACAGCTATTGGTAAGGCCTCCTCAGACAGCCATTTTCCTTTTTTGCATTTCTTTTCCATGGGGATGGTCTTTATCTCTGTTTCCTGTACAATGTAACAAACCTCCATCCATAGTTCATCAGGCACTCGGTCTATCAGATCTAGTCCCTGAAATCTATTTTTCACTTCCACTGTATAATCATAAGGAATTTGATTTAGGTCATACCTGAATGGTCTAGTGGTTTTCCCTACTTTCTTCAATTTAAGTCTGAATTTGACAATAAGATGTCCATGATCCGAGCCACATCAGCTCCTGATCTTGTTTTTGCTGACTGTATAGAGCTTCTCCATCTTTGACTGCAAAGAATAAAATCAGTCCAATTTGTGTGTTGACCATCTGGTGATGTCCATGTGTAGAGTCTAATGATAATTGACATTTAGTATTTTAATATGTTTATTTGCCATCAATAGATCTTCTTTGGTAAAGTGTATATTCAATATTTAGCCTATTTCTAAATAATTTTGAATTTTGAAAGGTTTTTTATATGTATTGAATATAAATCTTTTATCACATGTCTAATTTGCAAAAACTTTCTCCCAGTGTGTGCTTGTCTTGTCTTTTGAGTCTCTTAAATAGTGTCTTTCTAAGAGCTTCATTCTTCATTTTGTTGAAGTTCAACTTACCAATTTTTTTCATGGAGCTGTCTTTTGAGTTGTGTTTAGGAAATCTTCACTTAATGTCTCCCATGTTTTCTTCTAGAAATATAAAAATTTTAGGTTTTATACTTTGATCTATTCTCCATTTTGAGTTAATTTTTGTACAGTGTATAAGGTAGACATTGAAGTATTTGGATTGTTTGCAAAAGGATAGCCCAATTGTTAGTCAATACTTATTGAAGAAACTATCCATTCATTGAATTGTCTTTGCATCTTTGTTAAAAATCAATTAACTATGCATATGTGTGTCTATTTGGGGACTCATTTTTTTTAATCCTGATGCCTGTACCACACTGTTTTGATTGCTATGGTTTTATAAAAATTATTGAAGACAGGTAGTGTAAGTCCTTCAACTTTGCTACTCCTTTTCATAGTTGCTTTTGGATATTCCAGCTTGTTTGCATTTTCATATGAATAGAATAAGCATGCAAATTTCTATTTAAAAAAAGTCCTTCTGGGATTTTGATAGTGATCACACTGAATTCATAGATTTTTAAAAAAGACATGTGAAAAATATTAAGTCTTCCAAACTATGAACATGATAAAGGTGGCTATCCAAAAAGTTTGTTTGGGTTTTTCTGTAAGATCTTATGGAAAACCCAAATGAAATTTTGACCAACCCAATATCTCCCCATTTTTAAATTTCCTAAAATTTTTCTCTCAGCAGTATTTTATAGTTTTAATTTTAAAGATCTTAATTTACAATATTTGTTCTGAGCATATAGAAATTCAATTAAAATTTATATATTGATCTTGTATCCTGCAAACTTGCTAAACTTGCTTACTGACACTAGTGTCTTTTGTAGATTGTACAGAATTTCTGTGGGTGTTTATTTTGTCTGCAAATAAAGACAGATTTACAACTACTTTTTCGATCTTAGCACCTATTAATTTTTTGTTTTAGTATGCCAGATAAAACTTTCAGTACAATGTTGAGTATAAATGGTGAGAGTAAATATTCTTACCTTTTTCCTGATCTTTTGAGGAAAGAATTCAACCTTTCACTGTTAGGAATCATGTTACCAGTCAGTTTCTCATAGATGGGCAGAGCAAGTTGAAGATGTTTCTTTCTCGTACCAGTTGATGAGAATTTTTACTCAGGAAAAGAGTTTGTATTTGTCTCATGTCTTTTTGCATCTAGTAAGAGACTGTATTTTTCTTTTTTTGTCTGATTATCTGATAAATTAGATTTTCAAATTTTAAACTAACCATACATTCTTGGGATAAACTATATGTGGCCTCAATGTGTTATCACTGTTACAAGTTGTTGAATTTGATTAAAATATTCTTAACATTTGTTTTATCCATGAGGAATATTGGTATGCAATTTTTTCCTTGTAATGTCTTTGTCTAGTGTCAATATCAGAATAATGCTCAAATTGTTGAACGTATTAGGGAAACTTTCTCTTTTTAAAAAAACTTGTGGAAGGATATTTACACTACTGGTATTACTTCTTCCTTACATGTCTGACAGGATCCATAGTGGAGCCATCTGGGTCAGGAGTTTCCTGTGTGGGAAGTATTTTAACTTCAGATTCAACTCTGCTGCTATTTTTCAGTCACTAAGTCATATCTGATTCTTTTGCAACCCCATGGACTAAATTCAGTTACTTTACTCATTGTGAGACTATTCAAGTTATCTATTTCTTCTTGAGTAAACTTTTGTAGTTTTGTCTTTCCAGATATGTATTCATTTCCTGTAATTTGTTAAATTTATTAACATACTTTTAAGATAATACTCCTTTATAACACTTTTAACATTGATAAATTCTGTGGTGCTGTCATTTCTCTCATCTTGATACTGGTAATTTGTATCTTCACTCTAATTTTCCTGATGATCCTGCATAAAAATTTAATTTTCTTCATCTATACAATCAGCCTCTGATCCCTGGGTCAGGAAGATCTCCTGGTGAAGGGAATGGCAACTCACTTCAGTATTCTTGCCTGGAGAATTCCATGGACAGAGGAACCTGGCAGGCTATAGTCCATGGTGTCCAAAGAGTTGGACCTGACTGAGTAACTAACACACACACACGTTTTTATTTTTTCATTCTTTTATTTTTGCTCTGGTCTTTATTACTTATATTTCATATCATAAAAAGTACTTAAATCAGTTTTATTTTTTTTTATTCTAAACCTGAGGTCATTGACTTGTGTCCTTTATTCTTTCTAATATAGATAGATAGTACCATAAATTTCCCATTTAGTATTGCTTTAACTGCATTCCACAAGGTATGACACACTACATTTTTATTTTCATTCAGTTAATAACACTCTCTAATTTACACTTGTCTTTTTCATTGACACATGGTTTTTAGAAAATTGTTTTAAATTTCCAAATATTCAAAGGTTTTTAGAGATTTTTACTATTATTGATATCTAATTGTGGTCTGACAACATATGCTGTTATGACTTTAATCTTTTTAAACCTATTGAATCTTGACTTATGACTCTTGAAAAGAAGGTGTGCACTGATTTTTTTTTTTTTTTGGCATGGAGTGCTCTATAAGTGTCAGTTAGGTTGGCCTGGTTAATATCATGAACACTTCTGTATTTTTACAGATTTCCTTCTGTCTCTTTATTCCATGAAAATAAAGGAAAAGAATCAAATCCCTGAATCAAATTGTGAATTTGTCTATATCTCCTTGCAATTCTGTCAACTATGGTTTTCTATATTTTGAAATTTTGTTATTAGGCTCATAAATATTTAGGATTATTATGCCCTCCTGAAGAATGCACTCTCTTTATCATTGTTATTTAGTGATCTTATCCCTGGTATTATTTTTATGCTCTGAGTCTTCTTTGCCTGACATTACTATAGCCACTCCAGCTTTCTTTTTATTAGTGTTAACAGGATAAACATTTTTCCATTTTTCCCTTTTAATCTACTTTTCATGATATTTAAAGAAGTCATGATAGACTGTATACAATTGAGTTTTGCTTTTTTATTCATTTTTTTGCCTTTAATTGGGATTTTTAGGCCAATTACTTTTACTGTAATTATTGAAGATCAGTTCAGTTCAGTCGCTCAGTCATATCCAATCCATGGACTGCAGCACACCAGGCTTCCCTGTCCATCACCGTCTCCCAGAGCCCACTCAAACTCACATCCATAGCGTCAGTGATGCATCCAACCATCTCATCCTCTGTCATCCTCTTTGGTCAAGTTTAAATCTATCCTTTCACTATTTGTTTTCTTATTGTCCCATCTGTTGTTAATTTTTCCTGTTTTCCACTTCCTTTAGGATTGATTGAGGGTTTTCTTTTTAATGATTTTATTGAATTTCTTTTTTGTTCCAAGTAGCTATATTCTTTGTAATTTCAGTGGTTGCTTTAGAATTTATGGTATAAATTTTTAACTTATCACAGTGTACCTTCAAGGGATATTATACTAATTCATATAACATAAGAACTTTATAATAGCATTCTTTCACTATTCCCCTTTTGACCTCTGTGCTTGTTGTAACACATTTTATTACTATATATTTTATGAGTGGCATAATACACTAATACAATTTATTTAAACAATCAATTATCCTTAAAGGGATATAAATATTAAGAAAGTAACTTTATATAATTTGCTCTTATTGCTACCATTTTCAGAGCTCATTTTTTTTGAGTGAGTCCAGCTTGTGATTCATTCAAATCTTAGTTTTTGACTCTTAAAAATGTTTTTTTTTTCTTTGTTGGAGCTCTCTTTTGGTACAAATTACTTATTTACAAAGTACTAAAATGTTTTCTTCCAAAGTCATGTTGCAGCTATTTTCTTCAGCACGGCTGAAAGTGTCTTACTTCCAATTGTTTTCTTCTCAAGTAGCCCTACCTTAGACTTCATTATAAAATTTATGTAGAAATCATACTTATAAAATTAGAGGGGAACTCTTAACTAGGAAACCCACAAGCCTGTTTCTCTCCCAGATGTCACAAGACCAAGACAAATTGGAAATGTTTCAATGATTGATTGTGAAATGCCCTAAGGAATCAAAGCAGTAAGCAGTGATGTTATGCATTCCCCTGCTTAGCTCCAGATTAACTCCCATCTTTCTTCTGAGTCTGTATTTTGCCAATATTTTTGAAGGGAAGTTCTTGTTTCAGTTTACAGGTTTCCTCCCTCAGCAGATTTTGCTGTGTCTGTGTTGTATCATCAGTAATTAATATTAAAATCCTGTCTGATTAATATTAAAATCCTTATATACTATTAAAAATAGTATATAAGTCATGGTAACCTAAAATGTAGACTATGTATCTTTAGAGAGTAGAGAAGTAAGGGTCCAAAGGAACCCAGAAGGAAGAGGTGTCCTCCAGAGCAATAAAATTAGGATGCAACAAGTGTTTCATGTGACTGAAGATCAGGAGAATCAGAATGTGTGTATTAAGTCAAGGTGACAGAAAAAAAATCAAACTGTTTTCAAATGTGAACTGATGAAAAGGTACAAAAGCAAAAGTTTCAAAATACAGGTATTCATTTGTGATCAATCTGCTTTTTTACATAGTTAGTAGAATATGCTTCTTGATGAGAATATGCTGAGATTTATTCATTTAAATGCATTAATAATGCTCCTGAGTAATACAAGAGAAGTCAGTCAGAACCAAGTCAGAGTTCATATAGCCAGCTAATGCCAGGTTGCAACCAAATCACACATTAAACATATGCTTTCTTGGGCATTTTGCTATGTCCCAAGGGACACAAAAATTATAATTGAGCTTAGTGGATAAAAAAACAAATGTTTTATGCATATTGTTGTTGTTCAGTTACCCAGTCATGTCCAATTCTTTGTGACCCCATGGACTATAGCATGCCAGGCCTCCCTGTCCCTCACGATCTCCTGAAGTTTGCCCAAGTTCATGTCCATTGTATCTGTGATGCCATCTCATCCTCTGATGCCCTCTTCTCCTTCTGCCCTCTATCTTTCCCAGCATCAGGGACTTTTCCAATGAGTCAGCTATTTGCATCAGATGACCAAAATACTGGAGCTTCAGCTTCAGTATCAGTCCTTTCAATGACTATTCAGGGTTGCTTTCCCTTAAGACTGAATGATTTGATTGCCGTACTGTCCAAGGGAATTTCAGGAGCCTTCTCCAGCACAACTCAAAGGCATCAATTCTTTGACATTCTGTCTTTTTTATGGTCCAGCTCTCACATCAGTACATGACCACTGGGAAAACCATACAGACCTTTGTCAGCAAAGTAATGTCTCTGCTTTTCAACACACTATCTAAGTTTGTCATAACTTTCCTGCCAAGAAGCAATCGTCTTCTGATTTCAAGGCTGCAGTCATCATCTGCAGTGATTTTAGAGCCCAAGAAGAGGAAACCTGTCTCTACTTCCACCTTTTCCCCTTCTATTTGCCAGGAAAATACAGCAGGAGTTAAATGTTTGTCAAAAACATTAATCAACGTTAGCCAGTTTTAGTGCAATATAAATTTTGATCATTATCATATCAGAAGCTTTATGGGGAAAAAGAAGTGATAGAAATTTATTCCAATTGAGAACACTGAAGTAAATTTCCTGAAGGATATTGAAATGTGGGGTGATTTAAACATGTATCGAAATAGATGAGGCAGTAGGAGAAAGGGAGATGCCTACCATTCATGGCCAACATTGGGTTGTGGGCACTATTTACTGTATAGAACAGCAAGAACAAAGACTCCAAAATGAGAACAGGAAGAACAGTTTCCAGGAATGGGAAAATCCCAGTTGGAATCCTTTGAGACATTATAAAGTTAATAAAGCTCGAATGATTGGTTACAGTTGAACAGTAGTAGATTATGAATTTAAGATGGAAAGATTGAGCCTCCACTCTAAAGAAGCTTGTATAAATACAAATAAATAGGGGTAACTGAGAAGAAGAAAACAAGTTGGCTAAGTTGTTATAAGGAGCTATAGAGGTGCACATGTAGGATCAGCATTTGTTCCCGCCAACCAACCAAGACAAAAATTTATTATAATTCATGTGACATTGGCTAGAGTACGCAGAAGTATCTTACCTCCCTAATGGAGAACAATTAGGTCTAGACTAAATGCTATTCTGGCTTTTGTTAACAAACTTTAAAAGGAAGACCCACGAGGACCAGATCATTTCTAAGTAGCCTAACTATATATGTACGTATGCTAAGTCACTTCAGTCATATCTGACTCTTTGTGACCTCATGGACTGTAACCTGCCAGGCACCTCTGTCCATGGGATTCTCCAGGCAAAAATATTGGAGTAGGTTGCCATGCCCTCCTCCAAGGATCTACCTGACCTAGGGATAGAACCCATGTCTCTTAAACATCTCCTGCATTGGCAGGCACATTTTTTACCACTAGCGCCACTTGGGAAGCCCCAGGTTTTTACAGCAAAGCTTAGGATATATGTAAGAACACAAAAATATTTAGCACCCAGAAAGATATTAATATAAGTCATAGTATGAATAAAATCAGAGATTATCATTTTTATTCTTAAATTTTTAATGAAATTGCTGTTTTTGATAATTACCATTCATATGAATTTTATGTTGTGCTGACCTCATCTTAAAATGTGTTTAAAGTCTTAAACTTTCTGAAATTAGTGATAGTTTTTTTTTAATAATTCTCATCTCTCCTTTTCTTTATGATGTCTTTCATTGCTCTATAGTTCTTTTGTCCAAAAACTCCTCTTTAGAGGTATCCATTACTTTGCAAGGGTTTTTAAAAATTTTGTTTGTATCAATAACACTGCCTGTCTTTCTAATTTCATACAGTAACTTCTTATTACTTAGTTGTCTAACTCACAGAATGATATAATAGGAGCTATAACAGTCTCATGCTCACATTAAACACAAATTCCATTCTTAAAGCAATTGACCCACCACAGTGGTTCCCAAACTGGACTGCACACTAGAATCACTTGGACAACCTCTTGCAATATGCAGATATTGAGACTCTACTCCAGATCAATTAAATCTGAATATTTTGGAGTAAGAGTGTCATATTTTTTTACAAGTTCCAAGGCAATGTCCAATTTTTATTAAGATTCCTGAGACCTAATTCTCTAGTTCTCAATACAAGAAAATAGAAGTGATAATACCTGTTCACTTATCTCATAAGTGTCAAAAGATAGAATATATGTCATGCCTCAGAACATTTAAAAGTGTTTCTCATGACTAGTTTCTTGAAAAAGAGAAAACCTTTGGGAATAAGTCATTCCTCGATTTGACAAAAGACATAAATTTTCCTCTTGTTTCCTGAAAACATTCAAGTACGTCTAAGAATAGCCAAAGCAATGATTATTAATCCTTAGGAGGTGGCAGAAAATTGATAGATTGGACAGGCAGTAAGCAGTTTGGATAGCAGAGATCCAGTTGAGAATCTGAGAAAAACTGGATCTTTTTTCAGAAAAAATACATGGATACACACAACAACTCTTGGCCAATTCTTCTGGGGTGTTCACATATGCCCTGAAGTCCAGCTATGGTGAAGCTCAAAAAATTTTACCCTGGATTCCAAAGTTGTGATAGCAAATCTTGTTTTGATCTTTTTGCTTCCTGAAGGCCTGAACACCTAAAGCAAATGTTAAGACTTAGGGAATTTTTCACACTTCTTTTATGGTTATTGGAATGTCACTCAAACTAAGCTATTCATAGAATGCCTCCTTCTTTGGTAAAGAAGCTCATTCCTGATGAAAAGAATTAATAAAGCATTCCTTCTGATCAGCCAGGAGGAACAAGAAATGACCTACAGAACACAGCACTTTGCTTCTAGGGATTCCTTCATGCTCTAGTCTTGCAGTCTGTGCTGTTTTAACTATGAGCTCTAGTCAGTGAGGAGAGAGAGCAATTCATCATACAGAAGCGTGCCCTCTGCCTTCTCTAGTCATGAAGCACACCATGCGGGCAGTTCTTTCAGAAGAAGTAACCAACAGTAGCTCATTCCCTCTCCCCGAAGACGAGCAGCAGTGTGAACTACGTGTTGGCAGATCTATAGGCTTTTATGACAAGCTGTTCATGTACTGCAACAACTATTGCTCTTCATTCATGGTTAAAACTTGTCATATTCATATACGCTCCTTAGTTAGATTTTTCTGTCATGTCGATGCATGCCACACCACCAGTCTTAACCTCTTTTCAAGCTTGTGTTTAGTGCAACAGACGACACTTTATAACTTTTATCTCACCTAATAAAATGTTCTTATTTTCAACTAACTTTCTGAATTCAACTCTTGCTTATGTCTAATTAAGCATTTTCTTTCTAAAAGAGTCTCCTTCGAAATAGTAAAAGCTGTATCAAAACCCAATAACATAAAATAAGTAATGTTAAGCATCTGATATTCAAGGCCAGATAGATGGATCTAGCAGTATGTTGGCAAATGTTTAACAACCAGCTTTCTGGACCAAGCAGTTCTAGCCCTGACTTGTAGCACTTGACAATTTCCATGGTGTAAATACTTCCTCCATCATGGTCAAGTTTAAGCCACCAAAATGATGTCAGCTGTCTAATAAAATTTTCAAAAATTCAACGGCTCTCTCAAGCCAATACCAGCCAACTCTAGCACATCACTGTATTAATCAAATCCAATGTCCTACCTCATCTTCGCATATTTACTTGAAGAATTTTTCCATTCCCCAGCCGCACCCCCTCCCCTCCTGGAGACTTCCATGAAATTCTTTTGCCTATTCTGCTTTGCCCATTCCACTTTTGCAACTAGAAATCCTACCTGTCTCATCATCAAGGCACTGTTTTATGCTTCCAGGTGAATTGAAATCCTCTCTGTTCTGATGTCACCTTACATTTTATGTTACATTTCATTATTTATTTGCATTAATTTTAATGGTACAAATCTTATTTTCCCTAAATGCTTTGTACACTTTGAGAGCAGGATCCATGTCTAATTAATCTGCAGAGTTCTTAAAATACCTAGAAAAGTGTCTTGTTCATAATAGATGCAACACATATCTTTGTGTTTTTTTGAATTTACTGTGTATTTTATTTTATTTTCTTAGCTTCATTTTGTATTAGGATATAGCCAATTAACAATGGTGTGGTAGTTTCAGGTTAACAGCCATACATAAACATATATGCATTCTCCCCGTAATGCCCCTCCCATCCATGCTGGCACATAATATTTGATAGAGCTCCATGTGCTGTACAATAGATCACTGTTGGTTATCCATTTTGAATATAGCAGTGTGTACGTGACTTTCCCAAACTCCCTAACTATCCCTTCCTCCCATCAAACACAAGTTTCTTTTCTAAGTCTGTGAGTCTCTTTCTGTTTCATAAATTCATTTGTATTATTTCTTTTTAGGTTCCACATATAAGGGAAATCATATGATATTTCTCCTTCTCTATCTAACTTAATGACACCCTCTGTATCCATTCATGTTGCTGCAAAGGGCATTATTTCATTCTTTTTAATGGCGGAGCAATATCCCACTGTATATATGTACCATATCATCTTTATCCAATCCTCTGTCAATGGACATTTAGGTTGCTTCCATGTCTTAGCTATTGTAAGTAGTGCTTCAATGAACATTGGGGTGCATGTATCCTTTCAGATCATGTTTTTTTTTTCCAGATACATGCCTAGGAGTGGTATTGCAGGGTCATATGGTAGCTCTATTTTTAATTTTTTAAGGAAACTCCATACTTTTCTCATGGTGACTGTACAAATTTACATTCCCACCAAGAGAGTAGGAGGGTTCCCTTCTCTCCACACCCTCTTAAGCATTTGTTGTTAGTGGATTTTTTGATAACCATTCTGAATTGTGTAAGGTGATATCCTATTGTAGTTTTCATTTGCATTTCTCTAATAATTAGAGATATTCAACATCTTTTTATGTGCCTATTGGCCATCTGTATGTCCTCTGGAGAAATGTCAGTTCAGGTCTTCTGCCTATTTTTGAGTGAGCTGTTTGTTCTGAGGCTGTTAAACATCATAAGCTGTTTGTAAATTTTGGAGACTAATCCCTTATTGGTCACATCAATTGCAAATATTTTCTCCCAGTCCATAGGTTGTCTTTTAATTTTGTTTATTGTTTTCTTTGCTGAGTTTAGGTAGGTCCCATCTGTTTATTTTTGTTTTTATTTCCATTATTCTGGGAGATAGATTTAAAAAAAACACATATATTTCTTAAATAAGCATAAGTATGCAAATTTTTCCTGGAGGAGGACATGACAACCCATTCTGGTATTCTTGCCTAGAGAATCCCCATAGACAGAGTGGACAGAGGAGCCTGGTAGGCTACAGTCCATGGGGTCACAAAGAATCAGATATGACTGAGCAATTAAGCAGAGCACATGCAAAATTTTAACTACTGTCAGACACTGTAAGAAAATATAACATTGCCAATTTTGAACTTCAAATATAAGCTAAAATTTTGAAGTTTAATTATATAGAATAAATTGAAGTCTAATGAAGCTTGAGTAAGATAAAACTGAAACTGTGTTGTTACACTGTTTGACTAATTAGAAAAATAATAAAACCCACTCAAATAATTTTAAAAAATATAAAACTTTGGTATAAAAAATAATATCAGTGTGAAACACCAAAATGAAAGTAGCACGAAATACAATAAATATACTAAGGAACACAAAAAAAATGAGACTCTTTCATTTCATTCAATATTATGTATAAAATAATATTTAAATGACACATAAATATTTTTATAAATTATATATTTCCTGAAAATTTCTATTTCAACAATTAAAATGCCTAATACATTTGGAGAGAGGTTATATAATTTTGTCAAAAAGTTCAAATTAAACTTAACTGAATTTTAGAAAGTCAACTTATGTAGAAAACTCTTGCATTTTTAGTAATAGGTTATTAGTATAAAAGTTAATCAAGTCTTTTGCTTTTGTTCTTTTTATTTCTTCTGTCTTACCTTCAACAAAATTGATTTTTCACTTTTGTGTTATATTTGCTGAGATCAAACTTAAAACTCTTACCAAGCTCCAGTCAAATTAATTTTGCTCCTTTACTTTGAATCTTATTATAACAAGAATTTAGCCTAATAGCATTAGCTAAAACAGAAAATAATTTTTCACCATAACAACCATTGAAATGTTGAGAAGAGAAAACAAAGCAAACAAAAACCTTGGAAACAAATACTTTCATCCAGAAGAAATGTTGACTAGGCCAATGATGAAAATATTATATTTCTATATTATATATTCAACATATTAATATTTTGAACCTAGACAATCTATATTAATCCCTATAATGTTGCCTTTCAATAAAGGGTTAAATTCCAAGGCAGTGATCCTAATATAGTTAAAAGACTTAAAGTTGGAGCATTTGGAAGAGATGATTTACAATGTTTGAAATGTCTTTGTGAAAAATATTTTGTGTACACTTCAGGCATTTCCAAGAATTCTCTTTTTCATAGCTTATTTGAAGAAAATTTCAGCAATCTAGTAGATATTTAGACCTCTGAATTATTTATTGGTTTGCATTTATCTGAAAAAAAAGTTTTACAGTTTTATTGTATTTATTGTGATACATTTACTCTTCCTCTTTTGGATTTACCATCTTTCAAATTCAGTGGCCTTTTTAAAAAAAATGTTGCTTCTAGGTTTTTTTTGAGGTATAATTGGCATATGGTATTATATAAGTCTCAGATATACAATGCAATGATTTAATATATGTATATACTACAAAATGATTACCCCAGTAAGTCTGATTAACATCCATCACTTCATAAGATCTACTCTCTTTGCAACTTTTTAAAATAAGTGAATGATGTATATATTTTGTTACTTATCTGGATATTGCCATGTGTGTGAAAGTCATTCAGGAATGTCCAACTCTTTGTGATCCGTGGACTGCTAGGCTCCTCTGTCCATAGAATTCTCCAGGCAAGAATATACTAGAGTGGGCTGCCATTCCCTTCTCCAGGGCGTCTTCCTGACCCAGGGATTGAACTCAGGTCTCCCGCATTGCAGGCAGATTCTTTACCATCTGAACCACTAGGGAAAACTACACTTTGCCATACCATCAACGAAACAGGCCCTCCATAATAGTATTTGTGTCTCTGATATTTTATTGATTTGTAATCATATAAAAATCAGCTTTGTTCTTGCTAAGCCACTTCAGTCACGTCTGACTCATTGCAACACTATGGACTGTAGCCGTATTTTAAAATTTCATTAGATAAATGTATCAAAATAGGAAGACAAATATGTTTTATTTTACAGTTTGTTTGATTTGATTTACTGCTTCTTACTATTTAGACATTCAGAGTGGAGCTCCACTTGTGATTTTGCCCTGGGCCCCACTGATACTGGGGTTGGGCCTGCTACTATGGAGACTGAGGGACTTGAGAGTGTCCTGAGTCTGCATACAAAGGGAACAACAGCCAATGTAGCAATTGTTCTGATATTTTGATCAGGCCTAGCTAATGGAGGTGATGGAATTCCAGTTGAGCTATTTCAAATCTTGAAAGAAGAAGCTATAAAAGTACAGCACTCAATATGCCAGCAAATTTGGAGAACTTAGCAGTGGCCACAGGACTAGAAAAGGTCAGTTTCATTCCAATCCCAAAGAAAGGCAATGACAAAGAATGCTCAAACTATAGCACAATTGCACTCATCTCACAAGGTAGCAAAGTAGTACTCAAAATTCTCCAAGCCAGGCTTCAGCAATACGTGAACCAAGAACTTCCAGATGTGCAAACTGGTTTTACAAAAGGTAGGGGAACCAGAGATCAAATTGCCAACATCTGCTGGATAATCAAAAAATCAAGAGAGTTCCAGAAAAACATCTACTTCTGCTTTATTGACTATGACAAAGCCTTTGACTGTGTGGATCACTATAAACTGTGGAAAATTCTTCAAGAGATGGGAATACCAGACCACCTGACCTGCCTCTTGAGAAATCTGTATGCAGGTCAGGAAGTAAAAGTTAGAATGGGACATGGAACAAGAGACTGGTTCCAAATAGGAAAAGGAGTACGTCAAGGCTGTATAGTGTCACCCTGCTTATTTAACTTCTACGCAGAGTATATCATGAGAAACGATGGGCTGGAAGAAGCACAAGCTGGAATCAAGACTGCCGGGAGAAATATCAATAACCTCAGATATGCAGATGACACCACGCTTATGACAGAAAGTGATGAGGAACTAAAGAGCCTCTTGGTGAAAGTGAAAGAGGAGAGTGGAAAAATTGGCTTAAAGCTCAACATTAAGAAAACTAAGATCATGGCATCTGGTCCCATCACTTCATGGGAAATAGATGGGGAAACAGTGGAAACAGTGGCTGACTTTATTTTGGGGGCTCCAAAATCACTGCAGATGGTGATTGCAGCCATGAAATTAAAAGACACTTACTCTTTGGAAGGAAAGTTATGACCAATCTAGATAGCATATTGAAAAGCGGAGACAATACTTTACCAACAAAGGTCCATCTAGTCAAGGCTATGGTGTTTCCAGTAGTCATGTATAGATGTAAGAGTTGGACAGTGAAGAAAACTGAGCACTGAAGAATTGATGCTTTTGAACTGTGGTGTTGGAGAAGACTCTTGAGAGTCTCTTGGACTGCAAGAAGATCCGACCAGTCCATCCTAAAGGAGATCAGCCCTGGGTGTTCATTGGAAGGACTGATGTTGAAGCTGAAACTTCAATACTTTGGCCACCTCATGGGAAGAGTTGACTCACTGGAAAAGACCCTGATACTGGGAAGGATTAGGGGCAGGAGAAGGGTCGACAGAGAATGAGGTGGCTGGATGGCATCACCGACTCAATGAACATGAGTTTGGGTAGACTCCGGGAGTTGGTGATGGACAGGGAGGCTTGGCGTGCTTCAATTCAGGGGATTGCAAAGAGTTGGACATGACTGAGCAACTGAACTGAACTGAGCCTTAAATCTGAAACAAGACATAGAAATAGCATCACGTTAAGTTAGAAATTTCCCAGCATCAATGCTAAACACTCTTCCTTCATTGGAAAAGATCACCCTGCCAGACTGCTAAGTATAAGTGGAGGGATTCAGAAAATGCAGGGTCAGGATGGCCATGGCAGGGAGAAGATTCTGGCCACAGGATCTTCTTATTCTGCCTACTAGAACATGAAATCAATGGACTCTGAGGTCCCACTCTGGAGAAAATGTAGTGTTCCTCTCCAGTGGGGCTTCATCTTCCTCCTAGTACAACGTTCTACTACTCTGATTATGAAAAGGGCCAGACAACATAACTATGTCTGTCCTGTAGTTCCCATCTCTGATTATCAATAACCAAGACCCCTCAAGAGTATGTCTACAGAAAGCTACAGACAAAACAAGGAGGCCACCTGCCTACATTGGGCTTCCCTTATGGCTCAGCTGGTAAAGCATCTGCTGCCATGGGGGAGACTTGGGTGCAATCCCTAGGTTTCAAAGATCCCCTGGAGAAAAGAAAGGCTACCCGCTCCAGTATTCTAGCCTGGAGAATTCCATGGACTGTGTATTCCATGCGGTCACAAAGAATTGGACATGACTGAGTGACTTTCACTTTCACCTGCCTAGGTAATGATAGCACCTTCAAGTATTCAAGTTGGTGCTGAAAATCAGCTGAATAAAGATGAAACTTTAGGGAACATAGAAGGTAACCTAGCTTCTACTTCCAGTTTCTAGTTTCTATATTAACTAGCTGTGTAATGTTAGATGATTTAACACCCCTGTACTTTTATTTTTTTATATTTGTATATTGTGAAATGATCACCAAAGTAAGTCTAGTTAACATCTGTCACAATATGCAGTTCAGTTCAGTCCCTCAGTCATGTCCAACTCTTTGCAACCCCATGAATCACAGCACGCCAAGGCTCCCTGTCCATCACCAACTCCCGGAGTCTACCCAAACTCATGTCCATTGAGTCAGTGATGCCATCCAGCCATCTCATTCTCTGTAATTTCCTTCTCCTCCTGCCCCCAATCCTTCCCAGTATCAGGGTCTTTTCCAGTGAGTCAACTCTTCCCATGAGGTGGCCAAAGTATTGGAGTTTCAGCTTCAACATCAGTCCTTCCAATGAACACCCAGGACTGATCTCCTTTAGGATGGACTGGTTGGATCTTCTTGCAGTCCAAGGGACTCTCAAGAGTCTTCTCCAACACCACAGTTCAAAAGCACCAATTCTTTGGTGCTCAGCTTTCTTTATGGTCCAACTCTCACATCCGTACATGACTACTGGAAAAAACATAGCGTTGACTAGACCGACCTTTGTTGGTAAAGTAATGTCTCTGCTTTTCAATATGCTATCTAGATTGGTCATAACTTTCCTTCCAAAGAGTAAGTGTCTTTTAATTTCATGGCTGCAATCACCATCTGCAGTGATTTTGGAGCCCCCAAAATAAAGTCAGCCACTGTTTCCACTGTTTCCCCATCTATTTCCCATGAAGTGATGGGACCAGATGCCACGATCTTAGTTTTCTGAATGTTGAGCTTTATGCCAACTTTTTCACTCTCCTCTTTCACTTTCATCAAGAGGCTTTTTAGTTCCTCTTCACTTTCTTCCATAAGGGTGGTATCATCTGCATATCTGAGGTTATTGATATTTCTCCCGGCAGTCTTGATTCCAGCTTGTGCTTCTTTCAGCCCAACATTTCTCATGACGTACTCTGCATATAAGTTAAATAAGCAGGGTGACACTATATAGCCTTGACATACTCCTTTTCCTATTTGGACCCAGTTTGTTGTTCCATGTCCAGTTCTAACTATTGCTTCCTGACCTGCATATAGGTTTTTCAAGTTCTCTCAAGGAAAGGTTAAGTTTTAGCCTGTAGTTGAGTCCTACAGTCACGTGGCTGGACGTCTGGAATCTGGTGGTCTCATATCCTTGAGAAGGTAGGCACCGGTGAGAAAACAGAATTTTGTTTGGGCAATTTGGTCATCTCAAGGATCACTGTGATTTTATTCTTTGTTTGTGAGGTCAACATAATAAGCCATTTCTGCTAGGAGCCCCTATCTAGGCCCTATCAGTCACCAATCTGCAAATTACATCCTCAAGCCTTTTTTATTTTACAACTATTTTACAACACTTCCTTTACTCATTTCACCCATACCACACCTCCTTGCCTCTTGTGCCTGATTGCTAAGTTGCTTCAGTCATGTCCAACTCTTCGCAACCCCATGGGCTGTAGCCCATCAGGCTCCTCTGTCATGGAAATTCTCCAGGCAAGAATACTGGAGTGGGTTGCCATGCTCTCCTCCGGGGCATCTTCCCAACTCAAGGATCTAACCCACATCTCTCATAGTCTCTTATTTTGGCAGTGGGTTCTTTATCACAAGCATTACTTGGGAAACACCCTCTGCCTCTAGAAACCACCAGTTTCTTCTCTGTGCCTATGAGCTTGTTGACTGTTGGATTTTTTGTTTTTTTTACTCCAGCTATTGAGATTGTGTGTTTGTCCTTTATCAGACTTTTCTCGCTTAGCATAAGGCCCTCAAGGTCCATCCACATTGTCATGATAGGATTATCTTTTTTTGATATTCCAAATATCAAATGGAATAGTTGATAATATTCTATTACATGTGTATGCATATGTATACATACACCCCACATTTTTTTTATCTGTTCATCTGTCTATGGACACAAGTTGTTTCCATGGCTTGGCTATTGTAAATAAAGTTACAGTGAACATGGAGGGAAGTGTTATAGGTATCTTTTCAAGTTAGTGTTTTCATTTTTTCAGAAAAATTCTCAAAACTGGAACTGCTGGATCATATGATCCTCCTATTTTTTTATTTTTTGGAGTGCTTCCATACTGTTTTCCTTAGTGGCTGTATCAATTCACATTTCCACCAATAAAGCTCAAGAGTTTCCTTACTCCACATCCTCACCAACTCTCATTACCTCTTGTCTTTTTGATGCTAGCCATTTTCACAGTTGTGTGGGGCTATCTCATATGGTTTTGATTTGCATTTCCCTGATGATTGGTGATGTTGGGCATCTATTCATATACAGCTGAACATCTGTGTGCGAAAATGTGCCCTCAGACAGTCTGTTCATTTTTAATTAGATTGTGGAGGTAGAGGATTGTTTTGTTTTATTTTGCTATTAAGTCATATGAGTTCTTTATACATTTTGGATATTAACCACTTAACAGATAAATGCTTTGGAAGTATTTTCTTCTATTAAGTAGGCTGCCTTTTCATTTTGTTGATGATTTGCTTTGCTGTGAAGGAGTACTTTAGTTTGATGTAGTCTCAGGTGTTCATTTTTGTTTTTGTTACCTTTGCTTTTGATGCCAGCTCCCCCTCAAAAAATTTATATATATATATAAATATATATATATCATCAAAAATTACAGCCTATGATTCCAGCAAGTTTACTGCCTATGTTTTCTTCTAAAAGTTTTATGGTTTCAGGCCTTAAATTCAAATCTTTAATCCACTTTCAGTTAATTTAGTTACCAGTATCATTCTTCTGTATGTGGTTGTCCAGTTTCTCTATTTGTGGAAGAACCCCACCCTTTTTCCATTGTATATTCTTGCCTCCTTTTTCATAAGTTAATTGGCAATATATTCATGTGTTTCTTTCTGAGCTCTTTATTCTTTTTTATTTATCTATTTTTATGCAAATTCCATAATGTTTTGGTTACTGTAGCTTTGTAATACTGTCTAAAATCAGGGAATGTGATACCTCCAGCCTTGTTGTTCTTTCTCAAGATTGCTTTGGCTATTGGGGATCTTCTGTGTTTCCATACAAATTTTTGGGTTGTTCTATTTCTGTCAAAAATGCCATTGGAATTTTGATAGAGATTTTTATTGATTTTATCAGTAGATTGCTTTGGTTAATATAGGCATTTGAACAATATGAATCTTCCCAATTCATAATCATGAAACTTCTTTCCATTTATGTATTCTTTAATTTCCATCATTAATGTCTTACAGTTTTAAATATGGAGATCATTTTTACTTCCTTGAATAAATTCACTTCAATGTATTGTATTCTTTTGTTGCAATTAAAAATGGTCTTTTTTCTTAATTTCTCTCTGATAGTTTATTAGTGTATAGAAATATGACAGATTTCTGGGTATTGAGATTGTATCCTGTAACTTTGTTGAATTCATTTATAAGTTCTAACAGTTTTTGATAGATTCTTATCTAACAAATAGATAAGAATTATCAGGCATTATATTATCATGACATAATAATATCAGATATTATCTGGCATACTATCATGACATAATAATAATACCAGATATTATCTGACATGATAATATCTTGTCATCTAAAAATAATGGCAATTTTACTTATTCCTTTCCAATTTGGATGCCTTTTTTTCTTGCCCAGTTGCTCTGGCTGGGACTTTCAATAGTGTGTTGGATAAAAGTGACAAGAGTGGACATTTTGTCTTTTTCTGAAACAGTTTCTCACAGTTGAGTATGATGTTATCTGTGGGATTATCATATCTGGCTTTTACTATGTTGAAGTACATTCAATCAATACTCACTTTGTTGAGAGTTTTTATTATAGATAGATATTGAACTTTGTCAAAAGTTTTTTCTGCATCTGTTGAAATCATCTTAAATTTTTTGCTTTCATTTTGGTAATGTGGTATATCACATTGACTGATTTGGGGTTGTTGAACCATTCTTACATCCCTGGAGTAAATCTCACTTGATAATGTTTTATGATTTTCTTAATGTATTGCTGAATTCAGTTTGGCAGTATTTTATAGAGGATTTTTTCATCTATGTTCATCAGGGATATTGGTCTGTAATTTCTTTTTGTTGTGGAGGCCTGTCTGGTTTTGATATAAAGGTAATGCTGGCCTGGTAAGGTGAGTTTGGAAGTGTTTCTTCTTTTCTGTTTTTTGGAAGAGTTAGAGATGCATTGCTATTTATTCTTCACTGAGTGCTTGGTGGAATGCACCAGTGATGCCATCTGGTTCTGGACTTTTGTTTCTGGGAATATTTATTGAAGTATGGTTAATTTACAATGCCGTGTTAGTTCTGGTGTATAACAAAGTGATTCAGTTATACATATTTCATATATATTCTTTTTCAGATTCTTTTCCCATGTAAGTTGTTACAAAATATTGAGTATAGTTCCCTGTGTTATACATTAGATCCTTGTTGCTTATCTATTTTATATATAGTAGTATATATATGTTATTCCCAGATTCCTAATTTATGCCTCCCCCATTTCCCCTTTGATAACTATAATTTTGCTTTCTAAGTCTGTTTCTTATTTAAAATAATTATATTTGTATTTTTTTAAGATTCCATGTATAAGTGATACACATAATATTTTTCTCTCTCTGATTGACTTCACTCAGTATGGTCATCTCTAGATCCACCCATGTTGCTGCAAAAGGCAATATTTCATTCTTTTTATGGCTGAGTAATACTCCATTTTGTGTGTGTTTGTGTGCATGCATGTGTATATATATTACATCTTCATCCATTCATCCATTGATGGACACTTTGGGTTTTGTCCATATCTTAGCTATTGTAAATAATGCTAAATGAACACTGAGGTGCATATATCTTTTTTAAAAAGTGTTTTCATTTTCTTCAGGTAGATACCCAACAGTGGAATTTGGAATAAAATTCCATGGAATAAAATCCCAAATTCCAAGTAAGTGGAATCATGTAGGTGCTATGTTTTTAATTTTTTGAGGAAACTCCATATTGTTTTCAGTGGTGGCTGCACCAATTTACATTCCCAGTGTTGATCTGAAACAAATAGATTGCCAGAATTTATCCAGCAAAGATGAGCTTACTGGGAATCAGCAGAGATTTGTAATTCAGGGTCTGCAACCATGGCCAGCTACATGCACATCCCCACATGCCAAAGGAAGCAGAGAATTTTTATAGAGAGGAATAGGATGTTGGGAGAGTTATGCTAAAGAGTCCATGGCTTATCATCGGCTGAGTCCTTGTCAGGAGAAGAGAAGCTTGTCTTACCACAGGGCATGAAAGCTCCCTCTTCTGATCTCCCAATGCTATTTAATTTAAATTTCTGTTTATTAATATTTTGTGCCACCAACAGTACAGGGGAGTTTTCTTTCCCCTACCTACACTGAAAAAGAACAGAAGAAAAATAAATGAAAGAGAGAAAGAATAAGGCAGCATGCATCAGCTTAGCAAGTCAGAGGAAAAGTATAGAAGATGGTGCCTGCTGACTGGAACATAAAAAAATAGTATCTTCCAGAGAGGGAAACAAAAGTACCTGCCAGCTTCAGGAAGGGAGAGGGAGATCAGGATCGTGGTGCCCACCAGCTTCCATCGCAGAGATTATCCCAGCAGGCCTCTGCCACTCAACACCTTAAAATTAACAAGTGAGTCTCTTTCCCATGAAGTCTGGGCACTTTTCAAAGGGCTGTTTCTAGCAGGGCCCTGGGGTGGGTGAGTCTACAAACAAGTCCTTTAAAGAGTTGTTTCTCAGTTTGCACAGTTCTGCAGTTCTCGTGGGCAGAAGTTCCATTGATTTTTAAAGCAGATGTGTTAGAGCTTGTCCTTAAGTGCCAGTTTAAAAGTAGTGGTGGCTAATGTGAGGTAGCCCTTACTTCTTGGGGAGAAGCTCTGATTTTGAGTTTCTTCTAGATTGTGGGTCACTGCATCAGGAGTTGGGTTTATGATGAACACTTAGGGTTGTATGTCTTGGGTGCTATAAATAATGGTGCAGTGAACTTAGGGTTGCAGATATTTGGGACAGAGATTTTATTTCCTCCAAATATATTCCCAGGAATGAAATTGTTGTATCATATGGTAGTTCTATTTTTAATTTTTTTAGGAGCTTTCATTTTGTCCTCCATAGTAGTTGTACCAATTTACATTCACACCAACAATAAATAAACGTTCCTTTTTCTTCACATCCTCCACGTTTATTACCCTTGTCTTTTGAGGACAGCCATTTAACAGATGTGAAGTGGTGTCTCTCATGAAGCTTTCTCTTTTATACCTAAATTCTAAATTATCTACAGTATTTTATCATTGGAATTTTTCACAGAATAACATAATTAGCTCTGTACTCCTGGCATGGGAAATCATGAAAGACTAGAGCTGACATTTTTTGTAATGTACACAGATAATTAAGAAACCCAGAATGACTGAAGGGTGAAAGAAATTTAGGCAAAAAAAGTAGAGAAGAGCAGTCATAAGTAATCATGTCACAGAGAAAGTAACTTTGATTCTTGACAGCTTCCAGTTCGTAATGCCAATTCCTTGTGAAACAGATGGTCTTTCTTGAGTCTGATGAGGCTGTTCTCTTGGATAAATCTTTGCCTCTCCCCTCAATTTAAAAAAAAATGTTTAAGCCAATCTGAACAAATTTCAGTGATTTACAAGAAGTTCAGTGTGGCAAATATATCAAAATTTTAAAGTTCTAAAATAATTTCCAAAATTTAATTTCCAAAGAGTAGAAATAGATCTTAATATAATTAGAGAAACTATAATTACCACTTAATGAAATCCTCATTTTTGAGGTATACTTTACCTCTATCTTTATCTCCAAAAGGCTAACAAAATAAAGTAATAAAATTTGAAAGACTAAATCCTTAGTGAGAACTTGACCTTACCAGTTAAGAAAATGATACATTTCCTCTCTCAATTAGTTTTTCTAATGATGGTTCTGTTTTCAATATGGTATTTAAAGAAAGGACGTAACTTAGTGACTCAATTCTAAGTGACTACAGTCCAAGTTAGATGAAAATTGGACACATGACAAAGTGACCCAAACAAGTAGAAAGCCATGGGAAAGAAACAGAAAGAATCAGCTGAGAGAGCTAGCAGTAATAGAATGGAAGCATAAGTAGGTGGATATGTGATCATAAGGAGGGAATGGAGAATTCTTAGGGAATATTCAAAACTCAGGGGACAAATTAGAATGAATATTTTTCTGGAAAAGAAGATCAAAAACACAGATGGTAGACAAGATGGTCTTGTTTCTTTGAGAAATGGACTCTTGTTTAATATATAGAATCTTCTGAGACTTGAGGGGAAAAATTAGTAGAATGGGAAATACACAGTCAACACAGGCAGGGATTTTAAGTAAAATGTCTGCCACCTGTGAGATACATGATACAACTTAACAAGGTTTCATAGGACTTTTTTCAGACATCAAGTAAAGACATTCTATTTGAACTGTTTCATGGGAACCGCCATGAGCAGCTGCACAAGGAGAAAGCATTCTTCATAGTAGTTGAAATTCATTTTTGGTAATTTAAGTATTTTTTTCTGAAAAATCCATAGTTTTTCACATACATGTGCTGTGTTCTTAGTTGCTCAGTCGTGTCTGACTCTTTGCAACCCCATGGAGTGTAGCCAGACAACTTTGTCAATGGGATTCTCTAGGAAGGAATACTGGAGTGGGTTGCCATGCCATCCTCTAGGATAGCTTCCCAACCCAAGGATCAAACCCAGGTCTGCTACATTTCAGGTGGATTCTTTACCATCTGAGCCACCAGGGAAGCCATTTCACATATGTATCTATGGAAAATGAATACCTTAAAAATAATTTTAAGTTCTTTCTAAACATATCTTCTCTCCCATATAAATGTAGCAAATGACATCTTTTATACATCAAAGCAGTCTTAAGAGACCCTACCCATAACTTCTTACCACATCATGAAATTTATTCCAAATCTCACTCTTTACACTATTGGTTGCCATTTAGAATACATCCAGATAAGTTAATTTAAAATCAGTATACTCTATGTGTGCTCATAAAGAATTCATTACCCACAGATTTTTTCCTTAATATTATCACTAAATCTATTTATGGGAGCTTTCCCAGAGGCTCAGACAGGAAAGAATCTGCCTGCAATGCAGGAGCCCTGAGTTTGATGACTGGATCAGGCAGATCCCTTGGAGAAGGGAACAGCCACCCACCCCAGCATTTTTGCTGGAAAATTCTATGGGCAGAGAAGCCTGACAAGGTATAGTCTGTGGGATGTCAGAGTCGGACATGACTGAGTGACTGACACTTTGACTTTTCAGCTTTCATCTGTTTATGGATCTGACACAAATTAGTCAAGAACAGAGGACATACATGTGCAGCTGTGTACTTCTAACGACCTCTGTCATTTCATGCGTATGCACCTTTGTTTATGCTGGCCTCTGCCTGAAGAATCTCTCTAAACACCACCTTCATTTCCCTCTGTCTGGCAACACCTGCTCAGATCACTTTCTGGAGAAATTCTTTCCTGTCTTCTGCAACTGAATGATCACTTAATGCCTCTATAGTCAACTGTATCCTTTTCACACACATTTGCAGTAGGTTGCTTTTTATATGTTGATTTCCATATACGCAGACCATGTAAAATCTTAGGCAGATATATTATTTACATTTGTTTATACTAAGTCTGTTAATACTAGCACAGCGCTTCATAGATGTTCTACAAATGCTACTGGGTGAATAGATAGATAGATAGATAGATAACTTCATGATTTGTGAAACACATCATCACATTTTGACCTATAATATAGGTAACCAGGAAAGAGACTTTTCATGTTAACAGTTAAAGAAACGAAGGCTCAAAGTGTTATCTCCTGTCCAAGGTCCCAGAGTTAATACACGAAGCATTTTGCAGTTATCCCAGTGCATACTCCCTCCTTCCCTCTCTCTCTCTCTCACACACACAAATTGTTTCTCATTGTTCTAAACCACCTCTCACTGGAGGCTTACATACTTTTTTTCGAAATTGTATTTCTTTTAATTACAAATGGTTTGGACACAGCTGGCTGTATATTATCTCCTATATACATTTGCATCTGTAAACATGCCTCTTAACCCTACATTTAAAGTAAGCCTTGCAAGTTCCAACCAGTCACATGTCCTTGAATTAATCTCCACGTAACTTTGCACACTACCTTATCTCATAGGTGAAGGATGTGTACTCCAGCCCAAAATGCTTCATCTGCTTTGTTTTGATTTTTGGATTGTTTAGAATTTGAAACAGATGGTTTCTTTGTTTCCACTCTAGGTTGAATTCCATGTGCCATATAAGAGAAAAGAGATCCCAAGACTTGGTTGTTAGATTTATTAACAGACACAGCACAAAATGACGAAGTTCACATTCCTGACTCAGAGCTTAAGCTTGGACCAAAGATCGTGTCTTAAGTAATGAAGATTTGTTTTAGCAAGTGATAATTCAGGAAAGAAATGTCTCACCGTATGAAAACCATCTCATTATAAAAGTGTAAGTTAAACTGTGCTTATCTCAAACAAATGTATGCCATACTGACCTTAACTGATTGTGGTGGGTACACACGAGAGAGGATCATTAGCAAGTTACTTTGAAAGAAAAAAAGTTTTTTATAACAATTTCTCCCTGAAACTTGGCATAATTTGCCCCATGAGAATGAAAAGATAAAGAACAAATATGGGATTTGCTAATCCAAGTAATATACTGTAGATTTGTGTTTAGATGCAAATTCCCAACTAACAACCCAAGATCATCAGAAGTATTTAGTTGTCTGAAATTTAAGGCTGAAAATTATTTTAAGCACAAACTAAAAAATTTAATATGAAAGGGTTCATTTGTTATTTTCTCCTTATAAATATTTTCTCTGCTTAAACCTCACCCTAAGACATGCAACTGATAATGGGAAAGAGAAAAAGTAAAAAGCAAAAAGAGAGGATAGGTATGCCTCAACTGAAGAAAATCCAATTCAAAAAATGTCTGTAGATGGGAAAGCATTCAAAACAGGTAAATCAGTTCTAATGAGGTGGATAAAGCTGGAGCCCATTATACAGAGTGAAGTAAGCCAGAAAGAAAAACACCAATACAGTATACTAATGCATATATATGGAATTTTAAAAGATGGTAATGATAACCCTATATGTGAGACAGTGAAAGAGACACAGATGAACAGTTTTTTGGTCTCTGTAGGAGAAGGTGAGGGTGGGATGATCTGAGATAATAGCATTGAAACATGTATATTATCATATGTGAAACAGATCGCCAGTCCAGGTCCGATGCATGAGACAATACTCAGGGCTGGTGCACTGGAATTACCCAGAGGGATGGGATGGGACGGGGTTTCAGGATGGAGAACATATGTACACCCATGGCTGATTCATGTCAGTGTATGGCAAAACCACTACAATATTGTAAAGTAATTAGCCTCCGATTAAAATAAATAAATTTTAAAAAATAAAAATAAATTGAAATACAGTTGATTGCAAAAACAACACAAAACAAAACAGGTAAATTAGAGGGCTTGATTTACTTTCCAAGTGAATTTTCTTTCTTACTCTTTTAAATACTTTAATTGGAGGAAAATTGCTTTACAATGTTGTGTTAGTTTCTGCTGTACAACAATGCAATTCAGCCATGATTATACATATATCACCTTTTTCTTGAACCTCCCTCCTCTCCCCCAACAAGTGAATTTTCTAAGGAATTAATCTTTAAATTGCTATTCCTCTAGTAGATTTAAACACAAAGTTCCATTGACTTAGGTTTTTTGGTATAGGAATATACTCATTGAATAACATGAAATCCATAGAGACTATGAGCAAAGAAGAATAGCAGCAACAATTTAGAAGATAGCAAAAAAATTTATGGACATGAGTTGCTAATGCTGCTCCCATATGTTTCTATCATTTATCTACCCCAAGTATGAAAGCATATTACAAAGGAAAAAATACCTACTCAAAAATTTCTCATCTGTGGACCTTCCCTGGTGATTCAGAGATTAAGAGTCTGCGTGCCAGATGGGTTCAGTACCTGGTGAGAGAAGATCCCACATGCCATGGAGTAATAAGCCCATTCACCCACAACTACAGAAGCCCATGTGCCTAGAGCCTGAGCCCTGTAACAGGAGAAGACCCTCCAGTGAGAAGCCCACGCACTGAAATGAAGAGTAGCCCCCTCTCACTACAACTAGAGAAAGCCCATGTGCAGCAACAAAGCCCAGCACAGCCAAAAACTGAAAACAAATAAAAAGATCTCTCAGTTGAGACAGCTTAGATAATAAATCTAAGAACAAAATAAGAAAAATATATTTGCACTTAAGAACGTCCTTAAATAAATGGCACCCCAGACCCATGATCTTCCTGAGAGAAAGCAAAATCCATGCTAGGATGCTTGGCCTTTAAAATAAAACAAAAACATCCCAAATCCATTTATCCCTAAAATGTTAGTTTTTTTAAAAAGTATTTCCAAAAAAACGGTCTGAAATAAATACTAAGCTGAAATAAAATTAGTAGTCTGTATATCAGTTTCTCTCTTCCTTCCCTTCCCTCCAGTCTTAGAAACTATATTTCCAAATGAAGCCTAGACTGTGTGCTGTGTGTCCTTCGTCTTTCTATCAGATTCTTCTGTGGTACCTCAACTTAATTCTTACAGAAACGCAGGCTGGGCTGTTGGTTTGTGGATTTTCTATGGCTTATTCCACACAACAGTGGCAGGGTTGAATAGTTTCAGAAAGGACTGTGTAGCCCACAAGGTCTAAAATATTCTCTATCTAGTCCTTCACAGGAAGTCTTGAGCCCTTAGAAACCAAACGTCCTGAAAGAGTAGTCTAGACACTGGTCCTACTTCTGTACCTCTCATCAGTCTTCCACCCACTGTGCGCTGGTTTCCATGACAAACCTTCAAAAGTAACACTACATTGAAAACATTAGCGCCCTTCTTCTTGAGACTCTGCAGAACTAAAGCCTCTTGTTTCTCAACCTAAATTTTAAGCACTCTTTTATCTTAGGCTTCTCTTATTCTCCTCATTCCTCAGTGTCATTATTTTCTTTTTTTGTGTGAGGGAGGGGGCACATGCCAGAGGGCATGTAGGATCTTAGTTCCTGGACCAGGGATCGAACCCATACTCCCTGCATTGGAAGCACAGAGCCTTAACCACTGGACTGCCGGGGAAGTTCATCAGTGTCATTATTTTATGTTTTGTTTTGTTTTCTATTGCTGTCTTCTTTCTGTATATTCTAGTTCTAGTCAATCTTACTATTTTAATGACTTTGATGGTTGAGTCTATGCGGACAATTTCAAATTACTCTCAGCCCTGATTTGTCTCCCAAGCTCAACTTTAGTTAAGTCAACAGGACACTGAACATCACATGGAAAATTCTAAATGTCAAAACAGAACATTTTATTCTCTTGTAATCCCTAGTTCCTCTTAATGATATTACTGATCGCCTAGTTCCCAAGGCTAGAAATTTTGGAAATATCATGCTCTTTCATTCCAACCATCCAAATGCTTACTAAACACCATGATACTAATCTATTCTGCATGCACAACTGCCTTTACTCCTATTTCCCCTTTCCTTTCCACAGCCTTGCCTGCAGCTTTTCCCTGGGTGGTTGTGAGTCTCCTGTATGGTCTCATGCCTCCTCTAAAATAGTGTGTATGTGCCTCCCATTCTAGTCTTCCTACAGCACAGTTTAGTTCACAGCCCTCTCCTGACACTTTTCTTGTTGCCTAAATAATGAAATCCCAAGTCCTTAACTGCCTTAGTCAGAGTCCCAGCAGGAAACAAATGACACAAACTAGACCACTGAGGAAAGTTCTAAAAAAATTTTACTAGGTATGGAAGGAATGTAAGGAAACCAACCAAGTGTAATGTAGGAACTTAAACCTAGCAAGAATGGAAAACCTCGCTGTTTCTAATCCTGAAAAGGCAAGAGGAAGGAGAAATTACCAGAACCTGGACTTAGTAACATGTACAGAGGGCTGCTTTACGTGTGACCTTTGTGGAGAGACTCAGCCTGTAGGGAAGGAACCCAGAGAATAAACCCCTGACATCACTCCCCTCCTCCATGCTCATCATCCCCAGGGCCTCCTGATGGCTAAACCCAAATAGAACCCAGAGACCAAAAGAGAACAATCCATACACTGCAGCTTCCTGGGGCAAAGAATAAGCAAAAGTAGAATGTGGATCTGGAGGGAAAATATCCAGCACATTATCTTAATATCAGATGGCATTCTGATCTAGCCATTTTACTTTATCCACCATAGATCTCCTTTATACTTTAATCAATACAATCTTATCTAAATATTGAGGTTTTTTTTTTCCCTCTGTGGCTTTTCTCCTTACATTCAAATTTTAAAATGAAATTCCATCATCTTTCTGTATCACCAAAACCTTAGATGCCGTTAAATGTGAATTTTGTTACAACCTAACCGCTCTGCTTCCAAACTTGCCCATTATTTTGGTATGTTGTATTGATGGGGCCAGTTCTTCACCGCCTTGACATCTCTGCGGTGCCCTTGTTCTCTGATACTGGGCTAGACATGTGACCCATTTGGGGGCAGTGCACCGCTGCCTGTGTATCTTGTTTGTGCTCATGTGCCTCTACTGTGTCACTGTGAGAAGGACTTGTCTGGGCTTTCCTACTACCAGGAAGGAAACAAGACAAGTGTGGAGGAGAGCCAACATGCAGACACGTGACTGGACCAGCTGAGCCACAGATGCATGAGGAAGCCCAGCCAAAACCAGCTGGACCCAGCAGCTGCATGAAAAATAATTGTTGTGTTTTGTTTTTTTTATGCACCACAAGTTTTCAGGCTGTTTGCTAAACATCAAGTACTATAGTGAATATATGTTCTAACCACATTTTCTACTGTCTCAGAAATGTCTCTGCTCCTCCCCAGTGTTAACCCATCCAGCTCTGTCCTCAGTCCCATGTGTAACCATTTGTTTTCAAGCCATTACACTAGGAAAAAAAAAAATCATCTTTTTTTTCCTATTGTCTTTAATGTCTCCTTCTCCACTGGTTATTTTCTCCTTAACCTTCAAACATAGCAACCTAACCCACACAAAACAAACTTCTGGACTGTGACAGGCAGAATTTCTAAGATAAACTCTAATGTCCCAAGCTTTTTGTATAATCTTCCATCTGTGTATGGAAGAGACCTGTGACCTGTGGATCTAGGATCCATTTATGTTATACAGTTGACTTTAAGAAAGGGAGATTGTCCTTGGTGGGCATGACCTAATCAGGTGAGCTTCTTTTTTTTTATTTAAATTTTATTTATTTGTTTTTCTGTATATTATCATGTTGGCTTTGCCACACATGGACATATCTGCCATGCATATACATGTGTTCCCCTTCCAGAACCCCCCTCCCACCTCCCTCCCGATTCCATCTCTCTGGGTCGTCCTGGTGCACCAGCCCTGAGCACCCTGTATCAAGCATCAAACCTGGGCTGGCGATTGATTTCACATATGATAATTTACATGTTTCAATGCCGTTCTCCCATATCATCCCACCCTTGCCCTCTCCCATACAGTCCAAAAGACTGTTCTATACATATGCGTCTCTTTTGCTGTCTTGCATACAGGGTTATAGTTACCATCTTTCTAAATTCCATATATATGCGTTAGTATACTGTATTATTGTTTTTCCTTCTGGTTTACTTCACTCTGGATAATAGGCTCCAGTTTCGTCCACCTCAGTAGAACTGATTCAAAGGTATTCTTTTTAATGGCTGAGTAATATTCCATTGTGTATATGTACCACAGCTTTCTTATCCATTCGTATGTTGATGGACATCTAGGCTGCTTCCATGTCCTGGCTATTGTAAACAATGCAGCGATGAACATTGGGGTACACGTGTCTCTTTCAATTCTGGTTTCCTCCGTGTGTATGCCCAGCAGTGGGATTGCTGGGTCATATGGCAGTTCTATTTGCAGTTTTTTAAGGAATCTCCACACTGTTCTCCATAGTGGCTGTACTAGTTTGCATTCCCACCAACAGTGTAAGAGGGTTCCCTTTTCTCCACATCCTCTCCAGCATTTATTGCTTGTAGACGTTTGGATGGCAGCCATTCTGACTGGTGTAAAGTGGTACCTCATTGTGGTTTTGATTTGCACTTCTCTGATAATGAGTGATGCTGAGCATCTTTTCATGTGTTTGTTAGCCATTTTTATGTCTTCTTTGGAGAAATGTGTGTTTAGTTCTTTCACCCACTTTTTGATTGGGTCATTTATTTTTCTGGAATTGAGCTGCCGGAGTTGCTTGTGTATTTTTGAGATTAATTGTCCATTGCTTCATTTGCTATTATTTTCTCCCATTCTGAAGGATGCCTTTTCACCTTGCTTTTAGTTTTCTTTGTTGTGCAGAAGGTTTTAATTTTAATTAGGTCCCATTTGTTTATTTTTGCTTTTATTTCCAATATTCTGGGAGGTGGGTCATAGAGGATCCTGCTTTGGTTTATGTCGGAGAGTGTTTTGCCTGTTTTCCTCTAGGAGTTTTATAGTTTCTGGTCTTATGTTTATATCTTTGATCCATTTTGAGTTTATTTTTGTGTATGGTGTTAGAAAGTGTTCTAGTTTCATTCTTTTATAAGTGACTGTCCAGTACTCTCAGCACCACTTGTTAAAGAGATTGTCTTTTCTCCATTGTATAGTCTTGCCTCCTTTGTCAAAGATAAGGTGTCCATAGGTGCATGGATTTATCTCTGGGCTTTCTATTTTGTTCCATTGATCTATATTTCTGTCTTTGTGCCAGTACCATACTGTCTTGATGACTGTGGCTTTGTAGTATAGCCTAAAGTCAGGCAGGTTAAGTCCTCCAGTTCCATTCTTCTTTCTCAAGATTGCTTTGGCTATTCGAGGTTTTTTGTAATTTCATACAAATTGTGAAATTATTTGTTCTGGTTCTCTGAAAAAGACCTCTGGTAGCTTGATAGGAATTGCCTTGAATCTATAGATTGTTCTGGGTAGTATACTCATTTTCACTATATTGATTCTTCTGATCCATGAATTAAGGGAGCTCCTCCATGAAAAAGGGATTTGAAGTGAGAGAGATCTAATGTATGAATTCCCTATTACTGGCTCTGAAGATGGAGAAGACCACATAGCTAGGAGATGAGAATGGCCCCTGCCTGATAATCAACAAGAAAAGAAGGACCGTAGTCCTTAAACCACAAGGACTTCAATTCAGACAACAACCTGAGTGACATTAGAAGTAGATCCTTCTCCAGAGTATCCAGAAAGAAATGTAACCCAGCTAATGCCCTGATTCATAATTGAAAGAAACAGAGTAGAAAATTCATGCAAGCTCTACCTGGCCTCCTGACTTTCAAAACTGTGAGATACTAAGTGTGGCAATTAAAAACTAATACAACTCTCAATTTTCCAGGTTTAAAATGTAATCATGAAAACTACTAACATTTTTACATGGCAACACTTAACTACAGGCCAGGAACAATTCTGTTTTACATAAAAAAATAACATGTTATTCCTCATAACCGTGACTACTGCCATTTTCCAGATGTGAAATTTGAAGTTCAGAGTGATTAATAACTTGCCCAAGGACACAGCTACCAAATGCAGAGCAGGGATTCAAATCTAAGCATTCTGGTTTTTTAGTCTATACTCAAAACCCTTATATTCCACTCCTCTCCTTCCCAACTTAACTATTTACACATGTATCACCAGATTGCAGATTTTGCCCTCAAAACTCTACCAAAATTTATCTGGCAGAAACATAGGATCTCACTTTCAAATCAAAAATAATACTTCTCATCCATTATCTTAAGTTCCTCATGGTATTTAACATTGTTTATCACTTTCTCCTCTTTAAAACTGGGAATTTTGATTGTCTTCATGCCATGGAAATGCTTTGTGTCTGAAACTACTTCCTTTACTCACCTGGTAAGTGCTGCTATTACTCATGTTTATCCCTCATGAATTACTTTATGCCTCAACTTCTTTCCTGACCTTAGCTGCCGTTTTGTACCTGTGGCAGCAACCTAGTATGTCTTTCTCTCCAGAATTCAGGGCTCGCTTTTCCAGGGAGCATTTTAGACAAACATAATTTAATGTACCACCAAAAACACATGATATCCAAGATGCCCAAAAGCCCCTTTTATCTACCCAAACATCACTCTCATTTGCACCACTTCATCTTGCATTGTTCCCCAGCCCCGTCCTTTTGAACTTATGGACTTCCTGTCTTTTCATGATTCTTAGTTTTTTCTCAGAACCTGTTCTGTTCTTACCTCCAAATGATGGCCCACTTCAAAATTTCCAACTTCCACAGAATAATTTCCCCAAGATGTATATTCAAGATCCTTAATTCTATTAGGTGGGTGTCTATAAAATATTCAGATAAACTAATTTCTTCAAAAATGATAACTAGTTACCATCCTCCAAGTTAGCTACACCTTAGTTCAGTTCAGTTCAGTTGCTCAGTCGTGTCTGACTCTTTGCAACCCCATGAATCGCAGCACACCAACTCATGTCCATCGAGTCGGTGATGCTATACGACCATCTCATCATCTATCGTCCCCTTCTCCTCCTGCCCCCAATCCTTCTCAGCATCAGGGGCTTTTCCAATGAGTCAACTCTTACCATGAGGTGGCCAAAGTATTGGAGTTTCAGCTTCAACATCAGCCCTTCCAATGAACACCCAGGATTGATCTCCTTTAGGATGGACTGGTTGGATCTCCTTGCAGTCCAAGGGACTCTCAAGAGTCTTCTCCAACACCACAGTTCAAAAGCATCAGTTCTTCGGCGCTCAGCTTTCTTCACCATCCAACTCTCACATCCATACATGACTACTGGAAAAACTATACACCTTAAGAAAATAATAAAATTCAGCCTTCCCATTAAATATCCCAAAGAAAGAAAAAGGATGCTAAGTTTTAATAAAGTAAAGATGTATTTGAGGAGACAAAGAATCTTTAGTATGATTCTGAAATCAGCAGCTTGCCTTACCCAACAGTCCAGTGAGACTAAGCAGTCTAGAGCTTGGAATTCAGCTTCAGATGTGCCCAGGTATGCTAAGTTGCCTCAGTCTTATCCAACTCTTTGCAACCCTGTGGACTGTAGCCCGCCATGCTCCTCTGCCCATGGGATTTCCCAGGCAAGAATAGTGGAGTGGGTGCTGTAATTTCTCCTCAGAATCTTCTTGATCCATAGATTGGACCTGTATCTCTTAGGTCTCCTGCCTTGGCAGGTGGGTTCTTTACCACTAGAGCCACCTGGGAATCCCTAGATATCCCCAGATCGCTAATCTCCTTTATCTTGTTACAGGCACTATGAAGAAGGCTAAATGAGATGAGTTAAACCCAAACTTAGCTCTATTGCCACCTGGTAATAAAAGGTTGGAATCACTTTTTCCATTTGTAGTTCCCAGGACCTCGCTGCCCTCTCAGAATTCTCTATGTCTGGTATCAGGCCTAAAAGCATATATCTAATTTTTTATATGAAATTACTTGAGATGTGATTCAAGTTATTTTCTCAGCGCTCAGATATGCCACTGTGATAAATGCAGTGAAGTCATTGCTTTTACTTCTGGCCTTCCCCCAGTGCACCCACATGCTCATTCTATACTGCCAAAAGAAGAGAATCCACATCCTCCCATAACAGCAAAATCTTGACAGCTCAGAATCCTTCGGCTCTGGCTGCACGTCTCAAGTGAATGCTGTTCCTCAGGACGCATAATATCCTGAAACCGATATTGGTGTGTGCTGTGCTAAGTCACTTCAGTCGTGTCTGTGCAGCCCCATGGACTGTAGCCCGCCAGGCTCCTTTGTCCAGAGGGATTCTTTGTCCTTTGCCCAAGGAATTCTCCAGGCAAGAATACTGGATTCTTGGGGTTCCATGCCCTCCTCCAGGGGATCCTCCCAACCCAGGGTTCGAAGCCGAGTCTCTTACATGGCCTGCATTGGCAGCCAGGTTCTTTACTAGCACCACCTGAGAAGTCCCATATTGGTTCCTGCACTTTTAATACTACTGCTGCTACTAATATTGGTGAAAGTGGTATTAAAAGTGCAAGAACCCAAATCAGTAATCCATGGAAGTAAACTGGTGTAAGCTCATTCATTCTTTCAGAGCCTCAGGTGAGCACTTGGTATGTTACAATACATTGACCAGTGAATAAAATGTTTTTTAAACAGTTATTAAAGATTATAATTGTGCAGTATTGAGAAGTATAGAACAAAATGCCATCAATGGAGGGCAGTTGCTCTACAATATCATGTTGGCCTCTGCCATACATCACCATGTGAATTAAATGTTAACCAAACGCTTTCAAAGGACTCTAAATCACTACTTGACTCTAAGAAATTTCCAACTCTGTAGGAAGTAGGCTAAATAACTACAGGCTGAGGATTCTGATAATCTGTCCTTACTGTAAAATTATAATATTTAGGTTCTTTTTTAACTTTCTCTCACAAATATCTTTTTGAAGTCTAGTAAAAAAGGGAGAGAAGGAACAACTAAAATAAGTATACAAGACAAGCCAAGATATTGTAATGAGGTTGTCTTAAGATTCAGAAAACAATACATTTTCTTTATTGTAATCAAAATGAAGTACTGGATTCTAGTCCTATGTCTATTATTTATTAGCCCAGTGATCTCATCCATAAAATAAGCCTCATCTATTAAAACAGATTGATCATAATAGTTCAGTCTTACTAGGAAAACATGAGGTCATGAAAGTGAGAACATTTTAATCCTCTGTAAAGCACTCTACAAATGAATGGCATTATTATTATTATTGGTTAACCCAAAGGCAATATAATCTGTGTACCTGTCAAAAGTTAAGGAGTACAGACCCAAGAACAACACAAACTAAAGTGATTATGGCTGTGCAAGTTTGATTTTTTACATCAGTGGAAAGATTTTTAAAGTCAGATTTTCTTTCCACTTCATCAAAGTATAGCTGAATCGAATGGTAATGGAGTAGTTAATTCTAATCCAAGCTTTATTTTTAAGTTGCTGCCTAACTGAGATCAGTTGTAATAATACTCTTGAATGTACAGATAGGAAATTTTGTTTTCTGAGTTGATGTTGCCTGCATACCTTGTTTAAGCCTCCATTCCTGTCTCTCAGTCCCCTGCTTGCCACATCTCCCACTTTAGAAGGGACTAATATCAGAAGCACCTTCTATGTTCACAGTGTCAGTCTAAAACCATCTGAGACCTCCTGATTCAAGCTCAATACTCATCTTCACAGTTTCACTTTCAACTTTGATCTTCAGTCCTCCTTGGCACCCATCCTCAATTATGCTTCAGATCCTTTCCCCCATTTTTTACCTAGATCATCTGTCCAGGTCAGTTCTGACCTCAGAATCCCTCCATAGCACATGCCAGTTGGCAACTGCCTTCCTTCCAGATCACAATAGACTTGGGGGTGAACCTGAGCAGGTCAGCCAAGCTACATGAATGGTGTTGCTAAGTGGTACTAATGGTTTTCATGATAAAACTCATCTTATTCAGTCTCACCCACCCCAACTTCTGGGTTTCCCAGGTGGCTCAGTGGTTAAAAGAAAAAAAAACCCACCTGCCAATGCAGGAGAGATGCAGTTCGTTTCTTGGATCAGCAAGATCCCCTGGAGAAGAATATGGCAACCCACTCCAATATTGCCTGGGAAATCCCATGGATAGAGGAGCCTAGTGGGGCTATGGTCCAAGGGGTCACAAAAAGTCAGACACGAATTAGCAACAACAGTGACAACACCACCACCCAACTGCTGCTTCCTTGTGCTTTTCCCAGGCCTCTGTATGCACTTGTTGCATATACACTATTACAGCCAAAGTACACAGGTGGCCACAGAATTTCCCTCTGTTGACGTGGGCTTTCTGCAAGCTTAACCCCAAGGCCAATGTCTGTCTGCCAAAACACTGTAAAGCCTCCAGCTAAGGGTGAGGTCATAACTCTCTTCTGTTTCCCTTATGAGATAAACCACATCAAGCCTTCCTGACCCGCCCTTTTGGCCTACACTTGTAACTTACAGTCAGGCTTCTCTCTGCCAGAGGTATTGGTGTCAGATGCTGGCTTGGGGAGAGTGAATCCTGTAAGCTTGCCTCATCAGTAGGCTTTGAGGAATTACCCCAGGGAGCCAGATATTTACTTGCTGTTAGCTTGTTTTTCACAATTATTGTCCTCCTGAGTACATCCAGGATTTCAGCTTCAGAGATAAGACAACTGTCTCTCACTGACCTGCCCTCTGTGCTGACAGTCCTCAGGAACGCAAAGGACAGTATGGCCATCCCCTCCACCACCTATTAGTCACCAGAGGCAACACATATAAGTGATGCCTGAAAATCTAAAGGGAACGCTTCTGTTTTAATGACATAAAGACTATCTTTTATTGTGATTTATATTAACTTGTTGTTGCAAGCAATTCTGTCACAAGCTTTCTCTTTTTCCTGACTTCTTTACTGCCCTGCCTTCTGTTCACCATTGTTAAGTGTTGCTGCTGTCAGAACAGGGAACAACCCTTTGCTTTGAATGAATGGATGTGATCTCACCCCAATTCACCTGTGACCTGATGTACCAAGTTCATAACATGGCGCCTGAGTACACTGAGGTCACTCAGAGGCACTTGGACACAAAATATATACCTCGATGGCTCTTGCAGTTCCAAACTAACACAGTCCTCCCAGAGATTAAATGCTGCTTCAAATAGTACTGCATGTCCAGAGACTTTTGTTTTCTTTGGAAAGTAATTTGAAGAAGTTCTGGATATATTCCCTGCTTAATATGCTGGCTTAGGCCAGAATCTGTTAGTTTAGAGAGAGCCCCAGATAAATATTTAGGTTTCTTAAAGAAGTATAAGAAAGTCTGTAATGTTCTCCAATTAATAAAAGGAAATGACAAGGGCTCCTCGGTAATCCAGATTTACCTTAATCCCCAGGTAATGTTTACAGAGGTTCTAGAACTCTTTTGTATAACAACTAATATTTATGGAATGTTTATCATGTGCTAGACATTGTTCTACATGTTTTACATGTATTACCTCATTTAATCCTCTTAAATTACCATAACTGTTTTAATGGGTAGGTACTGCCATTGCCCCATTTTACATATGAGAAAACTGAGAAGTTGGGTTAAGTAAGGGGTCAACTTACATACTTAGCAAATATAAAATCAGGATTTGAATTACAGAAAGGCTAAGTCAAGAGTTAGCCCACTTGACTAAGCCATACCTTTGCTCATTACATCGACTTTTCACATCAGTCCCTTTGCTAACAGTGGAGTACCAGATGGCATAGATTTTTCTTCCTTGAGGCCAAAGATAACCCACTGGATTCAGAAATATTAATAGTAGGGAAGCCAGATTATTTCCATAGTCCAATCAATGAATGCCATGGGTTCTAAAAATAGGAGAAACCAATCAGTTCAGTTCAGTCTCTCAGTTGTGTCCAACTCTTTGCGACCCCATGAATCGCAGCACACCAGGCCTCCTTGTTCATCACCAACTCCCGGAGTCTACCCAAACCCATGTTCATCGAGTTGGTGATGCCATCCAGCCATCTTATCCTCTGTTGTCCCCTTCTCCTGCTCCCAATCCTTCCCAGCATCGGGATGTTTTCCAGTGAGTCAACTTTTCACATCAGGTGGCCGAAGTATTGGAGTTTCAGCTTCAACATCAGTCCTTGCAATGAACACCCAGGACTGATCTTCTTTAGGATGGACAGGTTGGAACTCCTTGCAGTACAAGGGACTCAAGAGTCTTCTCCAACACCACAGTTCAAAAGCATCAATTCTCCTGTGCTCAGCTTTCTTTACAGTCCAACTCTCACATCCATACATGACTACTGGAAAAACCATTCCCTTGACTAGATGAACTTTTGTTGGCAAAGTAATGTCTCTGCTTTTCAATATGCTATCAAGGTTGGTCATAATTTTCCTTCCAAGGAGAAAGCGTCTTTTAATTTCATGGCTGCAATCACGATCTGCAGTGATTTTGGAGCCCCCCAAAATAGTCTGACTCTGTTTCCACTGTTTCCCCATCTATTTCCCATGAAATGATGGGACCAGATGCCATGATCAGTTTTCTGAATGTTGAGCTTTAAGCCAATATTTTTACTCTCCTCTTTCACTTTCATCAAGAGGCTTTTTAGTTGCTTTTCACTTTCTGTCATAAGGATGGTGTCATCTGCATATCTGAGGTTACTGATATTTCTCCTGGCAATCTTGATTCCAGCTTGTGCTTCTTCCAGCCCAGAGTTTCTCATGATGTACTTTGCATAGAAGTTAAATAAGCAGGGTAACAGTATACAGCTATGCCATACTCCTTTACCTATTTGGAACCAGTCTGTTGTTACATGTCCAGTTCTAACTGTTGCTTCCTGACCTGCATACAGGTTTCTCAAGAGACAGGTCAGCTGTTTTAAGAATTTTCCACAGTTTATTGTGATCCACACAGTCAAAGGCTTTGGCATAGTCAATAAAGCAGAAATAGATGTTTTTCTGGAACTCTGTTGCTTTTTTCATGATCCAGCAGATGTTGGCAATTTGATCTCTGGTTCCTCTGCCTTTTCTAAAACCAGCTTGAACATCTGGAAGTTCACGGTTCAGGTATTGCTGAAGCCTGGCTTGGAGAATTTTAATCATTACTAGCATGTGAGATGAATGCAATTGTGCGGTAGTTTGAGCAATCTTTGGCATTGCCTTTCTTTGGGATGGCAATGAAAACTGACCTTTTTTTCCAGTCCTGTGGCCACTGCTGAGTTTTCCACTTTTGCTGGCATATTGATTGTAGCACTTTATAAACTCAAAATTTATCATAGCACCCAGTCATAATTGTTGTTTTCTTCATATGAAAAAAAATAACTTCTTTCATTTTATCCCAACAATGTTTAAATATCACAGTGACTATGGCAAAATATCTTTACTCTCAACTTAAGATTGTTTATATAATATTCACCAAGACTAAGATTACCAGACTGGAGATAAAAGGAGGGTACAGTATTTGCCTCTCATACAAGCTGATAAGACCTGAGCTCAAGAACCCTTCTAAAACAGTTAAAGGGTATTAATTTCCACCAACAGGGCTTCCCTGATAGCTCAGTTGGTAAAGAATCTGCCTGCAATGCAGGAGACCCTGGTTCAATTCCTGGGTCTGGAAGATCACCTGAAGAAAGGAAAGGCTACCCGTTCCAGGATTCTTGGGCTTCCCATATGGCTCAGCTGGTAAAGAATCTGCCTGCAATGCAGGAGACTTGGGTTTCATCCCTGGGTTGGGAAGGTCCCTGGAGGAGGGAAAAGCTACCCCACTCCAGTATTCTGGCCTGGAGAATTCCATGGCCTATATAGTCCATGGGGTCACAAAGAGGCGGACATGACTGAGCAACTTTCCCCTTCACTTCACTTTCCACCAAGGAATATCCTCAGAGTTCCTTCACAAACAAACGACTATCTCCCAGGAGTGGTGAAGATCCCAGGCAGGCTTCACTCTCTCACCTCGTTCATTTTTTAACTTGGAGTATAGTTGATATACAATATTGTATTAGTGTCTGCTGTACAGCAAAGTGAGTCAGTTACACATATATCCACTGTTTTTTAGATTCTATTCCCATTATAGGTCATTACAGTGTATTGAATAGATTTCCCTGTACTATACAGTAGGTTCTTATTAGTTCTCTATTTTATACATAGTAGTGTATATATCAGTCCCAGTCTCCCAGTTTATCCCTCCTACTTCCCCTCACTTTCCCCCCTGGTACTCATAAGTTTGTTTTACATCTGACTCTCACTCCATTCTTGAAGAGATCCATCACATGTGAGAGAGGTAGGAAGAATGGGATGCTTTGTTTGGGTGAAAATGTAAAATTCGATACTATAGGAAATCCTAGAACAATCCTAGGAAAAGAATTATCATATTGTGATCCAAAGTTATTAGGAATTCTTTTTTAATATTTTGTGGTATGTTGGTTACATGCCAGGTACTAGGCATATCTAAAAATATGTAAACAAATCCCAAAGAGTATTTTTATTGTATATTATACGTATTGAAACGTCCAGCTTCAGCTTCTTCAGCATTATTGGTCAAAACATAGACTTGGATTACTGTGGTATTGAATGGTTTGACTTGGAAATGAACAGAGATCATTCTGTCAATTTTGAGATTGCATCCAAGTACTGCATTTTGGACTTTTTTGTTGACTATGATGGCTACTTCATTTCTTCTAAGGGGTTCTTGCCTACAGTGGTGGATATAATGGTCATCTGAGTTAATTCATCCATTCCAGTCCATTTTAGTTTGCTGATTCCTACAATGTCGATGTTCACTCTTGTCATCTCCTGTTTGACCACTTTCAATTTGCCTTGATTCATGGACCTAACATTCCAGGTTCCTATGCAATATTGCTCTTTACAGCATTTGACTTTACTCCCATCACCAGTCACATCCACAACTGGATGTTGTCTTTGTTTTGGCTCCATCTCTTCATTCTTTCTGGAGTTAGTTCTCCATTGATCTCCAGCAGCATATTGGGCACCTACTTACCTGGGGAATTCATCTTTCAGTATTATATCTTTTTGCCTGTTCATACTGTTCATGGAGTTCTCAAGGCAAGAATACTGAAGTGGTTTGCCATTCCCTTCTCCAGTGGACCATGTTTTGCAGAAATCTCCACCATGACCTATCTGTCTTGGGTGGCCCTACATGGGATGGCTCATAGTTTCATTGAATTAGACATGGGTGTGGTCCATGTGATCAGACTGTTTAGTTTTCTGTGATTGTGGTTTTCAGTCTGTCTTCCCTCTGATGGAGAAGGATAAGAGACTATGGAAGCTTCCTGATGGGAGGGACTGGGTATCTTGTTCTGATGGGCGGGCCATGCTCAGTAAATCTTTAATCCAAATTTCTGTTGATGAGTGGGACTGTGTTCCCTCCCTATTATTTGACCTGAGGCTAAACTATGGAAGAGGTAGTGAAGATAATGGTGAGCTCCTTCAAAAGGTCCCATGCATGCACTGCTACACTCAGTGCCCCCAACCCTGCAGCAGGCCACCACCAACCCACGCCTCTGCCAGAGAGTCCTGGACACTCACGGGCAAGTCTGGGTCAGTCTCTTGTGGGATCACTGCTCCTTTCTCATTCTGTTTGTGCCCTCTCAGAGTCTGTTTCCCCAGACTCTGGTGGAAAGTAAGTTCTGGTGGCTCTACAGTGGGTTCATGGTGATCTGCTCCAAGAGGGCTTATGCATACCCAGGTCTACTGCACCCAGAGCCCCTGCCCCTGCAGCAGTCCACTGCTGACCTGTACCTCCTCAGAAGACACCCAGACACAGTTTTGACTCAGTTTCTGTGGGATCTCTGGGTCCTGGTGTGCACAGGGTACGTATGAGCCCTCTGAGCATCTCTGGTGGGTATGGAGTTTGATTCTAAACGCTATTTCCCACCTCCTATCATCTTTCTGGGTCTTCTCCTTTGCCCTTGGAGATGGGGTATCTCCTCAAAGTTGGTCCAGCACCACGCAGCTGCCACTCCAGTGGAGCACAGCCACTGCTCCAGCAACTACCATCTTGCTGGGGCTTCTCTGCCCTTGGACGTGGGGTATCTCCTCAAAGTTGCTCCAACACCGTGCAGCCACTGCTCCAGCATCACCTTTTCATTATAGGGGACTGGAATGCAAAAGTAGGAAGTTAAGAACACCTGGAGTAATGGGAAAATTTGGCATTGGAGTACAGAAGGAAGCAGGGCAAAGTCTAACAGTTTTCCCAAGAGAATGCACTGGTCATTGCAAACAGGCTTTTCCAACAACACAAGAAAAGACTACACATGGACATTCCCAGATGGTCAATACCAAAATCAGATTGATTATATTGTTTGCAGCCAAAGATGGAGAAGCTCTATACAGTCAGCAAAAACAAGACCAGGAGCTGATTGTGGCTCAGATCATGAACTCCTTACTGCCAAATTCAGACTTAAATTGAAGAAAGTAGGGGAAACCACTAGACCATTCAGCTATGACCTAAATCTTACAACTATACACTGGAAGTGACAAATAGATTCACGGGATTAGATCTGATAAACAGAGTACCTGAAGAACTATGGACAGAGGTTCATGACATTGTACAGAAACAGGGATCAAGACCATCCCCAAGAAAAAGAAATGCAAAGAGGCAAAATGGTTGTCTGAGGAGCCTCACAAATAGCTGTGTAAAGAAGAGAAGCAACAGGCAAAGGAGAAAAGGAAAGATATTATCATCTGAATGCAGAGTTCCAAAGAAGAGCATGGGGAGATAAGAAAGCCTTCCTCAGTGATCAATGCAAAGAAATAGAGGAAAACAATAGAATAGGAAAGACTAGAGATCTCTTCAAGAAAATCAGAGATACCAAGGGAACTTTTCATGCAAAGATGGGAACAATAAAGCACAGAAATTAAATTGACCTAACAGAAGCAGAAGATACTAAAAAGAGGTGGCAAGAATACAAAGAAATATACAAAAAAGATCTTCACGATCCAGATAATCATGTTGGTGTGATCACTCACCTAGAGGCAGACATTCTAGAATGCAAAGTCAAGTGGGCCTTAGGAAGCATCACTACAAACAAAGATAGTGGGGATGATGGAATTCCAGTTGAGCTATTTCAAATCCTAAAAGATGATGCTGTGAAAGTGCTACACTCAATATGCCAGCAAATTTGGAAAACTCAGCAATGACCACAAGACTGGAAAATATCATTGCCATCCCAAAGAAATGCAATGCCAAAGAATGCTCGAACTACTGCATAATTGCACTCATCTCAAAAGGTAGCAAAGTTGTGCTCAAAATTCTCCAAGCCAGGCTTCAGCAATATGTGAATTGTGAACTTCTGGATGTTCAAGCTGGATTTAGAAAAAGCAGAGGAACCAGAGATCAAATTGCCAACATCTGCTGGATCATTGAAAAAGCAAGAGAGTTCCAGAAAAACATCTATTTCTGCTTTATTGACTGTGCTAAAGCCTTTGACTGTGTGGATAACAACAAACTGTGGAAAATTCTTCAACAGATGAGAATACCAGACCACCTGACCTGCCTCCTGAGAAATCTGTATGCAGGTCAAGAAGCAACAGTTAGAACTGAGACATTGAACAATAGACTGTATCCAAATAGGAAAAGGAGTATGTCAAGGCTGTATATTTTTACACTGCTTATTTAACTTATATGCAGAGTACATCATGATAAATGTTGAACTGGATGAAGCACAAGCTGGAATCAATATTGCCAGGAGAAATGTTAATAACCTCAGATATGCAGATGATACCAGAAAGTGAAGAAGAACTAAAGAGCCTCTTGATGAAAATGAAAGAGGAGAGTGAAAAAGTTGGCTTAAAGCTCAACATTCAGAAAACTAAGATTGTGGCATCTGGTTCCATCACTTCATGGCAAATAGATGGGGAAACAATGACATACTTTATTTTGGGGGCTCCAAAATCAGTGCAGATAGTGACTGCAGCCATGAAATTAAAATACGCTAGCTCATTGGAAGAAAAGTATGACCAACCTAGATAGCTTATGAAAAATCAGAGACATTACTTTGCCAGCAAATGTCTGTCTAATGAAAGCTATGGTTTTTCCAGTAGTCATGTATGGATGTGAGAATTGGACTATAAAGAAAGCTGAGTGTCAAAGAATTGATGCTTTTGAACTGTGGTGTTGGAAAAGACTCTTGAGACTCCCTTGGACAGCAAGAAGATCCAACCAGTCCATCCCAAAGGAAATCAGTCCTGAATATTCATTGGATGGACTGATGCTGAAGCTAAACTCCAATACTTTGGCTACCTCATGCAAAGAGATGACTCATTTGAAAAGACCCTGAAGCTGGGAGAGATTGAAGGTGGGAGGAGAAGGGGATGACAGAGGATAAGATGGCTGGATGGCATCACTGACTCAATGGGCATGAGTTTGAGTAAACTCCAGGATTTGGTGATTGACAGGGAGGCCTGGTGTGCTGCAGTCCATGGGATCGCAAAGATGCAGACATGACTGAGCAACTGAACTGAACTGATATGTATTGAATAATTTACTCAATGTGTTAGTTGAATATATATTGAACTGAATATATAATGTGTATTATATACATCAAGGAGTTTACTGCTTCCATTTTCCTTGAGAAATTTAACAGTTTCAGGTTTTACACTCAAGCCTTTAATCCACTTTGAGTTAATGTTTAGGTACGGTATAGAATGTCCACTTTTATTCTTTTGCATGTGGCTGTCCAATTTCCCAACACCACTTATTATTGGCTCCTTTGTCATAAATTAATTGACCATATATGCGTGGATTTATTTCTGGACTCTCTGTTCTGTTCCACTGATCTGTATGTCTGTGTTACGCCAGTACTATACTGTTTGAATGACTATGTTGCTGTTCAGTCGCTCAGTTGTGTCCAACTATTTGCATCCCCATGGACTGCAGAATGCCAGGCTTCCCTGTCCTTCACCACCTACCAGAGCTTGCTCAAACTCATGTCCATTGAGTTGGTGATGCCATCCAACCATCTCATCCTCTGCCATCCCCTTCTCCTCTTGCCTTCAATCTTTCCCAGCATCAGGGTCTTTTCTAATGAGTTGGCTCTTAGAATTATATAGGTTTTGTAATATAGTTTAAAATCATAAAGCATGATGCCATGAATCTTCTTTCTCAAAACTGCTTCAGCTCTTGGGGTCTTATCTGGTTTCATTGTTGTTGTTCAGTCACTAAGTTATGTCTGACTCTTTGCAACCCCATGGACTGCAGCATGCCAGGATTCCCTGTCTTTCACCATCTCCCAGAGTTTGCTCATACTCATGTCCAATAAGTCAGTGATGCCATCCAACCATGTAGTCCTCTGTCACCCCCTTCTCCTCTTGTTCTCAGTCTTTCCTAGCATCAGGGTCTTTTCCAATAGTTGGTACTATGCATCAGGTGGCCAAAGTATAGGAGCTTCAGCTTCAGCACCAGTCCTTTCAATGAATATTCAGGGCTGATTTCCTTTAGGATTGACTGGTTTGATTTTCTTGCTGTCCAAATGCATATTTTATAATTTTTTAATTCTACTTCTCTGAAGAGTCATTAGCACTTTGATGGAGACTGCATTGCATCTGTAGATGGATTTGAGTACACTGAATAGTTTAACCACATTGATTTTTCCAGCCTATGAGAATGGAATATCTATTGATTTGTATTTGGCTTAATTTCAATCATGAATGTCTTGTAGTTTTCAATATGCAAGTGTTTCACTACTTTGATTAAATTTATATCTAGGTATTTTTTGAATGATATTATAAATGGAATCATTTTCTTGATTTCTCTTTCTGAATGTTTGCTAGTTTATGGAAACATAACAGATTTTTGTGTATTGATATTATAGCCTGCCACTTTACTGAATTTATTTATTATTTCTAACAGTTTTGATGGTTTTAAGGTTTTCTATCTATACTTTCATTTCATCTGCAAATAGTAATATTTTTATTATATTTTTATAAGTGAAGTGAGATTAAAATAATGGATAAATTTGTTCACAAAGTGGGTTTGGTACTATCCCATTCCTGAATGTGTTTAAAGCCACTTACACTTCACATATCCTCTGTCTTCTGTTGTTTATTTCCCTAAACTCTTAAGCATGGGGCCCTGTTCATCTCTGAGCACTAGACTTTACACAACATGCAGCATCTAGTGAGTGCTCAGCAAACATGTTGTAATAACATGTTTGTGTCCCCCCAAAATTCATATAATTGAATCCTTAAACCCTAATGAAATGGTGTTTGGAAGTAGGGCCTTTGGAATGTAATTTAGGCTTATGTGAGGTCATGAGGGTGAGGTCCTCTGATAGGATTAGTGTCCTTATAAGAAGATGAGACATCAGTTCCCTGCCACCCTCTCCCCTCTTCCTTCTCTTCACCATTTGAGGATACAAGAAGAAAGCTGTCTGTAAGCCAGAAAGAGGTCCTTACTAGGACTCTAATTGGCTGGTGCCTTTATCTTGGAATTCTCTGGAATTGTGAGAAATAACTGTTTTATGTTTAAATCCCAGTCTATGGTATTTTTCTATAGCAGCCTGATCAGGCTACATCTGTATTCACTTATTGTCAGTGGATATTCAAATAAACAACAGCTTCTGAAGAGCTAGGTGAAAAATGGAGGTGATGATAAGTGTGATTATTTCTAAATGATGGCCAAGAAAATGATTCAGTTCCTTGCTTCTGCTTTAATCTACCCTTGAAAATAATACTATATGCATCCTTTGAAATACTGAATTGTAGGAAAGAAGTGTCCAATCTGAATTTTAAAAGAAGATAATTTGATCTTCAAGTAGTCATTCATACGAAGAAGAAAATGGTGATGGGTGTTTAGGACAAGATGCAATGAAATGGTAACATTTATTTACAAGTTTATCAGTCTTTTTTAGTCTAAGTCAAAACATTTCTCTGTTTTATTTTCAAATGGATCCATTTTGTTAACTAAATGTTTTAAATAACATTTGAAAAATTACTTTGAGTCTGCTTATTCATGAGATTTGTTCCTCATGAACCGGTCTGATAGTTATTGCATCTAGGGACCTACTAACAAGAACCACACATCAAATGGACAGAGGAGAGTTAGCAAATGGCTCTACTGTTTATTGTAGATGAAAAGCATCTGACTTGTTTACTTTGATTAATCAGTATATTATAGCTTTCCATAGAGTTGTGCAGTGTGGTCATTCCCAATGTACAGGCAGTGATGAAAAAATATTTAAGTGGCTTAGAGTCGTATGCTATGATGTCCAGTCAGCATATATTTATTGTTTTAAATGCTTTTCTTTCTCTTAAATGAACTAAAAACGGTTTTGGGAAAAAAAAAAAAAAAAACTCCAGAGACACTTTAGGGCTCATCAACACAAGGGCATCCTACGACCTACTGTCAGAAATGTCTTAGGAAGTTTATATTCATTGTTCTGTAATTTGGATCAACTATCTAGAATAACACAGGGGACTTTTTCAATTAGGATTGAATGCCCAAAGCTATCTGTTGAGTAGAGAATTTTAGAATTCATGTTTATCTTGTTGAAAAGAGAATAATTTCCCTTTGGAGTTAAAATAACACAAATAACAAGACCCTTGTTTCCAAATTGAACTCAGATCTGCTTACCTGACATACAGCAAAGCCAATCTACTGGCACTGGGTGAAGAAAAGTACAGTGTTTATTGCAGTATGCCAAGTAAGGAGAATGGGCAGCTCATGCTCAAAAGACCTGAACTCCTCAATGGCTTCCAGACATAGGTTTTTTAAGACACTGTTAAGACAGAAGGTTGTAGGATGCATGATTAGCTCATGAAGAATTTTATGATTGATTAGTGGTGAGGTAGCAGGGTGCTATTTCAGGAATCTTGATCATCAGTCTTCTGATTCCAATCAGTCTGGGCCTGTATGTTTGAGGTGAGCAGTTTTTATTTGGTTGGGATCTAGTTCCCACATAAACAAGTTCAGAATGTATGTCAGACATTGTTATCTGTTTTCTTCAAGAAGAAATGGGGTCTTACAACCCTATCCACAGTTTGACTTACTGCTTTTTTATCTCTTTCCTTATTCGATTACCTCCTTTTTCCTATTTCTCACTCTTACTAAAGGATTAACTGCTTAAACTTGTTCTTTGGAACTCAAGAGAGGCCTAGGAGACTAAAACTTTTTTCACTAATGAAGAGAGAGAAGACAGAAAAGGATTTGTTCTTGGGTGTCCCACAGGGCCCTGCTTGGTTTCACCTTCAGAGTACAAGAGGAAAAAGCCCTCTTTCAGTGCCCTGCCCTTTCCTCTCCTTAAAGTAGGAAGATAGCTTCCTTGAAAAATAAATGAATGAATGAAGAACTAACCTAAAGCCAGAAACTTCTGAAGCCATAGATAATGAAACACCTTATTTCTTTCTTAAATCAACCCAAGAAAACAGACTTAAGAAAGTAGTTAAATGAAAGGGACAGGATAGTCAGCTGAGATAGTGCACAAAAGGAAGAACTATGTCAGATATGTTTTCTCTTTCATCATCATTTTGGTCCTTTTTACCCTTGAGAAGAATTCTCTCCCTATCAGTGGTTTTTACTCTATGTACTGGGTCAGGAAGTGTTGAAATTAAGGTGAATACACTATTGGTAAGATGATGATTATTTCCATTATTAACAATGGAAAGTCACAGAGAAAGAAGGAAATATAATGTCTATTTGCATGCTTAAATATATATGATGTAGCTATTCAGTAAATCTATGTGATTTAATATTTAAATTTTTGAAGGCATTATGCCAGAATGAAACACTGCCAGGTATCTAACACCATGAAAAATGAAGCAGGCAGATTTCTATCCTCCTAAACAAGGTGTAACATAATGTATGTATGTTTTCATAATAACAGGATGCTACATGTAGTGGAATAATACCTCTGAAAGTTTGCAAAACAAGAGGAGTGATTTATGTTCGTTACCTTATACCTGGTACCTAGGCCCTTGGTCAAACGTATCATCGGTTTAAAAAAAAGGAGGGTGGGGCACGTAAGTGGGAAGAGTTCTTTCCTCCCTTTTCTTTTGATCTTCATTTAGTTTCATTCCACGAGCCAGCAGCCATTTAAAAATTCACTGTACTAAGAATGAGGGAGAATTAAAATGGAAAGTGAAGGTTCAGTTTTCCCTAGAGGAGTTTAAAAATAATGGAATTAAAAGGACAAATGTAAATTCAATATTTTTGCTTTCATCAACTGAGCAACTACAAAGACAACTGTACAGGTAGAGAAAGCAGCAAGCACCTGCAAATGAACAGATGAGAACTGAACTACTGCAGAAACCTCAAGGTGGGGAGAAAAAGGCAAAGAAAGAAAGATGAAGTTGACTCTTTTGAGTCTGGATTCAATGAGGAACTGTGTAACTATATAAAATGGATGTTACAGGTTCTTTCACGTGTTAGGCACTCGGTAAATAATATAGACTATAAATGCCATGTTATCAACTTCTCAGTTACTCTTCACTATGCCACTCAGCCTCAGACTGCTATGATTGTTGACTCATACTGCCATCCACTGGAGCACTTGACTCGCCTTAACTCCCATGCTGGTTTCAAGGTCTGCTCCTTGGTGCCATGCAAAGTCAGTCTATTTTTCACTACATGATAATAACTCCATTGTCTCTTATTGTCAATATTCCTACACTTCAGAAGAATTTAGTCTCTTTTGTCCACTGATGTATCCTAAGCACATGGAACAGTGACCAGCAGGCACAGTTCTCAACCAGGATAACTTGCTTGGTCAGTGAAGCAACCACCTTGATCAAACTCTCCTGTGAAGAGTACATCTCACAGTGAAATATACAGTGATGATGCATGTTGGATAACTTAATGTTTAAATACTTAAGATTAAAAGGATAAGATAAAAAGGAACCCGTAAGTCACATCCTCCTTAGAACACGATTGTTAGATGCATTGTAAATAAACACTCACTGCCCCTTCAGGATCCACAAATTGTTACTAGTTCTACCCTTTACAGCATGTAAAGTTAATTCACTTTCTTAATGCACATGATTTATCAATCATGTGATAAGAACCTTAACTCCACTCCCAGAGCCTCAAAAAAAATTCATTCTTTAAACTATTTGATAATAATATTTTAAGCAAAAATAATCATGTACTCCTCTCTAATAGAAAGGCAATTTGCCACCATCTGTCTTTAAGAGTGCTGATAAAAATTAACACCAGAAAATACCTATCCCACTCTATATATCACAGATTCCTCCAGTAGGCAAAAAAACTAAAGAAAAGAAAATTTTTACAATATTACCCATCATTTTAAGGAATATAAGTACATGCTGGGCACATAAAGAATGTAACTTCACTCTGTTTGCTAGATGATGTTGGGGGGGGCGGGAGTGGTTCCTTATATGAATTAACCAGAAAAGATTCTAAGGAAAGAAACTGATCATTAATTAGAACAAAGGGATATCATAATAGAAGTATTTGCTCACAACATGTTAATTCTAAATGTCCACTGTTTAATTTTTGCCAGCCTTGTAGACCATTAGTTTGTATTCCTCCATTGTTTAATGTGGGTTTCCCTGGTAGCTCAGAGAGTCATGAATCTACCTATAATGCAGGAGACCTGGGTTTGATCCCTGTATCGAGAAGATGCCCTGGAAAAGGAAATGGCAACCCACTCCAGTATTCTTACCTGGAGAAATCCCATGGACAGAGAAGACTAGCAAGCTATAGTCCATAAGGTCGCAAAGAGTTGGACACACTGAGTGACTAACACTTTCACTTTCTTCATATATTATTTAATATGTCACAAGTTTTTATTCCATACTCAGTGGCACATACAATTATTGACAACCTAATTACAATAAAAGTTCTGATATCTGTGCTGAGTCCCAAACTGAATCAACCTAATGCATTTATGTCTTTTAAAATTCCAAGTCATTTAGACTCATTATCCTTAGGCCTCCAGAGGTGCCTGAACATAATCAAGAATTAGCAAGATCATTATTTCCCACCACAGGTATGACTGCTCTAAGAATGGAAATGTCACTTTCTCTGAGTTCTTATAGATTCTGACTCCATGAATTCCTCTTTTTTTGCTTCTCACTACCTCTTTCCGAAGGGCTTCCCGAGTGGCACTGGTGGTAAAGAAGCCACCTTTAAATGCAGGAGACACAAGAGACTTGGAGTCATTCCCTGGGTTGGGAAGATCCCCTGGAGGAGGACATGGCAACCCACTCCAGTATTATTGCCTGGGAAATCCTATGGACAGAGGAGCCTGGTGGGCTACAGTCCATGGGGTTGCAAAGAATCAGACACGATTGAGCTGGCTGAGCATGCACACCTCTTTCCTAATTCAAACCACCATCATCTCTTGGCTAGAGCACTGCAACCACTTATAACATGTTCTCGTTGTTTCTAGTCTTGCCTTTAAAATATTCCCTACATTGCAACAAGAGAAATATTTCTAAGAGAAAAACCTGACCCTCTCCCTAACTTAAATTCTTTCAAATGCTTCCTGGTTTTTGTCTGTTCTGAAGATGACTCTAAGCCCCTCAAGAAGCTGGCAGGGCCCTGGATGATTAGGTCCCTGCTTGTTATCTTTTATGTGGGGTTCCACAGACTACCAGTTCCTAAAAAAAAAAATGTGCTTCTTTTTGTCTCCAGATCACCATTCAAGTAATTCTCTCTACCTAGACCATCTTCTCCCTGCTTCAATCTAATCATCCCCCCCTTAAGAGTTAATCCCTACTCTGCCTTTAATTCTCAGGTGGGTCTTCATTTTCTCCTGACCATCTCGGGTCTGGGTTCAGTTGCCCACTTCTGCATTCTCAAGAATACCCCAAACTTCTATGATCATGGTGCACTTTATATTTTCAATGTTCACTTCTCTGTGTCCTGCACTAGATCATGAGCTCCATGGAGGAAAACGTTATTTCTATTTCACCACAAAACCTGTAGGGCTTAGCGATGCATTTAAAGTAATTGTTGAGAGAATCAATGACAGAGGAAAAAAGAGAAAACAAAGGAAGTCCAATTTCACAGGACTCATAAAGTACCCTGCCATTAAAACTCAGGTCTGTTTGTCCCCAAACCCATGCTGCTTTTCACTGTACTGAAATCAATCATCAATCCATCCACTGGGATGGGACTAGCTATTAGGAGTAGATCAATCTTCAGGCCTTGAGAACAGGAAATCCACTGAGCAGATAAGGGGAAGGATGGCTTCTAGAGCAGGTGGTGGTGTCTGAGTTTTCAGTCCATGGGAAAGATAAAGGTCCTGACAAATGGCCAAAACCAGAATGTTTAAGGGTCCCAAAAGTCTGAGGTCCTGGTTGGAGGTTATATTTGGAAATACCTGCATGCATGTGGGATGGTAGGACCTCCACTTTTAGCATGGAGGCAGAATCCAAGCTACAGATCCAGCTATGGAGCCAGGCTGAGTTGTGTCTCCTCTTTCATTTATAATTTTATTGATTTGACTACCTCCTTTTTTTCTATGTTAGCCTAATTGTTTGTCAGTGTCTTAGGGGAGAGCAATGCATGGCTCCAATCTTAAAAGAGCCAGAGTGACAAGCAATCCTTAAAAGAGAAATGGGCGAACAGAGGAACAAGGCAGAGACCCTGAGATGAGAATTTATAAAGAAACTAAGGATTTGATAACTAAAACAATACCTTTCCTTTCTTCTGTTTACAGTTAATATTTTCTCTACACTGTATCCCCATTGAATACCAGATATGCTTGTATTAGAATACTTTTTATTTCATCATAGTTTAAACAATTGTCATCATTATTGATATTTTTGCTCATAAACTTTATATACTCTCAATCTTTAAAAGCACATATGTACGTGTAAACATATACACACTTTCCATGTTAAAAGTTTCAATAACCCTACCACACCCACCCACTAGTCCTGTCTAGTTAGTTACTCAATTGTGTCCTACTCTTTGTGACCTCATGGACTGTAGCTCACCAGGCTCCTCTGTCCATGGGAATCTCCAGGCAAGAATATTGAAGTGGGTTGCCATTTCCTTCTCCAGGGGATCTTCCCAACCCAGGGATTGAACCCAGGTCTTCCGCACTGCAGGCAGATTCTCTACTATTTGAGGCACCAAGGCTCAGTCCCCTCTTAGGTAAACACTACTCAAACAAATTTTTCCATGATGTATGATCCTTTTAATGTGCTGCTGAATTCAGTGTGCTAGTATTTTGTTGATAATTTTTGCAACTATATTCATCAGGGAGATTGGTCTATAATTTTCTTGTAGTATCTTTACCTGGTTTTACTATTTAGTGTAATGCTATCCTTGTAAAATAAGTTTGGGAATGTTTCCCCCTCTTTGATTTTTTTTTTTTTTTGATGAGTTTGAGAGAGACTGGCATTAATTTTTCTTCAAATGGTTGATAAAATTTACCAGCAAAGCCATGTGGTCCTGAGATTTTCTTTGTTGGGAGACTTTTGATTAGTGATACTATCTTCTTACTAGTAATTGGTTCAGATTTTCTATTTCTACCTGATTCCATTTTGATAGGTTATATGTTTCCAAGAACTTATTCATTTCTTATAGTTTGTAGGCATACCAGCTGTTTATGATCCTTTTATTTCTTTGGGTATCATTTGCAATGTCTCCTCTTTCATTCATAGTTTTATTGATTTGACTACTTCCTTTTTTCTTTGTTAGTCTAGTTAATTATCAATATTATCTTTTCAGAGAACCAACTCATAATTCTGTTAATATTTTCTTTGCTTTCCTGCTTTCTATTTCATTTATTTCTAGTTCTAATCTTTATAATTTTCTTCCTTCTGAATTTGGAGGTTTTTTCCCTACTTACTTGAGGTGTAAAGTTAGGTTTTTATTATTTCTAATTTCTTAATGTATTAATTTAGAGCTCTAAAATTCCTTCTTAGAACAGCTTTCTCTGCATTTCATAATTTTCGGTAGATCTTATTTCCATTTTCCCTTCTCAAGATACCTTTTTGTGTCCACTTTTAATTTCTTTTTTTGATCCACTGGTTTTTCAGAAGAGTGCTATCTAATTTTCATGGATTTATGAACTTTCTAACTTTCTTCCTGTTGTTCAATTCCAGTTTCACACCACTGTAAATGAATTTCTCAGGTGAGGTGACTTGGTGGTAAACAATTCGCCTGCCAAAGCAGGAGCTGCAAGAGACGGGTTTGAGCCCTAGGTCAGGAAGATCCCCTGGAGGATGAAATAACAACTCACTCCAGTATTTGCTGGGAAAATCCCCCTTGGACAGAGGACCCTGGTGGACTATAGTCCATGGGGTCGCAAAGAGTCAAACCTAACTGAGCACACATGCACACACCATTTTAAGTACACTCAGTATGATTTCACATCCTCGATCCCTTACATTGGTATCTGTGCCTCTGAGCAAGCAGTCTCCTCTTCCAGACTTTACAGGCTTGCTTTGGTAGAGTCAGTTCTTTACCAGGCAGCTCGGCTTTGGATTCCAAAGGTCAGTAGGCACTGTCCTTGGAAAGGACACTGAGCTCACTATCACAGGCTCTGGTTTTGACGGAGGCCTCTGCCTGAGTTCTGACATGGGTGGGAGTGGCACTAGCTGGAAACAGCTGTACGGGACCGGTGGCTTAGCTCCCTGCCTAAGCAAAGCTGTAGGATGGCCTCAACTGTTGTCCGGATTCCCTGGTCAGGCTTCACCAATGGTCAGCACTGGGCACTACTCTCAGCAGTAGGCAGAGCTGTGCCTGCATAAGGTAGCAGAAACATCCCCAAGGCCAGAAAGCCTCATGTTTGTGGACTCAAATCATAACTGCACCCTGAAAGCACACTAAATTTCCTGGCCTGATGGAACCACTCATTTTGTCCTGCAAATGGGGAGAACCACTAGCTTTCCTCTCTGCTCAAGCACCACTGTGAGTGGGTCTATAGAAAGGGGTACACGGCTTCCCTGGTACTCTAATTAGGTTCCCTGTTCAGACAGGCTGAGGGCTGGATTCAACTATAGGCAGAACTACAAATCAGTTTCTCTGCCTGGTAGAATCAGGTCTGATTCTGAAGGCCATGCTCTCAAGCTCTATGCCATATTGCCTCAAGCCATAATAAATCTAAAACAAATAAATAAACATTCACTTGTGCAAATTCATGTTTAAAACCAAGTATCATGTCTTGCATAAATCCTTTATGAGAGTGAAAAGTCATTCAAGGAAGAGAAAAGAATGACAAAGGCCATAGAACTGAGAAAGTACTGAAGAGGACAGATAACAAAAGGCAGGCGGAGGGAGTGGTGGAGAAGGAGACTAAAAAGGCAGGTTCTACTCAGGTCACAGGGACCTGAGGGTCAGTATAGAATGGAATACATCAGCAGGAAATTACTATGTGCTGTGATTATAACATGACATTATCAGTATGTCCTTAGGAAGAAGCAGTGGGGAAGAGAGTAGAAAGAGATGTCAGGTGTAGATAAGAGCTATTTTGCCATGATCCCAAGGAAAGGAAATGTGGAACTGAGTAAGATAAAGACATTAAAAGTAAAGATTCAGCCTGGGAGATGTTTAGAAATTGAGGAATTCAGCTCCTGGGGAGATATGAGAAGTAGAAAGCAGTCTAAAATGATGGCAAGGGTTAGAATCTGACTGTCAGAGAGAATGTGAGATTATAAACCTGAATGACCAAAAAGGAGAAGGGGATCAAAAGGAAAATAATGAGTTCAATTTTGAAAACTTTTATTTCAAGTATGAACATCCAAGTGGATTTCAGTGGCAAAGTCTAGGATAGTCACCAACATATCATCTCTTATTACAGCAGGAGATAAATAGAAAATAAGAATAATCAAAGTTGCAAATATTTAATGCCTACTCTGTGTCAGTCCTCAGTACCTATAAGTACCTATAGGTACTTATAGCCTATGATGAAAACTGGCACAAGCTGAAATTCATGGTAATTGCTAAAGGTGACAGTGAGAGCTAAGAGGAATGAACATTAATTAATTTCCATCACTCTTCGTGTCTCTATAAAAACATTTGGAGACACCAAATGTACCAGAAAACAGATAAGGGCTCAGTGTTACTTAACTCCCCAGGCTTCTCATGGTGTCAGAAAGTCACCATGACAGGTATCAGACCCTGTCTCACTTCTGTTCAACTTTGTTATCAAAACCTAGGATAAAGGCATTGACAACAGCATATCAAATGTGGAGCAAATATAAAGTTCCTTAGTTTGGGAGGGTGGGTTGGCAAAAACCAGAGTTCAGAAGTATCTCAAGCGACCAAAATAACAGAAGCCCAAGAGATATTGTTAAATGATAAATGTTTGGAAACTTGGTAATATTTCACTTGAAAAATAGACTTGAGGTTGTCATTTAACCCTAAATTTAATTTTTAAAAAATCGATGTGTGAACCTGGGCCACATTAATAAAAACCAAGTTTCAAAATCTTGGCAGAAAAAAAAAAAAAACATCCTACTTTTTACTGGTCAGGACACATCTGAGTAGTTGACTAACTTTAGATAATAGATTTCTAAAGAGAAACTGGGAAACAAGCAATGTAAAGAGAATAGCAAGAAAAAGAAAGGGTGTGAAAAATTATATCATATGTAAAAAGAGCTAGAGAACAAAATATATTCTCCCAGAAAAGGCTCAAAGGGGAGAAAGGACTTAGTATTGTCTTCAAGGATTTTATGTATGGTGATGTGCAAGGGTAGATGAGCTTTGGTCAAACCGACCCAGAAAGCAGAACTAGATGAAATCAGCTGGTACATTTTACTTTGTTTAAAAACAAACTTCCTAAAAAGTACAGTTGTTGGATAAAATAGGCTACTATGCACACAACTTTACTGCCATTGTCATGCGTGTATCTCTACTGTGGAGGGAAGCCAGGTACCATGTGGGAGTTGGGTTATGACAATCTTGTGTGTAAGACGATGGCCCTACGCCTTCCAGAAAATTATGGGAATCATGACTTTCTGCAAGTGAAGGGGTGTATTGAATTTATACAATGGAGTGAAAGAAAATTCAGAGTTTAGAATCTTGGATTTGAGTCTTGATTTTGAGAATTTAAGCTGTGTTATTTTACAAGACTCAGACTCCTCATGTAAAATGTATATGATGACAGTGCCTGCCTAACTTTATTCTTATGAGAGGATTAGATGAGACAGTGTATGTGAAGTACCCTGCATTATTTTTGAAAAGATGTGATAAATTGCTAGTTTTTATTTTAAATAGCTGTCGAAAATTAGTCTCAAATCTCCTAATTGGGAAATTGAAACCATTCTGCCCTCATTAAACTTATATTCCAGAGAAAAATGGGTTTCTTCTGCTCCGTTTAAACCAAACATCTTTTAAAAAATCAAGTAAATAACATGATTTCAGGCAGTAATTCAAACCTTGTGTAAATGATTTTGTCCCATAAGTCATTCAGGACCCGTTTCTGGAATTTTCCTACTGCTATACATCTTATTTCACTATAACTAACTTATCAATTGCTACCCAAAAAAGGAACAATAGTTGAATATCATATGTGCACAAGAAGAGTTTATATGTAGAATCTCTTTTTCTATTACCATTAGTACTACATTTTTCCATTTATTCAGTTTTGGCACTGATGTTTTATAATGTGCTTATAAAGATCAGGTCTCAGACACAGTGCTGACTTGAAGTCATTCTGCTTTTTCCTCTTTTCCTTAGAATTACCTTGCTTCTTTAATGTTTTCCAGACTGAGGTAGCTTTTCAAAAAAAGAGGAGTGAGGGCTCTGATACTGGTTTGCTCACAGCAGATCTCATACTAAGACAAGCTGTCGAGCCAGCAGCGGTTGCCAAAACTGTGATGCAAGATCTTTGCATATACTTTCTCCAGCAAATTCCAACTCCTTTTCTGCTATTTCCAGTGCACAAGTCATTTGCCAAGTATTTCTAATATACTGCTGTCTTGTTTATCTGTTAATTGGAGATAGCTATATTTTACTATCAGGGTCAATGGATGACCTCAAACTCCAAAGTTAAACAAGTATTTAATCTTCTAGTTGAAAGATACAGAATTAAAATGCAATTTGAGAGTATAGTGTCAGCATCAACCAAATACCCAAATGCATTAATGCCCTCTCAAATGGCAGAGGTAACCGTTCATGTTTAGATTTAGTCCTGTGATTAGAAATAACAAGAGGAGTAAAATTATAATACTAACTAAAATCAAGGTGCTAGTACATAGTCTCTTTCCAGGGAGCACAGTTAGGTGTTGTGTTGTTTTGCTTTGCTGTGGACTTCATCACTCATCTTGAAACCAAAAAACGAAATAAACATGAAACTATTATATTCTTCCAAATATCTAGCAACTATCTAATTTTTTTCCAGTGCAGGCTTTCAAAGTTTCTATCGCTTAGGGAATTAACTTGGTTTAATGGAATGATGAATTAGGAATCTGTACACCCGGATTCTATTCCAAAGTCTGTTCAGTAACTGTGTAAATGTAAGTACCTTGACCTCTCTATGACTAACTTTCTCATCTATATAATGTAGGTTAGTTTATTTACAAACTCCCCAAGAGGTTAAATGGTCTAGGGTATTCTCTCTTTGGGATTTCTTGATAACATGCTGAAAATAAAAATTTAATTATTTCAAATTAATACCTGTTATCTAAATAAGCCAAATTTGAGAACAGGGGGAAAAAATGTTTTGCAGTTGGCACAGGTCAAAATGAAGCCAAATACAGAGAATTTAAACCATGTAGGCATCAAATTAAATCAACAGTTTCCAATATTCAGCAGAAGCTTGTCTGTCTACCTAACTTTATTTAAGTTAATGAGATAATATACAGAGTACATCTCCTCCTAAGAGAACTCGATTCACAATTGATATGGTCTGATATGATACATACATTAAATGGTGCTATTAAAATAATCCTCCAAAATAGCTCTCTTTCATGCATATTATGAAGGAAGCACCTACCAAGATTTTCCCAACTGCCATAACTTTTAAAATGCCAATTATATCTTCATCTGAGTAGCACGTTCTGTTTTATAAAGAGCTTTGCTACATATGAGGGCTTCCCTGGTGGCTCAGTGGTAAAGAGTCCGCCTGCAATGCAGGCGACGCGGGATGGATCTCTGGGTCAGGGAAGATCCCCTGGAGTCCATGGGGTCGCAAGAGTCAGACACTGCTGAGCAGTTCAACAGCCACAACAACTTGCTATATGTTACATCATTATTCCCACTAACCATCCGATGAAGTAGGTTGTCTTATCAACCCCATTTGCCAGCTGAGGAAACTGAGATTCAGAGAAGTTAAGAAGGATAGGTTATGAATAGCAAACCCTTGAATACCTTGAGGTTTCAGACTCTTCAGAAAGTGTGGTGCTTCCTTAATGCTCCCCCTATCTTTCTTCCTAATATTCTCCATATAAAACCTTTCAACAATATCTATCGAGTGCAAAGGAATTGAACATTGTATTAGGTGATGGGTTGGTAAAAAAGAAAATAATAATCCAACCACATAACATTATAGTTTAATAGTTTCAATGAGCATCAGAAAACATCTCCCTATTCCATTCTTGATTTGGGGGCAGTAACTATGCATCCTTTCTTCCTACCCACCCCCATCACATATAACTCAAGAATTTTAAGCAATTATTTTGCTAACAAAATTAATTAGTATATTTCATTGAAAACCTCCCAAATATTAGGTTTCTTTGTTATTTCAAACTAGAAGATTGAGGTAATCAAATGGTTTGGACACCACCTAGCATCTTGATTTTGTGCCTCTGTTCAATCTACAATTATGAATTGGTTGGTAGATCAATCAAACTTTTATCATTTAGCCAGTGCTATTATCTATAATTATCTCATTCTGTTAAATAAATCAACAAATACTTATTGGAAATGTGGGATTAAGACAACAGGTGAAGTACAGATGTTTATTTAATCTATTAAGTTGAAGCCCATGATGTTTTCCTTGCCTCTGAAAATAAGTTCTTTGTTCTTTGTTCATTATTAATCGAAAAATCAGTTCATTTTTAAGCTGTTAACTAATTTACACTATTTTAGTGAGGGGAAATAATAGTGTTCAAAAAGTATTTATTCTACAAGATAGCACACATTTTTAAAAGTTAGTGATTAAACAATATTCAAAGATTTTGTAAGATTTCTGGCCTCATCATCTTTCTGCATATCTGAAGCTAGTGTTTCAGATAGAATTATGCCTCTTGTTTACAGTGCATAGACTGGAGAAAATCTAGCCCCTTGAAGAAACAAAACTAGAACAGGTTATTCTCTTTATACAACCAAACGGGCCAAAAATGACCTAATTTCTCCATAAGAGAGTCCAATAGTAATAACTTCCAAAAGATTTCCTTGCCAAAAAAAAGGTTCTTTTTTTCTTTTTTTTACTTTTCTTAATATTATCTTCTCTGAATATTTAAAATATAAACTGATTTATAGCCAGTAAGTATAGAATTTGTCTATAATCTAAATCTAACTTCAAGGTCTGGAAAAGGTTTGAATAGCAATATTTTTTGATAGATCTAAAATATTTTACCCTCCAACAGTACACATCCACTTACTAAAATAGTCATATCAGCATAACTTACTAGTCTAAGGCTTGAGTTACTCAAGCCAGTAACAACAAAAATCAATTATATTCCAAATAGAACTGTTGTCACCATAAAGGAAGTTGCGCATATGAGTGATAAACCATGTTTCAGTCAATGCTACCTGCTTTTAGAGATAGGACAATAAAAAGGGCTTATTATTTTTACGTAACTTTGGATCTACTAATTATTTCTGAAGTGAGAAGTCACCACAATTTATGAGATTATCTTTTAACATCTTTAGAATAGGCTATGGTATGAAAGTTTATTCTGATAATCAAGTTGTTGTACCAAGGAAATATTTACATCATCCTTATATGCCTTTTACTCTTCACCTCAAAAACTTACACTTCTAAGCTAAGTATATTCAATTGAAATAAAAGGTAGAGCAAGAAAGGAAAATGATGGCATCTTTAATTAATAATATATTTGATCCTCAAAAAAAAAAAAAGCCAACCTAATACACCATTTGTTGGCCAGTTTTTCCAAATCCAAAAGCATTCGATCAGAATATGACCGTTTAGGCAGCCTGGTTCATGGAAAGACATTGTAACAGCCCTTCATCAGAAGAGTCCACTCCTAATTACTTGTGTATAAGCCAGCAACAAATGGGAAAATGAACAAATTTCAGTGTCTAAGCTCTATGAAGCAAACAGAATTTCAAGAGATTATTACCAGGCCTGGCTCCCTCATCAATCCTTACCTTAGTCAGTCAATGGCCTTGCCCAACTCTAGCGATGACAGTTGGCACTGGTGGTTCTACTTGGCACTTTTTTGAGCAACTTCTAAATATAATTCCAAAATAAATAGACACTGAGAATGTATTCACTTTTAAACTACTCAGAGATAGTATTTCAGCTAATCAATAATTTTTTAGCACTCTCCAGAGCCTTCCTTGTATTTTGGTTTTGTAATCATTACCCCATGTCATTATTCAGGTACTAAAAGTGAGAAAGTTGTCCAAACTGTAACTTGAAGCTTATGAGCAGAAATGTTCTCAAGATAAGAATGTGGAAGATATTCACTGAATTACAGTAAAATACAGCTAGGTATTTGGGAGTTTTGTTTAATTTTCAGAAAAAAATTAGAACATTCTAGAAGTCTTTATTTTCTCCTGTCTTTCACTTCCATTCCTTTTAAGTATGAGAGCCTGGCAAGGTAGGGCACCACATTTGTGCACTCTGATGGTCTGTATTATATGCATCAACACAATTCCCCAATAAAAGTGTATCTGAGATTTCAAAGCAAAAGGTTACATAACACAGCCCTTCTTTTCTAACTTAGTGGAAAGAAAATCCTCTCTGTCAATGTTCAAAAACTTCCCCAGGTGAATGATTGGCCAGAATTAGTAAATGTTAATCAATTTGAGAGCAGAGGCTATATCTTGTCTATGTGTGTATCTCAGGGCCTTGTCTAATGCCTGCCACCTTATACTCAGGAAATTGAATAGAGGGATAAACATTAATATACTCTAATTTAGGATATAGAAGATTGGAGGGAGGAAAAATAGCCTATCACTGACTCATTGAGATTAAAGCAATGCTTAGAACACACATGTGAAGTCTATGTATGTGGAGGTCTGTTTCCTCAGAGAGGATGCTTTTTAGTGAAAAGAGAACAGTACTACTGCATTTCGAGTCAGAAAACTGAGTGTTCACACCAGACTGCCGTTTCCAGTCATTGTGACCTTGCATAAATCATGTCAGCTCTCCGAGTCTTACTTTCATCACCTATAAAATAGGAAGGACGATAGCACCCTGAGTGCTTCACAGCTTCTCCTGAGTATCCAGCGAGATGCTCTGTCTGTGGAAGATGGCATCACTGTCATGACATGTAGAGCATAGTAATGTGTGTGCTCACCCTTTCTTCAGAAAAACAGCTGTGGGTCCCGCGAGATTCTTTTTTTAAATAATTTTATTTAGTTAGTTTTTGGCTGGGCTTGGTCTTCATTGCTGCAGAAGCTTTTCTCTCATGGCAGGACGTGGAAGCTACTCTTTGTTGTGGTTTGCAGGCCTCTCATCGCAGTGGCTTCTCACTGTGGGGCATGGGCTCTAGAGTGGATGAGCTTTAGTAGTTGCGGCTCCCAGGCTTGAGAGCACAGACTCAATAGTTGTGTCCCACAGGCTTAGCTGCTCCGTGGCATGTGGGATCGTCCCAGATCAGAGGTCAAAGCCATGTCTCCTGCATTGGCAGGTGATTCTTTACCACCTAGCCACCAGGGGAGCCCCTGTTAGATTCTTAAATCATCAATTTAACTATTGTTATCATGGTTTGCTAAACTAATGCCAGATGAAAATAGTGATTTTATGAATTTTTATCACAGAATTTAGAACCATTAAAAAATGGTTTACTGGAGTTATAAAGATAAGTTCTTAAGAAATCCTATTGTAACTCTATTTTCAAGGAAAAATTTTAATGTGACTTCCTATTTAAGTAGAAACCTGGCAAAACACTATGAGAAACTAATATGATGCAGCTTAAATAAAAGAAAATTTGACTGCCTTAGTATTTGTAGCCAAAGCACATTTTACACACAGAATCCCTGCTTGGAAGGATAACTTAGATCCTCACTGGGAATGCTGTTGGCAGATGGCCTTCCGCTGTCAGTTCGCCTTGGTCGAGGTCATGCCTCCTTCCCAGGAGAGCCCACATCTGATGGCTGACTGACGCAAAGCCCTTTACCCCACCTTACACAACTCTAAAGAATCACCCCAGCTTCAAAGCTGCTCACAGTGTTATCTGAGGCCTCCATGGAGACGGTTTCACTGGTCAGCTCCTCCCTCAACCTGGTCCTGCTTCCTTCCTTCCCATAGTATGACTCCAAGAGCACTCCCCAGTACACCTCTGGCATGCTAATTTCCTCCTCACAGTCTGCTGGAATTCTCATGGAGCCCAACCTAAACAGCAACTCGTGTAATAAATGTAGTAACTTCTGCAAATAGAAATTACTGCGTATTCCCTAAACTGCACAATAGAAGCAAAACTATAGTCTTAACTTCTTTTTGTACAGCACTTCAACATCCACAAAGCATTTGTACCTTCCTGCTCTAGTGTGGAACAATCCTCGGTAGAAGGCAGGGCTTATAGAATAACTCACATATTAAATATGAGGAATTCAAGATCAGAGAAGCTGAAAACCCTAACTGGGGTAACTCCAATATATAAGTACGTAGGTGCATAGGTAGCTAGTCAATCTTTCAGTAAGTGATAAACTCGGATTCTAATCTTAATTTTTGGATTTCTCATCCAGGCCTTACTTGTCCATCCATTGTTTTCCCTCATGAAAACTTATATGTTTGTGGTTCTTATCCTGTGTTAACTGGTATTTAATGATTCATCCATGGACAATTTTAGGACACTTTAAAAATATCTCAAAACCCCTGTCAAATCTGTGGGCATCCTGAAGTATCAAGGTCATTGAATTGGGAATAAGTGTATTAAGGTTTGAGATAATTGTTTTCCATGTTTTTTATTGTTGGAAAAATCTTAAAATTGTTTTATTTCCTAAGCCTTACCCATAATAAAGTGCTTGGCACATATAGAGTGTGTTTCTAAAATGAAAACTAATATTAATTTTTCATTTTGTTAAAGATTAACCTGTGTTCTCAACTTGTACATATGATTATTTGATTTCCAAGTAATCTCATATTTGCTATCTTAATCATATAAGCTGTTTCCTAATCTGTATCTGACACACACTTTTCTTTAGAGAAAACAATCAGTCTTTTTATTTCTTCAAATTCCCTTAAGAATCTAAACCAATTGGATGTTCTGTTTGTTTGTTTAGGGGCTTTGTTTTTATTTTTTAATGGTCTTTCTGGAGTAACTGTTAGGAGGAGGTAGCCAACCAAATAACAGCTTTTAAAAAGTAGAAATTAATCTCAATGGTACAACAACAAAATGACCTGGCCTAAAATTCTTCATTCAATGATTAGAATCAAAAGTGAATTATCTTCTCCAGCAGATATCCTGTGGCAAGAACTGTTTTAAAGATAGAATTATCTTGTTTTTGTGAGATTCAGCAGGGAATCTTTTTTCCAGAACTATTTTTCAGACACAAAACTTTGACTTGTTTTTCAATTTCCAAAAGTCTCAATCTTTCTGAGTAATTCGAGCCACAATGGAATATTGTATATCCCTTTTAAGAGAGAAAAAAAGTGGGACAACAAAGAATCATGGTGGTGTGGATAAGTAAAGTCACTCATTGTCCTGTAACTAATTTAGTGAACATAAGCTGGAGATGTCCAGAGAGTATGAGGACACCAGCTGGCTGGTAATACAAGAGAATGTGAGGTGTTTATAGAGACTAAAATGATGTGATCAGATTGAGATGTTCCACACCTTTTTCCAATGATGACACAATTAAAAGTCATTATAAAATTAAAACTGGTTTCCCAGGCAAAATCTAAATATCTTAGACTGAAAGTGTCCATTTTCTGACTATTTTATGAGACCTAGGCAGGTAGCCTCCATCTACATAAGACACAGTTTAAAGTTCCTTCATTGTTTAAGTGCCTAAAAGTTCATTTCCAAAGAAAAGATCTCATTTTAAATGATGTTACTTGTCTTACATTTAGTCTGGTAGTTTATAATCTTTTGTTGGACGATCTTGATAGAGTTAATTTCTATAATCATCTGAGGCTAAGCAAGTTTTTTTTATGTTAATGACGACATTCTTAAAATGACAATTCCCTAAAATCCAGGATATTCAGCAGGGTTAAATAATTTTCCCTGTATCACAAAAAGCCAGAAAGTGTTAAGACAAATGCAAACTTACAAAAGCTTGGGCCTTTGCTCAGTGCATAAGGTCCTTGATACTCAAAGAGCAGTCCATGGACCAGAAGCTTGACTTGGGGAGATTATTAGAAATGTAGAACCTCAGGCCCCAACCCAGACTCACTGAATCAGAATCTGCATTCTACCAAACTCCCCAAATGATCTGCATGCACATTCAAGCATGCACGTTCAAGTCATGAAGCCCTTCAGTAGGCCATCTGTTTCACAATTCCCATTACATACGACTCAATTAAGTGTTCACATAGTCCTTGTGTCATAGGTTGTTCTCCTGTAAAAGTTTGTTAAAATCATATTGTCAACATGAGGTAGGTGCATCTTAATTGCAGACGATCCATAAGCCTGAGACTTCAATTTATAGTCATTGTGAGATGCTTAAGTCCTAATACCTTCATCTGCCCCTACCCTAAGATTTCCCATCAAAAAGAGCCATAGACATAAATAGGATCTGATATTCAAGGACTTAAAACTGGTCAAGTACACTTTCCCATGTTCATTTCTCACTTCCTCCTAAGAGTTTTACAATCTAATGACAACAGCTTTCTACCATTTCCTCTAAAAGCTTTGTATTTCTATTACACTGGGCCTTTGCTCATGCTATATCCTTCACCTGGGATGATGGTTATTGTTTGACGAAATCTAATTCATCCTTTAAAGGCCAGATTGTGTGTCACCTGTAAAATAAACCTGATCCTGATGAGTAAAATTAATCCCTCCTCTCTAGTTCACAGCATTTTGATTATACTTGTCATTTAACAAGTGTTCAATTGTGCAGTTAATTACTTAGGCCATTCTCTTCCATAAAACTGTGTATTTCCTAAAGACACGGAATGTGCCTTACTTAATGCTTGTAAATGTAAAGTCTACTTTAATCATAGATAGTACTCATGGCTTTGTTAAAATGACTTGAATTTGTCTGACTCTAAACTCAAAGGAACTGTCAAACTCTATTATTATTTCAGCACTTAGTAGTGATAAAATTTTCCCAAAACTAATGTATAGCCTGTTATCTGGAGATTTTTAGGATTATGAAATTTTGGATGAATAGATGACATCAAAACATATAATGGAGGCCATTAGATTTTATATTAAAGGAGTAGGTTGTATAGAGAAGGGGCAAACTCCCATGACGTCACCAACTTGACCTTCTCTGTTGAGAGGCACAGAAGCAGGACCATGATCCCCAATGTACTTGTGAAGAGCCACATTATCATGAGTAATTTATCAAAGCCATAAACCACACCCTGGGGTTTGGGGAAGTATATGGAATTTAGAGTCAGAAGATCTGCATGACTTTGGAATTTTTTTTAAACTTTGGCAGGAAATGGTCTGTCACTGTAACTCCCACCTACATAAACTAACAATGATGATACTAATACCAGTCTCACCTATTTCATAGGGATTTTATACAAATCAAAAGAGGTTGCATGCAAAATCACTTTGAAAAATATAACCAACAATTGTTTACTGAATAATTGCAAAAACACAACTTTGTCCTAGGCGAAATCATGCCTAAAAGTGAACAGTTTTCTCACCACTAGAAAAGCTGCCTCAAGTTGTTAACACAAATGTAGAAAGGAAATGCTTTTGCTAGCCTCTCTAGGGAGATTATTTAAAGTGTATTTATTCTAGACCTGAAAAATATTTTATGTGTTCAGATATTTTAAATGCACGCCTAAGGATTTACTAGCATTCAAGGCAAGTAGTTAGAGAAAGGCCTATAAAGTACACCAGCATTTCTTGAGGACTTACTGTGTGCCAAGAACCAGAAATACAACAATGAACAAAATAATTCACTCTATCTTCAGAAGTTTGACAAAATAGTGGAGACACAAACAAGTAAATAGAATTTTTAAATCCCTGAATTTCCTGTTTTAATTTTACTGAAAAAGAATGAGTGATTAAATATTGGTAGTCCATACATTTCCATATTAACAATTAAAGATGCACCAAAAAAATCAGACAGATGGCAGCCAGGATTATAAATTATGTCCAAAGGAAAATTTGGAGAAGATCAAGGTCAGCCAGAGGTGACCATTATTGATTTTGAGCATAGCATTCTGAGAAAACCCTGTACTTCAAACACCATTTTCTGTCTTACTTTTTACCTGCTTTATGAATGGTTTCCACTCAACATGTTTATTTGGAAATGCTCAAGAGAAGAGAACAAAAAGGAATAAGAATTCACTGCATATTTTCTTTAAGTTCTAGATCTGACTCTAACTAGATATGGGACTTTCAACTAATCACATAACTTCTCTGATCCTCAGTTTGCTCTCCGAAAAATAGGGGTTTGGGTTAAATATACGTTTATGTCCTCTTGGTTCTAATGCCTTGTCATCCCTCTCATTTAAATCAAGGAAATTGTTATCAAAGAATTAGAAGAAAAAATATTAAATACTAAAATAAATATCTGGGAGGCCTAGAACCCACCAAAGTGAACTTTTTAACACAATTATCAAGATAATTGAAAATATTATTTCTCAGAAATATTTCTCTCATCTGTTTGTCTTATAATTACCAAAAATGTTATGTTTATGGTTCCACAGCATATCACCTCCAACAGTATACTGTACATATTGTACATATTATCCCCCGATAATATGAAAATATGTTTTTCACCCCTTTACTGGAACTCTGGGGATAAATTTAATTAAAATGTTTTAAGGTAGATAAGTTCAAAATAATTTAAAGTAGACAGCTATAAGCAGAGCCTAAGGAGGAACTCCGAGATTACCTACTTATTTCCAGTCATGAAAACAGCACATTCCAGATGACAAGGGACACCTGGTACCCACTACCAGTTACATCCCACTCTTCTCTAGAATTCCTTTGCAGTTGACTTTCTTCCTTCTAAGACACACAGTACTTGCATCTCTTTAGATGGTACAGATGATATTTGGTCCCTAGATTAGATTTTATGCTCGCACATGTTAAGAACTTAGAGCCAAGCAAGAAAACCCTCTCAGATCCTCTCCCCTGAGCCTTCCCTCAGCACCACTGTTAGTACTGCTTCTTTGCTTATTTTCTTCCAGGATCTATTTGACCACATGCTTCTGGGGAAACCCACTAGCCAATGTTTACACATACCCACTCCTGGGTATGCGTAACACTGTCTGTTTGCCACCTCGGCTTCCTTTTGCTTAAGCGAATGAAGTCGCTTAGGACCCCTATGTAAACCAGGCTCCTCATTTGAGAGCTTGACTAAAAAAGAAATGTACAACTTGAGAGTTGTGAGTTAAGTTTTATTTGGGGCAAAATGAGGACTGCAGCCCAGGAGGCAGCATCTTAGATAGCTCTGAGAGACTGCTCCAAAGTAGCAGTGGGGGAAAGTCAATACATAAGGTTTTGGTGAAAGAGGAGTTCAGTGCCATGACACACTCATTTTACAAAAGGTTTTTGTTAGTCAAAAGGATCTGATGTCACCTTGAAGGGATTTAGTGCTTCTCTAGATGTGAGGAGGTGCAAGGGTTGAGTCATAAAATCTGTTTCTAAAAACATCCAGCTCTCTAAAGACCTGTCCCACCAGTTTCTTGGAGCAAGGAATGGGTGGCTCATTGTAAAAAAAAAAAAGCTGCAAGTTTATAACGAGAACATCTTTAGGGACTGAGGCTGATTTGGGATCACAGAATAATGGCACAAATGCAATCGAAACTACTAGTCAAGGGGCTATAACCAGGCTTCTAAATAGGAAGATTCAACTTCAAAAATAACTATATAAAGAATTTACATGTCATGAAGTCATATTTTATCTGGGCTTCTTTTGCACAAGATAATGTATCCTGACATCTTCAATGGCTAGCTGTTTCCTGTTGTTAAAAAAAGAAATTAACAACAAAGCTCCGTAAATTTGGTGAAACATTTAGAAGTGCCTTTGACTGCCAAGGCAAGTCTCTTAATATCACTAGGCCTCAGTTTCCTATCTGTCTGGAAGGACTGGCAAAATCTGCTCCAGAAACTTCATAAAGCAAGTTGTGAGAAATAAATGATGATATATAAAATTGTTTGAGAAAAATCAGTTCAGTTCAGTTGCTCAGTCATGTCTGACTCTTAGCGACCCCATGGACTACAGCACACCAGGCTTCCCTGTCCATCAGCAGTGCCATGAGCTTGCTCGGACTCATGTCCATGGAGTCAGTGATTTCATCCAACTATCTCATCTGCTATCATCCCCTTCTCCTCCTGCCTTCAATCTTTCCCAGCAACAGGTCTTTTCCAATAAGTCAGTGCTTTGCATTAGGTGGCTAAAGTATTGGAGTTTCAGCTTCAGCATCAGTCCATCCAATGAATATTCAAGACTGATTTCCTTTAGGATTGCCTGTTTGCTCTCCCTGCAGTCCAAGGGACTCTCAAGAGTCTTCTCCAACATCACAGTTCAAAAACATCAATTCATTGGCGCTCAGCTTTCTTTATAGTCCAACTCTCATATCCATACATGACTACTGGAAAAACCATAGCTTTGACTAGATGGACCTTTGTCGGCAAAGTAATGCCTCTGCTTTTTAACATGCTGTCTTAGCTTTTCTTCCAAGGAGTAAGCGTCTTTTAATTTCATGGCTGCAGTCACCATCTGCAGTGATTTTGGAGCCCAAGAAAATAAATATTGAGAACAATAAATCATGATAAACATAGACTTGTCACATCCATTGCTCCAGTCAAATTATGCTTCAAAGATTAAAGTAGTTCAAAAGGGAAACCAGGATTTTCAGTTTTTAAAAACTTCTCCCCCGAGAACACTGTTAAATAGATAGCTTGTAAAGGGACTGAAGGGAGAGGAAAAGGAGAGAAGCTGTTGAGCTTTATGAGCTGTCTCCAAGAATGAAAACTAAAAGAGTCATGTCTCATTAGCCCCGGGTCTCGATTGGAGGGCAGCGAAGGAATAGCTGCTTCTCTAGACAGTAGCATTTGCTGATCAACGTTATCAGTGGTGCAGCTGCAGGTGAATGGTCACCAGCACTCCTCAAGAGCTCTTGGTTTTGCTTCTGGTTCCTCTAAACGTTGCTCAAGCAGCCCAAACACCGAGGGTGCAGCCAGGGAGGCCAGCGGCTGGCTCAGTGTCCAGTGCGCATGCCTTTGCTGCACGCATGCTAATAAGGAGCAGCGGGAGGAGCTAGAGGCTAGTGGGCCGAAAGATGCTTCCCCATAAATGAATGAGTAACCCAGTCGGTGTATATATATGCAATTCATTGGCTACTTAAAAACAATTCTTTGCCCAAAGTAACAGTTTATAATCATGAAAATGTGACTAAAACGTGAAACATTAAAAGCACATGAGAAAAGGCTGTGTCCATTCCACTTTCCAAATGTTATTCCTCCTCTTCAGTGTCTTGGCCCTGAGAACAGCTGCTGAAGAAAGAATTGTGTGCATTTAGAACACTCCTCCTGATTCGCTGGAATAATCAAGCACCTTCCATAGTTTCAATCTTAATAACTAAATAAGACAAAGTGCATAGCAATTCGATTTACAGCTCAGTGAGTTTTGAAACCAACTTGCTGCTATCTGCAGTGAGTGGCTTAGTGCCTCCAGAAGGCAGCTAGCTTATAGCAATTTTTAAGGGGATTAAACCTGATCGGACATTGAGTATTATTTAAACAAGTTCCCGCTGTTACTTGTTAAACAAGGAAAGGGATGGAAGCTTCTATTTGTTAATATCATTCAGACATCTGCTATGGACATTCTGCTGGTTGGGCTGCGAGTCAGAGGGCTGAGTTGTGAACGCTGCTAACAGGCAAAGGGGCCCAATAAATTGCCTGGAAACGTCCTGCCACAAACGTCTGTAGTTTGTCTTCAGTTGAAAGGTCAGTATTTCTGGGGCTGCTGGGTTCCACTACGACCGTGGTCCAGAGCCCCAGCCTTACCCAGAATTCACCTAAGAGCTTTACAAAAATGCGAACATCTCACCCCCAGCCCCTCGAAGCTGGCATTTCATTGTTCTGGGGTGTGCGCTGACCATCAGGTGCCTTGATTTTTAACCCCCTCTCCTCACCCCCAAGTGGTTCTCATCTTCAGTTTGTCTTGAGAATGCCTGTTCTAAACTGATAGGACTTGGTAGCTGGAAGATGTGAACACAGAGCCTCCCATTATAATTTAAAATTTAGACTCCTTTTTTCTGGTGGGTTCAAACAGTTCTCTGGGCAATGGAAAATTTCTCACCAATCCACTGCCCTTTTGCCTCCAGCCTACCATTACTTTTCAAACATATCATTCTCTTTTGTTACAGCCAATAACTTTCTGTACATGCAAACGTTCTTTTTCATGCCTTTGGGGAGAATACCACCATATTTGATATGATTTCCTTCACACTTTGGTTTCGTTGATATTTTTTTTTCCTCATGTTCTTTCTTTGAAAAGTGTTTCTTGGACGGGCCTTATTCTGCTAGATTCAGATCATTGCTAACACTGTGTACAGTATCACTTTAGGGAGAAAGAGGGCAAAGGAAGCAGAGCAATCGTATTTTCTCCAGGCCCCCGCCCCTTCCCACACCTCCCAGGGTCACTAGACTTCAAATATGAAAAGCATTAACCAGCTCTGCCTGTTGTGTGGACAGCATTGTGAGAGGAAATCAGCCTCTGGCCCCTCTGCTTTCATCCATCTGAGCATGCACAGTGTATACCACATGAGGTATTATTTAGACTTTGATGTGATACTTGGCAGTAAAGGAGGAAACACATATCATTTGTTAGATAATAATCTGGCACAGAAGTACATACAAAGTCAATTAGGAGATTAAAAACCTGATTCCAGTGCCTGTTTTAAATATACCCAATGCCCTGCTTGAGTGTACACACTGGTATCCACTTTAACAAGTACAGAGCTGAGCTACCTCTCCTGGTGTTTTACTGGTCTTTTTGTAAGGACCTGGGGTGCAAAGGTTGATTTCAGACCACTAATTGCATGTGGGACCCAGCAAGCTCAGGACCAGAGCCCTGGCAAGGAAATAACAGAAAGAGGTTAGGCCTTAGACTCAGGAAAGGGCCCTTTTTCTGTTGTTTTTAACATTCACTTGCACTTGAACAAAAGTTGTTTATTGTTTTAATAAAACTAGACTCACAAGCGTTGCCATGGCATGGACTCTGTCAGCATTTCCATTGTAACCTTTGCTTTTAGGGGGTTTTAACTCAGCCATGGAACTTCCTCTGGGTTAAAATCTGGCACCAAAAATAACTTGGAATCTCTCGGTCTCAGGCATGAAGGAAATAGTTGTGTGTGAGTGTGTGTTTATGTACCTTTAAAAAGAAACTCATTTGACAGTCCTTAAAGAGACACTGTAAAATATGTTCCCTCTGATTTGTGTTCTTTTTAACTTGAAATGTCACCCCCATTAAGGTGAACTCATTTAAAAGACTTGACCTATCCAGTGTAGTATAAAGATATCTTTACCTGTTTATCTCTTTACCAGCTTCTTCATAAATATACTTCTTAAACAGATTGCTACTTTTTTTGCAGTTAAATTCACTGCTCTGTGTCAGCAGCTTATCTTTCCTGTAACACTAACTGTGTATCTAGTAGTATCCTTAGTAATGTGGGCTTTCCCAGTGTAAGGAAACTGCCAGTTAATGCAAGAGATATGAGTTCAACCCCTGGGTCAGGAAGATTCCTCTGGCATAGGAAATGGCAATGCAACTCAGTATTCTTGCCTGGGAAATTCTGTAGACTGAGGAGCCTGGTGGGTCTACAGTCCATAGGGTCACAAAGAGTCAGACACAACCGGGCGACTGAGTGCACGCACACATCCATAACATAAACCATAAAATGGCACTGGCTTTTGAAATCTACCATCTGTTCATCTTTTCACTTAAACATCTGTAAAAAGCATGAATTAAGTCAATGAAGGAAAAGTCTTCAAGGGATTCTGGAGGTGGGACAGGATGGAAATTGAAAATAATCTGAAAACAATAGCCTTATTTTTCCCCCACTAACTTTGTGTGAAATCTTTAGCCAATTTCACAACATTTCTGGAATTTACATTTTTCATGTATCACAGGGATGCATTTTTTAAACTATATGGCCTTTTGTTGCCTATCACCTCTGTAAGACTTCATAGTGCAATGACACTTGCCATTTTGGACTATCCAGTACTAACATCCAAATACCTCTCCTAGTTGTGGGGAGTTCCAAGACAAGTAGAAGGCATACCTTGAAGGAAAGGTAGTTTCAGCAATAAGAGGAAGGATTCCTATCTCAGTGAATCAAGGTCTCAAGCCTACAACTTTAAACCTATTTAGAGAATAAGGCAAAGGTTCAAGGCCAAAAGTTATCTGCCCAATTTATGGCAGCCAAGAATCCAACACCACTAAGGAAAGAGTCTAGCAGAGCTGGTGTTAGCAGTACAGTCCTGGGCAGATGGTCTCTGAGATGATCTTGACCATGCCTTTTTGAATCCTGCTCATTTTCTTGAACACATTTCCCTAGCATCTCCACTGATACTTGTACTATTTAATACCTTTCTAATAAATTCCTCAACATTACCAGAGTTATGTTGCCATTGCTTATAGTGAAGTACCCTAACTGGAATAAATGAAACTTTATAGGGACAAATTACTTTCTTTAGAAGGTACCTCGGAGCTTGCTATTTAGAATGTGGTCCTTAGACTAGAAACTCTGGCATCACCTGGGAGCTGGGTAGAAATGCAGAATATCAGACCCTAGCCCCAGACTTGTTGAATCAGAATCTGCATTTTAACAAGATCCCCAAATGGTTCACATGCACATCAATGTTTGAGAAGCATTAACGTAATGTAGCCCTCTATTTGAAGCATAAAACTAAGTTCAGCATGCACACACTGAATTATAGATTATCATTTTGTCAGATATTGTTGTTGTTGTTTAGTCACTAAGTTGTGGGCAATTATTTTGTGACCCCATGGGCTGCAGCCCACCGGGGTCTTCTATCCGTGGAATTTCCCAGGCAAGAATACTGGTGTGGGTTGCATTCTGTTCTCCAGGGCATCTTCCCGACCCAGGGATTGAACCTGCGTCTCCTGAATTGGTAGGTGGGATTCTTTACTGCTGAGCCACAAGAGAAGCCCCTGTCAAATATTCCTGCCTCAAAAATTTTTTTCTGTTTAATATTACACCTAGACTGTAGGAAAATGGAACAAGTGTTATCATAACATTCTTGAGGTAAGACCCAAATATTATTTATTTTTGTATCCTAGTATCTAGACACCAAAGAGGAATTCAATATTCTCTTAGTACATTGCTTTAGAATTCACAAATTATTTTCATATACAGCAACTTAAAGTACAGGTTTCTTAACTATCAACCATTTGTCCTATATTTATTATGAGTTATTTTTTCTTGGTTTTGAATTATATCTTGTTTCTTCATATAATAATGCAATTCACTTGAACTTCTTGCTATAGTGTATCTAAAGCTAAATAAATTATCTGTAGGCTAATATGTATTAGAATTTTATTCACAGCTAAATTAGTTCATTTTAGAAGAGCTTAATCTCTAATTTCAAAGCATATCCTTATGTAATTTCTCTAATTAGTCTGGAAAAGTCTACCAAAGTAAACCAAATTCATCTATTATACATTTCCTTTCTAATTTATGTTCTCATTACCAATAACTGGGAGGGAGGAGGAAAAGCAAATACTTTGCAAATGTTACTCTCAGACTTTATCTCAGCATTATTCGCTACCACCTTATATATATTTCCAAATGACTCATCTATTTTTTTATTCTAGACTCTACCCCATCTTTCTTTTCTTAACAAATACAAATAAATATATACCCGCCAAACATCCCTAACACCATAATGCACAAAAAAAGACCTAGAGTTATTGTTAAAGTAGATTTTCACTTTGGGAATAGAAAATTTAATTATTCTTAATTATCCTTCCTCTTATGTGAATTATTATTAGCATTAGAGATCTTATTTTTTGTCATTTGAAAAATAGAAAAAATATACAAAGAACCTTTCCTGAAGGAAGAGAAGAAGTTTTCCAATTCAATCCCTTTAGCGCACAAAAATCTACTTTATAGTGCCTAATCTGATTCCGTACAGTTATCTATCTTTCCTCTTTCAACAACTGACCTTTGTTTTTTAAAAACATCCCTGAGAAAAGTGAAGAACGAAATGTAAGTAGGGACCATCACTGAGTATCAAGGCCAATGACCATGATATACAAATTCGCATTTGATGGCAAAGTTCCTTATGAACAAGTCTTCTGGCTCATTTGTTTTCTTTCCATTTAATCTATGTCATGAAACTTCCTCTTATTTTTTTTCCAATTTTGTGTTTATCTCAAATTAGTGGGAACATCAGACTTTCTAAGTTTAGGATTTCACATTTCATTCAGCCTTTCATATACACAGTCCTCATTGTGAAGAGAGAGTAGAATGGGTCATTTCCTTGGACTTTTTGACTTTAAGCAAATAGCCAGGACTAGAAAACTGTCCCGTGGCACTCCACAGTCCCTCTTACAAAGTAGGAGACAGCCTGACCTATTCCCCAGTGTGCATTTACCTCCTTCTCTGCCTGCACTCAAATTCTTTCTCTCCATTTCTCCTGCCACCATTTTGAATTGCTTTCACATTTTGTCTTCCATCTCACACTGTTATTCTGTCAAACTCACACTTTCATCCTTAACCAATGTGATGAGTCTTTTTCCCATTGTATAGTCTATCTGCCATCTTCCCTTGCAAAGGGGTCTGTACCCAGCGTATTTAAATTCTACCTATATATGTGTCTCACTAGATGCTTTCTAGGGCCAACATAGCAATAAATTTGAGGTGCTCAATAAATGTGTTGAGTAAATAATGTATTTTTTACTCATAACAGGTACATAACTGCCTCTACTACCCCAGAAAAGTATTCTAGGCAATAGCAAAAGATTTGGACCTAGTCCCTCTGACTCTCTCACATTTACCTTCACACCTAAAGTTTGCCAATATGTTACTCAGCTGAATTGTAATACTTAATCCTTCTATTAGTGAAGCCATCTCAAGCAGCCATTGAATTTCTGGATGGTGCAGTTTCTTCCCTTGGCCTACAGAGATATATTATTTCAAAGTAAGCCATCTGTTCTCAATTCCATTCCACATATTTTTCCCCATATACAGCACCCATTGCTTCAATCCTAAAGTTTACATCATTTACTTTATTCCTGACACCTGCCTCATCTCATATGAAGCCATCCCCCATGCATCTTGGAGAAGGCAATGGCATGCCCCTCCAGTACTCTTGCCTGGAAAACCCCGTGGACAGAGGAGCCTGGTGGGCTGCAGTCCACGGGGTCCCTAAGAGTCGGACATGACTGAGCGACTTCACTTTCACTTTTCACTTTCATTCATTGGAGAAGGAAATGGCAACCCGCTCCAGTGTTCTTGCCTGGAAAATCCCAGGGACGGGGGAGCCTGGTGGGCTGCCGTCTCTGGGGTCGCACAGAGTTGGACACGACTGAGGTGACCTAGCAGCAGCAGCCCGTGCATCTCGTTGGCTAGCAAGCAGTCCTTGGTATGGTTTTCAGTGTTTCCTTTTTACCTATGACTATCCTGTATGGTCTGTTCCTCTTTGAAACTTCCTTTACTTTTTCTGATTACTTAGAAAAATATAATATATAACCAGATTCTAAAACGTTCTTCCTCAACATATGATTTTAATTCCAACACTAAGGAATCCCATATGCTTTTAAGTAAGATCAGGTGAGACAATATATGTAATAGAACAATTGACTGTAATGTGCTACAAAACAATGTTATAGTTATTACCTGTTGAGGAGAAACCAAAACTCCGAACCTCAAAACTTTCTTCAGGAAACATGGTAGGAGTAGTAGTTTCCTCTACGTACTAGCATCAGGAACACCCACTACAATTACCTCTTATCTAATGGAGTTGTTGTTCAGTCACTAAGTCATGTCTGACTCTGTGATCCCATGGACTGCAGCACACCAGGCTTCCCTGTCCTTCACTATCTCCCAGAGTTTGCTCAAATTCAAATCCACTGAGTCATTGATGCAATCCAACCATCTCAAGCTCTATGCCCCCTTCTTCTCCTGCCCTCAATATTTCCAGCATCAGAGTCTTTTCATCAGTGAGTCAGCTCTTTGCATCAGATGGCCAAACTATAGGAGCTTCAGCATTAGTTCTTCCAATGAATATTCAAGATGGAGAGCAAGAGCTTATTATAATCTACCATTCATTGAGTATTTACTCACTATCAGGCACTCCTAACTGATATATTTTTTTTATTGTTTACTCCCCCACAAAACCCCAAGATATAGATGTAATTTCCATTTTATAGGGGTAATCTGAGGATAAGGGAAGTGACTTGCTTAACATCCTGGAACAGTTAAATGATGAAACTAAAACTTGCTCACAGGTCTGTGTCTTAATATGGTACCTATTAAACTCTTACTCTTAATTACTGTGTTATGATACTTAAAGAAAAATTTTTTAAATGTGTTGATTAAATTTTAGGGAGTAAAGAAGAATAGAGAGATTGAGCAACTAGAAGGCGCCATGTTCTTGGGGTCAGGGACAAGCTTACAGACCTGGAAAACTTCATATTCCCATATATAGATCCAGTACTCATGTTTTTTTGTTGTTGTTGTTTCCTCTAAAATTAAAACATCATTTTCAATATCCATCATTGAAAACACTTTGTTGAGTGAGTTGGTCTTTTGCTCTGTGCTTACAGACATTGTATTTTAAGAACAGAAGGAAAACAACTCATCGAAAAAATGCAGTTCACTGAATAACTACAAACATTTTTGACAGAGTTCTTATTAGATGTTAGCATGTATTCACAAGTTGGCTAGAGTATAAAATGTTGTATGGAGAAGAGAGAAACTCTATAAAATCTTATCTTCAAATGGCTAAAGCACGTAAAATGACTATTCTTGTTCTTTTTATAAAGACTCAGTGTCCACATTAGCTCTGTAAACTAAGATACAACATCTGGATATTAAAGTCGACATTCAAATCCTGACTTAAAAGAAAGAATTAACATAACCTTACCTCTGATAACTGATTACCATAGAGGTGCTTCATTGATGTCCGCATTTTATGTATTTTGAACTCACTGGACTGTGAAGACAGTACAGGTATACTACTTTTTGCTAGGGATATGTAATTCTTCCCTGGAGGAGGGCATGGCAACCCACTCTAGTATTCATGTTGGAGAACCCCATGGACAGAGGAGCCTGGTGGGCTACAGTCCATGCAGTTGCAAAGAGTCAAACACAACTGAGCAACTTAAGTAAGTAGTATGTAATTCTTGCTACAGTAAGTTTTCATCCAACCACAAAGGCAGAATGAGTAACTTTTAAATGAAGATTTCAAAGAATACTGTTTCCAAAGTCAAGATTTAATATTATCTTCTACCTATGTTAACCCAGAAGCCTTCAGCCCATGTGAAATTCCAATTCATAATTAATTTAGAAAGCAAAGGGTTAGCTTAAATATCCTTTTCCAGAGGCATTAACCTTACAAGCATAATTTACAAAGGTAAGAATAAGGTCCTCTTGTGGAAACAGTAGCTCATTTTTCCAAGAAAGTTGACTCTGTCTTGTAGTATTCTAATTATCTGTTCCTTCTAGTCATATTGAACAAGGGAACATGTCTCTTTTCTAATGACATTCTTTAGTTTCTTTATCTCGAGCAAAGGAAGAAGTAATTTGAACATACTGAACCAGCAGAAGAAATTTTTAAAGAAAATTGTATTTCATTTATTATAGCCTTGCTATGTCTTAAACTGAGGCAGCCAAATATGAGAGAATTGGCTGGACATTACATCTTGAACTGCAAAAACAACATCTTCCATTTTAATTATTTTACTCATAAACTTTATTATATCTTCTCGAGTATCTACAATTTAAAAGCAAATAACCACTGACTTACTGATTTCTTTTTATCAATGTTCATTATTTTCCTTGGTGATTTCTTGTGCTTCAATTCCTTGGCAGCCTTTTAAAAACATGTGTTAAAAATCTCCTTACCAAACTACACAGTGTTATTTTATACCTTGCTAGTTGGGGTAATAGTCCTTAGCAGCAACTTTACATAAAAGTCAGCCTGTTTCATATAGAAAGACCCATTATGGCATGGTTGGAGCATGTTTTAAAATAACTTTCTTCTAAGTTTGTCTTTTTACCTGTGTTCAGTTCAAGAGCTGGAATTCCCACACACATACATAACTAGGCAAATGAGTTTCTACCCTCAGCCCATACATAGTAACTTTTATTTCAATCATGTCTGCACACCTAAATTATGCTGTCACCTATCTCTAGATGCTTTCTTTTTCTCAACTCTTTATTAGCCAAATCAATTCATAAACAAGTCCTTTCACTTCTACCACTAAAGCATGAAGTCAGGAAGCTTGAAGGGGCAAAAAATTACATCTTTATTTTCAGTATCTTCTAGTGGAACTTTAACATTTCCTTCCATTATGAATGTGATCAGCATAGAGCAGTGTCTTTGATTTCATCACCCACAAAAATAATAGATATTTTCATGTCACATTATTACTATATCAGTTATGTCACATTAATGTTTATGTATACCACTACTTTGAAATTATGTGGTTATCAGATTCACTACCAATTCTTATCATTTAATGTATGACTAAAGCTGTATATATATCAATATTTCACAAACTTATTTTTAAATGTTTTGATGACTACATTTAATACAGTTGATTTCCTTTGTGTTGTATATTATGCATTTTAAACCATTATTCTGAAATGTTCTTATTAGCTTCACCAGACTGCCAAAAGGAGAAAGCTATCTTTTTTTCTTATGAAATCAGAACTATATAATTTGATAGATACTTTTTAATTTATTTTTAATTGAAGGATAACTGATTTATACTAATGTGTTGGTTTCTGCCATATATCAACATGAATCAGCCATAGGTATACATATGCTCCCCCCTCCTGGACCTCCCACCCACCCCAAGAAAGCTACCTTGAATGTCAAGCATTTTCACCTTCTCTACCCCAACCAGCCCACTGTCATCTCCAGCCTGGATTGCTATGAGAGTAGACTCTGCTCCCCAGAGAGTCTGTTCCCCATAGAATAGCCAGATTCAGATTTTAAAAATATGAGTTGAATGACATCACTCTACTATTTAAATCTTCAGATAGCTTCCCAGTGCACCTTACCATGATGTCCAGGCCCTGTAGCGACCGGACCCCTGCCTGTCTCTTCCACTTAATTTTAGTCCTCTTCAATTCATTCGCCTCTTTTGAGAGGAGCACTCTGTCACAGCACCCATGCCATTCAGGCACAGAGGCGGCATCGCACTATGGTGTTCTCTTCTGTTAACACTCGGCTCTATCTGCATTTAAACTCACTTGTTTATTAGTCGGCTCCACAAAAAGCATATAAACCAAGTCCTCCATGAAAGCAGAGATTTTTGTGTGTCTCTCTTCCTTTTCTCATGTGCCTCAACATGGTGTGAACTCCATGCGTGTGTGTGTTAACAGTAAGAACAAAATGAGGATATCTTGGCTATAAACTTTTAGAAGCAGTACAGAATTCTAGAACAATAAATGCACAGAGCAGATTGTGGTTATAAGACATGCCACTCTGAAAGGTAGGCATCTGAAATATAATCTGTGTGCATCTGTTTATCTGCTTTACTTCTGTGTCATGTCCCTCAGTCATGTCTGACTCTTGAAGCACCACGGGCTGTAGCCCACCAGGCTCCTCTGTCCATGGAATTCTCCAGGCAAGAATACTGGAGTGGGTTGCCATTCCCTTCTCCAGAGGATCTTCCTGACCGAGGGATCGAAGATCCTGGGATCGGGTCTGCTGCACTGCAGGTAGATTCTTTACTGTCTCATGATACCCATAAACTCTAAAAGCAATGTCTTCTGTTAGGTCTGCTCTTCCAACCTACATGTCAGTGCACCAAAAACATGAACCAGTAGAGGGCAAGCTAGGACAGGCTGCATTTATAAAAATAAAATTCGTTGTGTGGCCAGCAAAACAGGAAGCTATGGGATGAAGATCAGCCCTGCATAGGCTTAGATTCAAAAATTCAAAGAAAGTGGAATTGCTAAAATAGATCTATGTTATATGCTTTATTTTCTTTTAACTGGCTTAAACCATGCCTCTGTACTTTTCTCATTCAAAGTGTTTTCATAATATGAATAAATATATAAAATATCTTTGCACGTCAATTTTACAAAGCCACCAAAGTGTGGCACATTATTTAAATAGAGATTTCTCAGTTGTCTATCCTCATTAGGTAAAGAGTTGGGCCAATATGTAAACCTCATGTATATTGTTCTTTACAGTGGATGACATTCTAAATGGATGGATTGTAACAGATTTATTTTCCCAAGAAAATTCCATTTAAACCAATATTATAATTCTATTTAAACCTATATATTAAAATGTCATTATATTCCCAACCAGTGTACATATAGGCACTGGCTGGGGAAGAAGGCATGTAAATAATTTCAGATAAAGTGATAGATTTTTACTTAACAATTCTCAATTGTAAATTTTTTGGTTCTCAGAAATCCATGGAACATAGATTATTATGATTATCAGAGATTCATGGAAATTAAGTAATTTGCTCAGGCTAATGCTAACCCTTGAGGAAGCTGAGATTCATATTCAATCTACCTATTCTTCCCACTACAGCATATAAAAATACCAAGGTTCACTAGATTTCAGACACATAGAAGCACTGGCTAGTTGTGGTATTAATAGCATGAAAATTGAAATGAGAAGCAAAGGATGTAATTTACAGTTGATTTAAACCAAAGATGGTAAATAAGTGGAAACAAATAATCTCCCTTTTCCATGCCTTTTTCAAACGTGGCTAATCATTCACAACACTTCCCTACCCCACCCCCAAATCTAGATACAGCCTAAAAATCTTCCAAAATGTACCATGCAAAATAACATGTTACTGGGAGATGATAAAGAAAACTGAAATATTCACCATGTCTTTTCTAGGTAGCAATTATGCAGCTGAATAAAACTGCATTGTAGCTGTTTATAAACAAAAATTGGACATGCCTCAAACACATGATGGAACTCATTGCCACTTCACCCAATGCTGACTGTTCATCACCAACATTTCAGATGCTTTATCTCATTCAACTTCCAGGAGAAGCCCCAGATTTGTAGTTAAACCATTTAATGAAACATAAAGTTAAAGTAATTGTCTTTTGTTTTTAAATGTATGGACTTCCCTAGTGGCTCATCTGGTAAAGAATCCACCTGCACTGCAGGAGACCTGGGTTCAATCCCTGGGTTGGGAGGATCCCTTGGAGAAGGGAAAGGCTACCTGCTCCAGTATTCTGGCCTGGAGAATTCCATGGACTGTATAGTTCATGGGGTTGCAAAGAGTCAGGCTCAACTGAGTGACTTTCACTTTAAATGTATATTTTTATTTATTTCCAGTCTAAATAAAGAAGTTGTCTAGCATTCCAGAGAATCTAAGTACTTAATAAAAATGTATTCTCCAAAAATCAAAGGTTTATAATTTTAAGGACCAATATTTATTGAAAGTCATGTTTATAAAATGTATTATATGTTAGCAATTTATTTAACAGGATGTACTGAGTATACTTTGTGTCCTTTAGGTTGAAACTAGTCAGTATTATAAATTGCATATCTCACATGAGTGTATGCACAACATCTTTTGATTTTCTCACCATTTGCCCATTAGCCATCAGGTCTCTCTCTCCTTTTTTTTTTTTTGGCTATGCTGGGCCTTCCATGCTGTGTGAACTTTATCCAGTTGTGGAGAGTGGGGGTACTCTCTGGTTGTCATGCATGGTCTTCTCATTGTGTTGGCTTCTCTTGTTGTGGGGCACAGACTCTAGGGTGCACGGGCTTCAGTAGTTGTATCTCCCGGGCTCTAGAGCACAGACTCAGTAGTTGTGTCACAAGGGCTTAGTTGCTCCATGGCATCTGTGTCGTCTTCCTGGATCAGGGACAGAACACATGCCTCCTGCATTGGCAGGCAAACTCTTTACCACTGAGCCACCAGGGAAGCCCAGCTATCAGGTCTTACTATTATATTGTTTCTACCTCTATCTCTACAAGATGAATGCCTCTAACTGGCTTATTAATAACTGTATTATTTTCTCAATAGTTAGTGGGAAGTTACTATATACACAGGGAGCCCAACCTGGTACTATATGATGACCTAGAGGGGTAGGATGGGAGGACAGGAGGGAAGTTCAGGAGGGAAGGGATATATATATATGTATGTATGTATGTATGTATATATATAATTGGAGCTTCCCTGGTGGTTCAGTTGGTAAAGAATCTGCCTGCAATGCAGAAGACCCGGATTTGATCCCTGGGCCAGGGAAGATTCCCTGGAGAAGGAATTGGCAACCCACTCCAGTATTCTTGCCTGGAGAATCCCTGGGCAGAGGAGAATGGTGGATCTCATGGGGAAGTTGCTATATACAGAGGGAGCCCAGCCTGGCACTCTTTGATGACATAGAGGGGTAGGATGGGAGGAGAAGAGGGAAGTTTCAGGAGGAAAAGGGGATGACAGAGAATGAGATGGTTGGATGGCATCACCAACCTGATGGACATGAGTTTGAGCAGACTCCAGGAGTTCATGATGCACAGGTATGGCATGCTGGACTGCAGTCTGGCATGCTGCAGTCCATGAGGTCGTAAAGAGTTGAACACGACTGAGTGACTGAACTGAACTGATTCTCAGTCAGCCCCTAGTGTATGGAAACAGTTTATACATGACTAAGAAAAGCATAGAGTGTACAGTCCTGTCAGGTGAGTGGAGTTTTGGAGAGCAAGTCCCTTCCCATGGTTAAACTGGAATTTCAATTTGAACTGACAAAGAAACATTTTAAAAATAGTTATATAGAGAAACCACTTTTCCCAATGTGAAAGCTGTATTTAAAAAAAAAAAACATTTTATGGAGAGGAAATTTTTGACAGAACCTCAAGTTTGATCAAAAGTATTTAATAAAATTAATGAATTAAGAGCTTACTTTTCTTTAGGGAGAATATGGCAAAAGAATTTACTTTCAATGCAAGCTTAACAGGTGGTAAAAGAAAAATTGACACATTGTTTCCAAATAAAGATTTAAATATTAACACTAAACACCTTTTTGTTTTTGATCCAGCTAGTAAACAGCATCATAGACAGATTTGGACCATTAGTATCAGTCAATAACGTCCTCTAGAACCCCTCCAAAGGCCAGGGGAGGAACAGGAGCCTTTAAGGAAACCAGGAATCCATAGACGTGCTTTAAATTCTACCAGGTATCACTGAATCATCAAGAGCAGTAGGTTGAGAAACTAATTATGTTGTCCACAGCTATATTGCCCAGGGCTGGGTTCTTTTCCAATCTTTGTTTATTTGTTATATTGTTTAGTTGCGCATTCATGTATGATTCTTCGTGAACCCATGGAATGTAGCACCCCAGACTTCCCTATCCTTCACTATTTCCTGGAGTTTGCTCAAACTCATGTCCATTGAGTCAGTGATGCCATCCAACCATCTCATTGTCTGCCTCCTTCTTCTCTTGCCTTCAATCTTTACCAGCATCAGGGTCTTTTCCAGGGAGTTGGCTCTTTGCTTCACATGGCCAAAGTATTGGAGCTTCAGCTTCCCCATCATTCCTTCCAATGAATATTCAGGACTGATTTCCTTTAGGATTGACTGGTTTGATCTTGCTGTCCAGGAGACTCGCAAGCGTCTTCTCCAGCACCACAGTTTGAAAGCATCAGTTCTTTGGTGCTCAGCCTTCTTTATGGTCCAACTCTCACATCCATATATGACTACTTGAAAAACCATAGCTTTGACTAGATGGACCTTTGTCGGAAAGGGACGTCTCTGCTTTTTAATACGCTGTCTGGGTTTGTCATAGCTTTTCTTCCAAGAAGCAAGCATCTTTTAATTTCACAGCTGCAGTCACTGTCCGCAGTCATTTTGGAGCCCAAGAAAATTAAGTCTGTCACTATTTCCATTGCCATAGAGTCTTAGGACTGGATGCCATGATCTTAGTTTTTTGAATGTTGAGTTTTAAGCCAGATTTTCCACTCTCATCTTTCACCCTCATCAAGAGGCTCTTTAGTTCCTCTTTGCTTTCTGCCATTAGGGAGGTGTCACCTGCTTGATTTCCAATGAATGGACTGATTGATAAATTTGTAACTGTTCCACTTGTAGTTATGTTTGGCATAACCCTGTGCTTTCCTATAAGGTGTACTATTAAGTTAATCTCTCATTGCTGTTATTTGGTTGCTAAGTTTTTGTGACCCAGTGGACTGTAGCCCCCCAGGCTCCTTGGTCCATGGGATTTCCCAAGCAAGAATACTGAAGTGGGTTGCCAATTCCCTCCCAAAGTCAATCTCTAACCTTCCCCAAAACCATAATAAGGAAAGGAATCCTGCCTAGAACCATGCATTCAAGTAAAGGTTTTACTTTTAATACACATGCCAATATATATTTGGCATCCTAAAGAATGCTGCCCCATCCCCACATAGTAACCTTCAAGCTGTGCTCCAGCAGTGCTTTCAGCAAACCATTACAAACCTCTAAACTGCTGACAACTTCTAGATGGTATGGTACATGATATAACAAGTGAATCTCACAGTCATGAGTCAACTTCACTCCTGTCAAGTGGGTCTCTTGGTCCAAAGCAATGTTCTCTGGGATTCCATGCTGGTGGGTCAAGCGCTCTGTAAGTCTTCAGTTAATGGTGCAGCAAAGATAACTCCACACCTCAGTGTTCCTCTTTCTGGGAGAACAAATCATTAACTCTTCCAAGCTAAAAGGCTCCATTGCAGTCAATTTCTCATCAGTGGTCAACTGGTCTCCTCAAGAAATGCTGCCATACTGGGGACTGAGGAAGGTCTCTGCTGCCAGCAACTTGAACATTTCACAATAGCAGCACCTAAGTCAATCTTGGTAACTGAGTGTTGGAGAAAGAAATGGCAACCCACTCCAATATTCTTGCCTGGGAAATCCCGTGGGCAGAGGTGCCTGGTGAGCTGCAGTCCATGAAGTTGCAAGAGTCGAACATGCCTGAGTGACTAAACCACCTCCACCACCACTGGGAGTGTGTGCTGCTGGGCCCAGGTGTCTCCTCCATGTCTGCCATCTCAGCCTCTAATTTCATGAGCCCATCCTGACAGCACTAGGTGGCCAGTTACAGAGGCTGGCAAACACCAGTTAGTCAGGTGACTTTTGTCTACTTCATTGTTAACTGCATCTTCGAAGAAAGGTGTTCTCTGGTGGGTGTAACATACAAAGATCTCCACACTTTGTGCCCACTCCCATATGTTAATCCACTTGCCTTTACTCCAGACTTCCTTGGCCCTCATCTTTCCTTTTTTCCCCTTCCATACCAGACATCTATATATCTTCTAATCTCCAACTATTTTTCTTTCCCCACAAAGTGGTTCACCAGGAGGATTTTTCCTTACCACCATCTTTAAGACCACCCTGAAGCCTTAGCGCAGCTGCCATTTCTTTTCATCTTACACCCACACATCAAGCCAGCCCTTGTGTAAAATTAAGCCCAGGCTTTTTACTCCTGTGTCAGGACTCTCCATATGGCCATAGGCCCAAGCTGAAGAAAGGACACTGATGCAGCCAAGGTGGATGACGTCTGGGCTATCTGCTCACGCAGTTTACTTCCAACCCAAAAGAGTTTGTGCCCATTCTTCATGGTAAAAGGATCGAGACGCACTAATTTGTCATTTATTTCTGCAGATATGTTCTGTCATGACCTCCCCACTGCAGATATCTAAACATTTTTTTAATTTTTTTTATTGTTTTTGCCATACAATGTCATGATATCACCATAGGTTTACATATGCTTCACCTCCAGAACCCCCCTCCCTCCTCCCTCCCAGTCCCCTCCCTCTGGGACATCTCGGTGCACCAGCCCCGAGCATCAATCCTGGGCTGGCGATTGATTAGACATATGATAATTAACTTGTTTCAATGCCCTTCTCCCATATCATCCCACCCTTACCCTCATCCACAAAGTCCACGAGTCTATTCTATACATCTGCGTCCCTTTTGCTGTCTCGCATGTTGGGTTCTCGAGTCTGCAATATTTATCTTCCCACTTTCTGGAGCTCATGTTTCCTCTCAAGGCTTCCCATGTGGCTACCATTTGCTCATCTCACTAATCAGCATAACTAGTCATCAACATAATGAATGGATACAATGATCTGCAGGGTGCTAAGATGGTCCAAATAAGTTTGGAATTCAAGAAGATCCCCTGAAGAAGGGAATGGTAACCACTCCAGGATTCTTGCCTGGAGAATTCCGTGGACATAGAAGCCTGGCAGGGTATAGTCCATGGGGTCACAAAGAGCCGGACACAACTGAGTGACTAACACATGTTACAGGAGAGGGTAGAAGACAGCCCTAAGGCAAACATGCAAATGTATATTGTTCATTCATTCCATTTGAACACAGTTTTCTGATTATGATTTAACAAACAAAATAGCATGCATTTCCTCAAATCAGTGGCTTCATAGCACTAGCTGATGTCCTATTAATCTATGAATTATGATCTAATCCACCAGTCATGAATTAATTCACCATGTCTTAAATCTAAGACACCAGTCATGTCTGAGACGAGGCCTGATCAGAGCTATAACTTGGTTGATCTTGCTATAGTTTGCAGTCAACCTATAGGATCCATTCATTGCTGGAGGGGTGAATCAGGTGAAGTAAATAAATGTGATGGGACCACCACTCCTTCTTCCTTTAGATAAGGAGACAATGATCTGTGGCTATGAAAACTCAGATGGTAACTATTTTAGATTTTTCGGACCACACATGGTCTCTGATACGTATTTTTATTTTTAACACCTTAAAAATAGAAAAACCATAATTAGCTTGCAGACTGTACAAAAACTGACCATGCACAAGATTTTACCCAGATGCATAGTTTTTCAACCCCTTCTTCAGATCCTTAAGGTAGCACTAATATCTGCCACTCTTTCACACTCAGGTGTAATACAGTATATTATTGTTTTTCACCTTGGTTCCAGTAGGGGGTAGTTTCAGAGGTTTTCTCTCTGTGACCTTCCCATCTATGATAGATTTTATCACTCAACCAAGACCCAGTATGAGGATTGTGCCAATTGCCAAGCATGTGAATCCCAATTACACATTTATTTGAGAACTGAAGAAATGGTCTCTGGGAAGGTCTTCAGACTCACTGAACTCTGTTCATGGTTCCATTTTTATCTGATCCCTATGATTTATTAGCCTTGTATACTATTTGATTTTTAGTCTACGATTTTGTACTTTTTTTTTAATAAATACTCAGTTGTGTCCAACTCTTTGTAACCCCATGATCTATACAGTCCATGGAATTCTCAGGCCAGAATACTAGAGTGGGTAGCCTTTCCATTCTCAAGGAGATCTTTTCAACCCAGGGACTGAACCCAGGTATCCTGCATTGCAGGCAGATTCTTTACCAGCTGAGCCACAAGGGAAGCCCGAGAATACTAGAGTAGGTAGCCTAACCCTTCTCCAGCAGATCTTCCTGACCAAGGAATCAAACTGGGATCTCCTGCATTATAGGGGGATTCTTTACCAACTGAGCTAGGAGAGAACGATTTTGCATAACTTTGATAAAAAATAAAAATTAAGGCAAGATTCCATCTTGTCTTTCAGTCAACATTTGGCAAATGAAGTTAATAAGCTAAAATGCTGTATAGGATATATAAAATATTTTTTTGTAAACTCAAGTTCAGTTCAGTCACTCAGTCGTGTCCAACTCTCTGCGACCCCATGAATTGCAGCACAGCAGGCTACCTTGTCCATCACCAACTCCCAGAATCCACCAAACCCATGTTCATCGAGTTGGTTATGCCATCCAGCCATCTCATCCTCTGTCATCCCCTTCTCCTCCTGCCCCCAAGCCTTCCCAGCATTAGGGTCTTATCCAGTGAGTCAACTCTTTGCAAGAGGTGGCCAAAGTATTGGAGTTTCAGCTTCAACATCAGTCCTTCCAATGAACACTCAGGACTGATCTCCTTTAGGATGGACTGGTTGGATCTCCTTACAGTCCAAGGGACTCTCAAGAGTCTTCTCCAACACCACAGTTCAAAAGCATCAATTCTTCGGTGCTCAGTCTTCTTTACCATCCAACTCTCACATCCATACATGACTACTAGAAAAACCATAGCCTTGACTAGATAGACCTTTGTTGGCAAAGTAATGTCTCTGCTTTTTAACATGCTATCTAGGTTGGTCATAAATTTCCTTCCAAGGAGTAAGCGTTTTTTAATTTCATGGCTGCAATCATCATCTACAGTGATTTTGGAGCCCAAAAAAGTAAAATCTGATACTGCTTCCCCATCTATTTGCCATGAAATGATGGGACTGGATGCCATGATCTTAGCTTTCTGAATGTTGAGCTTTAAGCTGATATTTTCACTCTCCTCTTTCACTTTCATCAGAAGAATCTGTAGTTCTTTTTCACTTTCTGCCATAAAGGTGGTGTCGTATGTATATCTGAGATTATTGATATTCTTCCCAGCAATCTTGATTCCAGCTTGTGCTTCTTCCAGCCCAGCATTTCTCATGATGTACTCTGCATAGAAGTTAAATAAGTAGGGTGACAACATACAGCCTTAATATACTCCTTTTCCTATTTGGAACCAGTCTGTTGTTCCATGTCTCATTCTAAATGTTGCTTCCTGACCTGCATACAGGTTTCTCAAGAGGCAGGTCAGGTGGTCTGGTATTCCCATCTCTTGAAGAATTTTCCACAGTTTATTGTGATCCACACAGTCAAAGGCTTTGGCATAGTCATTAAAGCAGAAGGAAGTGTTTTCCTGGAACTCTCTTGCTTTTTCAGTGATCCAGCGGATGTTGGCAATTTGATCTCTGGTCCCTCTGCCTTTTCTAAAACCAGCTTGAACATCTGGAAATTCATGGTTCATGTGTTGCTGAAGCCTGGCTTGGAGAATTTTGAGCCTTACTTTACTAGCGTGTGAGATGAGTGCAATTGTGCTCTAGTTTGAGCATTCTTTGGCATTGCCTTTCTTTGGGATTGGAATGAAACCTGACATTTTCCAGTCCTGTGGCCACTGCTGAGTTTTCCAAATTTCCTGGCATATTGAGTGCAGCACTTTCACAGCATCATCTTTCAGGATTTGAAATAGCTCAACTGGAATTCCATCACCTCCACTAGCTTTGTTCGTAGTGATGCTTCCTAAGGCCCACTTGACTTCACATTCCAGGATGTCTGACTCTAGGTGAGTGATCACACCATCGTGATTATCTGGGTCGTGAATATCTTTTTTGTCCAGTTCTTCTGTGTATTCTTGCCACCTCTTCTTAATAATGTCTGCTTCTGTTAGGTCCATACCATTTCTGTCCTTTATTGAGCTCATCTTTGCATGAAATGTTCCCTTGGTATCTCTAATTTTCTTGAAGGGATCTCTAGTCTTTCCCATTCTATTGTTCCTCTATTTCTTTGCATTGATCACTGAGGAAGACTTTCTTATCTCTCCTGATATTCTTGGAACTCTGCATTCAGATGAGATTATCTTCCCTTTTCTCCTTTGTTTTTCACTTCTTTTCACAGCTATTTGTAAGGCCTCCTCGGACAGTCATTTTGCTTTTTTGCAGTTCTTTTCCATGGGGATGATCTTAATCCTTGTCTCCTATACAGTGTCACGAACCTCCATCCATAGTTCATGTAAACTCAGAGCCATTCTCAAAAAGCAGGAAAGAAAAAAATCTACCGGAGCTGGAATGAAGATGTGTCTCCGTGTCAGAGTCATAAGAAAAAGGTTAAATAACTGAAATGCAAATAAGTAGACTCTTTGCAACCCCATGGAGCCACCCAATAAGTATAGGACCTAGTTATAAATATTGAAAGTGAAAGTTGCTCAGTCATGTCTGACTCTTTGCTACCCCATGGGCTATACAGTCCATGGAATTCTCCAGGCTAGAATACTAGATTCGGTAGCCTTTCCCTGCTCCAGAGTATCTTCCTGACCCAGGGATTGAACCCAGGTCTTAAACATTGCAGGTGGATTCTTTACCAGCTGAGCCATGAGAGAAGCCCAAAAATACTAGACTGGGTAGCTTATCCCTTTTCCAGTGGATCTTCCCAACCCAGGAATTGAACTGGGGTCTCCTGCATATCCGGTGGATTCTTTACCAACTGATCTATGAGGGAAGCCTGATGTAAATATTAGGTATTGGTAATTTGGATTTTTTATTGGTTTGTAACAATATACATTTCATGTGAACAATATTATATTTTGATGTCTGTATATACTACAGTATGTTCACCATCAAAGGTTTAGTTTACATCTGTCTTCATACAGTTGACCACCTTCACCATTTCCCCCTTTTTCTACCCTGCTTCCCCTCTGGTAAGCATGACTCAGTTCTTTGTATCTACGTTTGTTTCTGTTTGGTTTGTTTTATTCATTTTATCTTTTTCTGTTTTTAGAAAGGAAATCATATGCTATTTGTCATTCTTCATCTGACTTAGCATAATACCTTCAAGGTCCACTCATGTTGTTGCAAATGGCAAGATTTCATCTATTTTTATGGCTGAGAAGTAGCCCAGTGTATGTATACACCACATCTTCTTTTTCCCTTTGAAAGACACTTAGGCTGTTTCCATATCTTGACTATTATAAATAACGCTGCAATGAACATAGGATTGCCGGTATTTTTTGGAATTAGTGTTTCTCATATTCTTCAGATAATACCCAGAAATGGAATAGCTGAATATTATGGTGGTTCTATTTTTAACTTTATGAGGACTCTACACATTGTTTTCTATAGTGGCCACACCAATTTACATTCCCACCAACAGTGGGAATATACCAACAGTGTACAAGGGTTCCTTTTGGAGAAAAGGAGCATCCTCTCCAACACTTATTTTTTGCCTTTTTGCTACTAGCTATTCCAATTGCATGAGGGGATATCTCACTGTGGTTTTTATTTGCAATTCCCTAATAACTAATGATGTTGAACATTTTGTCATGTATTTATTGGCCATCTGCATGTTTTCTTTGGGAAAATGTCTATTCAGATCTCTGACCATGTCTTTTTGTTGTATGAGTTCTTTACATATTTTGGATATTAACCACTTTTCAGATATGTCCTTTGCAAATTTCTTCTCCTGTTCAGTATTTCGTCTTTTTGTTTTATTATGGTTTCTTTTGCTGTGCAGAAGATTTTAGTTTGATATAGTCATATTTATTTATTTTTGCTTTTGTTTTCCTTGCCTGAAGAGACAGACTAATGTCACAGAGTATACTTCCTATGTTTTTCTACTGGGAGTTTTGTAGTTTCAGGTCTTGTATTTGATTTGATTTTTATGTATGGTTGTAAGGTAGTGATCTCATTTTATTATTTTTTATTTTATTATCCAAGTTTCCCAAAACCATTTATTAAAGAGATTATCTTTTCTCCATTTTATGTTCTTCACTCCTTGGTCATAAATTAAGCATCTGTATATTCGCAGTTTTATTTCTGGGCTTTCAATTCTGTTCCATTATTCTTAGTTTCTGTTTTCCTGCCAATACCTTGTTGCTTTGATTGCTATGTTGTTGTTTAATCACCAAGTCATGTCCAACTCTTTGTGACCCCCATGGGCCTGACCTGCCAGGCTCCTCTGTACATCAGATTCCCCAAATAAGAATACTGGAGTAGGTTGCCATGCCCTCCTCCAGGGGATCTTCCCGACCCAACGATCAAATCTGCATCTCCTGCATTACTGCTGCATCACCGAGGAAGCCCCTTAGCTTATAATCTTCTTTTCTTGTTGTCCTTGTCTGGTTTTGGTATCAGGGAAACTAAGAAGCATTCCCTCTTCTTCAATTTTTTGGAAACATTTGAGAAGGATAGGTTCTAAAATTAAATATTCTTTGAATGTTTGGTAAAATTCACCAGTGAAGACTTCTGGTCCCAGATGTTTGGGGAGAGATTTTTTATTATTATTTTAATCTCCTTACTAGTGATCAGTCTACTCAGATTTTCCATTTCTTCATGGTTCAGTTTGGAAGGTTATGTGTTTTTAAAAATTTATTCTTTTCTTCTGGATTGTTCTATTTCTTGGCATATAACTGTTCATGTCTCATAATCTTTTGTATTTCTGTGATATCTGATGCTATTTCTCCTCTTTCATTCCTGATTTTATTTATCAGATCATTCTCTTTTTTTCTCCTAATGAATCTAACTAAAGTTTTGTCTTTTTAAAAGACCTAGCTGTTAGTTTCAACCATTTTTAATTGTCTTTTAAATATCTATTTCACTTATTTTCACTCTGATCTTTATTATTTTCTTCCTTCTTCTGACTTTGGGCTTGTTTGTTCTTCTTTTTCTGGTTTCCTTAAATGTAAGTTTATATTGTTTATTTGAGATTTTTCTTGTTTCTTGAGGTAGACCTATATTGCCATAAACTTCCTTCTTAGTACCACTTTTACTGCATTTGACAGATTTTGGTGTATTTTTATTTTCATTTGTCTTAAAGTATTTTTTAATTTGTCCTATGATTTCTTCATTGACCCAATAGCTGTTCAATAACAATTTGTTTGTCTCCACATATTTGCGATTGTTCTAGTTTTCTTCTTTTTAGTAAATCTCTAGTTTCATATCACTCTGATTGGGAAGGATGCTTAATATAATCTCAGTCTTCTTAAATTTATTGACGTCTTTTGTGTCCCAACACATGGTCTCTCCTTGAAATTATTCCATGTACGCTTGAAAAGAATATATATTCTGCTGCATTTGGATTGAAATATTCTTTATAAATCTTTCAGGTCCACTGGTCTAATGTTTGTTTGAGGCTGCTCTTTCCTTGTTGACTTTCTGTCTGGATGAGCTACATCCATTGGTGTAACTGGGGTGTTAAAGTTTCCTACTAGTATTGTGTTTCATTGATTTCTCTTGCTAGGGTTGTTTGTAATTGCCTTATACATTTTGATGCTCCTGTGTTAGGTGCATATGTATTATTTACTGTTAAGCTTTTTTGATTAGTTGTCCTCTCTATCATTATATAGTATCCATCTTTGTCTCTTATTACATTTTTGGCTTGAAGTCTATTTTTTCTGATATGAGTATGCCTACCGTCTCTTTCTTTTGGCTGCAATTCCTTGGAAATTCCTCTTCCATTCCTTCACTTGGAGCCTATGCCTGTCTGTAGAGTTGAGATGAGTCTTCTGGAGTTAGCATGTAGTTAGGTCTTGTCTTTTTTTTTTTTTTTTTTTTAGAGACTCCGGGGTTTATATTCAGCCTGATTCAAGATCGTGGATCTGAAAACATTATGCCAGTGTTTCCCAAAGTCAGAAACAGAGTCTCTGCAATCTGTGACAGGATTTTACTTGGTGCACAAATGCTTCATTCAGGTCTTGTCTTTTAATTTATCCAGTACTCTGTGTCTTTTGACCAGTGGGCTCAATCCACTTACATCTAGGGTGATTATTAATAAATGAGGAATCAGTCCTGCCATTTTATCTTTAGTTTTCATGTTGTTCTACACCTTCACTGGTTCTTTTCCTTTGGATTTCCATCTGCCATTTTAGTTTGGTGGTCTTCTATAATATTTTTCTTTCCTCTTTTTTTTAATGTTTCATATCTTTGTTCTAGATTTATGTTTTATGGCTACCATAAAGTTTGTATAAAATATCTCATAAATAAAATAGTCCTCTTTATACTGATAGCATCTGTTCTTCATTTGCCTATAAAAGTTCTTCTTTTATGTCTTATTGTCTCAAATTATCCCATTTTATGTTGTGAATTTGTTGCCTAATTGAATTAGCTATAGTTATTTTTACTGCTTTTTTCCCTATAATCTTAAGCTATAATTGTTTAACAACCTATGTTGATCTAGAATTGTAACTTCTGATTCTATCTTTTCATCACCATACTCAAAGTGTTGTGTACTTCTGCCTTTTCATTTCATATAGAACAGTTCCTTTCAACATTTCTTGAAAGCAGGTTTAGCAGTGATGAACTCTCCCAGCTCATGTTTGTCTGGTTAAGGCTTTATTTCTTCTTTTTATCTGAATGATAACTTTGCTGGATTAAGTATTCTTGGCTGACAGTTTTTATCTCTCAGTATTTCAAGTATGTCATTCTACTCTCTTTCAGCCTATTGAGTTTCTGCTGAGAAATCTGCTGATAGTTTACTGGGGACTGCCTTGTAGGTTATTATTCTTTATCCCCCACTGCTTTTAAAAATTCTTCCTTTGTCCTTGACTTTAGACAGTTTTAATATGTGTCTTCAAGAAGGTCTTTTTGCATTAAAGTAATTAGGTGTTCTCTTAGCACCATGGATAAGTATATACAGTTCCTTCCCCAGGTTTGGGAAGTTCTCAGCTAATATTTATTTAAATGAATTCTCTCCTACCTTCCCCCTCTCTTCTTCTTCTAGAATACTCATTATCCTAATATTGCCCTTCCTACTAGAATTTGGATAATTTCTGTAGAATTTATTTCTTTTTGAGACGTTAATTCTCTCTCCTCTTCTACCTGTATAATTTCTAGATTCCTATCTTTCAGCCATTCATTCTGTATACTCTGTTTCCAGAATTTTCTAATACATTCTTCATCTCATTTATTCAGCTTCAGAATTTATGTTTGGATCTTAGAGTTTTAATCATTTTGTTAAAGTATTCCTTATGTTCACTAATTTTATTCCTGATTTCACTGAACTGCATTTCTGAGTTTTCCTGCAGCACCTTACGTTTCTTCGTGATAGCTATTTTGAATTCTCTAGCAGTTAGATTGTAACACCCCATGGGTTTAGTTTGAATTCTGGAGAATAAAGAATTATTGTGAATTATTGTGCTTCTTCATGGAGCTTGATGAGTTTCTCCTCCTTTGGTGCATTTGAAGGAGCAAACACCTTCTTTAAGTAAAGCTTTCTTCACAACTTGAGTCTAATGATTCAATGGGTTAGTAATTAGAAACCTTTCTTTAATTTTCCAGTAGGTGGCGCTATAGCACCAGATTTCCCCCCACCCCCTTCCCTCTTACCTGAGTTGCCTCTGGCTGAGTTGCCTCTGGCTGTATTTGAGTCAGTACTTTCTACCCTCCACCACCTCTGACAGAGGCTTCACCCAGTAACCTAGCTGCCATAGCTTGTGCCTCTGTGGTTATTGGTACCTTGCTGCTGTCTCTGTCTGAAGCTCAGGAATGAGTCACTTCCGCTATGTCTGGGGTCTCCTGGGTGACAGACTCTGCTATACAAGGAAACAGCTAACAGCTAACAGCTCTAGCAGAGCCCTTGAGTGGGTGAGTCTGTGTGCAAGCATTCTGTGAGTTCTTAACTCTGTCACACACAGTCCCACAGGTCTCATGGCTGGGGTCCTATTGACTGTTAAAGCCAGATATTTGGGGGCGGGCTTGTATTTAAGTGTCAGTCTTTAAAATTGTGGTGGCTGATAAGAGGTATAAACCCTTCGATCCTTGTAGAGAAGTTTTGTAGCTTGGGTTCCCTCCCAGGTGTGAGTTGCCAAGCCAGAGGCAGGGTTTATAGCAAGTCTGTGTCTCAGCCTCTCCTATCCACTTTAATGTGGTTTCCCTTTTGTTTACCTAATGAGAAGGCACTGTTTTGTCACTTTTTAGGGGTTTCCTAGGGGCTTCCCAGGTGGCACAGTGGTAAAGAATCAGTCTCTCGCAGGGGATGCAGGTTCAATCCATGGGTCTGGAAGATCCCCTGGAAGAGGAAGTGGCAACCCACTCCACTCTTCTTGCTTGGAAATTACCATGGGCAGGAGCCTGATGGGCTACAGTCCTTGGGATCTCAAAGAGCTGGGCAGACAACTGAACAACTTAGCATGCACAGGATCAGAGCCAAGCTTGACTGATTTAACAACCAGATTAGGGCACAAGGCAGAGATGGTTCAAAACAGGTAGGACAGCCATGCCAAATGGAGGCTCAGCTGTCACTCCCAGCCCCAGGCTTCAGCAAGCTGGTTAACGCCTCTGCATTAGAGCCATTTCATAGAAATGACGATCAGCCTGGCCGTCTTTCCAGGGAGAATGGGGGTGTCTACCTCCTCAGCTCTCAACCAGAATCAGGATTTTTTTCTGAGGAAGTTATAGTATATATAGATGTAGATTCCACGTGTCCAGGGGCAGGGCCTTCTTCCGTCATCATCTTGAATCAGAGCAGAACTTACCTGTCGTACTAATCCCTTCCCTGATGTAGCAGGTTCCCCGTTACCACTGATCGCACCACACCTTTCCGGCCTCTAACACAGACCACAAAGCTCTCGTTAACTTACAGAGTGTCAACTCAGAGAGAGGGTTATAGTGATGAAGAGGCAGAAAGCCTTCAGATATGTCTCCCTCATCAACGCACGTGATGGTTCTTATTCTGCACACCCTCAGGGTCACATGCCTGAATCTGCTGACACATGCATGTCTTTCTAGACTGTATGCCACAGATATTACACAACCTTTCACTGTCATTTGATGAAAGCATTTTGCCAACTGCGTTCCTGCTTTCTCTCGTGTCATAGACATTGGCATTAATTTTGTGGCAAGTTTTAAGGTTTTCTCAGAAATGGTATCTTTAATATCAGATTTCTCCATGCATGTGTTAGTCATTCAGTCATGTGCAACTCTTTGTGACCCCATGGACTGTAGCCCACCAGGCTCCTCTGTCCATAGGGATTTTCCAGGCAAGAATACTGGAGTGGGTTGCCATGCCCTCCTCCAGCGGATCTTCCTAATCCAGAGATCAAACCCAAGTCTCCCGCAGTGCAGACAGATTCTTTACCATTTGAGCCACTAGGGAAGCCCTTTGCCATGGTGAATATAATTATGGCTACTAGGAAAGTTTGGGGCTCATCACTCTTTAGCAACAAAGTTTATGCATTTCTTACTGCAAATCAAAGATTTGTATTTGTTTTGGACTAGAGAACCCATCCTACCTTGGTTTATAATTACACAAAGGCTTCCAATGTGTTATTCCTGTATTTGACAAAATTTATAACAGCACTCAGAGAACAAGGGTCTCCTGCTGTAACAATATCTCATTTTTAGATATCTACTATGCATCCTATTTACATTGTTTTGTGCAAAACTGTAACACTTGCAGATCTACTCCAGTGTATAAATATTCATATTTACTATGGACATCAAAATCTTTTACTATTTATGTTTAAAACTTATTAACCATAGGGTTCGATATTTTATCATTGCTTTTACACCTTAATGAACAGCTTTTGAGCCACCAATTCATTTTTGTGGATAAGGACTATGATAAAAACAATACTAACAATAATATATATGCAAATATAGCTAATAAACATGATTACATTACTTGAAAATAATAGGTAAGATAAAGTGACTGGTATGATCTTTCTTAAAAATGAGATGATTAAGACTATTATAATATTTCTGGAAAATACCTGTTCTTGTGTTTCAAATACAGGTAATATATATGACTAAAATTATATATAATCACCCTTTGCTCTAAAACTGCTGTTTCTTGATGAACATATAATACATAAATCACAGGCAAGAACCCCAATAGTATCCGGACCACACTGAGCAACCCAATATTAAGAGAAGAGGGGAACAAGATGATTTTTTTAAGTGCCTATGAAAAGGAAACTCTACAGTTAAATTTATAAAACTGTTTAATAGAGGCAGTGATGTTACCAAAAAATTTCTGTAATTCAAATGTTTGCATTCATCTAAGAAATGCATATTCAGACTACATTCTTTGCCACACTGTGGAATTAGAGATGAATGAATAGCCATTATGATATAATAAGACAACAAGTATGGAAATGAATGGTTTGATTGCATATACCTCAATGGAAATTATTGTGTGGAACTTGGATCTTATTTAGAAATCAAACCAAGTAGAGATCATTTAGTACCTATGCTTATAAGGACTTAAAAACCCAGAACTTTAAAGAACATTTGGAGATCATGTCGTGAAAACTCTGACTGTTACATATCTGTGCTCTTCTTGAATGCCTCACAGGTAATCAGGGAAATGCCTCCTGAAGCATCCTAGTACTGTTTTAGACAAATCTGATTTTCAAGAAATAAAATTATACATCCATATAACCTAGTATAAAGTATTTCTTTATATAAAGATACATATCAGTCTCCACCTCTAATGTCCTCTTGTTGATCACAATCAACCATCCAAGGGCAGGCTATATCTGTTCTAACTTCTGTATGGCAGCCCTCAAAATACTTAAAAACAGTTACTGTGCTTGCCCTTAGTCTTTCTAGCAACAGGTTAGTCATAGTTGCCAAGCCTTCCTCATCTAGTCTTCATCCTCCAAAAGCACTCTACTCGGTCAGCATCCCACTTAAACCATGATAACCAAAGTGAGCAGATCCAAGTGTGGTCTTAACTTCGCTTAGCAAAATGGGAGTATCCCTTGCCTTTTTCAGAACAAAAATCTTTTCATTAATCTGTTTAGGACTGTACTTTTCTGATACAGCCACATCATACTAGTGATTCTCACTGAGTTTTCAGCTAACTATAACCTTTTTCACATATGTGGCTGATAAACCACATCTTCTCCATGTGAATAAGGAAACCAATACCCTTTTATATTCATGCAAAAGTAAAATCATGTACATCCAAAATGACCACTGCATATGTGTTTTTGGACATATATGCTTTTACTTCTGCTTAAGTATAAAAAGGTATAGAATTTCCTCCTTAAATGTAATTCTAAACATTGCACTTTCTCATTTCACACTCATAAGAACTCTCAGGATTCTGATTCTGACATTGGCTGTAATATATCCCCAATTTTGTGTCATCTGAATACAGTAAAAGATCAGTTCTTATTCCATATAATTATCTAACCAAAAAAGATGATCATGATATGAAACTATGCCATAATGATGTTGCAAAAATATAATGAATATGACTGCTCAGAAAATTTCTACAGAGATCTTCCTCCCAGTTAACATAAGTTTATCAGCACTTTTCTATAGCATCTATTCAAAAGCAACTAATGTGCTTTACTGTCCCATCAGCTAATTGTTTCTTGTCTTACAAGAGGTCATGGGAGATGCTGACAAAATCCAGCTATTCTTAATCTACCTCATACCCTAATTCAGTGAATTGATAACACTGGTGAAAATATGGGTTTCTAGATTGTAGAAAAACATAGCTCTTCACCAAACTGAAGAATGAGCTCAAAGAAGGTTTCAGAGTACCTTAAAATCATAATATAGATGGTAAACTTGTTTTATAAAAATCAAAGAGAAAATGAAATATTTATGAATCAGTTCAAAGAATTAGTTGAAACTGTGGTTGTGACCAGTAAGTAAGAATGGTCCTGGCTGGTCTTGCAGACAGCTTACTTTTCGTTTACATAAGAGATATAATTGGCTGGAATTTGGAGTTTTTAATAAAGAAAGATAAGAGTTTGCCAGTTCTGAAAAGGTACTTTTTTTTTTTTTTACTGTATATATCTGGTTTATTTCACTTACATAATGAAATCCAGGTTCTTCCATGTTCTCCAAATTGGAATAATTTCCTTCCTTTACATAGATGAGTAATATTCCATATTATATATATATATATGTATAACATACATAAACATATGTATCACACTTTCTTTATCCATTCATCCATTGATAGATATTTATGTTGTTTTCTTGTCTTTGCTGTTGTGAATAATGCTGCAATGAACAATGGGAATTCAGGTATCTCTTTAAGATAATTCCTTGAACTATTCCTTAAATTCATTTGGATAAATACCCAGAAGTGAGAATGCTGGATCACATGGTGACTCTATATTTAATTTTTGAGGAACTTCCATAGTGGCTATAGCATTTTCATCCCCATAAACAGTGTACAGGGTTCCCTTTTCTCCACATCTTTACCAACACTTAATCATTTTTAATTTTATTTAATATGGTCATCCTAGCAGGTGTATAGATACTATTGTACTATCTCATTGTGATTTTGATTATATTTCCCTGATGATTAGCGATGTTGAACACCTTCTCATGTACTTTTTATTTCTTCTTTGGAAAAGTATTTATTTAGGTTCTTTGCCCATTTTAAAATTGCATTATTTATTATATTGCTATTGAACAGTAGGACTCCTTATATAGTTTGGATATTAACTCCTTAGTAGATACATGGTTTGCAAATATTCTCTCCTTTTCTTAGGTTGCCTTTTCATTTTGTTTATTGTTCCCTGAGAAGGTACTTTCTATTTCACACAGGCAGGTGTGGAAGTGGCATTCAAACTACAATATCTTTCTATAATTAAAAGAGTGTGTCTTGTCTTTTGAATGTCTCATATCTGTGTCATCCAGTCTAATTTTTAGTTGACTCCTACAGCCCCTACTGTTTTACACTGAAACTCTATGTAAGCCTTGGCATAGGTCTCAAAGTTTAGATGATGTTTAACCATTAAAGAGAAGGAAGGCAGTAGTGGGGTGTGGCCCATTCTTTCCCCTGTCACCCTAACCTTCAGCACAAAGCACACACAACAGAACAAGAGAGCTTTAAGAAGCCACCAGGAATCACAAGATTAAATGACAAGCAGGTAACATAAATGAGAGAAGAATACAGGTTAGGAAACTGGAGATTAAGACCTCCCACTAAACAAGAATGTTTACACAGATCTGCCAACTAGTGCCACCACATAGGATCACAGGCTTAATATTACCAAGTCTTTCGATTATTTTCAAGACAAGTCAGAAATCTGTGTTTTTATGTGCTAGGTATCTCTGCCAGATGTTGCACCAAAAAGGGGAGCAGACAGCTGAGTGCTGAGGATTTGCTCTAAGTACTAAGTCATAGGGAGTGCTAAGTCACTTCAGTTGTGTCTGACTCTTTGCGACCCCATGGACTATAGCCCACCAGGTTCCTCTGTCTGTGAGATTGCCCAGGCAAGAATACTGGAGTGAGTTGCCAGCCCTCCTCCAGGGGATCTTCCCAACCCAGGGATAAAATCTGTCTCTCTTATGTCTCCTGGCAGGCAGGTTCTTACCACTTGCGCCACCTGGGAAGCCCAAGTCCTAGGGAGAGGGGATAGAAAACCATGGTTTCCCATGCTATGGGCTTGGCTAATAACCACACTTCTCCAAGGTAAAATGAGGCAAAAACTCAGACTGGTAGTACAGAGTGTGAGATTAACTCAGAATTGTGCTTAGTCGCTAAGTCGTGTCTTGCCGGGGCCCAGACCCTGCGGGTCCTGGGGTCTTGAGGGATGAGTGGCGTGGCGAAGTACTGAGCTGAGTCAGTGTGGTGATGGAGCAGTTTCTCTCTCTTATTGTTGTTGGTTTACAGTTTTTATACCCAGGAAACACACCCATTCATCACATATTATTCTATACAATCTTTTGTTTTCTGCCTACCATCAACAACTTTAACATTAAGCTCATTTTCGTTGCAAAAGGTCAGATTTCTGCATAATTAGATTTAACAATAATATGTTTACCTGTTTGAATGTCTCCAGCATACCTCCATAAGTACATCAATCTAAGTTGAAAGGTTACATTTCTCTTATTAGGTGCAACTATGTAGAAGCTAGAGAGAGGGGCTTAAGCTTGGAACTGTTTTATTCTATTAACCTATTCTGGTTCTTACAAGGAAAGAGAACAGAGGACAAAGAGACAGTTTAGCAGCACTGTTTTAACAATAAAACCCTGTTAACCTTATAACTACTATAATGAATTCCTATATCTACATTATCCTAAAGCAATCAATGTCTCCAACTATGCTGGCCACAGTTATGAGCATTCCTAAGTCCCATTCCAGCCTGGTTTCTTCAAGGAAGGAAGCCTCCTCCGTGGAGTGGTCGGGGGAGTGGGAGGTGGAAAGGTGACCCAAGTACGAGCCCTTCTGGTGGTGGCCTTGCCATGACCCCCAGAGAACTCTTGGTAAACTCCCCAGTAATGAGTAGGAGGTGTAGTAATCTATTTAAATGTCCCTTATTCCTTCTTTGTCCTTGGGGAAGGGAATCTGCCTTCCCCAATCCCCTGAGGGAAATAAGGTCTGAGGGAATTATATCAGGATGAATTCTTTCTAACTGGGACTGACCTGAGATGAGCTAAAACATAAACAGATGAGCATAAACAGAACTTCCCAAGAAAAATACCAGGAGGGGCCTTGCCTTGGAATGCCCCTAGGGAAAATCCACTTTGTAGTTTCCTTCTCAGTCTCCTGACCTTGTCATCTGAGTGAAGGGGCATCCTGACTGCTCCCAGCAGTGTCTGACCCTTTGCAACCCCATGGACTGCAGCCATCCAGACTCCTGTGTCCATGGGGATGCTCCAGACAAGAATACTGGAGTGGGCTGCCATGCCCTCCTCCAGGGGATCTTCCCAAACCCAGGTCTCCCACACTGCAGGCAGATTCTTTACCATCTGAGCCACCAGGGAAGCTCCTAGTACAGCTCACAGTTTAGTAAGAAGTTAGAAAATAAACACAACACAATATGAATAGTGATACTTGGGCACATGAATTTGGAAATTAAATTTCCTGAGGGACTTTTTAAATGTCGATATTATGTATACATTTTAAAATGATCATGCTGAAACCATAGATAGTAATATTTGAATATTTATATCAAGCAATTTACTTGGTCCTAGCCTTGTCCTCTCAAGTATTTAATCCAGAGTATTTTCCTTTCTTCCTATTAACACCTTCTTATTCTTCATTCCCAATTGTTAGTCACTTTGCTGTATTTTGTGTGCCATGTTAAGCCACTGTAAGTCATATTCTGAAAAAAATAGATTGTACAAATGAGGAGAGACAGGTGAAAGGAAGAGAAATAGAGAATAGAAAAAATAAAACATGTCCTTTTATTTTTTGCAGTGGCCCTTTGAGAAGCAAAATAGATTTGATAAAATCTGTCTTTTTCTCCGACTTACATTATGTGTGGTTTCCTGAATTGGTAAGCAGATATTAAAGGATTCTTCTTACAGGGAAATATTTGTTCTCCCCTAAGGCAGTTCCTCTTAAATAAGTTAGTAGAGAGTAGATAGCCTTACTAGAGTAACTGGTGAAAAGTTTATACTAGGTAGAAAGGATTTAGAAAACTTCACAAAGATGACCAGACAAACAAGTATCATGAGTCATTTAAATGCTCTGGTAGAAATATTACGTAAAAAGAGAAATGTTGAGAAGTGTTGAAAAATTGTTTCGTGAACCCAGAGGCACGATGACTGAAATAATACAGACAGACTTGGATGAAGAGCTCTGTTTTCTTCTCAGAACTATCTTGATATATTTGGAGATCTGAGATGGGTTCTAAATGGAGATGAGATTTCTTTATGGAACAGTTAATAAAATTTCTTAATGGAGAAAACTTGCAGGACTGACTCAAAGCATGTGCCTGTTTGTCAACAACAGTATAATTTTTCACAATTGTTTATGCAACTGTCCGCTGAGACAGACAATAATGATTACAGAGGGAGACATAACTAGGCCGTGAAAAGAGTGCATGAGTTCAGTTCAAAGGCATGTCAGTGTCCCAGGACTGTCACCTGGAACGATCTGGGCGACTTTGGAAAGCCCATTTCATTTTTACAAGCCCCATTTCTCAATCTTTAAAACAAGGATAATAACAATAACAAGGATTTTGGATGACTGCAATAATTAAATGATATAAAAAGGTACAAAAGTAATACAAAGAATGGTAGTGAATGTATTTCCACCGTGTCAAATTAGTCAGTGAAATGATCATTTGTTTGGGGTCCTATCATGGTTATCATAAGAGAATATAAGAAGATTATATCAACCTTTTTATATTGTCTGTATCTTAATTCTATCCCTATGAAACTATTAAGTTTTAATAAATAAAAGTAGATTCTGTAGTAGTGATTGTTCTCACCACGATAAGAGTCTGTTTTCTAATAGCCTGAAGTTAGTATATGATTAATATCTGAAATATTTCTGGTGTGGAAAGAGCAATTTCTTTTCTGTCAGCTGCACATAATAAGTGTGTATAAATGTGTATTTGTTTATCAGACACAAGGTGTGTGGTTTGATAAAATCTGTCTTTTCCTTCCACTTACACTGTGTGGTTTCCTGAATTGGTAAGGAGATATTAGAGGATTCTTCTTGCAGGGAAATATTTGTTCTCCCCTCTGAGAGTGCCTCTTAAATAAGTTCGTAGAGAGTAGACAGCCTTACTTAAGTAATGGATGAAAAGTTCATACTAGGTAGAAAGGATTTAGAAAATTTTACAAAGATGGCCAAACAAGTATCATGAGTCATTTATATTCTCTGGTTAGAAATATTATGTAAAAAGAGAAATGTACTGCACCACAACCTGAAGCATTGTTCTGTTATCAAAGAAAGATGCTTGGCGTGGCCTGGCATGGTCTTATGAAGACTTAGAGCCTCTGTGATTGCATGTGTTTAAATGTGCCAGGACAGTGCATCACTCAATAGATGTAGGTCTCCACTGAAAAGCAAACTATCTGGTCAATATCCCTCAAGTTACGTGTTTTACTACCACTATTTCTCCTGAGCCAAACTGTTTCAGTTTGAATTTATCATATATTTGGTAAGTCCAAATAACCAAGTTTTTATACTTGAGCTCATTGGCTTCCTACTCAACTTTCAAAATCACATTCATAACCATCTCTTTTGGAATTCTCCAGGCAAGAACACTAGAATGGGTAACCATTGCCTTCTCCAAGGGATCTTCCTGACCTGGGAATCAAACCTGGGTCTCCTGCACTGCAGGCAGATTCTTTACCATCTGAGCCACCAGAGAAGCCCAATTAAATAACACAGTTTGATTCAGTTTTGGAGATTCATTGATTACTTTACTTTGAAAACACTAATGTGAGATCAAAAAGACAGGAAAATTTCACACGATGCTGATTACATAAAATAAGATAGAGGGAGAGGGAAGCTCCAAACCTATTTATTCATCATTGGCTAGTAACATTTTAATAATGGATTTGCTGAACTGAACCCAACCATCAGTTGCCAGATCAGCTCTTGTAAATACACTGTCAAAGCCATCAGCTCTGCCAAGTCCTCTGTTATCTCTGGCACCAGGTGAGATGTTTTTCTATTGGTATACTGGATGTAAGAAACTGGGAGTAGAAAGCAAATAAATCAATTGGATAACTGCATCAAAATAAATCATGGTTTTCAAACATCTAATTAACTAGTTGGTTACCAAAATACAACTCAATATGTACTGTGTCAGTAGCAACTCACTCACTCTATCCACAGAATTGCTATTACAAACCATAGCCGTGGTGACTTTATTGAAGTCCAAGAAACATCCTCTTTGTACCCAAGTATGATTAGAGAGTTACACTAAAAACTAATGAGTATAGGACATTTCCCAAACTCCAATGGGGAGGGAAAAAATCCTAGCAATTGTATTTCTTAAGAGCCTGACAAAAATTCAACAATCATGTGTATGTGTGGATATATATACATATCTATACATATACACATACATATACATGTATGCCTTGGGTTAAAACCATATATTCTTTACAATAGGCTTCCCAGGTGGCTCTAGTGATAAAGAACCTACCTGCCAATTCAGGAGGCATAAAAGACGTGGGTTCAATCCCTGCATCAGGAAGATCCTCTGGAGGAGGGCCTGGCAATTCACTCGAGTATTCTTTCCTGGAAAATCCTGTGGACAGAGAAGCCTGGTGGGCTACTGTCCACAAATTGTTGGACATGAGTGAAGCAGCTTAGCACAGCGCATTCTTTACAATAACTTCTGGAGAGAAAAAAAGTAAAATCTCTTCTGATTATTAATTGTTCAAAATGTTTGTGGATAATGATAAAGGAATGAATGAGTGAGTTAAATAATTTTAAAGTAAAATAATTAGATCATTATGCTTCTTTTTCTAACATTTTACCAATAGCATTGCTAGAATGACAAGATATGGAATATATGTTGAAAAAACTGATGCAAAAGCAGTACATTTCAAAGGAGTATTCTCTCTGTACTAGTGCCGAAAAGAAAATGACCTAAGTGAGGATTGGCGTATTTACAAGTTCACTGAGTTTGGATGAGTTATTTGGCACACAAATCCCCACTGTTATCCAAGACCTTGGGGTGTTTGGATCAAGATGGAACTTCTTAGAAAAGTTCCAGGCAAGTGTATCTTGCAGTGATGCCTCCCAGCTTATAGTCCATGTCCTGCAGTGAAGATGTACTTTCTTCCTTTCAATGCACTTCAAAGCTTAGTCCAGATTTGATTCCTAGATCCTAAGATGACGTTAAAGAGGCAAGTCTAATGTATATCCTTTGGGCTAAATGACCTACTAATAACCTACTCTACCTCTCTACCACTTGAATTTCCCAGAAAATTATTCATAATCACAGTACTTCTCACTCTTGGACCCAGTGAAACATAGGGACCTCACATTTGGCTTCAGTCTTTCAGGTCTACCTCTAGCAAACCTATCATATTTAACAAGTATTAAATATTCAGTTTTCCCCTTTTCTCATTTACAGTAAGCCAAGCAGCTGTCTCGGTCTAGAGGACTTACCCACATTTGCCAAATGAGACAGAGAAGTCCTAATCCCATGCAATCAGTATATCCCAGCTCCACGAGATACTGGAAGCCAGAATGGAAGAAAAAAGTTCTAAGAATTAATGTTTTAGAAAACTAAGAACATATGTTTTCCTGCCTTTCCCCACCCTTGAATTTATATTCATTTTCCTTAAAGTATATTTTTGCATTGTTTCCTTAATTTTCAATGCCATGTTTCTAGAACAGTTGAGATAGATTTTTTGGAAAAGCTGTTTTCATACATAGCATCAACACCATAGCTAATATTGAGGACTTACTGCATTCTTTTTTTCAAGTTTTATTGAGATACAATTGACATACAATATTGTGTAAGTTTAAGGTATATGAAATGATGATTTGATACATGTATATATTGTGAAATGATTACTACAGTAAGGTTAGTTAACACATCCATCACCTCTGATACTTATCATTTGTGTATGTGTGCATGTGTGTGTATGTGGTTAGACTTTTTAAGATATACTTTCTTATCAACTTTCAAGTGTATAATACGGTGTTGTGAACTATAGTCAACATGTGGTTCATTACAACCCAGAACTTACTCCTCTTTTAACTATAAGTTTGTACCATTTGACCATCTTCACCCATTTCTCTAAGCACCCATCCCAACCCCTGGCAACCACCAATCTAATATCTGTTTCTGTTCTTTTCTTCCCCACATTCCACATAAGAGTGAGATAATGCAGTATTTGTCTTTTTCTATCATACTCAATTCCCTTAGCAAAATACCCTCATAGTTCATCTATATTGTTGCAAATGACAACATCTCATTTTTCATTGTTGAATAGTATTCTATTATATATATAAAGCGACTTAGATTGCTTCCATGCTTAGTCACTCAGTTGTGCCTGACTTTTTGCAACCCCATGGACTGTAGCACACCAGGCTCCTCTTAGCATGGGATTTTCCATTGCAGAACATTGGAGTGGGTTGCCATTTCCTTCTGCAGGGGATCTTCCCAACCCAGAGGTCATAGCCAGGTCTCCTGCATTGCAGGTGGCAGGCAGATTCTTTACCATCTTAGCAACCAGGGAAGCCCAGCTTGCTTCCATGTCTTCACTATTGTAAATAATGATGCAATGAATGTGGGGGTGAAATATTTCTTCAACATAGTGATTTCATTTCCTTCCAATGTATACCCAGAAGGGGGATTGCTAGATCATATCATAGTACTATTTTTAATTTTTTGAGGGACTCCATACTCTTCACAGTATCTGTGCCAGTATACATCCCCACAAAGAGTACACAAGGATTTCCTTTCTCCAACACTTGGTATATCCTATCTTTCTTATTCTAGCCATTCTAAAAGGTGTGAGGTACTATCTCATTGTGGTTTTGTTTTGCATTTCCTAATGATTACTGATGTTAACCACCATTTTGTGTAACTATTAGCCATCTGAACATCTTCTTTGGAAAAATGTTTATTCAGCTGTTTTTATTTTTTTTATTTTATTTATTTTTTTTATTGTTTTTGCCATACATTGTCATGATATCACCATGGGTTTACATATGCTTCCCCTCCGGAACCTCCCTCCCTCCTCCCTCCCCCCCGGGAAATCTCGCTGCACCAGTCCCGAGCATCAGTCCTGGGCTGGCGATTGATTAGACACATGACAATTAACATGCTTCAATGCCCTTCTCCCATATCATCCCACCCTTACCCTCATCCACAAAGTCCACGAGTCTATTCTATACATCTGCGTTCCTTTTGTTGTCTCGCATGTTGGGTTCTCGTTACCGTCTTTCTAAATTCCATATATATGCGTTAATATACTGTATTGTTGTTTTTGCTTCTGGCTTACTTCACTCTGGATAATGGGCTCCAGTTTCGTCCATCTGAGTAGAATTGCTTCAAATGAATTTTTTTTTAATGCTGAGTAATATTCCATTGTGTATATGTACCACTGCTTTCTTATCCATTCATCAGTTGATGGGCATCTAGGTTGCTTCCATGTCTTGGCTATTGTAAACAATGCAGCGATGAACGTTGGGGTACACGTGGCTCTTTCAATTCTGGTTTCCTCGGTGTATATGCCCAGTAGTGGGATTGCTGGGTCATATGGCAGGTCTATTTGCAGCTTTTTAAGGAACCTCCACACTGTTTTCCATAGTGGCTGTACTAGTTTGCATTCCCACCAACAGTGTAAGAGGGTTCCCTTTTCTCCACATCCTCTCCAGCATTTATTGCTTGTAGACTTTTGGATGGCAGCCATTCTGACTGGTGTAAAGTGGTACCTCATTGTGGTTTTGATTTGCATTTCTCTGATAATGAGTGATGTTGAGCATCTTTTCATGTGTTTGTTAGCCATTTTTATATCTTCTTTGGAGAAATGTCTGTTAAGTTCTTTGGCCCACTTTTTAATTGGGTTGTTTATTTTTCTAGAATGTAGCTGCAGGAGTTGTTTGTATATTTTTGAGATTAATTGTTTGTCTGTTGCTTCATTGGCTATTATTTTCTCCCATTCTGAAGGCTGTCTTTTCACCTTGCTTATAGTTTCCTTTGTTGTGCAAAAGCTTTTAATTTTAATTAGGTCCCATTTGTTTATTTGTGTTTTTATTTCCAGTATTCTGGGAGGTGGGTCATGGAATATCCTGCTTTGGGTTTTTAAAAGTTTTGGTGGGTTTTTTTTTTTTTTTTTGCTATAGAGTTGTATGAGTTACTTCTATAGTTTGGATATTAACACCTTATTAGATATATGGTGTACAAAGATATTCTTCCATTCTGCAGGCTGTCTTTCACTTAGTTGTGTCTTGTGCCATGCAATAGCTTTTTAGCTTGATGTCATCCCATTTGTATATATTTGCTTTCCTTGAGTGTGCTTTAGAGGACTTCCCAGATGGCACTAGTAGTAAACAACCTGCTTGCCAATGCAAGAGATGTAAGGGATATGAGATCAATCCCTGGACTGTGAAGATCCCCTGGAGGAGGAAATGGCAGCCCACTCCAGTATTCCTGCCTGGAGAATCCCATGGACAGAGGAGCCTGGTGGGCTACAGTCCATGGGGTTGCACAGAGTCGGACATGACTGAAGCGACATATGTAAGAGTCATATCCATAAACTCATTAACAAAACTAATATCAAGGAGGCTTTTCCTTTGGTTTCTTCCAAAGGTTTTATGGTTTCAGGAATTACATTCAAATCTTTAATCCATTTTGAGTTCATTTTTATGAGTGGTATAAGATAGTGACCTGTCTTTCTTTAGCATTTAATATAGTTTCATGCTAGAGCATATACTTATCCAATTTTTCCAACACCATTGATTGAAGAAATTCATCTTTTCTCCACTCAGTATTCTTGGCTTCTTTTAATGGCTAAGTATCATTCCATTTTCAGTTCAGTTTAGTCACTTAGTCGTGTCTGACTTTTTGCGACCCCATGAATCGCAGCACGCCAGGCCTCCCTGTCCATCACCAACTCCTGGAGTCCACCCAAACCCTAGTCCATTGAGTCGGTGATGCCATCCAACCATCTCATCTTCTGTCGTCCCCTTCTCCTCCTGCCCTCAATCTTCCCCAGCATCAGAGTCTTTTCCAGTGAGTCAGCTCTTCACATCAGGTGGCCGAAGTATTGCAGTTTCAGCTTCAACATCAGTCCTTCTAATTAACACTGAGGACTGATCTCCTTTAGGATGGACTGGTTGGATCTCCTTGCAGTCCAAGGGACTCTCAAGAGTCTTTTCCAATACCACAGTTCAAAAGCGTCAATTCTTCTTTATAGTCCAACTCTCACACCATACATGACTATTGGAAAAGTCATAGCCTTGACTAAACGGACTTTTGTTGGCAAAGTAATGTCTCTGCTTTTTAATAAGCTGTCTAGGTTGGTCATAACTTTCCTTCCAAGGAGTAAGTGTCTTTTAATTTCATTGCTGCAGTCACCATCTGCAGTGATTTTGGAGCCCAGAAAAATAAAGTCTGCCACTGTTTCCACTGTTTCCCCATCTATCTTCCATGAAGTGATGGGACCGGATGCCATGATCTTAGTTTTCTGAATGTTGAGCTTTAAGCCAACTTTTTCACTCTCCTCTTGCACTTTTATCAAGAGGCTCTTTAGTTCTTCTTCCTTCACTTAATGCCATAAGGGTGGTATCATCTGCATATATGAGGTTATTGATATTTCTTCTGGCAATCTTGATTCCAGCTTGTGCTCCCTCCAGCCCAGTGTTTCTCATGATGTACTCTGCATATAAGTTAAATAAGCAGGGTGACAACATACAGCCTTAACATACTCCTTTTCCTATTTGGAACCAGTCTGTTGTTCCATGTTCAGTTCTAACTGTTGCTTCCTGACCTGCATACAGGTTTCTCAAGAGGCAGGTCAGGTGGTCTGGTATTCCCATCTCTTGAAGAGTTTTCCACAGTTTATTGTGATCCACACAGTCAAAGGCTTTGGCATAGTCAATAAAGCAGAAGGAGGTGTTTTTCTGGAACTCTCTTGCTTTTCCGATGATCCATCAGATGTTGGCAATTTGATCTCTGGTTCCTCTGCCTTTTCACAAACCAGCTTGAACATCTGGAAGTTCACGGTTCATGTATTGCTCAGTCGTGTCCAACTCTGTGCGACCCCATGGATTGCAGCACATCAGGCCTCACTGTCCATCACCAACTCCCAGAATTTACCCAAACTCACGTCCATTGAGTAGGTGATGCTATCCAACCATCTCATCCTCTGTCATCCCCTTCTCCTCCTGCCTTCAGTCTTTCCCAGCATCAGGATCTTTTCAAATGAGTCAATTCTTCACATCAGGTGGCCAGAGTATTGGAGTTTCAGCTTCAGCATCAGTCTTTCCAATGAATATTCAGGACTGATTTCCTTTAGGATGGACTGGTTGGATCTCCTTGCAGTCCAAGGGACTCTCAAGAGTCTTTTCCAATACCACAGTTCAAAAGCGTCAATTCTTCTTTATAGTCCAACTCTCACATCCATACATGACTACTGGAAAAACCACAGCTTTGACTAGATGGAACTTCTTTGGTGAAGTAATGTCTCTGCTTTTTAATATGCTGTCTAAGTTGGTCATAGCTCCACAGTGGCTGTATTAATTTACATTCTCACAGTGTCAGAGTGTTCCCTTTTCTCCACATCCTCTCCAGCCTTTATTGTGTGTAGACGTTTTGATGATGATCATTCTGACTGGTGTCAGGTGATAATTCATTGTAGTTTTGCATTTCTCTAATAATGAGTCATGTTGAGCATCTTTTCACGTATTTGTTGGTCATCCGTATGTCTTCTTTGGAAAAATGTTTAAGTCTTCACCCATTTTTTTAATTGGATTGTTTGTTTTTCTGATACTGAGCTTCATGAACTGCTTGTATATTTTGGAGATTAATCCTTTGTCAGCTGATTTGTTTGTAATTATTTTCTCCCATTCTGAGGGTTATCTTCTCATCTTGTTTGCAATTTTCTTTCTGTGCAAAAGCTTTTAAACTTAATTAGTTCCCATTTGTTTATTTTTGTTTTTATTTCCATTACTCTAGGAGAGAGGTCAAAGAGAATCTTGTTGCAATTTATGTCAGTATTCTGCCTATTTTTTCCTCTAAGAGTTTTAGAGTTTCTAGCCTTACAAAAATTTATTTTTCATCCTTCAACATACAGTGATGACTCTTTAGCCATTTGCCCTTTCCTCGCCTCTAGTAACCACTATTCTATTCTCTATCTGTTTGTTATAGTTTAGTTTGTTTGGGGCTTTTTTGTTTATTAGCTTTTTATATTTCACATATAAGTAAAATCAAACAGTATTTGTCTTTCACCATCTGACTTATTTCACTTAACCCAGTACCCTCAAGATTCATCCATATTGCCACAGATAGCAAGATTTTTATCCTTTTTATGACTGAGGTAGTATTCCATTACATTTATATACCATATCTTTTTTTACTCATTCATTTGTCCATTGAAGGGCACCTAGGCTATTTCCGTACCTAGGTTATTGTAAATAAATCTACAAAGACTATAAGGATGATATATATTCATGGGATTGTATTCTAATATTCTGTGGGTAAATACACAGAAGAGGGATAAATCAAATGGTGTTCATATTTTTAATTTTTTGAGGAATCTCCATTCTGTCTTCCACAGTGGCTGTACCAATTTACATCCCCATCAACAGTGTTTGAATGTTCCATTTGGTCCACATCCTCACCAACAGTTGTTAATTCTTGTCTTTCTGATAATAGCCATTCTGACAGGTATGAGGTGATAGCTCACTGTGGTTTTAATTTTCATTTCCCTGATAAGCAGTGATGAAAGTCTTTTCATGTGCCTGTGGCCATCTTTATGTCCACACTGGAAAACATGTGTATTCAGCTCTTCCAGCCATTTTTTAGTCAGATTGCTTTGCTATTGCTGTGTTATATGAGTTATTAACATATCTTGGATGTTAACTCTTTATCAGACATATAACTTGCAAACATATTCTCCCATTAGTAAACTGTATTTTTGTTTTATTGCTGGTTTCCTTTGCTGTGCAGAAGTTTTTTAGTTTGATGTAATTTCATTTGGTTTATATTTGCTTTTGTTTACCTGCCTGAAGAGATATATCTAGAAAGATATTGCTAAGATTAATGTCAAAGAATGTACGTTTATGTTTTCCTATAGGAGTTTTTTAATTTCAAGTCTTAAGTTAAATCTTTAATCCATTTTTAGTTAATTGTTATGTTTGGTCTGATTAGTGGTCTAATTTTATTTTTTGCATGTGTTTGTTCCATTTCCCAACACTAATTATTGATGAGATTATTCTTTCTCCGTTGTACATTTTTTGCCTTTATTTTAAATTGTCATATAAGCATGGGTTTATTTCTGGATTCTCAATTACGTCCTATTGATCTGTGTATGTGTTTTTCTGCCAATACCACATCGTTTTCAATATTATGACTTTGTATTATAATTTAAAATCAGGAACTATGATACCATCAAAATTTCAAATGACCTATCCTAAGTTCATTGATTTTCCTCTCCTTGTTTGAATCTGCTGTTTACCTCTCAGTTGAATTTTTTGGTATAGTCATTGTATTCTTCAGCTGTAGTATTTCTGTCTGATTTTTTTTATTAATGGTTTCTATTTCTTTGTTGAACCTATTTTGTTCATTTATTATCCTCTTAATTTGGTTTAGTTGCTTGTCTGTGTATTCTTGCAGTTCACTGAACTTCTTTAAGAGGACTATTCTGAATTTAGATAATCTCATAGATCTCCATTTCTTTAGGATCAGTTATTAGGCCTTTATTAGTTTCCTTTGATGGTATTATGCTTACCTGATTCTTTGTGATCCTTGTATCCTTGCAATGATCTATACATTTAAGCAATTTCTTCTTCCTGATTTTACAGGTTTGCTACAGCAGAGACTTTGCCTTCACCGGTCAACTCAGATTGGAGTACTGGATGGATCAGCTGGTGGCATCCAAAAGTAGGTGTAATTTTATATAAGCATCCCTGGCTGGGGGAGGCCACTGCCTGTGTTCTGAGGTTAAGGGTATAATTTAATGCTATTGTCTGTGTGCCATGGTTTATTGGGCCTGATGGCTGGGCTTCATGTTCCAGTGGGGCCACTGGATGGAGTCTCTGATTTGGTAGGGCTACTGGTTGTGTCCTATAGTCAGTTCTATAGGGCCACTTGTGGATTCCAGATTCACCTCTGGCTGGGTGAGATGGCAGACTGTGTTTCCTGGCACCACAGTGCCATAGGCTAGAATCTACAATTGGATAGGGATACAAGTTGGACTCCACATTTCCTCTTGGTTAGGTGGAGTCTTAGTTTCTGCTGCCAGACTGAATGGTGCCACTAGCTGGACTCTGTTCAGGCAGGCTCAGCGATGGTGAGGGCTTTGTCATCAGACAGAGCCTCGGACTGTGCTCTCTGATCAAACAGGGTAACAGACTGTGACCCAAACTTAGGGGGGGCCACAGCCTTTGCAGTGAGATCAAACAGGCCACTGGTTTTGCTCTGTTGTAAGGCAAGATCACTGGCTAGGTTCTCTGTTCAGATGGGGCGTCCAGCTGTATCCCACAGTTAGGTGGGGCTACAGACTGTGCTCTGCAGTTGGGCAGGGTCAGTCAAGGCTCCCTGGTTGGGTGGAGCCATGACTGGGGGCTGGGGGAATCAGTGGCTGGGCTCCCTGCCTGGGCAAAGCCACAGGCTATGTTCAGCAATCAAATAGGGCCATAGGTTGGGTTCCACTGCTGGGCACCACTGTAGCCTGGGCTCCATAGCTAAGCAATACCATAGGCTGGACTTTGAGGCTCCTGTTTTCACTGTTTAGGTTCCCTAGTTACGCAGGGATAGAATTTACGCTCAACCATTAGATACTGCTGGCTCTTGACTGGGGACTCCATCAGATAGAATTGTCAACCAAACTCCCTGGCCTGAGGGGCATACCAGCTCAGCTCAACACTGGGGCAGAGCTGGAATCTCTGCTTAGGCACAACAGCAAGCAGGAATGCTGTCCGCCAAGATATTAGTCCTGGTTGCTATAAGCCCCACCCCCTTTTCCATCTCTAGCTAATCCCCAGTGGTTGGGACTTGCATATTCCCCCTCTGATCGTGATACCAGAAAAGTTTTATTAAGTCCAGACTCTTGTTCAACTTGTCCAGAAGATTTTGGGCAAGGAGTACAAATAGAGAGAGACACACAAACACATACAATCTGAAGAGAAAAGAGAACAGTAAGGTAGCTTATGTAGGGAGGACATGAAAGGACACACTCAGAGAAGAATGTGGATGTCCTTCCTAGGGAGGGGCATGCAGCAGAGTTTTTTGATCCATCTTTTATCTTATTTTTAGCCCTTTGAATGGGTGGGCTCTTTTGATTAGGGGTGGAATATTCATTGAGAGAGTGGAATATTCAATGAGGGGATGGTCGAGGTGTGTGGCCTGGATTGTACCAGGTTGCCTCAGTTCCCATTTGTCTCCTGAAGCTGACAGCACAATAAGAGCTGTTTTCCCTTCCATTTTCCCTTACTAGTCAAGCCCCACACAGCAAAGGTTATACAGTGTCATCAGCAGCCTGTGCATTTTTATTGAGCCTCCTCTGGTTTTCATGGTCAGAGTTTCTTGTTCAGAAGTTACAGTTTTTCTTTTTGATGCCCTTTTTCCATGTGTCATGACCTCACTAAGTGCCAGACAAGGAGGTGGCTTTGCCTTCTGCCTACGCATGAGGAGGCTGTCCTTGGGCCTGGCCGTGTATGTCCTGCCTCAACTGCTATGAAGGAAAACCTGAATAGGCCTCCCAGGAAGTGTCCCACAAGGCCCGGGAAGCTAGATGTCCACGTTGGGCTCTCTTTTCCCACTGGAGAAGCCATAAGCCCAGAGACGTCCCCTGGATGTGGCACTGTGCTGGCCTGAGGGAGGGCAATATGCTCAAAGTGAAACTACCCCCCTTACCCTTTTTCTGCAGTCCATCTAGGTCCCTGTGTCCAAGGTGGTGTTTCACCCTTACCTCCCAGTTCTGGGATTTTTGCAATGGTGGCTTGTCTGGATAGTTGCTAGTTTGTCTCTTTGTGAGGGGGACTAAAATCAGGAGTAACCTATGTTACCATTTTAATGATCTCACCTCCTTAAATGTTCTTTTAAATACATACATACATCATTTAATAATGACAACAGCCCTACGATAATATGTTCTACAGCTATCCCTCTTTTAAGGAATAAAAATGGAGACTTGGAGAAAAGAAATAACCTACAAATGGTCACACCACTAGTTAGCAAAATAGAGTAATTTAAGCCAGGTTCATCTGACACCTGTTAAGGTTCCTAACATGACTATCTGTGATCTTACTGCTCTAATTAGCAATGAAAGGCATTAAGGATGTGCCATAAAAGGCAAACTGTATATCTGTCAAGTTGGTTTATTTCTCTCCCTCGGTTCTTGTCTGATAACAATAAAAATTTGGAACTACAGGAGTACTTCCCTGGTGGTCAGGGAGTTAAGAATTCACCTCCCAATGCAGGACTTACAGGTTCAATCCCTGGTCAGGGAGCTAAGATCCCACATACCTTGTGACCAAAAAGCCAAAACAGAAAACAGAAGCAATATGATGCCAAATTCAATAAAGACTTTCAAGATGGTCCACGTAAAAAAAAATCCTTAAAAAAAATTCAGAACTGCAGACTAAAGGGTTTTAAACAACAGGCAGGTTACAGCTCAGTCACAGCTCAAGCAGACAGGTCTTTTATTAAACAGACACTCCTAAGACATGGAAGCAGACTGACCACAAAGGAGTCATTATAATGATCCTTCTTGGTTTCCCCCTTCTTGTACTTCCTGTCACCTCCTTTGGGCTGTGCCGTGGGCAAAACAGGGCTTGTACCTACCAACAATCAAGAAAGGGAATGCAAATGGGCCTATACTCAGGGCTGATTGACAGTTGCAAGTTATATAACAACAGGCTCTATTGTGCATGTGTTGCCATAATTCAGTCTGTTATAACCAGATATATATATATATATATATATATGTATGTATAGGATATTTATGAACCCTTAATGGGCTCCTGGCTGCCTACGGTTACTTGAGGAAACCCCTGTAGTTAGTTTATATACACTATGTGCCCAGGGCATATGTGCAGGAGTTAAAAGGTCTCAGTGGTTATTTTTGTAGCCTATCTGAGAGCTCTCCTAGGCATGTCTGAGGTAGGGTTTAGAGATCAGCTTGCATCCTTTTGGCTAGGCCACCCCTCATTTGTCATGCCTAACTTCCTACCTAACAAATCTAAATGTTAATATTTATTGATTGCTAATTTAGGTAGTATTAGAAGCTAATATTATGAGAAAGAGTAAAAGAAAAAGCAAGGACCATCATGCGTCTTTATCAACCATAAATGATAATATAATATACACTTAAGTTCATGACAAAACCATAGCAGCCTGTATAAAACAGGGAAGCTACTCATGTTTCTTGATTATGCTTAGCCCTCAGGAACACACTACATTCCTTTCTCTGGCTGTTTTAAATTTTTGGGGTACTTTTTTGAGAATCTTTTAACTTCTTTGAGTGAAAACTGAATTATCTAAACAGAAATTCCAGGAGCATCATCTACCTATTCACTAACTTATTCATGAATGTATTATGCAAAACACTGAAGATAAAATATTATCAAAATGAGATCATGACTACACAGGATCTAGCAATGAGAGTTAGAAGAGTAAAAGAAGGATTTGCCGTGTGTGTGATAAGTGTGCAAAATACAGCCAAGGCAAGGAAATAGACTGATATTCTGTAGTGCACTGTAGAACATGGCAGTAAGCTGTATTGTATACATGACTGTATTTTTAGTTCTGTTCTCATTAAAAGTGTTAATAATTCTATAGGTTTCGTGCCTAGAAAAGAGGCATGCAATATGCAAAATTACTTCCTTTAGGAAATGATTTCCTGTCCAGTTAGTCCTATGATAAGAGTACCATCAATCTGGGCCATGTAACTGTGTCCCATGGGATGACAGAAGCCCACACTGAGCATTGTTTATGTGGATTTCCCCTTCAATGGGATTCCCTTGATTGAGGCTCCGTAATGGGAGAATTTCTGCCTTGAACTCAGAATATCGGCATTTTTCCCTCCACACAGGATAAGTGTCCATCTCCCACTTTGGGGCCAATTTTCCAAAATCATTATTTTTGCCATGTTTTCTCATTCCTGTGTACTGAATGCCAAGGCTTCCCTGGTGGCTCGGTGGTAAAGAATCCACCTGCCAATGCAGGAGTCTCGGGTTTAATCTCTGGATCCAGAAGATCCCCTAGAGAAGGAAACGGCAACCCACTCCAGTATTCTTGCCTAGGAAGTCCCATGGACAGAGGAGCCTGGCAGGCTACAGTCCATGGGGTTGCCAAAGAGTCAGACATGACTTGGCAACTAACCAACAAGTAACTATGTACTGGAGGCCACAAGAGTTTCTTTAGTTCAGGCAGAGTCTATACGTTTCCATCAAAAGGCATACCTTACCCAAGAAACCATTTTCCCCATTTCATTCAAGTCGGTTTCCTTAGTGGGACACAAAATTGTTACCCATATTCCCACCTCTATGATGTTTTCCTCTTTCTTCCTCACTTGGAAGTCAGCCCTCCCTCTTGGTCTATCCAGCCTTCAGATTCTTCACATTTAAACCCTTTCCTAATGACATCAGCTCCCTCTCTGTCCCTTCTGAGTATAACACTTTAGGCGCTATTAGGAAATTAAGTGCTTGAGTGTATCAAATCTTACATTACTCTCTAGTCTCTTCTGGTGTGCCTTTCCAAGTGGCACCTTCATAACAGCAAGATCTGTGACTTACATGCTGTGGGGTACTCCTAATTTACCACCCAAGCTGAGAGTGAAAAAAGAATATTCACAATTGGTTTGGGATTTCAGACACAAACAGTGGCTGTCCCAGACAAACCGGGACTAATGGTCACCTTGTATTATTTGTATTTGTTATGGCCCTAGTGTAGAACCCAAGAGGTCAACAATCCCCTCTTGATTCACACTGCTGCACTGTTCTCTAATAGGACTTTATCTATAGATCTTTGGAGTAAAAACCAATTGTTTTTTGGTTGCACAACTGTGTCACAAGGATTGCTGTCAGTTTTGTGTAACTGAAATACAGATAGTAAGAGGGAGATAGATAGTACTTTGAGTTGTGGAAGCCAAGAGAAAGGAATTATGAAGGGAATTGCATATTAAAGAAAATATTCAGTAGATGTGGGCTTCACTTAATATGGCAATCTCTAGATGTATCCATGTTGCTGCAAATGGCATTATTTCCTTTTTTTTTGTTTGTTTTTTTGGCTGAGAAATAGTCCATTGTGGGCTTTCCTGGTGGCTCAGTGGTAAAAAATCTGCTAGCCAGTACAGGAGACAGGTTTGATCCCTGGGAAGATCTGCTGGAGAAGAGAAAGGCTACCAACTCAACTCCAGTATTCTTGCCTGGTGAATCCCATGGACAGAGGAGCCTGGCAGGCTATTGTCCATGGGGTGGAAAAGCACTGGACGCGACTGAGTGACTAACCCTTTCCCTTTCACTTTCAGTATGTGGTGGAGTATGACTGCTGACTTTTAAGTAGTATGGTGATGTGGTCAACTTGTGTATGAATGTGTATATGTTTAAAATGGATGGTAAGGCATCAACTTGAAAAATATGAAGATAAATTCAAGGAGACACTGGAAAACTGCCACTATAGTCTAAGAAATTATGAGGGCTTGAACAGTCAGTGGCAATAGGAAATGGTACCGATTTCATAGATTGCATGGGTGTTGAAAGAATCAAGATGCGAGATGACTAACTTTCTGGACTCAACAGAAAAATCAATGGGTGTGTTCAGAATAATAAAGTTTGCCTCACAGAAATAAGGAGCAGAAATCCGAAGGGCTGGACACCTGCTACTGCTCCTCCATGTGTTGTCTTCTTAGAAAGTTCATATTTGCAATTTTCCAGTATTTAAGGGTAAGGCTAGAGATTCCTATACCAGGAAGCAAGTACAGGAATATCATCTATTCCAAAAAAAGAGAAAAAACTCAAACTAGGAGCAGGAATGTGGCTCTAGTTTCAGGTATCTTCTAGATGCTACCCATTGATAGATGTAGTTCTTCTAGGGTAGGAGAAGTTTATTCTCATTTCATGATTCAGGCTCATTTCATAGCTAATTTTTCTTACCCAAGCCAAGCAGAAGTTTCCTTCTTTCAAAACTACTTGTCATGAGACTATGCAGAAATCAGTAATGTGTTATGGGATGTTAAGTTCATACTCTTTTCTAATATCCTTGAAAGAAAGTACACAGCAGAATGCTTTTATATGCCTAGCAAATGTCTATTATAGTGTCCAGCCATGTATGAATGAAAGCATGTGTGCTCAGTCCTACAAATCAACGTACATAGATATCTAAGATGACTGACACCAATACAACCTGCCAGTGTTCCCCAGGGAGAAATAACATCCAAAATTCAACCTGAATTTAATTGGAATATTCAGGTTTTGATATAATGTTAGCTCCCCTGACTTCATGTTTAAGAATCTTCCAGTTTTTATTAGCTGTTTCTATAGAAAATTTCTATAGCAAATAATTTTAATCAGTAATTTTAAAACAAACATTAGTGCATATTCTAAATACCATCTTGCACAATTGCATATTGATCTCAATTTTCTCTTCCCTCCAAAGAAAAAGAGACAACACAGGTATGCCTGAGCATTTGTGAAGAAAGTCATGCACTCCTCATAATAACAGACCCTAAGTCACTTCCTGCTATTGAAACCTATGACTCCCTATCCCTTAACATGGCCTCAAGACAAAGACCCCTCAGCGGAAGGAGCAATCAATGTATTTCAAGGATAGCCTACCTGGTTCAGCAAAAGGGAAGAATTAGCTTACCAACTTCTAAGTGGAAGCCATTCTTCCTATATGACTGGGGTTAACTAACCACACTCCATATAGGCTGATATATATTTATATATAATGTATTTTATACAATATTTGCATTATATATTAATATAATGTATATATACATGTATGTGTGTGTGTGTGTGTGTGTGTATATATATATATATATATATCAGTTCAGTTCAGTTGCTCAGTTGTGTCCAGCTCTTTGCAACCCCATGAACTGCAGTACACCAGGGCTCCCCGTCCATCACCAAATCCCAGAGTTTACCCAAACCCATGTCCACTGTGTTGGTAATGCCATCCAACTATCTCATCCTCTGTCATCCCCTTCTCCTCCTGCCTTCAATCTTTCCAAGCATCAGGACTTTTCAAATGAGTCAGCTCTTCGCATCAGGTGGCCAAAGTATTGGAGTTTCGGCTTCAACATCAATCCTTCCAATGAACACTCAGAGCTGATATTCTTTAGGATGGACTGGATGGATCTCCTTGCAGTCCAAGGGACCCTCAAGAGTCTTCTCCAACACCACAATTCAAAAGCATCAGTTCTTCAGAGCTCAGCTTTCTTCACTGTCCAATTCTCACATCCATACAAAAACCATAGCCTTGACTATACGGATGTTGGTTGGCAAAGTAATGTCTCTGCTTTTTAATAAGCTGTCTAGGTTGGTCATAACTTTCCTTCCAAGGAGTAAGCGTCTTTTCATTTCATGGCTGCAATCACCATCTGCAGTGATTTTGGAGCCCAGAAAAATAAAGTCAGCCACTGTTTCCACTGTTTCCCCATCTATCTCCCATGAAGTGATGGGACTAGCTGTCATGATCTTAGTTTTCTGAATGTTGAGCTTTAAGCAAACTTTTTCACCCTCCTCTTTCATCAAGAAGCTCTTTAGTTCTTCTTCACTTTCTGCCCTTAGGGTAGTATCATCTGCATATCTGAGGTTGTTGATATTTCTCAGGGCAGTCTTGATTTCAGCTTGTGCTTCACCCAGCCTGGCATTTTTCATGATGTACTCAGCACAGAGTTTAAATAACCAGGGTGACAAGATACAGCCTTGATATACTCCTTTCCCAACTTGGAACCAGTCTGCTGTTTTATGTCTGGTTCTAACTGTTGCTTCTTGACCTGCATACAGGTTTCTCAGGAGACAGTTAAGGTGGTCTGGCATTCCCATCTCTTTAAGAATTTTCCAGTTTCTTGTGACCCACACTCATTCATTTCTGACAATAAATGACATTAATAGAGCTTTAACTATCTGTTCAGCAGAATACTAGTTCCCTAATCTCACTCATTGATTTATTGTTACCAATGTCATGAAATAGGACTGTCTTCATTTTCATTTTAAGATTAAGATGCTGAGGCTTAGGGCAGGTAAGGAACTTGTCCAGGTCACACAGCCAGGAAATGGCAGAACAATTCAAGCCCAGGCATTCTGACTGCAAATTCCATTCTTTGATAAATATCACAACACACTGCCTTTATGGGTATTTATTAAACCAGAAGAAAGAGCACAAAAGCATGGAGTACTTACTATGGTCACAGAGTGCAGGAGAACAGCTGGTTGTGATGAAAAGTGGATCATCTCAAACCACAGTTCTGTTAAGAGTTGGCCCTGCCCAGTGGCACAGGCCCAAAGATGTTTCTCTGTTCTGTGAGGTCATCTTTCTCAGGATGAAAGAGAGGCCACCATAGGCACATGTGGTAGAGAGAGATCCTGAAACCATGCTAGAAAAGGAGAAACTTCTTGAAGAAGGAAGAAAAATTAGGCCAGATAGTCTTTTTGGAAGTATACGTATTAAAGGGATATTCATTCATCTAAATTATTTTTTTTCATTTTGCAACCATGCCACATAACACATTTTAACATGCAAATTGTTGACACAGACACAGAATCTGGAATATAATGTGAAAATAAGTAAATGAAACAAAACCCCAGTGACTCTTTAAGAATAAGAGAGGAAGTGTGGGGGCGGGGGGAGTGGATAGGTCTCTGGAAAACCTATTGGTTTGCCCCTTATGTATAATTTGCTAACATATTCATGGAAGCCAAATATCAGGGAAGTATTTCTTGTCAGGTGGGCTCTGCCACTTTTACCCAAAGGGATCCTGGCCTCCAAAAGTTTGATGTTGCAGTTGAGAACCACTTAAAAATACCAGACAAATAGTATCACTATTAAGAAGCTTGATCCTGGGACAAAAGATCATTCCCAGTACACCTCAGTTTAGTCTGAGAAACACCTGGAAAATCTAATGAAAATTCCCTTCACCTCCACCCCATCCTGCCCCTTTATTCCCCTTTCACCACTTGATAAACAAAATATAACCTCCATGACACCAGCTTTCTTTTCTAGGCTCCCCTGATAGAGAACAACCTCCCGTGTTTAAATCCCCATTGTTTTTTCCTTTTTATAGTCTGTTTGAAACAAATAATGGCAAGTTATATAATCAGTTTCCACCACCAAACCTAACAAACAAAAGATTGGGTATTTATCCAGCACTTTTCAAGCTTTCTTTTTCCTCTTCTCCTTATTGTGCATTCATGTTTTGTATTATTGAGAGAACAATTATTCAAAAGAAGAAAAGCTTACTTTATTTAATAGTATGCTAAGAAGCCAATTTCTAGTTTCTGCCTCCAGAATAATGAGCAAATCTGAACCGTGGCCTAAATATAATCCAACCAAAACAAAGCCACAGGGGTGAGCAACTCATTAGAAAAAAAGATGTTATTGCCCAGAATGAATGTTTGTTTGGAGAACAGCAACACACACATACACGCACACACACTCGCAGACTTAGAGATAAAAAGACAGAAATGTTTTAAACTGGTACAGGTGAATAATCATTTTTAGTTAAGAAAAATACCTCAAATAAGGCATGAACTTTACCAGGTAAGACTGACATAGTCAAAGAGTAGATTTTTTTTTTATTACTTATTTACTTTTGGCTACTCTGAATCTTCGTTGCTGTACTCAGGCTTTCTCTAGCTGCAGCAAGCAGAGGCTACTCTCTCCTTGTGATGTGTGGGCTGCTTCAGCTCCCACTCAATCCATCAGCTTGTTGCAGAAGGAGAAGAGACTCCAGCAGCATCAGCTGAACTGGCCCAGATAAGAATCAACCAACTGACCCACAGAATGGAGAACTAGATGAATAGTGGTTGTTTTAAGCACTAGTTTTTAAGGTAATTTGCTCTGAGGCTAAAAAGAATAAATGGAGATTCCATGCAATGTTTTAAAAATTGCACATAATAATATCAATTAACATAGAAACAACAGTTCATAAAGGTGAAATTGTAAAGGATACTAAGATAAATAGAAACACTTACAAATATGAGATTTTTATTTCCCCTTCTCTGTCCATGAAAGCCAAGTAGGGGGGAAATGGGTATAAAATATCACCTAAGTAACATAATTATAAGGTAGACTTGATTAATATTTATTGAACTCTTCACCTTAAAAATAGAGAATACACTAGGACTTTCCTAGAGGTTCAGTGATTAATATTCCACACTGCCAATGTAGGGAGTGGAGTTTTGATTCCTGGTTAGGTAACTAAGATTCCACATACCCTGTGGTACAGCCAAAAGACTTTTTAAAAAAAATAGAGAATACACCTTGTTTCAAATGCAAAGAAGAAAATTAAATACGAAATAAAATAATGGAAGGCTTTTCTACCTGAAAAATGTAAAATTCAGAATTTCTAGAAAGCAATAAAAATAAAAACACTATAAATCAAGTCTATAAAATGCAGCTAAAACATTGTTTAGAGGAAATTTTTGAGATTAAGAATTTATGCCAGTGAAAAATAAATTGAAAATCTCACTCAAATGTTCAGAAAAAGGATATCAAAATAAACCAAAAAAGTAGAAGGAAAAAAAATTTAATAAAAGTAAAAGGATTTACTCTGAGTTAGGAAACAGAAAAATGATTTAAAAATAATCTTTTTTTTAGCATTTGATTTATTTTTATTTATTTATTTATTTTATTTACATTATCGTGTTGGTTTTGCCATACATTGACATGAATCTGCCATGGGTATGCATGTGTTCCCCTTCCAGAACCCCCCTCCCACCTCCCTCCCAATTCCCTCTCTCTGGGTCATCCTGGTGAACCAGCCCTGAGCATCAAACCTGGGCTGGCGATTGATTTCACATATGATAATTAACATGTTTTATTGCTGTTCTCCCATAAATAATCTTTTAAATATCAATAAGTAAACTACTAACAAAGATAATCAGGAAAAAGATGAACTGAGAATATTGTTAAATGAAATTATAAGGAGTAAAACTATAAAACCATTGAAAACAGAAGAAATTAAAAGAATTATAAGAAACTACTCAGCACTAGGCAAATAAATTTTAAAACTTGGGTGAAATGAATAATTTTCTAGGAAAGCATAATTTCTTTACAATTGGAGAAAAATCCTAAACAGATAATATCTATAGAATAAATAAAGATGAGAGCTAAAAGCTACCTGCAATCCCCTCAAATAAAGCTCAAAAGGTTTCCCAGTGGAATTCTAACAAATCATCAAGACCAAAGAATTTAAGTGACACAAACTGTTCCAGAGCATTAAAAAGGAAGAATATTCCAAGGATTTTTTTAATGAAACAAATATAACATTGATACTTAAACCTATTTCCCAGATGGTGCAGTGGTAAAGAATCTGCCTGCCAGTGCAGGAGGCACAGGTTTGATCCCTGGGTCAGGAAGATCTCTTGGAGGAGGACATGGCAACCCACTCCAATATTCTTGCCTGGAAAATCCAATGGACAGAGGAGCCTGGTGGGCTCAGGTCATCAGGTCACAAAAAGTTGCACATGACTGAGCAAACATACACAGCAAAACCTGGAAGATACTAAAAAAAAAAGAAAAAGGATTAATCTTCCTTATGAAAATAATAAAATTACCTATGTAATATATTAATAGCCTATGAAAAGCAGTACACTTAAAAGAGTGATAAAGCAGGATGTTAATTCCAATAATGTAAGAATGGTTCAGAATTAGAGAAATCTGTTAATATAATTCACCTAGTAATATAATTTATCATATTAATGTACCTGGGAGAAATTTTTTAGAATCATTTCCTGGGATGCTAAAAAATGAAATTCAAAACTATTCTTGGTTCTTAATAATTCATAAGTATAGATGAGAATATATTCTTTGCCTAAACACAGCATTATGCTTAACTGCGTTCCCATTAAAGACAAGAGCAAGAGAAATATAATAATATAATGTCTATTTTTTAACATTGTACTTGAATTAGCAGCCACTGCAATCAGATATAAGAACAATATGGAGATATATAAAGTTTGGAAAAGAGGAGATAAACTTAGTTTTTCAAAGTATATTATTATATACCTTGAAATAGTCTTCCCAGATGGCATTAGTAGTAAAGAACCCACCTGCCAAAGCAGGAAACGTAAAAGACACAGGTTCAGTCCCAGAGTTGGGAAGATCCTCTGGAGGAGGGTATGGCAACCCACTCCAGTATTCTTGCATGGGCGATCCAATGGACAGAGGAACCTGGTAGGTTACAATCCATAGGGTCATCAAGAGTTGGATACGACTGAAGCAACTTAGCAAGCACACACATACCTTCAAATACATGGGAATCAACTAAAAATTATTACACACAAAAAGAGAATTGATTAAAGTTGCTGGGTAAAAAATTAATATATGAGAATTAGCTGTTTTTCACATTTGCAAAAGCCAACCAGTTAGAATATATAATGAGGAAAAAGAACACAGTCACATTAGCAACAAAAAAATGTAAAATTACTTAATATAAATTTAACAAAAGAATTTATTAGGCCTATGGAGTTAAACTAGTGCACCGGCAAGGGCCAAAACTGGACATCTTAAACAAGAAGACTCAAAATCATAAAGATGTCAATTATTCATATTTACAAGCATAACACAACTGCATTTAAGATACTAATAGTTTTCTAATAGATAAATTCCAATGTATATAGGTAAATATATGTAAGAATAGCAAGAAATCAGTAAAACAGAAGAGCAATGAGAGTGGGTAGGTTAGCTTCAACAGATATTAAATAATAATAATTTAACATATGTTAATTTAATTCAATAATTTAAATAATTTAATTTCAACAATTTAAATTTAAATAATTTAAATATGGCAATAGTATGTAAAGGTCCCAAAGAATATAATAGAATAGTTATTTCCAAAAGCAGGCCCAAATACATATGTAATTTTAATATATGATAAAAGTGTTCAATCAGTGGTAAAAGGACTGTTCAATAAATGACATTAGGGCAACTAGGTATGTGTCTGGAAAAACTAATTGTATTGTCTGAAAATCATTTTTCAAAAAAATCCTAAAAGATGAAATGATTAAGTATAGAAAATGAAATCCTAAAAGTAACAGAAGAAAGCATATTATTTCTTTTATAACAGTGGAGTGCAAAAGGCCTTTCTAAGAATGGCCAAAAACGGCCAGAGATAGTCAAAGCAAAGCTGATGAGTGATCGTCCCAACACCCTGGTTTTACAGGTCCCTGACTGCCCGTCTTCTAAACTCCCTACTTAGCTATGCACTCCATGGATATATCTCTACCTTGTAATTTTCAATCATTGCAAACGTTCCATAATCGCAATTTCAAGAAACTATTTTCCGACCAGAAATACCTCTAGTAACCCTTACTCTGACAACTCTTTGAACCCATCAGGTCCTACAAACTATTGATTCTACCATCTTTTCATTGACCCTCACCTCCCCAGTATCTTTGCTAGCCTTATTAACCAGCTTAAAATTATAATGACCAACCTAGAACTGGTCATTATAATCGCTACCTTAGGTAAACCCTCAATTCCTTTGACCTCTTTTTCCTCATCATATGCTTTTAAAAATACACACAACATTGGTTATATCTAGCTGTCTGCCTGTCTAGCTGTCTACTCCAGACTTTTACTAGGGAAGCTGAACCTGGCTCAGAAAACTCTACAATCCTGCTTAATGTTCTCAACTTAATCCATGATCACAAACCTCCAGTAGGCCATTAATATTCCCCAACAATGCAACTTGACCTATTTATTTGTTGTTCCACTCTCTTAAAAAGCTGTTCCATAACTTCTCTCTCCTCAAACTTCCAATTCAGTTTCCACTGCTGTCACTCTCAGCTGATGACTTTGCTTATATTTTTTCTGAAAGATAGGAACAAGAGAAAGAGAACTCTTCCAGTCTTCATATATAACCACACTTGTGTTTATCCACATATCCTCTACCTGCTCCCCTCTTACTATGAATAAATTTTCTGTACTCCAGATGAATGCCAGCCCATAACTAAGACTCTGGATAAGAATGGATGATCTCTCATCTCCTATATATTATTGTTGCAGGAATTCTTTCTTTTCAGCAGCAGCAGCATCAGTTTCCCCCTCTATCTGGATAAACATATATTTAATTTATATGTAAACATGCCATTCTATCATCTGAAACTCTTATCTATATAATTTATTCCCTTGGAAATTTCATCTGGTCTCTTGCCTATAAATACATAATAAAGATTCAAAGATGTATATAGATTAGGATTCTCCCTTGAGTTCCAGACTCTGATTTCCTATTCTCTGCTTGGATCAAATTTAGCTCATAGAAAACTGAGTCCCTAATCTTCACCTACCCTCATGAATATTGCTTGTCTATCCTTTCAGTTACATAGACAAATAACTTGGAGTTATCCTTGACATCTCTCTTTCCTCCTCAGCTGAAATCCAGTTTATCAGCAACTCTTGGAAGTTCATATCGTAAATATGTCTAAACTCCTTCTCATCACTTCCACTATCACCACTCCAGTCTGTTTCCACACTATTAGCTCTCAGTCCCTGCAATACACTATTCACTGGTCATGCTTCTACCTTTGTGGGAGCAGAAAAATGAGTGAAATTAAACTGTCTTCATGGGGATCAAATGGGAAAAATCCATTTGACACCATTAGTTTTGGGGTCCCAAGAGAGCACAGGAAACACATTGCATTTCCCTATCTGAAAACATAACCAGAGTCTGCCTATACATGCCAAACATGTGGAATATGAACAACCCAATCAGTCACATAACAATCTACATGATGCCAAACATCTGGATATTTGGAAACCTCCAAATGAATGAGTGACTTTTTCACCTTTCTTCTGAATTGTTTTGGCAGTGTGTGAATACAGTCAAGTGTGGCACTTATGACTGTGTTGTTCTTTCAAAGTGTCAAGTTCTAAAATGTCTTAAAAGTCCTAGCCATTCAATATCCAAAGAAAACCTATTTAGAATACAGTTTTTTGTGATTAATTTTGAAAAAGAACTTACAATGAACACTTATCATGGCAAAAACATCAGGCCCATTAAGTGAATTTATATGTTGACTCAATAGATTTTAAAAAGCATAGCAGTAATGTGCTACTCTCCAGGGAAAATATCCATATTGAGATCATCTGTCTTCAGCTTCTTATGTACCCCATTTTGAATTCATTGTGTTATTGTGCCTCCCCTAACCCCTCCCTTACTGGCTGAGAGTTTTCTCCAGGAGGCATGTGGGAAAGAAACATACTTTGTGACTGGGAGCAGAAGAATGAAAAATTTAAGGGTCTGACATCAGAAGCCAAAATGAAACAAAGCTTTGGCAACAACCTGAGATGCAGAGGGAAAAGAAATAACATCAAGGTTTTAATCGGAGATGCTCTTTAGGGGAAGTCAGAAAGGATGGGGATACCCTCCCTTAATACAAGGACCACGTGGAAGCCATGATGGGAACCCATCAAGAACTTAGATCACCTTTAAGGAAGGAAGAAGAGACTAGCATCTGTGACGAGAAATTTCAAAACTGCTACCCTAATTCTCTTTCTTTTTATTCTCCCCTTTCCCCCTTTTCTGTATATCCATGTCCCTGAAATTAAAAATGCAATCCGTGATTCTACAGACAGAATCTTTTCACATAATATTTACTACCCCTCTTTCTGACCCCCACTCTATCTCTTCCCTTTTCCCAACTAAATATCTCTGAACCCTCAGGCTTCTGTAAGCTCTCCACTACCTGTCCACCAGATACCTCTTCTTTGCACCCTACAGGTCAGCTTCTGTTTCTGTTAGTAAGTGTTAGAGCTTCCATTAAGCTAATAAAGCTCAAGCTTCAGAACTTCTATTTTATTATCCAGGGCCCTGAGAGTGGCCCTAGCAATATGTTCATATAGGCATAAGCTTTGATAAAATTTGCAGCATGAAGTTGAAGGGCCAGAACTTGTATTGCAATATGGCATCTAACACCAGAAATATGTTGATGTGAAAGAGAAACAGAAGTTAGTCTGTGGGAAGTTACAAATGTAAAATGAACTTAGTTCTCATTGATACTTAGTCAGAATGTTCTCTTTTGTCAAAAAATTCTTGATGACTATAAGAAATACAATAATGCACTATATATTTTTCCTTTTTAATGGAGGTCATAATGAATGAAATTAATCAAACTTTCCATTTGTTAGGCATACATCGATAGCAGAACTACAAATAGCCAATGTGTCTCTGTTTAAATTAATGTGATCTATGTATCCCAGGTTATTAAATAGCATCTTAGCCTATCTGATAATCTTATCCTGATAAAAGACTAGGTATTCCACTCAAAGCTATACACAAAATTGCCACCAACACAGAGGAACTGACTGAAAAGTCAATTGTTCCAAAGACAAAATTCCTACACATGTTCATTGGGAAGTCATCCACTGCAGTATAAGAGCAATTTATTCAATTTTGTGGCTCCAACTGATTTTCAAATGCATTTAAATGGCTCTTGAGCAGCTTTAATTTTAAATTTTGCACATTTTACAGAATCAGTGACAATATTAAAAATCAAATATTTTTGAAGTATGCTAATAGGAAGCCAAACATGTAAACTAAAGAAAACTGATAGAAGCTTCAAAATGTCTTTAAAGTTGGAGATAAGTACAATATTTAAAATGCATAATTGGTCATTTCTTTTCTGATTAGTCTATCAATAAATAAATATTCCCTTTGCTCCCAATTTTGTACTTATAATTTTTTATTCTTTTTGTTAGAGAAAATCCCCCAAATCATATTAGTTTCAGGTTTCACAAACCCTGGATTTTCTCCTGACCTAGGGCTTCCCTGGTGGCTCAGTGGTAAAGAATCCACTTGCGATGCAAAAGATGCAGGTTCAATCCCTGGGTCAGGAAGAGCCCCTGGAGAAAGAAATGGCAACCCACTCCAGTATTCTTGCCTGGAAAATTCCATGGTGGGCTACAGTCTACAGGAATGCAAGAGTCAGACACGACTTAGCTACTAATCACCACCATCACCACTTCAGCATCATTTCATAAAGTCCAAGAAACTCTTGCCTCAGAATCACCCATCAAAATGCAGAGTCATGGACTCAACTCTTCATCTGCAGAATCAGCACCTCACAAAGATGACTCTGGGACTTACATTTTTAACAAAATCTTTATATGATCCTTTTGCATATTTAAGATTGACAAATGCTGCTCTTTTAGAAATATTTTCTTGAAAGTCTAATAACCTACTTCTTGTCAACCCCAGTTTTCTAGCTCTCATCTCCTCATCCTTTTCCATTACATTTGACATTTCCTTTTCTTGAAAAGCAGAGCTTGTCTGGGTTATCTCCGGGACTTCCTGATTTTTCTCTTCTCCCTCATTTGGACTTACATCCCCTAAATGTTGGCATATCCAACAAGGTTCTTATCTTAGCCCTCCACTTTTATCTACACTTTTTTTTTTTCCATTAGTGGTTCAGTTTTCTACCGGACCCAATGATCACCTGTATGAATTTTCTATGGCAGGCATAACAAATTACCATAAACAAAGTGGCTTGAAACAACTAAAATTTGTTATCTGGAAGCCAAAAGTCTGAAATCAACATATCAGCAAGGCACCTAGAGGCTTTGAAGAATATGGTAAATGCTTCTCTCCTGTATTCTATTGACTCCTAGCCATCCTCTTCATGAAATCTTTCATGCTTTGACTTGTAGATGCATCACTATAATTGCTGCCTCTGTCTTCACAGAGCATTCTCCCCTGTGTGTGTGTATCTAAATTTCCCTCTTTTTACAAGAGGGACATCAGTCATACTGGACTTAGGACCACTCTAATCCAGTAAGACCTCATCTGCACTTCATTATATCTGCAAAGATCCTATTTCCAAAGTTCCTGGCTTTGAGAGTAGAAGGAAAGAGGTGGGGCTTCTATTTGAGCCAATATATCACTTCAGAGCCACTGGTTCTCTGTGCAGTTTGAGAACGAGTCTTTGAACTGTCCCAATGGCCCATTAAATTCAAGTTAATCAGTTCAGTTCACCCAGCTATCCTCTTTCAGTTCACTGCATAAAAGAACTCCTCAAGTAGTGACTGGGCTTTTTACTTCTTCCTCACTTAGACCCTGTCTGTCCCATCACGGTCAGATCAATCAGGAATCAGGATAGTCACTCTACCCTAATGACAACGTGTGTACATGTAGCTGTGTCATGAGGCCGACCACTGTACTCACTTTGCATGTGTCATTTGTAATGACATCGCAAAGTAGAGTGCTGTGGCCTTGAAATGATTCAGTCATGATCATTTGCTCTTAGTTTAAAGAAGACTATTATTTCAGTCTTATAAAATAATTTAATCTGCATTGTGGATTAAATTGCCAAGTTATAGTTATTCATTTAAATACACCATCTCAATAAACAGTTCAAAATGCATTAATAGAGCTATTTTAATAAAAATATGAGCATATGAGTCCCTTGAATTTCAAGGAGATCAAACCAGTCAGTCTCAGAGGAAGTCAACCCTGAATATTCACTGGAAGGACTGATGCTGGAGCTGAAGCTCCAATACTTTGACCGCCTTATGTGAGGAGCTCACTCACTGGAAAAGATCCTGATGCTGGGACAGAATGAAGGCAGGAGAAAAAGGCAACAACAGAGGATGAGATGGTTGAATGCCATCACTGACTTAATAGACATGAATTTAAGCAAACTCCAGAAGACAGTGAAGGACAGGGAAGCCTGGTGTGCTACAGTTCATGGGGTCACAAAGATTTGGACACAATTTAGGGATTGAGCAACAGCAACAAGCATGTGACATCAATATTACGTTTTTTATCTCCACTTAAAACTGTAGGGATGTTCTCAACTCCATGTTTTAGAGATAACAGTAGCAGTTCATTTAGGGACAGTGATCAGTTAATTTTTTAATGAAAATGGATGTTACCATATGAAGAAAGAATTACTGTAATTCAAATAAGTAGTGTATTACTTCCAAGGACTACAGAGGATTTTACAGACAATCTGATGGTAATCATTATTACATGTTTAGAAAAATAAATATAAAGAGATTGAAAACTTCAGATATTTGTTTCTAATCCCTGAGTTACAGTGCCTTCTAGCCAAAACACTACTCAGAATCAAAGTGAACCTAGGTAATTATGGTCATTCACTAAACTTTTTTGTCAATTGCCAAGTAGCCATAAATTTCCCAAGTCTATTTTGGGAAAGAAAAAATAAAAATCTCTATAAAAATATTTTAATATTCTTCATTTTAAACAATAAAGCTGTTTAGCATATATTTATATCTTATATTTTCCTATTTCCATCAAGCAGAATACTATAACCACATCGTTAATCATTATATCTAGTGAAATCAATTTTGATTCTGCATTCACGTATTGAATAATGTGATAAATTCTTGAAACAATATGATAACATTCTGAAATGATAATTTTGTTTCTCTCTATACAAACAGAGAGAATTTAAGAGGAAAACTAGAATTATCCAAGGTTAAATGGCTGAATCTTTGTTCAAAATTTGAAATACTATGGCCTCTAATCTTGTGGTTGAATAGGTGCCCCTTATAAATCATTACTATATCTAAGCAGCAATAGTCCAAGCAGTTACAGAGTTATAAGGCCATTCTCTTATCACAATATTAGAAATAGGATATTTGCACAGGTAATTAAAATGGATTGTGGACTCATCAAAGCTTGTTTTGAAATGGACTGTGGAAAGGGCACAGTGTTCTGTCACTCACTTATAAATTATTCCCCTAGACACTGGCCAGTTATTGTTGTTTAAGGCAATCCAAGAGCCAGAAAGGGTCTCAGATGTAATGTTAAGACATAAAGAAGAATTATAGCATAAATATACAATGAACAAATTGTCCTGGGCTCCCAAATTGTGCTATTTGTAGCTTGAACACAGAAGCTGGGGGCGGCCATACGGCAGAGGCCACCCTTCTCCAATACAAAAAGTTATTAAATCTCCTGGAGTTGGCTAAAGGAAACCATAATTATTTGCAAATGGAAAAAAAAAGCCACAAATTTCCTTCCCCTCTCCTTACAGATCATTTTCTTATCCCAAGTTACATATTTTCAGCTTCATCACACATCAGAATGTTAAATCAAACCCCACATCCTAAGTATATTAAAATTCTTTCCTACTCCTGAACCTGTGGCACAAACAGTAGCACTATTTCAGAATCATCATTATTTTATTTTATAATTGCCTTGTGGTTTTCCTATCAGTTGTTTTTCAGTGTTAGTGTGCACAGTTGACAGCAAATATACTATTCCTTTTTAACTCTCTCCAAGAAACAGCTAAGGGTCTGTTTCCTATTTATGTCTATTAATATTTTCATAAAACATTATAAGTGATTCTCTACTATCTCTGATGAGGTGTTAACACCATCCAAAGAAGACATTTAAAAATGACGGGGCCAAAAACAAAAAAAGAGACGGGGCCAAAGTGAGTTTTCCTAGTGTGGGTCATTACCAGATCTTTATTTCATTTAACCTAAAATGCACTGCTTCTTGAACTTGTACAATGGATACTAAGCAGTGGGAAAATCTAAGTATTAGTGAAGAGCTATTTTATGTTTCTGGTAGAGAAATGTTCTTAGTCCAATGAAACCTCACTATAACATTTTACTAGCACATGGCCTTTTCAAGTACAAGGGAAATTGCTTTACAAAAAATTCCAAAACTACCTCTTTATCAACCACCTATTCTCCCCCAGTGATAGAATTTTGATAAATTTCAAGTTGATTTCTTTGTATTTTTCAATGCCAAAAATTATAATTGTACTAAGGAATTTGAAAATCAACATAAGACCAATAAAATACCTGTCACTAGGGTGAAATACCAAAGTGAAATAGTGATGAGAAATGTTTAAGGACTGAGCTTGAGGAAAAGATTGCCTTGCTTTCTAAAGAATGTAACAGATTTCTAAAGAATTTCAGCAACTCTTTTTGAAAAATATGTAAGGAGATATTTAGGGTGAACAGAAATTTGAATTTATCTTTCCTATTTGTGATCCCTAAGCATATCCCCTGTTACACTTTAGCTTATCAGAAAGAACACTATACTTGTGAATGCATCAAGCAGCACTAGGTCTCCCTTGCCAAGTGTTAAGAGGCACATCATATGTTATAGTGGGTTTTCACTTGGCTATTTGTACATGGATCTGTGAATGGTTGAGACTCTAGAATGGTTTGCATAGCCACAGCAATTAGCAAAGCCAAACATTTAGGTATCAAATGAGAAATACCTTCAAAATTTGAAGAAAATTTTGCACTAGGAAAAGAACAAAGAATATGGGATATAATTTTATGGATCACTCAGAAACTCTTCAAAGCCTGGACTCAGGTACTTTATACAATGAATAAGTACTCAGGAAGAATACCAATAATCATTAATTATGTGTTAAATGAATTGTCTTTATGCAAATGATACACTGTATTTCACAGACAGGGTCATATCCATATGTTTTCATATAAAAATTCTGATATTAGGATGTGCCTTATTACTGATGGCATGAATAATTACTTGATATGTTTTCTAGTTTAGTTGTATCTAAAACAGTAGGTTGTCTTACATCAATAGAGACCTAGTTTTGATGATGACTTTCCTGTTTCATTTTTTAGATGCACTCAGACTGTTCTGAAGAAGCTACAGCTTAAATTGAAATATCATAGACTCATTTTTTTAAACAAAGAGATTTATATAGGGTTATTTATCAATTTTATTTTGCCAAGAAAGGTGATTAAAAGTACACATACCAATACTATCTCTTCTTTTTCCAAAAGGATAGTCTACAAGGGAAAATATAGAGAAATCTCAATCTTAGAATTAAGTTTCATCCTTTACTTTTAATAAAGTTAACTATGGAAAATACACATCGTCCTTGTTTTTCCCCCTTTTGTGGATTTGTATCAAACTGTGATCTGCAATTTTGGAATCACTTTTCCAGGATATTGTTGCACAAGCATTCACACTCATTCACACCCCTGTTCCTGACAGACATTAGGAGCAAAATGTGGCAATTATACCATCTAGAGAATAGTATAATAGAGACATTTGCAGAATACTTTTTTCTTGATTTCAAGCATCAAAAAATCTTCTATCCCAGCTTCTTTCAAGAAGGCAGACGTGTTAGACTGGATCTGAATAATATCCACCTAAACTAAACGTCATTCACATCACTATTTTAAGGCCCAGAGCAATGGCTGGTCACTTTTGTATCTGATCTTTCTGTTTAAATGTATCCTGAGCTGGCCAGGAATGAGTTTGGTAATACTATCCTGTGGATCATTTCCATCTCTAATGTCCGCAATCTAAACTTAGCTTGCTTCTGGCTTTGAATCCTCACACTTTGGCTCCTTCTCTTCAACCTGGCCCCTCTCTTCCACAAACAATGGAAGCCAAACCCCAGTTATGCACACTTCTGATCCACAAAGTATACTTCCATTTCTGATTCTCCTGCCCCCAGCTCTACTTCCTTTTTCACTACTCTGAACTCCTCCCAGGTGAGCACATTTGGAAAGTGTTAAGATACAATTCTGTAGTTCAAATTTGGCAAACCTTTTCCTAGTCCAATTTTTATTTAAAAAAACAAAAAAAACAACAACAGTTTAACCACAGACCCAAATGCCAAGTAAATATTTGTTAAATCACAGGACAAAAATAGAATTAGCTGATTAACTCCAGTAATTCTTACTCACAAATTGCACTTAATAAATATCTTGGTTTCCAGGTTTGGCTCTAGAAGGTATTTTCCCTGAGGTTTTAGAATAGTTCCTTACACGTATATTTTCTTCATATGAGTAGATAGTAAGATAACAAGGATTGTCTACACCAACAATAATCGAACTTCTCCATTAACATCTTGGTAGGGGTGCGGGGCTAAAACTGTTTCTACATGTGGGACTACTTCAACTTTTAGAAAATAATCAGACTGTAGTCACCTATTATAATGTTCTCAGTTTATAGATGGGAAACAGAAATGAAAAGAGGAAATGGTTTGTCACTAAATATACCAAGGAGAGAAGAAAGTGATAAACCTTGAACTAAAACATCTCTTGACTTCAATTTAGCTGGATGGAAGAAAGTAAATACTCTACACAAATTATTTGAAATGGCCTAGACTCCATTGAAAAGCTAGAACTATAAAGCTTCTAGAAGAAAATAAACAAGAGAATCTTTACCATTATGACATAGTCAAAGATTATTTAGCACTGAACATTTTTTCATTGCTAATTTGGACTTAATAAAAATTAAAGTTTTTACTCATCAAAAGATAGAATTAAAAATATGAAAAGGCAAGCTACATGTTGAAGAAGACATTTGTAATACATATATCTAACAAAGAAATTGTTGTAGAATATATGAAGAACTTCTAAAAATAAATAACAAAAGACAGATTGTTAAACTGAGCAAAAGAAATGAAAAGCCACTTCATGTGGCTAGTTAGTACATTAAAAGATACAAAAAAATTTTTTAAAGATATTAAAAATCATTAGTCATAAGGAAAATGAAAAGTAAAACCATAATTAAGTATCATTTTACCCACTAGTTTGGCTAGAATAAATAAGACTAGCAAAACAAAATGTTAGTGAGGATATGGAATAACTAGAACACTAATTCACTCTGCTGGTAAGATTGTAAGTTCATATAACACTTTGCAGAATCATTAATATTTTCATCGTAAACACCAAAAGAAATGAAAACATGTATTCATGGAAAGACTTGTACTGAAATATAATGCTTCTTTTCAAAATCATTAAAACTTGTCCAAATGTCCATCAGCAGGAGAACAGATTAGCAAATTATGACATGTTCATTTAATAAAATACCACTTAGTAATAAAAAAATGAACTACTGATACCTGGAACAACTGAGGAAAACCTCAAAAATATTATATGGAACAAAATAAGCCAGACATAAAAAAGGACATACTGTACATCCATCTATGCAAAATTCAAACCAGGCAAAACAAATCTACAATGACAAATCAGACCAGTGGTTGCTTATGAGAGAGAATGATTGGTTGGGAAATTTCTAAGGTGAAGGAAGTAGTTTTAAGATCTGTGCATTTCCCTGATAAAAAAACTTACCTTTATTATAAAAAAAAATGCAGGAAAGTAAAATATACTCCAACTTACTTAAGAAACTAATGTTTTTCCCAAATAGGTAATACCTTTATTTCTACAGAAATTTTCATGTAAACATAAAAGTACAAGCAATAGAAAAGGAACTCCATTTACTCATTTCTCAACTTGAATAGTTATGAACTTTATGCCAATTTCATGAAATAACTTTGTTAATGAGAAAGACGTACTGGAATCTGTAACAAAATTATTACATGATTTGAAGACTATGATTGGAAGACATGAGGCAAAAAGGGCTTTATAAAATGTTGGTGTGTTTTACCCTCATGATAATTATCTTAGTCTAGCATGTATTTAAGTTATCAATTTATACCTTAATCACCTATAGGGATATTTAAATTCTTAAAGACATAAAGCCTTTCTGGTCCAATCTTTTTCCATTCCAGGTAATTTATTTAGTAGTGTGAAAGAAGGCCCACATAGAAAAGTTGTATTCACATTTTTAAGTGTAGAATTCAGTGGTTGTTAGTATGTTCGTAAGTTTGCACTGTCATCACCACAAATTCCAGAAAATTTCTATCATTTCCCCAAAATCCCAGTACTCATTAGTAGTCACTCCCTACTCCCCCTCACCCCAGCTTCTTGCTATTACTCACCTACTATCTGTCTCTATGGATTTGCCTATTCTTAGCGTTTCATACAAATGAAATCATTTAATATGTGATCTTTTCTGTCTCGTTTCTTTCACTTAACATGTTTTCAAGCTTAATCCATGTTGTAGTATATATAGTACTTCATTCCATTTTATGAATGAATAGTGTTCCATTATACAATATACTACATTTTATTTATGTGAGCCTGACACAGAATAGTTGCTCAATTTACACTACCTTTCTTCTTCATTTTTTAACCAAAAGAGAAATTTTAAATATCTTCTGAAATTTTAACTTGGAAAATGCAGGATTTCACTTTGATCTTTTTAACTTTAGTATAATTAATTAACAATATTAAATTACCTTCAAGTGTACAACATAGTGATCCAATAGTTTTATAGATTATATTCCATTTAAAGTCATTACAAATAAAGACTATATTGCCCTGTGCTGTACAACATATCTTTGTTGCTTATCTATCTTATACATAGTAGTCTGCATGTCTTAATCCCATACCCCTATCTTACCTCTTCCTCCTTCCCTCTCTCCACTAGCAATCACTAGTTTGCTCTCCGTATCTGTGATTCTGGGTTTTTTTGTTATGTACACTCATTTGTTTTATTTTTTATATTCTACTTATAAGTTATAACACAAAATATTTACCTTTGTTATTTCTCTAAGGTTAATACTCTTTAGTTTCATCCATGTTGTTGCAAATGACAGAATTTTATTCTTTTTTGTGGGTTGTGGGCTTCCCTGGTGGCTCAGTGATAAAGAATCTACCTTTTCAATACAGGAGATTGAAGTTTGAGCCCTGGGTCAGGAAGATCCCTAGAGAAGGAAATGGCAACCCACTCCAGTATTCTTCCCTGGGAAATCCCATGGACAGAGGAGCCTGGTGGGCTACAGTCCATGGAATCACAAGAGAGTCGGACATGGCTTAGCAACTAAACAACAGTATTATATTGTGTGTATATGTATACATACATTTTTTTATCCCCTCATCTGTTGATGGCCACTTAAGTTGTTTCCATATCTTGGCTATTTTAAATAATACTTCAGTGAGCAATGAAATACACATATCTTTTCAAATTAGTGTTTTCATATTCTTTCAATAGATACCCAGAGTAGGATAACTAGATCATATGGTAGTCCTTAGTGGAAATTTCTTAAAGAGATGGAAATACCAGACCGCCTGACCTGCCTCCTGAGAAATCTGTATGCAGGTCAAGAAGCAACATGGACTTGGAACAACAGACTGGTTCCAAATCGGGAAAGGAGTACATCAAGGCTGTATATTGTCACCTTGCTTATTTAACTTATATGCAGAGTACATCATGAAAAATACTGGACTGGATGAAGCACAAGCTGGAATCAAGATTGCTGGAAGAAATATCAATAAACTCAGATATGTAGATGACACCACCCTTAAGGCAGAAAGAGAAGAAGAACTAAAGAGCCTCTTGATGAAAGTGAAAGAGGAGAGTGAAAAAGTTGGCTTAAAACTCAGCATTCAGGAAACTAAGATCATGACAGCTGGTCCCATCACTTCATAGGAGACAGATGGGAAAACAGTGGAAACAGTGGCTGACTTTATTTTTCTGGGCTCCAAAATCACTGCAGATGGTGACTGCAGCCATGAAATTGAGGAAACCAGAATTGAAAGAGCCACGTATACCCCAATGTTCATCGCTGCATTGTTTACAATAGCTAAGACATGGAAACAACCTAGATGCCCATCAACTGATGAATGGATAAGAAAGCTGTGGTACATATACACAATGGAATATTACTCAGCATTAAAAAAAAATTCATTTGAAGCAATTCTACTCAGATGGACGAAACTGGAGCCCATTATCCAAAGTGAAGTAAGCCAGAAGCAAAAACAATAATACAGTATATTAACACATATATATGGAATTTAGAAAGACAGTAACGAGAACCCAACATGGGAGACAACAAAAGGAACGCAGATGTATAGAATAGACTCGTGGACTTTGTCGATGAGGGTAAGGGTGGGATGATATGGGAGAAGGGCATTGAAGCATGTTAATTGTCATGTGTCTAATCAATCGCCAGCCCAGGATTGATGCTCGGGACTGGTGCAGCGAGATTTCCCGGGGTGGAGGGAGGAGGGAGGGGGGATCCGGAGGGGAAGCATATGTAAACCCATGGTGATATCATGACAATGTATGGCAAAAACAATAATAAAAAAAATAAATAAATAAAAGACGCTTGCTCCTTGGAAGGAAAGTTATGACCAACCTCAACAGCATATTAAAAAGCAAAGAGATTACTTTGCCAACAAAGGTCCATCTAGTCATAGCTTTGGTTTTTCCAGTAGTCATGTATAGATGTAAGAGCTGGGCTATAAAGAGCTGAGCACCAAAAAATTGATGCTTTTGAACTGTGGTGTTGAAGAAGCCTCTTGAGAGTCCCTTGGACTGCAAGGAGAGCCAACCAGTCCATCCTAAAGGAAATCAGTCCTGAATATCCATTGGAAAGACTGATGCTGAAGCTGAAACTCCAATACTTTGGCCACCTGATGTGAAGAACTGATTCATTTGAAAAGACCCTGATGCTGGGAAAGACTGAAGTTAGGAGAAGGGGACGACAGAGGATGAAATGGTTGGATAGCTCTGCCGGAACCAGCTGGCAAAATCGCACGGTCGAGAACGCAACGACCAAGCACCTGAGAAAAATGAAGACACTTAAAAGATGGGGTTGAGAGGAGCAGAGGGAAACTCCAAAGAGCTTCTCACTACTGCCACTTTATTATAGCTGATTAACAGTATATATACATTTTTCTAGTTACTAGCAAGCTTGAGGGAGCAGTTAACGATAAACTTTAAGAATGCCTTTGATATGGTCAGCACATTATTAAGCAGGGGAAAAACAGACCCGCATGCGTCAGGTGTCCAAGGAAACAGAGTAAATGGGAAAAAGGTCATCAGGCTGTTTTTCCCGTCACGGCGCTTGATCTTAGTCAATGAAAAGGCGTCAGGGTGGCGGGACAAAGAGAGGTTTTCAGGTCCTCTCTTAGGGCCGATTGGGGGATGGAAAACATCCCGGCTCCCCGCAGATAGCGTTACTGACTAATGGACACGAGTTTGTGTAAACTCCAGGGGTTGGTGATGGACAGGGAGGCCAGGCATGCTGCAGTCCATGGGGTCACAAAGAGTCAGACATGACTGAATGACTGAACTGAACTGATGGTAGTCCTATTTTTAGTTTTTCAAAGAACCTCCTTACAGTCTTCTATAGTGGCTTTAATTTGTACCAACAGTGTATGAGGGTTCCATTTTTTTACATCTTTGCCAACATTTGTTTTTGGTGGTCTTTTTGATGATAATCATTGTGACAGGTGTCAGGTGATATCTCTTTATGGTTTTGATTTGCATTTCTTTGATGATGTTGAACATCTTTTTGTGTGCCTATTGACCATCTGAGTATCTTCTTTGGAAAAATGTTTATTCAGATCTTCTGTCTGTTTTTTTTTATCAGGTTGTTTTATTATTGTTGAGTTGTATGAGCTGTTTATATATATTGGATATCAACCTTATTGGTCACATTATTTGCAAATATTTTCTCACATTCAGTAGGTTGTCTTTTCATTTTTGCTTTTATTTCTTTTGCCTTAAGAGACAGATCCAAAAAATAAAGTACTACAGTGATCTGTGTCAAAGAGTTTTCTGCTTGTGTTCTCCTCTAGAAGTTTTATGGTTTCAAGTTTCAGCTTTAGGTCTTTAATTTTAATATATGATGTGAGGAAATGTTCTAATTTCATCCTTTTACATGTAGTTATCCAGTTTCCCAAGCACAATGTATTGATGGGACTGTCTTTTCTCCATTGTATATTCTTGACTCCTTTGCTGTGAATTAATTTACCATAAGTGTATTCGTTTACTTCTGGGCTTTCTAATCAGCCCCTCTGAGCTAAGTGTCTATTTTTGTGCCAGTACTGTGCTGTTTTGATTACTGTAGCTTTGTAGTATAGTCTGAATTCAGGGAACATGATACCTCCAGCTTTGTTCTTTTGTCTCAGGATCATTTTGGCAATTTGGCACCTTTTGTGGTTCCATGTTAAGTTTAGTGTTATGATTTCTAATTTTGCAAAAAATGTCATGGGTATTTTGATAGGAATTGCATTGAATTTTTGAATTGCTTTGAGTAGTATGGACATTTTAACAAAATTAATTCTTCCAATCCAAGAACACAGAATATTGTTCCATTTCTTTGTATAATTTTCAAATTTCTTCATTAATCTTTTATAGACTTCAGAGAGTTTTTTACCTCCTTAATTTTATTCCTAGGTATTTTCTTCTTTTTGATACAATTTTAAACATGATTCTCTTCTTGTTTCTCTTTCTGATAGTTTGTTATTAGTGAATATAAATGCAACAGATTTCTGTATATTAATATTATATCCTGCATCTTAACTGAATTTATTTATTCTAATAGTTTCTTGGTGCAGACTTTAGGATTTTCTATATAGAGTATCACGTCATCTGCAAATAGTAACAATTTTACTTCTTCCTTTCCAATCTGAATGCCTTTTGTTTCTTTTCTTCTTGATTGCTGATTTTAGGACTTCTAATATGATGTTAAATAGAAATGATGAAAGTGAGCCTCCTTGCCTTTTTCCTAATCTTAGAGGAAAGACATTCAGCTTTTCACTGTTGATGTGATGTTAGCTGAATCATAAATGACCTTTGTTATGTTGAGGTATGTTTCCTCTAATATCAACTATTATGATAGCTTTCATCCTGAATGAATAAAAACTATGCCTTTTCTATCAAGATTGTATAATTTTTACTATTGCTTTTGTTAATGTGGCATATATATTGATTGATTTGTGGGTATTGAGCAGTCCTTGCATACCTGGAATAAATCCCACTTTATCATGGTGTATGATTCTTTTTTATACATTGTTGAATTTGGCTTGCTAATACTATGTTAAGGATTTTTGCATTTATATTCATCAGAGATATTTGCTTATAAGCTTCTTTCTTGTAATGTCTGTCTGATAAATTGTTTCTGTTTCATTATTTATTTTTTAATGTGTTTTCTCTTGCTCTTTCAATTGAGACAAATCCCTCTGTCTTCATTTTGCTTAACTTTCACTGTCTTTATGGTAAGCAGTTACCTATTGTGGTCTTAAAGGGATGTCCTTATGTGGGAGTGTCTCTATACAGTCTACAGATGTCCAGTGGCTTTTGTGGGAGAGCTGGATATGATGTAAACACAAGTCAGGTCTTTCTCAGGGTGTACTGGCAACTATCACTTTGGTAGGAGATGGTGCTAAAGATGGAGAGTCGGGCTGGAGCCAAGTGTGAGCTGGGGCTTCCCTTTAAATGTGTGCTCTCCATCTCCCAGACCAGCACCTTTGCCCCAGAGGAGAGCAGTGCTGGAACAAGAGGGGCTGGTGTGAGCACTAGGCGTGTGTTAGTGCCCAGGCTGTGGTTTTCCAGCTGTGTACAGAGATCTGCTTCTGGGGTGCTGCTTGTGTAAGTGCCAGCAATGGCTATCCCTACCCTGCTCAGATGCCACTTCAGGTCTGAGATGCCCCTGTGTCTCACAGACAAGCTTTCAAGTGGGGCTGAAGAATTTGCTTGGCTCAGCTTGGGGCAGGCACTGGGGCAGACACAAAAAAACCAACCAGCCACTCTTACAGTTTTCAATCCACCCTCTCGCCCTGCTTCAGGTGCAAGCAAGCATGCATGTGTGCCTCAGAAGCAGAGGCCAGGGCTTCCACAGCCCTCCGGTTAGTTCTACAGACCCTCCAATCAGCCAAAAGGGTCTATATTCCCTACGTAGGACTCCAGGGCTGGGGCACCCCATATGTGACCTGAACCGCTCAGTCCCCAAGGAGGACCTCTGTCCGCGTAATGTCCCTTTTCGTCTGAGTCCCCTCCTAGGGGCATAGGTCCTGAACTGATTGTTTCTCTTCCCTTCCTGCCTGATTTCATGTGAATCCTTCCTACAGCCTTGGTTGTAGGTAAGATTTCTGTCAGTCTCCAGTTTTCAGTGAGAATTATTCCAGATGTAGATATGTTTTTAATGAGGCTGTAACTTTGATCTTTAAAGCAGGTACTCTAATGTCAATTTTCAGATTTTATAAGACAAGTTAAACTCTTTCTAAGAGAAGTTTCCTCAGAATAGTTTCTATCAAATGATGCTTCATGGTCTGAAAAAGCAGAAACTTCATGCTCTCTGGCATGGTCTCCAGCACCCATCACAGATAGTTCAGCGTTTCTACATTACAAATTCCAGATCCCTGGACTTTACCAGCTGCCAAGAAGTACTTCACAATAGAAGGGAAAAATTGATTGGTTTTTTTCCATTGTCTTATTATTTCTCTGTTACCCTAGGAAATACCCTAGGAAAAAGTGAGGGCTTTATTTCATGCTATTTACATATCAAAGCATTAAAAAAAGAAAAAGAAATTACTTCTCTGGAAGTCTCCAGGACATTGGTGTTGCAGTCACCTAATCCACAACTTGGGTCACAGTCTTCTTAGAGTAATGGACCTATCCAGGGTCGGACCAGCAGGAGGCTTATTTCAGTCATTCAAGTCTGACAGGTTTTTGACTTTTTTTGGAACAGATTGATTAGAAATTTAAAGTTATTTTGAATCTAAAGACCAGCATCTTTCCTCTAAAGGGTAATAGATAAAAATTGCTTTTAAAATTGTTCTTAATACCTCTGTTTCATTCAACATAACTGAATGTGGTACTCATGTTGAAATGTCACACTGAAAAGACTCTGAAACTCAAGACTGTCTTTGATTCAGAATAGTATCTAATTTGCTGTCTTCTTAAACTGTAGTGACTATAAAGTATCTTATAGTCTATATAGATCTATTTGTATAATGTTCCATTTCTGTGGGTTATAGCAAATAGTATATGTCCTTAGTTACTCTTTTCAATTTCTCTTTTAGAGAAAATGAAAATATTAAAGAAGTAACTGGAATGATGGAGAAAATTTTGTTAGTCTTTTTTAAAAAATGGTGTAAATTAGCATGTTTGTACAGGATCAGTATTTAGGAGAAATTATAAACTATCTAAAGGAAAACTGACTATATATAGATAAGAATGTGGACTATTCAACTACAGCAATGATAATATAGTTTTTAGGCCGTTAGTACTGTCTTTGGCTGAAGACATTGTCTTGCTAAATGGACTGCTAAGAAGTACCCAAGCTATATGTTAATTCTTAAAGACTTAGTTTTCAAAGGAAATCAAACAGCCTCACCTATTTTTTATTTATTAATATTGATTATTTAAAATGTTATAAGAGATTCAACAATAACAGTTTATGGTAAATATTTCAAAATCATCTATTCTAGATTATTTTATTTTCTTCTTTCAGATTTTATAAACAGGGTAAAGCATGATTCTTAAATCTTGCCTGGAAGTTAAGGATAGGATCAAATTACTTTTAGGTGCCCTTTCAACCTTGATTCCATGATTCATTGCAGCTTAATGTAGATCTCCAAAAGACGTGTGTATTGACTTTGACGCCCCAAAATACATTGAACTTGACATCCCAAAACACACAAAGGAAAACAAGGGAAATAAATTTTATTATGACACAATAGAGAAATTTTTCAAAACATGTCAGTTCTCTGGAAATCTAGAACCACAGAAGCAAACTGATCATTTTATTATTTCTTTGACTAGAAATGGCGAATTATGCTTTCTGATAAAAGTAAACAGTAGAAGCCTTTTAAAAACAGGGGAAGTGGAATATGTATTTATCCCTTAAGGATATTCTCAAATATTTCCAATCCTTAACACTAATTTAATTTGCAGTCTAATTTAAATATTTTTCTACTTCAAGTCTTAAAGAAGAAATGCCACTCATCTAAAATAAATCATTTAGCACTTTTAACTTCAAAATAGTTCATACAAAATCATAACCCAACATATGTTTTATTTCTTGGGGGTTTTTTCCCTTCAGTTTTGGCTGAGTTTTTCTCACACTGTGTAGAGCTGGAAATTACACAGATCTTTAATTGAAATAAATGTGACCAAAATTCAAGTCTGAAGTTATTTAGTTGTATAATCATCATTCTCTAATTCTTCTTTTCAATTCTTACCCATTAACTGACCACAGCTGTTAGTATTGGCTTACTAGAAACTTCTTCTGAACTTGTAATACCCTAGAATTCAAAGGAGAAGTTCAATGAGTACTGACAACTCCGAGTTCTCATGTAGATTCCATCCTTCATCTCAAGAAATTTTCTGGCAATTTTATTCAAAGACCAGACTGTGCTAAATGCCACAGGCTGTATCTATGCTTAATATATCTTCAATTAAAGGTGAAAATAGCCTTGTGTTAGCAGAGAGAGAAAGGGTATTGATATGCTTGAGTGTGTGTGTATGTTTGATAAAAATCTTGGCTATAAACTCAAGAATGCAAGAAGCAGGGCTTCCCTGGTGGCTCAGTGATAAAGAATCCACCTTCCAACGCAGGACCTACGGGTTCCATACCTAATGTAGGAGGATCCAGCATGCTGCGGAGCAACTAAGTCCATGCACCACAACTATTGAGCCTGTGCTCCAGAGCCCGGGAGCTGCAACTACTGAGCCCACATGCCAAAGCTCTGGAGCCCATGCACCTACAGCCTATACTCCATTGCGAGAGAAACCATTGCAATGAGAAGCCCACACACGGCAACTAGAGAGCAGCCCTACTTGCCACAGCTAGAGAAAAGCCCACCTGGGCAGCAATGAAAGCCCAACACAACCGAAAATCAGCCCGAGCTGGTGAAATCTGCTAGGGTTGTCTGCAGAGCAAGGCACTGTGAACTGTGATCCCTCCCGCTGTACAAGTGCTCGTGGTGACCCCTGGTTTTCTACCTTGTTCCTAGCTCTCTATATCTCAACTTTGCCCGTCTGGGTGGAGTGAACCAAAATGAGACCTTTGTGCAGTACTTCATTCTTACTTTCCTGGTGAGGGGAAGTCATTCTAGCTGGGAAATTCCTTCCTTCTGAGCAATTCTGATTTTGAGGATGGGGTGATGAAGTTGATGAAGTTGCAAATGGAGTTGTTGTTTTTTTTTTTCTTATGTGTTTATACTCGGGGTTTTTTTATTCCTCTGTGTTGCTAAAATTTCTCTCAAGTTCTCCCACAGCTGTTTTTATTTGTGGATAGCTAATTGTTGATTTTCATCAGGGGACAGAGACTAGGTCTCCTATATCACCAGTTTGATGATACTACTCTTCTCAAAAATCTTTTTTAAACTACCTATCACCATTATCTTTTAAAAAGTAGAAGAGACCTATTACTGAAGAAGGAATTCATAGGGCCCGATCTCCATTTCAGGCCTGTTCATGTTGATCATGCTCGGGCACCTCTCTGAACTTTGTGCTTAGTGCCTGTGGACATTACAATGGAGGGATTAGGCCCCCCTCTGGACAGGAGAATCTGAAAGGTTAGATCCAGGATACTCAACACCTAGGTGATAACATGCACTAATCACCCCTGGCTCCTGACAGGTCATAAACCCTGGCTCCTGACAGGTCATAAGCTTTCTGATAGTAACCTCGGGCTTATTGATTATCAACTGTTCTAACACATGATACTTGAATGATGGCATTATTGTGATTGTATTTACTTTTCCTTCGTTGATGTAAGTTCCGGGTGATTTGGGGTGGTGGGTTTAGACACGTACACATGGATATAAAAGATCCTCACAAATGCTGGTCGGGGTCCTTGGCTAAGAGGAGACTCTGCCTTGGGCCTCCGGTGTAATAAACTGCACTTCACTGTCTGCATTGTCCTTCTGAGTGAGTTTGCTTCCCAGAGTACGTGGCTACATTACCAATGGGGGGTGGGGGTGGTGGGAAGACAGTTCCTTAAATTGACATAGTTCACTTTATGAAGCTCTCACTGCACTGGTTTAACAAAAAGTTCGTTACAATCTTCCCTTTGCCCAAACCCAACATTCAAAATCCCAGCCTTCAATAATCCACTCATTATTCTAAGACTGTTCTTGACTTGGCAGGCTAAGGTTCCAGGCTCACTGGGCTCTTTTCTTCTTATACCACTAAACCTCTCTCTGGTCCCCCAGTCCACATAGAAAATCACCCAGTTTCTCTAAAAATGAATCAATCCCTGCTTTCATGTTTATAAACTGGTCTCTAAGCCCTTGAAGAGAAAAAAATGCCATTTTTTAGTGTCTGGCAGAGATCCAGTTCAAATGTGTTCTGTTCGTTTCAGTGGATGAATGGACAATGACAGGATGACAGAACACATAGAATCCTAGAGTTTTGATGACTACCTGCTAATTGCAACCCTATTCACCACTTGCCACATTAGTGCTTGGACAATCTGAAAAATGCACACATATTGAACTTTCGACCCTGCATGTTTGCATACAACCTTCCTCTGTTACTGCTCCTCCAATGGCTTTAGGCGCTTCTTCCTTTATTTAACCTTTACTTTGCCTCTCCTGTGCTCATGCCTGCTCTTTTCCCAACCTTGAATATTTCAGTTATAACCACCAAAGGACTCACTGCTTTAAGAAGTCTCTCTCAGTTGAATCTCTAAATAAATAATCATCCCCAAAGGTTTGGGGCAGTGGGTTCAGCTTGGGCGCCACATATTGAAATTGGGTAGAGATACATTGGAGACTAATTCAAATTATGCTTAGTTTCTGTTGACTGAAAAATAAATCACAACCCGAAAGTAGTTTTTAATTCAGCAGGAATATTTAGGACTTCACACTGGGAGGCAGCATCTCAGGTAGCCCTAAGAAACTACTCCGAGGAAAGGAGTCACAGTACATGGACATTTGTAACAAAGGGGGACAGGCAGTGTGAACAGAAGAGATTACTGTTAATTGGTGGGGGTGGCTCAGACAGTAAAGAATCTGCCTGCAAGGCCGGGAGACCAGGTTCTGTCCTCGGTCAGGAAGATCCCCTAAAGGAGGGCATGGCAACCCACTCTTCTCGCCTGGAGAATCCCATGGACAGAGGATCCTGGAGGACTATAGTCCATGGGGTCAGAAAGAGTTGGACACGACTGAAGGACTAACACTAACTAAGGAAAACCAGATAGCTCAAGTTAAGGAATTTAGTGCTCTTCTCTGCATATTTACGGGAATATGAAAGAGTCTGGATTATTGAAGTCATTCCTTTCATAGGCTTCTCAGCTATCTGTGGCCAGCATCCTGTTTTGTTTTTTTCTCACATCCTCTCCTCACACCCCCACCCCAGCAATCACTGGGGGGAGGGAAGGGGGCGGTGCTGGTATCTGCTGGATCCCAGGTATTATTTTCCCTTTGGGGAGCCCTCATTTACATTTGGAGACCCCAAATCACTGATGGCTGTTACATCCTCTTTTATTGATAAGGCAGAAGATACTCCATTTCACATTTAAGAAATCAATTAGTGAAAAGTTTAGGTCCTCAGTCAAGTTGTGGCCTCAGGAATGGAGTGACAAGTCAAACATTAAGCAAACTGAGCAGTAAAAATACTGAAGTTCAATACTGGACTACTCATTGGAGTTAAAGAAGTGAGAGAAAAATCTAAAGATGAAGCTCTGCATGTCAATGACTCCTCAGTAGAGTCAATGTAGAAGGAGAGGAAGCACCATAGTATAAGACTGGAAAGGGAAACCTGGACGTAGGATTTGGCAAAGAGTAGAACTAAGGCTTTGAATAACCACAGAATGCCCCACATCCCTTCAAAAGTGCCTCACTTCCCCCATTCAGACTCATCCTTTGTGATTACTGTGGGCATCACCATTTGTATTACTTTTGAAATGCAGCTATCCTAGCCAGAGGTAACACATTATTATGAAAATGACCCTTTAACTTAGTTTGCTCAGTTTTGTTTTTTTTTCTTAATCTGTGACATAAGTTCTAAAATAGTAGCATGAAATTACAGGACAATATGATGAAGGAACTTGAACAAAAAGAAAGAACTCTGAAAATTTAAATAGGAAAGTTTACTTCTACCACTTCATATTTCAACCTGATAAATCAAGGTATGGTGGGTGGGTGTGAGAGTGTATGAGTTTCAATAGCAGTTACATCTATGAATGAAGGTAGCACAACTGAAAGATTGCTAAATAGAGATATTTTTCACAGTGAGTAAAATTCTCATAGCAAACCTTAAATAGTTTAGGAAGATCGATAATTCCCCATCAACAGAAATCCTACTTTAGAACATAACTTTAGCTTCAATTTTTGTATTAAAATTTAAGTTATGAATCCCTAAAGACTATGTTAAGGATAATTCCAACTTGGAGTTAAAATAACAAAATGTAGAAACTGTGATGACTCTAACTGGTCCAATGGGAAACATTTAGAGTAAGAACTATGACAAAGTCTGTGACAATGTTGTTTATATAATGAGCCCCATCTCTTTAATCTTTTCAGATCACTTTCTCTCATAAGCACACGGCCATAAAGCTCACATAGCTCTCTCATTCAGTCTTATTGTTTTACGCCCCAGTAGTTCAAAGATTAGAACAAAAGGAAAGCAAAAGTGACCCAGCCTGTTGATCAGCCGCTAAATGCATATGCTCTTCATCCACAGCTTGATATCCTTCAGTTCAGCTCAGTTCAGTCACTCAGTCACAGCTGACTCTTTGAGGCTCCCTGGGCTGTAGCATGCCAGTCTTCCCTGTATATCCATGATACACCCTTACTAAAGGAAACTCAAGATAGACCTGTAAAGCCATGAAACTATATATTCATAAATCTGCCACTTTCATAGCAAAATACAAATAAACAAAAGGCACATGTCCTAAAGACAAGTGGTCTAAGTCATGCATTATTTCACTATTTGTAGTACATCACAGCAGTTTCCTTGCATCAAGTACCCTACCTATTGAGCTCAATTCCCAGACTTCTCAGAAAATGCAGATTGATTGGCTTGAACTCTAGTAAAATATAAATTTGAAGTTAGAACAGTGCATGCGTGCATACTTAGTCATTCAGTTGTATCCTACTCTTTGCAACCCTGTGGACTATAGCCCACTAGGTTCCTCTGTCAATGGGATTCTCCAGACAAGAATACCGGAGTGGGTAGCTATTCCCTTCTCTAAGGGATCTTCCTGACCCAGTGATCAAACCAGGTCTCCTGCATTGCTGGCACATTCTTTAGCATCTGAGCCACCAGAGAAGCCCAGCCTCTGTTCTATGTGATATAAATACAGTATTAAACAAAATCAAAATGATCCTGCCCATCATAGAATTATTTACCTAGTGGAGTTGGGAGAAGAGGCTGAAAAGACATCCAAGCAGAAACAAACATAGTAATGCAAGACACTTGAAAATTCTACAGAGAAAATCACATAGTATAATATGATAGGGGTTCCAGGGTGAGGGTAGGGGCAAATTTAGCTAGGATGGCCTTAAAGGCCTCTTTGAGAAAAAGTGGAATTCTCTCAATCATGTCTGACTCTTTGCGACTATACAGTCCATGGAATTCTCCAGGCCAGAATACTGGAGTGGGTAGCCTTTCCCTTCTCCAGGGGATCTTCACAACCCAGGGATCTAACACAGGTCTCCTGCATTGCAGGCCAGTTCTTTACCAGCTGAGCCACAAGGGAAACCCAAGAATACTGATATGGACAGCCTATCCCTTCTCCAGCGGATCTTCCTGACCCAGTTCTCCTGGCACTGAAGGTGGATTATTTACCAACTGAACTATCAGGGCAGGTCTTTGAGAAAGGACCTTAAATAAACCATGTTAATAAATTATCAACCATAGGAAGATATGGAAGCAGAGTCTCATAGGCAAGTGGCAATGGCTGATCAATGGCAGGAAAAGCTGGGTTTTCTGAAGAATGTAAGTAAGGCCTATTAGCCTGGGGCATATTGAGGGGAGACAATCATCTCTATGACATCAGAGAAGCTGGAAAAGAGCCACATTGTGTGAGCCTTTGTACACAAAAGTGGTAGGGTGTTATTCCGTATGTAAGGGAATCCATGGTATCATATGGGTTTCCCAGGTGGCACTAGTGCTAAAGAGCCCACCTGCCAATGTAAGAGACACAGGAGACACAGGTTTAATCCCTGGGTTGGCAAGATCCCCTAAAGGAGGAAATGACAACCCACTCCAGTATTCTTGACTGGAGAACCCCATGAACAGAGGAGCCTGGGAGGCTACAGTCCATGGGATCACAAAGAGTTGGACACAACTGAAGCAACTTAGCATGCACACATGATATCATACGAACTTTTTAAGCATCCCAATTTTTAAACTAACAATAATATTCATACCAAAAAGCAGTGATGCACGCTGTAGAAGGAGTAAAAAAGATCTATAAAAGTTAGGACAGCCCTTCCATTTCCTAATAAAGCGTGTTTTCCGAGAAGAGTGACATTTGCAAAAGACCTTGAAAGATGAGAAGTCACTTATTAAATGGACAGGCAAGGTATTCTATTTCAGGTGAGAGGCAGCCAAACTTAGAGGCACAGAAACAGTATATTTAAGAACCTGGTAAGGAAACAGCCATTCAGCCCATCAGAAAGATGAAAAGTCTGGGAGAGTAAAACATAAAGCTGGAAAAGTAGATTTGCACTAAGTCCAAAGAAAAGGATGGACTAAGTCAAAAAGGATGGAAAAGACCCTGATGCTGGGAAAGATTGAAGGCAGGAGGAGAAGGGGATGACAAAGGATGAGATGGTTGGATGGCATCACCAACGTGATGGACATGAGTTTGAGTAGGCTCCAGGAGTTGGTGATGGACAGGGAAGCCTGGCATGCTGCAGTCCATGGGGTCTTAGAGTCTGACATGACTGAGCGAACTGAACTGACTGAAAAAGGATGTTCAGTATCAGGCTGAATGGTTGGGTTTTACTTATTTAAAAAAATGGGGAAGTATTTTTTTTTTGAGTGGCAGTTTCTATAAATAGAGTGTGCTTTAGGTGAAGGGTGGAGCACTATGTAAGACATGTGAGGATGTGTGGAAATGACCAAAACAATTTTATTTGCTAGTGTCAGAAACCCAACTCGAAGTGACTTACTTATTGCCCCAGTAAGTGGTAAGTCCGGGGTATGGCAGCTTCAGGAATGGCTAAACCCAGGTGCTCCAAGTATGTTGAAGTGGCTTTGCCCACCCATTGCCTCTGTTTTCCTCTGAACTGTGGCTCCCTCCAGTGGAAAAATGTCTACCAGCAGCTCCAGGTTTATGTTCCTCTCAAAGCACATGATCTCAGCAGGAGAGACTCCTTCTGAGAGAGTCTCTCTCTCTCTCTCTCAGTTTTCATATATTAAATCTTAGAGATAATCATAATAGTTATGATGATTACTAAAATGTATTGTACACTTATTATGTCCCAGAATATCCCCAATCACTTTACATGTATTGATATTATCTCATTTAATCAGCTCAAAAATCCTATAAGGTAATAATACTATCAGCTTCAATTTTCAGATTGTGAAACAGAAAGTTGTCATGATTTACCCACAACAACTTATTTACTAAGTGTTGGGGCCAACACTTTGAATTCAAACCCGGGTGAAGACTCTAGAGATAGAACTCCTAATGTATTTTTCTGTAATTGAGCTGCAGGAGTTGCTTGTATATTTTTGAGATTAATTGTTTGTCCGTTGCTTCATTGGCTATTATTTTCTCCATTCTTAAGGCTGCCTTTTCACCTTGCTTTTAGTTTCCTTTGTCATGCAGAAGCTTTTAATTTTAATTAGGTCCCATTTGCTTATTTTTGCTTTTATCTCCAATATTCTGGGAGATGGGTCATAGGGGATCCTGTTTTGGTTTATGTCGGAGAGTGTTTTGCCTATGTTTTCCTCTAGTAGTTTTATAGTTTCTGGTCTTACATTTAGATCTTTGATCCATTTTGAGTTTATTTTTGTGTATGGTGTTAGAAAGTGTTCTAATTTCATTCTTTTACAAGTGGTTGACCAGTTTTCCCAGCACCACTTGTTAAAGAGATTGTCTTTTCTTCATTGTATATTTTTGCCTCCTTTGTCAAAGATAAGGTGTCCATATGTGTGTGGATTTATCTCTGGGCTTTCTATTTTGTTCCATTGATCTATATTTCTGTCTTTGTGCCAGAACCATACTGTCTTGATGACTGTGGCTTTGTAGTATAGCCTAAAGTCAGGCAGGTTGATTCCTCCAGTTCCATTCTTCTTTCTCAAGATTGCTTTGGCTATTCAAGGTTTTTTGTATTTCCATACAAATTGTGAAATTATTTGTTCTAGTTCTCTGAAAAAGACCTCTGGTAGCTTGATAGGAATTGCATTGAATCTATAGATTGCTCTGGGTAGTATACTCATTTTCACTATATTGATTCTTCCAATCCATGAACACGGTATATTTCTCCATCTATTTGTGTCCTCTTTGATTTCTTTCATCAGTGTTTTATAGTTTTCTATATATAGGTCTTTTGTTTCTTTAGGTAGATATATTCCTAAGTATTTTATTCTTTTTGTTTCGATGGTGAATTCAGGAACAAAACAAGGGTGCCCACTCTCACCACTAGTATTCAACATAATTTTTGAAAGTCTTGGCCATAAATTTTGGAAGTCTTGGCCACAGCAATCAGAGCAGAAAAAGAAATAAAAGGAATCCAGATTGGAAAAGAAGAAGTAAAACTCTCACTCTTTGCAGACGACGTGATCCTCTACATAGAAAACCCTAAAGACTCTACCAGAAAATTACTAGAGCTAATCAGTGAATATAGTAAAGTTGCACGATATAAAATCAACACACAGAAATCTCTTGCATTTCTATACACTAACAATGAGAAAACATAAAGAGAAATTAAGGAAACAATTCCATTCACCATTGAAGCAATCCCATTTTAAAAGGGCAAAGGAATTGCATAGGCATTTTTCAAAATAAGACATTCAAATGGCTATTAGGTATATGAACTTTGTATCCCAGACATTTTTAATATTTCCTTAAAAGTCACTGGGCCTTATTTGAATCTTATGAGAGTACTGAAATTTTTCTTTAAGCAGGAAATTTCCCAGTTGGATTCAGTCCACTAGTTGGACTCATACATTCAGTGGCTGAAGTGTCAGTTCAATTTTCAAAGCAGTGCTGTTCTGATCTCTCGTGTATGTATGTCTTTGACTAGTCTTGGATTTTGGTAGTGGTCTGTATATCACGGTCCAGTTATCAAAGTCTGTGTATGCTGTTTCAGATCCAGGCTTGAACAACCCAAGGGTGAGCCCAGGAACTCATAAACAGCCTAAAGGGTCACTTTCTCAATGGCTTCCTTCTCTGAAATCTCCCCAGAACTTTCCTCCTCTCTCATGCACCACTACCCCTGGTCTTCTGGCCAGAAAGCTAGGACTTTATTTACCCTAGTCTGCTGTGTACTTCCCATGAGTTTACCAGCTTTGGGGCTAAATGGTAGGGAAACAGGAAGAGAAGAAAAAGCAACAAGTGTTCATCCAACCATCTGGGAACTACCACTTCTCCAATCTCTAATCAGGGACAAAGGGTTCCCTCCTCGGGGCTTTAGATTTTAACTTGCCTCTTGTTGCTTTGGCTGCCACAACCATTATGGGAATGCTTGGGGGATGTGGTACAAGAGAACAGAGAAGCAAAATGGGTGATTTCTACTTTCTCTAAGCACTAGATGTCCTCACTACCACTCCAGTCAGAACTAACAGAAGACACTGAGGGTCCCGTTGTCTCTCCCCATCTCTGTGTCTGTCTGTCTCTTTCTGCGTCTCTCTCCTGCCCCTTTTCCCTAGCAGTCCCATTTTAAGATTCAGGCTGCATTGAATCCAGGGTGGCGGAATACAGGAGCCAGGAGGCAGATTGGTATCCACCACCAGTCCAGTGATACTTCAAATACTTGCCTTCTTCCCAAATCTGCCTGCTACTCATTACTTTTTGAAAATCTTCCAATAACTGCCCTGTGCATTCTGTTCAGGTTTTATAGCTGCATTCAGTAGAAGAAACAGAGGGAAGTGGGAGTGGCCTATTTTACCTTATCTGGGAATGGAATACCTCTCAACTATTTTTAGTATACACACCTGAACTGAAAATCCCTATAGTTTTGCCAAGAGAATGCACTGGTCATAGCAAACATGCTCTTTCAACAACACAAGAGAAGATTCTACACATGGACGTCACCAGATGGCCAATGTCAAAAACAGATTGATTAAATTCTTTGCAGCCAAAGATGGAGAAGCTGTATACAGTCAGCAGAAACAAGACCAGGAGCTGACTGTGGCTCAGATCATGAACTTCTTATTGACAAATTCAGACTGAAATTGGAGAAAGTGGGGGAAACCACTAGACCATTCAGGTATGACCTAAATCAAATCCCTTATGATTATACAGTGGAAGTGACAAATAGATTTAAGGGACTAGATCTGATAGACCGAGTGCCTGATGAACTATGGACAGAGGTTCATGACACTGTACAAGAGACAGGGATCAAGATCATCCCCAAGAAAAAGAAGTGCAAAATAGGAAAATGGCTGTCTGAGGAGGCCTTACAAATAGCTGTGAAAAGAAGAGAAGAGAAAAGCAAAGGAGAGAAGGAAAGATATATGCAACTGAATGCAGAGTTCCAAAGAATAGCAAGAAGAGATAAGAAAGCCTTCCTCAGTAAGCAGTGCAAAGAAGTAGAGGAAAACAATACAATGGAAAAGACTAGAGATCTCTTCAAGAAAATTAGAGATACCAAAGGAACATTTCATGCAAAGATGGGCTCAATAAAGGAGAGAAATGGTGTAGACCTAACAGAAGCAGAAGATATTAAGAAGGGGTGGCAAGAATACACAGAAGAACTGTACAAAAAAGAACCTTCACCACCCAGATAATCATGATGGTGTGATCCCTCACCTAGAGCCAGACATCCTGGAATGTGAAGTCAAGTGGGCCTTAGGAAACATTACTACGAACAAAGCTAGTGGAGGTGATGGAATTCCAGTTGAGCTATTTCAAATCCTGAAAGATGATGCTGTGAAAGTGCTACATTCAATATGCCAGCAAATTTGGAAAACTCAACAGTGGCCATGGGACTGAACAAGGTCAGTTTTCATTCCTATCCCAAAGAAAGGCAATGCCAAAGAATGCTCAGACTACCACACAATTGCACACGTCTCACAAGCTAGTAAAGTAACGCTCAAAATTCTCCAAGCCAGGCTTCAGCAATACATGAACCGTGAACTTTCAGATGTTCAAGCTGGTTTTAGAAAAGGCAGAGAAACCAGAGATCAAATTGCCAACATCCGACGGATCATCAAAAAAGCAAGAGAGTACCAGAAAAATATCTATTTCTGCTTTATTGACTATGCCAAAGCCTTTGACTGTGTGGGTCACAATAAACTGTGGAAAATTCTTCAAGAGATGGGAATACCAGACTACCTGACTTGCCTCTTGAGAAACCTGTACGCAGGTCAGGAAGCAGCAGTTAGAACTGGACGTGGAACAACAGACTGGTTTCAAATCGGGAAAGGAGGACATCAAAGCTGTATATTGTCACCCTGCTTATTTAACTTGTATGCAGAGTACATCATGAGAAACGCTGGGCTGGAGGAAGCACAAGCTGGAATCAAGATTGCTGGAAGAAATATCAATAACCTCAGACATGCAGATGACACCACTCTTATGGCAGAAAGCAAAGAAGAACTAAAGAGCCTCTTGATGAAAGTGAAAGAGGAGAGTGAAAAAGTTGGCTTATAGCTCAACATTCAGAAAACTAAGATTATGGCATCCAGTCATAACTTCATGGCAAATAGACAGGGAGACAGTGGAAACAGTGGCTGATTTTATTTTTCTGGGCTCCAAAATTACTGCAGATGGTGATTCCAGCCATGAAATTAAAAGTCACATGCTCCTTGGAAGCAAAGTTATGACCAGCCTAGATGTTATATTAAGAAGCAGAGACATTACTTTGCCAACAATTTCCATCCAATCAAGGCTATGGTTTTTCCCGTGGTCATGTATGGATGTCAGAGTTGGGCTATAAAGAAAGCTGAGGCCAAAGAATTGATGCTTTTGAACTGTGGTGTTGGAGAAGACTCTTGAGAGTCCCTTGGACTGCAGGGAGGTCCAACCAGTCCATCCTAAAGGAGATCAGTCCTGGGTGTTCATTGGAAGGACTGATGTTGAAGCTGAAACTCCAATACTTTGGTCATCAGGTGAAGACCTGACTCATTGCAAAAGACCCTGATGCTGGGAAAGATTGAGGGCAGGAGAAGAAGGGGACGACAGCGGATGAGATGGTTGGATGGCATTGCTGACTCAACAGACATGAGTTTGGGTAGCCTCTGGGAATTGGTGATGGACAGGGAGGCCTGGTGTACTGTGGTTCATGGGATTGCAAAGAGTCAGACACGACTGAGTGACTGAACTGAACTGATGGTCCATTGGACAGAAAGGAGATCAAACTAGTCAATCCTAAAGGAAATCAATCCAGAATATTCACTAGAAGGACTGTGCTGAATTGAAGCTCCAATACTTTGGCCACATGATGCAAAGAACTGACTCATTGGAAAAGACCTGATGCTGGGAAAGATTGAAGGCAGGAGAAGATGGGAACAACAGGAGATGAGATGATTGGATGGCATCATGGACTAATGGACATGAGCTTGAGCAAATTCCAGGAAGTAGTGAAGGACAGGGAAGCCTGGCATGCTGCTGTCCATCCATGGGGTTGCAAAGAGTCAGACATGACTTAGCAACTGAACAACGAACAACATGGTTAATGTATATATGAGCTTCAGAAATCTTGATCTTTGATCACCTTCCCATCTTATATAATGTTTACCAGTGTTTATTTCATCTTGTTATACTTCCTTGCCATTTGCTCTCAGTTTTTGTTAGAATGAAAATTTGTTTTACCTTTAGTTTTAAATTCATGGTTGACAATAATGTTTTCTCAGTGTTTGAAGCTATTATTTTACTGTCATCTTCTATTCCCTTTTGTTGACATATCTGCTATCAGTTTAATTTTTCCCTTATGAATGACATGCTTTTCTCTATTTTTGCTCTTAAAATATTATTCTGTCTTTGATTGAGACTTTCTGTGCTTCCTGAGTCTGAGAAAATATCTTTAGTGTTTTTGGACATTCAGAACCCACTCCTCTCTAGTGCTTCTAGAACTTCAAATTGACTTTTATATGATAGACTTCTTCACTCCATATTTAATACCTCCTCAATATTTCACATCTCTATGTATCTTTGTGTTACTTTTGCAGAATTATTCAGATATATTTTCCATTAATAATTTTCCCTCTAGCTAACTATTGGAGAAGGCAATGGCAACCCACTCCAGTACTCTTGCAGGAAAATCCCATGGACAGATGACCTTGGTAGACTGTAGTCCATGGGGTAGCTAAGAGTCGGACACGACTGAGTGACTTCACTTTCCCTTTCTCTTTCAGTTTTCACTTTCATGCACTGGAGAAGGAAATGACAACCCACTCCAGTGTTCTTGCCTGGAGAATCCCAGGGACGGGGGAGCCTGGTGGGCTGCCATCTATAGGGTCACAGGGAGTCGGACACGACTGAAGTGATTTAGCAGCAGCAGCTAACTATAATCTGCTTTTCAATCTATTCAATGAGTATGACTCTGACACCTATTGTTATATTGTATAACTGCAGACTGTGAACTCACCAATGAAATTTTATTTGTAGGAATCCTGAATAACAAAGAAAATTCCCTGAATTTTATAGCAATTTTTTAATACTTTTTTTAAAAAGGTACTCTCCTAGTGTTTCCAAATTCTTGACAGATATTAATGTTTCAGATTCAGGAATGAAACACTTGAATTCTCAAAATCATAAATAGTCTTAAAATACTTTTAACATTTTCATGCTCTTCATTTACTTTGTGTCTATATTAAAACTGCTTTAAGAATAATTTTACAAGGAACTGTAGCCTATAGCAAAAGTTATTGAACAGTGTTTTTATAATATAACATTTGGATCTCCTAATAGAGTTAGCAACACTACACAGAATCATGAGTCAAAATTTCCAGTATGAGAACTTATTTTACTTCCCAGTTTGTGATTTCTTAGAACACCATTCAGAGGAGTTTTATAAAATATACTATGTATAAAAACATATTAATATTTACTAATATTATTTAATATACTTAGTATTTATGCTAAATATTTATACTAATATATTAATATTATAATAAATATTATATAATATTATATACTGTATTATAATTATAATGAATAATATATTTATATTTAAATATATGTATTTAAATATTTATATTTTATATATTAAATATATTGTATATATTGTTTATAAATATTATATATTTATAATATATATTTATGAAGAAATATATTTATATAAATAAAATATATTATAAAATATATAATATATATAATTTTATATATAATATATAAATATATGATATTATATATTACATATATACAATATATAAATATATAATATAATTATATTTTAAATATATATATACGCTTATATATATATATATATAAACAGATATGTGTGTGTGTGTGTGTGTGTGTGTGTGTATATATATATATATGTATATGGCCATGGGTTTGGGTGGACTCCAGGGGTTGGTGATGGACAGGGAGGCCTGGCATCCTGCGTTTCATGGGGTCGCAAAGAGTCAGACATGACTGAGCAACTGAACTGGACTATGTGTCCTTCATGATCCTACTGGGGTTACCCATGGCCACATTAGAAGGAGCCAGGAACTGGGGTTCCATGCTGGCCCTTCTGTTAGAGATGACACTAACAAACAAGTCCTGAAATCAACACAGGGAACAGAACTGAGAGAACAATTCTAACCTTCACCCACCTCCACTATGAGACATGCTGAGAGAATTAAAAAATATTCAGTGGAGAGGGCATTACAAACCACCATCAGAATGCAAACCAACTTTGTCCAGATGTAATACAGAATTTTTTTTAAGTCTATCCGCCTGCAGTGTAGCAGACCTGGGTTTGATCCCTGGGTTGGGAAGATCCCCTGGAGAAGGGCAAGGCTACCCACTCCAGGATTCTGGCCTAGAGAATTCCATGGACTATACAGTCCATGAGGTTGCAAAGAGTTGGATACAACTAAGTGACTTTCACTCACTTCACTCCAAGAAGAGAAAGAAGCAAAGACAAAAAATAACAAAGGTTGTCAAGCATATGGAGAAAAAAGAACCCTAGTACATTTTTGGTGGGAATGTAACCTGGTGCATCGACTATGAAAAACAGTATGGAGGTTCCTCAAAAAACTAAAAGTAGAGTTAATATGTTATCTAGCAATCCCACTCCTGGGCATGTATCCAAAGAAAACAAACCATTCAAAAACATACTTCAACCCCAGTGTCCATAGCAAGGTTAGTTACAATAACCAAGATATAAAAAACACCTAAGTGTCCATCAACAGATGAATGGATAAAGAAGATGTGGTATGTGTGTGTATATATATACACATACACACATACACTATGTACATATACAATTTATATATATACACTACATATAATTATATATATATTGTGTGTACATATTGTGTATACATGCATAAATTATATTAAATGTATATAGTGTATATATATATACACACACACATACAAAGGGATATTACTCAGCCATAAAAAAGAATGAAATTTTGCCATTTGCAATCAAATGAATGGAACTGGAGGGTATTATGCTTAGTGAAGGGCTTCCTTTATGGCACAGCTGGTAAAGAATCTGTCTGCAATGTGGGAGACCTGGGTTCGGCCCCTGGATTGGGAAGATCCCCTGGAGAAGGGAAAGGCTACCCACTCCAGTATTCTGGCCTGGAGAATTCCATGGACTGTATGGTCAGTGGGCTCACAAAGAGTCAGACATGACTGAGTGACTTTCACTTACTCACACTTATGCTTAGAAACTGGCCAGATCGAGAAAGACAAATACTGTATGTTTTCACTCATATATGAAATCTAAAAAATAAACAAATATATATAATAAAACGGAAAGAGATTCATAGATACAAAGAACAAAATAATGGTCACCAGTGGGGAGAGGGGAGGGGTAAGGGGCAAAAGAGAAGTATAGGATGGGAGAGACAAACTACTAGGTATAAAATAAATAAGATAAAAGCATGTAATGTAGAGCACAGGGAATTCAGCAAATACTTTATAATTTACTTTATATGGAGCATAATCTGTAAAAATAGTAAATCACTCTGTACTCCTGAAAGTAATATAATATTGTAAATTAACTATCAGTTCAGTTCAGTCGCTCAGTTGTGTCCGACTCTTTGCAAACCCACAAACTGCAGCACATCAGGCCTCCCTGTCCATCACCAACTCCCAGAATCCACCCAAACCCATGTCCATCGAGTCAGTGATGTCATCCAGCCATCTCATCCTCTATCTTCCCCTTCTCCTCCTGCCCCCAATCCTTCCCAGCATCAGGGTCTTTTCCAATGAGTCAGCTCTTCGTATCAGGTGGCCAAAGTATTGGAATTTCAACTTCAACATCAGTCCTTCCAGTGAACACCCAGGACTGATCTCCTTTAGGATGGACTGGTTGGACCTCCTTTGCATTCCAAGGGACTCTCAAGAGTCTTCTCCAACACCACAGTTCAAAAGCATCAATTCTTCGGCTCTCAGCCTTTTTCACTGTCCAACTCTCACATCCATACATAACTACTGGAAAAACCATGGCCTTGACTAGACAAACCTTTGTTGGCAAAGTAATGTCGCTGCTTTTCAATATGCTATCCAGGTTGGCCATAACTTTCCTTCCAAGAAGTAGGCACCTTTTGATTTCATGGCTGCAATCACCATCTGCAGTGCTTTTGGAGCCCCAAAAAATAAAGTCTGACATTGTTTCCACTGTTTCCCCATCTATTTCCCATGAAGTGATGGGACCAGATGCCATGACCTTACTTTTCTTAATGTTGAGCCTTAAGCCAACTTTTTCACTCACCTCTTTCACTTTCATCAAGAGGATTTTTAGTTCCTCTTCACTTTCTGCCATAAGGGTGGTGTCATCTGCATATCTGAGGTTATTGATATTTCTTCCAGCAATCTTGATTCCAGCTTGTGCTTCTTCCAGCCCAGCATTTCTCATGATGTGTTCTGCATATAAGTTTAATAAGCAGGGTGACAATATACAACCTTGACGTACTCCTTTTCCTATTTGGAACCAGTCTGTTGTTCCATGGCCACTTCTAACTGTTGCTTCCTGACCTGCATACAGGTTTCTCAAGAGACAGGTCAGGTGGTCTGGTATTCCCATCTCTTGAAGAATTTTCCACAGTTTATTGTGACCCACACAGTCAAAGGCTTTGGCATAGTCAATAAAGCAGGAGATGTTTTTCTGGAACTCTCTTGCTTTTTAAATGATCCAGCAGATGTTGGCAATTTAATCTCTGGTTCCTCTGCCTTTTCTAAAACCAGCTTGAACATCTGAAAGTTCACGGTTCTTGTATTGCTGAAGCCTGGCTTGGAAAATTTTGAGCATTACTTTACTAGCATGTGAAATGAGTGCCACTGTGCAGTAGTTTGAGCATTCTTTGGCATTGCCTTTCTTTGGGATAAGAATGTAAACTGACCTTTTCAGTCCTGTGGCCACTGCTGAGTTTTCCAAATTTGCTGGCATATTGAGTGCCGCACTTTCACAGCATCATCTTTTAGGATTTGAAATAGCTCAACTGGAATTCCATCACCTTCACTAGCTTTGTTTGTAGTGATGCTTTCTAAGGCCCACTTGACTTCACTTTCCAGGATGTCTGGCTCTAGCTGAGTGTGAGTGATCACACCATCGTGATTATCTGAGTCATGAAGATCTAAATTAACTATACTTCAATGTTTAAAAAAAAAAAGGGAAGAAAGAAGCAGATATATTCCCCTCTCCTCCCATCTTGTCTTATTTCAAAGCATTACAGGCCTGGACTGTGAGTAATTTGAGTTGCTCAGACTTGTAAAAGGATTCAAAATATGAAGGATATTTAGGAGTCTGTATCTAAATGGAGGCATAATTTGGACTTGGGGAAGTCCATTTTATTCTGAAAAGCTGAGAAAGTTGCTAAGCCTCAAACCCAGAGGAGAAATAGAAGCTTTTAAGCAATCAGGTCTGATTTTATGCAAAGAGGTAAAGAGAGAAGCACTTTTCTTATTGTCTCCACCAACTTGCCAGCAGAATGAAGGAACAGGGAGGGAGGCAGAAGTTGTTCCTGGGGATAAAGACTCCACTGGTCCAGGTGTCACCATTGCAGTTGTTCTAGAAAGATATTTCTAAGAACCACAATTTCTCTGATTAATGGAATATAGGCACTTTTCCTTGGTATTTTCTATTGATCAAAGCCTTAAAATGTCATGACATAAGAGGAAACGATACAGAAGTTTCGCTCAGTTTTGACAATAGCAATCAAGCGTTTCATCAGCAGACAAAATTATATTATGACGACTTTATGAATAAGCAACCAAGAGACCTGGTGGATCCGATCAACAGTCAGGATTCTAATCAAAACTTCCCTTATCAATTAACTGCACACAGTTACCAACTGGTACTTTATGAAAACCTGCTATAGCTTTGAAACATAAATTATCTCACAGTGAGTTAACTTCTTGACTTCACTAGTACAAGTTTGGACAACTATTGGTCAAAGTCACAGTTCATTATGAGAATCAGCTGTAGATCTAAAGGATGAAGCAGTATTGAATTATCATGAAAAGTTCTCCACCATTTATAAGCTTCACCAAGTAGAAAAGTAATTAGGAGATGGACAATGCATTCTATCTTCCATCTGAGAGATAGTTGTAGAAGTTATTAAGCAATCTTAAAGGTATACCTAATACAGAAACTCTTGAAATCAGGCTGCTGCTGTAAGGATAATTTTCCATGGTTCCTTATAATATGAAGTGAAGGGAGCTGTTCGTCTAAGGAAGGGCTGATGTTTCAAACCAGACTTTCTTGGTATCACAGAATATTATGTTAATGCTAGTCCTAAGAGAAGTGCATGTGTGTTTATAGGACCCGCTCCAAAATAAAGTCTCAAGCATAGAAAATAAACATTGTTACTGAGTCACTGTTTATGTATCATTACTAACAGAGAACCCATTAAATGGCACTGACTGTCCTAAACTTTAATTTGAGCCACAAATATTCTCAATGTATTGCCATGTTGCTGGAAAGACATGTGCTCCACACATTTTTACCTCATCTGCCCTTCACCATCTAAGAATTGCAACTCAGTGGTGATGAAAAACAGGATTTCAGCCAAGACAAGGTCAGGTGAGTGTGTTGGTTTGATACAAGGCATGTGGAACTGGCTAAGCGATCGGCTTTGTTTATGCCAAAGGCTTTATATTCCTACACTAAAATGGTTTAAAAGCCTGTGCAAGCAACTGACATTTATTGATTCCAACATATTTTTGGCTCCTTGGAAAGTGTCCTATGTGTAAATTTTCACAATTTGGAGTTGCTCCTCAGATATCTATTCTTTGCCAGAACATACCATCTTGTACCCCAACAGCTCCTTCTAATGTTCTCCATGTCATATTCATGACTGGCCTCCAGTGCTGAAATATTAAAATTATATTCCTTTTGGTAGATTTTGCCATTAAGAGGTTCACTCATGTTTTAGTCCTTCAATGTCTTCCCTGCTCAATGTCAGGATTTACTAAAATACTTCAACTTTGCTCTATCAATCAAGACTGGTGTAGCAGTTTCGAAAATAATGTGATTATTTACTTTAAAAGAATATCATTTGAAAATTCAAAGACCTTCTGAAGTCCACATACCGCAATAGCAAACACTGATAAATGCAGATATTAAAGATGTGAAAAGAATAGTAGCACAGCATAAAAAAGGGCCCCAAGGCCAGCATGGGCAATAGTAAACTGTTTAAAAATAAAATTCTTATTTTTCATTTTAATTTTATTGGGCTGGAGTTGACTTACAATGTTGTATTAGTTTCAGATGTACAGCAAAGTGACTGAATTATACATGTACATATATTCAAATATACAAATATATGAAACTGAATAATTTTGCTATACACATGAAACTAACACAATATTATAAGTCAACTATATGTCAATTAAAAAAAGAAATGGCCATTGTCATATGTTTATCAATCACAAATTAATGTCTCACTGTCTCCTAATCTTCATAAAGATTTCTTACATTCTGAGTAATTTATACTGTATAAACTCCAAATACTATCCTTTTTCTTTTTTTTAAATGGTTCATATTCAAAGACTGCACACGGTAAATTTTTAATAAAGAGACTAAAAATCAAAATTTTCCAGATATCATAGGTCCTAAAACCTTATACATAGCACCACGTTAGTAAAGGTGTTGAGTTGTTAAATCTCAGTTGAATTTGAATTAAAAGGCAGCTCCATCAAGGTTTATGTTTAAAAACAGGCCGTACCAGTCAGTTTATCCTGACTCTTCTACCAGGTGATCTCTAAGAGTTACTCAAGCATACACAACAGAGAGCTGCAACTTGAGAAACTTGCCCAATTGTCTTACCCAAATCCTGCTAACCATAATCTGTGTTTTTTTTACTGGAAGTTCTGGTGAAATTCAGTGGCTATGCTTCATCAGCAAAAGCTAAAATGTAATCATGTAAAACATAAATATTTGGCAGCCTTGTTTAACCCTCTCCCAAGTAGAATGGTAGACCAAGAGAGTCACCCAAACAAAACACGTAAACATGCCCTGTGCTTTTTCCTGACTGGATGGGAAAAAAATTAAGAATTAAACTTTTAAATCTATTTGTAATGTTTCCTTCTGGTATGTCTTCCTTTTAAATTTTATTCAAATCAAGCAATAAAGTGTATTCAATAATATCCCCAAAATAGATGAAGAATCAAACACTGATAAAACTAAAACTATTAAGCTAAACCATGTGTATCATTGGGCTTCCTATATGCTCGGCAATAAAGAATCTGCCTGCAATACAGGAGACACGGGAGACACAGGTTCCATCCCTGAGTTGGGAAGATCCCCTGGAGGAGGAAATGACAACCCACTCCAGTATTCTTACAAAGAAAATTCCATGAATAGAGGAGCCTGGCAGACAATCCGTGGGGTCTCAGAGTTGGATAAGACTGAGTAACTAAGCATGTATATGTATCATTAAAAAATACCTAAATGCAACCAAATTTAAAATATTCAGATGTTTTTGACAAACAACAGATACTCAGTAAATGACTTTCTCCCATGATTTCAAGGTATAAGATGTCTTATATTTTAATACATTCTTTGCCAGTATGGTTATATATGTATTAATATTTGTAATGAAAATGTCTATCACTATATTATAGAGGTTTCTCTATTCATGTTAATTTCTACGTATTTATTAACTCTTTTTTCCTTGAGCTTTTGAAGAATCTTGTACATTAAGACCAAAACTTTCTTTACTTAAACCAAGCTCAACCAAAATAAAAAAGAATAAGGAAAGGACAATGTATCCTTTCAGGTTTATTTTGATAGACAGTTTTATGGCACATTGATTTCTATTAAATTAAAAGTTTTAAAGATTAATTTGAAGACATTTCATTGCAGAAGTCATTTGTATTTTTGAGGAAAAATTATTTTTGCTTTTAGCACAAAAATGAAGTCTTTTTTTTATTCTATGAGAGAATTTTACATTGAAATTGTGAAAACCAATAATTCCATGGATTTTGTTTGAATTTGACATTTAAAAATATCTTCTTAGGAATTTCAAAAATAAATACCTGGATAGAGGGTCTTTCCAAAATATTGCCATGTATTGTAAATTTTAGGGTTTCTGTAGCAGAACTCCTTAAGCAGTGACTCCTAAACGCTTTTGATCATGATGTACACTGAAGAATCTCTCTTACATTATGACCCAGTACACATAGGCATGCATATATGGGGGGAAAATTCCAGAAAACAACATTTCTCCTTATGACATAAGAGGCTCTCTCCTGTTTATTCTTCTGTTTTATTCTATACTGTTTCCTTTCTTTTATAATGCCAATCACATTCTAGTGAATTAATAAATTTCACTATTCAGTACTGGATTGTTACCACTGGCTTGAAAATGCTGCCTTATACCTGAACTATATCTTTTAGTTCTTTTAGCCTATTTCTCTATCAGTATAAAATCTAAAACATTGTGGGACATATATAGATGCTGTGTTCATGAGTGCATATATAGTTTTTTTTAAAAAAACTTTCAATAAGCCTAAGACTGAATGACTAGAGATACAAGTACAGGCATGGTTAAAAAAAAAAAAATTGCTTTATTTAGGCTTGACTGAAGCTGCAGTTAAACCCACTGCAGTGGTCAAAGCATTGGAGTCTTATGCCCACATGCAGTATGGCATCAGGAAATTACCAAAGGCAATGTACCAGTATCATTCATTTGAAAGCAGGATCATGTGACCATAAGTGTCATCTACACTCTCAACAACATGGTCTTAGGACTTGCTGCACAGTGAAACTCTTGTGCACAAAAGAGATTAATTTTTTTCTCCTCACCTATTTCACTCATTGCTCTGTGAAAGAAGAGAGGACATAAAATTACGATTCCTGTCTTCTCTGCATTTAATCTACGTCTGACTTTGGGTGCTTCACTGACACATACTGGCGCCTTTGCATAAATGTCGTTCAGTCACTCAGTCGTGTCCAGCTCTTTGCAGCCCTATGGACTGCAGTACGCCAGGCTTCCCGGTCCTGCACTATCTCCTAGAGTTTGCACAAACTCGTGTCTGTTGTGTGATGCCATCTAACCATCTCATCCTCTGTCCCCCCTTAGATACAGTACTTATAAGGCAAAATTGGATCCCTGTCCTTAAAAGTAAGATCGGAAGTCACAAAGTTGCACCACATCCTAATTAAAGTATCACTGAAGCCATGGCCATACTCACTAGCATGCTTAAAAGCTTTGATCAACCTCTAGGTGTATCACCTGTAAAATAAGCACTGTGAACAGAAGATGCAGTAGAAGTTCACAGGCTAGCAGAAAAGACATGTGATCAAAGGACACCCCAACAGGGATGAACCAAGAAGCAAAGCCTAATCAAGCAATATCTGGACCCCACACATGCGTTTTTTCTACAATTGATAGAACTTCAGGGATTGTTCCATTTTGGGTTTCGTGATTTTACTTCCTGACCTGACCCTGTTACCATGACAGCTCCTCCAGGTTTGCACACTCCTTGAATCCCTATTTCCAGATGGAATTGGGCTCTTCTGTCTTCTGGCTCTTCACCAGCAGTATCAGTTCTGGTCCCCAGCTCAGTTCAACTCTACCGACCTCTTAATGTTCTCTCTGAGTCATCACCTGATTTGTAAACAATCCTCCAGCCAACATCAATGCATATGTGGGAGTGTGTGGATAATAGAGGTAAGAATCAAATGCTTTAGGGACTTCCCTAGTGGCTCAATGGTTAAGATTCCTCACTCCCAATGCAAGGGGGCCTGGGTTAGATCCCTGGTCAGGGAACTAGATCCTACATGTCACAACTAAGACCTGGGGCAGCCAAGTAAATATATATTTTTTAAAAAGAAAAGAATCAAACACTACAGAAACAGGAAGGAATGATTAACTCGGCCTGGGAAAGTCAAAGAGTGCACTTAACCGGAACAATGAGGCTGAGGAAAAGAGGACCTGTAAGAAGACCACTGCAGGAACAAAGGCAAGAAGATTCTATCTAGACTAGTTGATGAACTCACATCATTCAAGGCAAACATTCACATGAGGATTCAGAATGTGCTATGAAAAAAGTACAGTCATAGAAGAGTGAGCGAGAAGGGGGAATGCAAGGAAGAGAAAAATAGACTTCAAGAAATATCCAGTAGTGTGACCACCACTTGATGATTCTACTTTCTTTGGGTACATCTCTCAGTAGCTAAACAGTTATTTCACACTTGAAAGGATTCACAGATACATGTGCCTTGAATGACTTTTGCCCCCATTTAATTGCACTTGTGTTAATTGAGAAGGTTATAATAATTTTTCAATGATTGGTGATAGCAATATTTAGTGATCTATTTTTTGTTGACAGGGGTTTACTTTTTAAATCAAACATACATTTTGTTATTTCCTAGATCAACAGATACTTGAACAGTCAAAATACATGGATATTTGTTTTTTATTTCAGCCCTATATTTTTTTTCTTTCTTTAGTACCAATAAAAAGACCTAAAATAGTCCTAACCATCTTTCTAGGCTGTTCAGGACATTTTAATACAGAATATTTTACATAGTTTATACGCATTAAGCAAAAATTGGGGGTCAAAGTTTTTCGTCTACAATTTCCTGAGGCCTCTTATTCTCCCTTATGCCCATTACCCCTTGTCCCAAACTTACTCAGCTCACACAGCAAAAAAGAGGGAAACAACAAGGCAAGTTTTCAAAGCAAGTAGTGGAGGAAGTGGAGAGTAGGGGTAGAAAAAAGGTTTTTCTCACTTTTGTCTAAGACAGTAAGTTGTAGTTTTTCTTTCGTGTTTTTGTCAGTCTCTTTACTAGAAACAGCATTTACTTAAATTGTTTAAATTATACAGCTCCAACTAGGATATCTAAAGATGGTCTAGGTGTTATAATTCTCACGGTTGTTAAAAATACTACCTTAGATGATGCAATTCTAAGATACTTCTGATTATATTAAACCTTCTCCCATAAATTTAAAGTTCTGTTTAATGCCTTAATATTTTTGGTATGATAAAAATAACTCACGTAAAGACTGAGTGTCAAAATACCTTCTGTATAAGGAAAAATAAGGCTAACTTCTGCAACAAAGACACCCAAATGTTCATGTCTTAACCCTGTAGATTTTTCTTGCTAATAAGTTCAGTGTGGGTGCCCTGATCAGCAGCAAATTTCCTCCAGCCTGTGTAGCTTCTCCTGTCTTTTGACTCTGCCGTTCTCTAAGCTTAACATCTGTGTCTGTTCCAATGAGAGGAGAAAGTATGTGGGAAGGCTCGAGGAAGATTCGTGAAGGCTAAGTCTCTTTGTGGCATAAATCACTTGTATTTGGTAATATCTAACCAAAATAGACTTGATAAGTCTACCTGCAGAAGAAGTACCATGGTAAAAAGGAAGCAAAAAAAAAAACAATCCCTTTTACTTCTGTAATTCTAGGTCTTTTGAAAGTTGATAGATTAATATTTAGCTAGTTAGCACCCATGGGTTTCCCAGGTGGCTCAGTGGTAAAGAATCTGCCTGCAATGCAGAAAACGTGAGTTTGATCCCTTGATCAGGAAGATCGCGTGGAGAAGGAAATGGCAACTCACTCTAGTATTCTTGCCTGAAAAAATCCCATCGACAGAGGAGCCTGGCAGACTTCAGACTTGCCTGAGCAACTAAACAAAAATTAGCATCTGTATCACTTGTCTTGCTAGATCTAATCATTCAACTATGGTTTAGAATAGATCACATCCATATAATGCTATTCTTTAGTACACTGTTTTGTGTAATTTCAAGATGTAAAGTCAATATTTGAATTTTATCTACAAATGAAATGTTCATAGTTGCATTTACTTCAAAACATAGAGAGGACTTCATTCAAGACTTAAAGATATAAATTAGTACCAGTAGGCAATGATACGTAGCATGGCATTTTGCTGGAAACAGATCACTTCATCTAGTATTGCTTAGTGCTTTTTTAATACGGTTATATTAGAATTTTGTACTGCAACTTGAAACCAAATGAAACTTTCTTGATGAGGGGTTTGTTTCTAAAGGTTTGGGTTTTTCTATAAACTCCAAATCTATGTGTGGTTCATAGAAAATGTTGGTAAGACTCAATCAATTTTTAGAAAACCTGGATAAAATTTCAAGCAATTAGGAACAAGAGAGTAAATGTGCTTTGTTTACTTTAGGCCAAATTCTGTGGCTTTTGAATTTTGAATTGAACAGTTGGGCTTTAAGTTCCATCCATTCACAGGGAAATCATGACTTCCTAGTGGAAAGACCTGGAGAAAACAACTTTTACTTTGGAAAATACAAAAACTGTTCATGCATGGGCTCTGGAACAAAATGTGGTTGAAAAGAGGTTGCTTGAAAGGAATTTAAAGAAATTGTGTAATATAGTATGTTACCACTGGTTGTATGCTCACTACTGAAATGAATTCCCAGAAGCTATAAGAGGTGTTGATACATATAATCTTGAGCAAGAAAATGTTAACATAAGTCATATATTAATAGACAAAATTCAACAAATTGCTTTTAAAATAAGCAGAATGTTGTGAAAAGCAAATAGTTATCAGTGCATTGTCTGAATTCAGCTGGTTGTATTCCAAATAATAAATTCCTGGGAGATAAATGAAAGAATTTTTCTCATTATTTCAAAGACAGGAAATCTGGTACTTTGTGTTAGGGGCTGAATTTGTGTATGCTATGTGATAATGTGAGCCTTACAACCTCACTGCTCAGACAACTACCACCAAGATCTGGGTTGATTCACATGGTTGAAAAAAACATATTTATGAGCTTATACTTTTCCTTTTGGCTTTTTATGGATTTTAATTGGAAAGCTTCATGGAAGAAGTGAATTTTTAAGAGGTATAGCTAAAAAAAAACCCGGTAAACTGGAAAACTAAGACAGAAAAATAACTTCTTCCGATTATATGCAAAGAGTGTGGAAACGAGGTACAGATCATGAATGTCAGAGGATATAGTTAAAGGGTTGATTAAGCTCCCCCACCTGAAAAGAAAGAGACAGACTTAGAAATGAGAAGACTTTTCTCATGGCTTATATCCTACTGTGTTCTGTGTTCTCTTTTGCCAGCAAAACAGATTTTTAAATTAAGAATGGAAATAGCTTTTAAAAAGACTTCTCTGTCCATGGGATTCTCCAGGCAAGCACACTGGAGTGGGTTGTCATCTCTTTCTCCAGGGTATCTTCCTGACCCAGGAAGTGAACCCCTGTCTCCTGCATTGCAGGCAGATTCTTTACCGATTGAGCTATGAGGGAAACTCCAAAAATTAAAAAACGGGCTCCTAAATGTAAAATTTCTGAAATCAGTTCTACTCATCAAGATACAATCAGATTCTTGTCTCCCAAGAGAGAAAAAAGATTTCTAGAGATACATTTTGGACTTACCTGGGCTGCAATTTAAGCAAGATCCATTTGGAACAAGTTCAAGTCAGTTCTAAAGGCAGTGCATGTTGGCTTTCAAATAAAGCTGGACTGGGTTAAAGGCAGGGATGAAAGCCATCAGAAACCTGCAGACGGGTGAAATTTAACAAAATAAGCTAATTGAATTGATTTTTTAAGATTTCCCCTGACCCAGTTTTGGAGGGACCAGCCAAAGTATTGAATGTTTGTTGTGGATCTGGGCTTGTTTAAATAAGTTTGCATGCAAATACCCAGGGAAACAAACTGTCATGTTTTGTGAAAGTTTGCTTTATTTGAAAGCCATACCCTGAAAAGACCCAGACTTAATCCAGGTTTCTAAAAGGCACTGGCAGGTTTTACATCTTGTGAGTTGATTGATTTGTAAGCAAATTGAGTAAGAAGCCTATTTTTTGTTTTGTTTTGATTTTTAAAGTGTAAGTCAGATTCCATAAATTCTAAGTTTTTAATTCAGTAATGGAGTAAAAAGCTTAGAACTGGTGGAAGGAAGAGATTCCAAATAGAGAGTAATTCAAATAAAAAGTAAACAGAATTAATAATTTAAAAATTCTCCACTTGGATAATTCAAACTCCCAAGCGGATACATACATAGAAGAAAAAAAATAGAATTCTAAACAGAAAATATTTGTTACAATTTATCTAGATTATTTATGACAACAAAAATCCAACCTGTCATTTCCCCCTCATTAATTATTTTTTAAGTAAATCATTATTATAACTATCTGAACCCAGCACTGATAAAGAGAACTGAAAAGCTATATTCATCTATTAAAAAAATAGGATGACTCAGGATTAATTCCAATCATGTTATTCAACATTTTTTAATTCTTCAAATCATTAAATTCCTATTAAACTGTAAACTTACTGAAGACCTTTTTGAAGTACTCAAGATATCTAACAAGGTGTTCATACTTTTAGAACATACCAAATTCTGTCCCTGAAAGGATCTAGAAAAAAAATGTCAACCCAATGGCAATAACCAATTCTCACATCAATTTCTTATTAACAGGATCTATGGCTCTTTGAAAAAAAAAAAAAAAAGCTGATTCCATGTCTGGGGCAGGAAATGTAAAACGTGTACTTGAAACATTTTCTCATTCCTCAAATCAAGGGAACTATCAAATTATATACATAAGAACTCAGAAGCCAACTTGAATAGGCTTATAGTGGCCAAAGACAGAACAATATAAGCATTAGTAAGATAATAAAGGCAATGAATTGAAATGCATATAATATGTTTAAACACCTACATAATATTACCAAAATCCCTCATTGTTCATCTTTGAGAATACAAATCCACTATGTTGAAAACTGGAAAATAATTAAGAACCAAGCTTTAAGTTGTTAATGTACACTCCTGCATCATAGCCAATATTAGGACATGAAGGGACAAGCAGAGAATAGAGATCTCAAAGATAAGCAAACTACTGATATAAAATACAGAAGGTAAAGTAAAAAGTTCAAGTCCTCTCCTGCACATCTGTTAGTCACTCAGTCGTGCCAGACTCTTTGCGACCCCATGGACCTCAGCCCACCAGGCTCCTCAGTCCATGGGACTTTCCAGGCAAGGATATTGGAGTGGTTTGCCATTTCCTTCTCCATCTCCCTCACATACCCTTTCACAATTTTAATTACCTCTGCAGAGTCAATCACTATTAAGAGCTTTAGTATTAATTTTTTCATATGTGCTTACACACTTCTGTACATAAATGGAATCACACATAGAAATATACATATACTAATCTTCAGTTTGCTCTTGAGGATCCTTCCACTCATACTATTACAGATATGCCATAATTTGTTTACTAATTCTCTTCTCGATTATCAAGATTGTTTTCAGTCTTTTTGTTCCAAACTTTGCTACGATGCAAACCCTTATTCATATGTCTCTGTATTCATAAGCAATTGTTTCAATAAAATGGACTCTTAAAAGTCAAATAATTGGGTTAGATGATACATGCAATTTTAATGGCCTTTTGGGGGTATAATTAATATAAATAGATATACAGTTCAATAATTTTTGACATATGAATACCCTAGGAGGTCATCAATGCCCACAAACACATACAAATGTATCCATCACCCCATGTTTTCTCATGCCCCTTGGTAATCCCTCTCTTTCATGCCTTCCCCAGTCCCCAAGCGGTCACTATCTGCTTTCTGTCACTTGTCAAATGAAATTGCATCAGACTGAGTTAAATAAACTAGGAAGGCCTTATTCAAGAGTATTGCAATAGAGGTAAAAAAAATTTTCAGTAGTGAAGAGAGATTGAACATAACCCCACTGAAAAAGGCAGGATAGTTTTTGAAGCATTGGTGTGAGTTAGTAGAAAAGTGCTAAAGGAAGATCAGGGGAGCTGGTTAATATGATTAGTCTGTGTTTAAGTGGTGCTTACCGAATCCAGGCTTCCACCCTCCTAGAAGGAGGGGGTAAAGCCCTTTTTTTTTTTTTTTTTTTTAATTGGAGGAAGATTGTTTTACAGTGTTGTGTTGGTTTCTACTATACAACAATGTGAATCAGCATAAGTATATATATATATATATATATATATATATATATATATATATATATATCCTCCCTCTTAAGCCTCCCTCCACTCCCCCAGTCCCACCCCTCTCCATGATAGTGTATATGTGTCAATGTTACTTTTCCACTCATCCCACCCTCTCCTTCCTCCACAAGTCCATTCTCTACATCTGAGTCTCCAATCCTTCCCTGCAAATAGGTACATCAATACTATTTTTCTAGATTCCATATATATGTGTTAATATACATTGTTTGTTTTTCTAACTTACTTTACTCTGTATAACAAGCTCTAGCTTCATCTACCTCACTACCACTGACTCAAATTTGTTCCTTTTTATGGCTGAGTAATATTTCATTGTATGTCTATACTACCTCTTCACTATACATTCATCTGTAGACAGCTGTTGTAAACAGCTTCCATATCCCAGCTATCATAAATACTGCTATAGTAAACACTGGGGTACATGTGCCTTTTAGAATTGTGGTTTTCTCAGGGTATATGACCAGTAGTGGGATTGCTGGGTCACATGGTAGTTTTACTCCTAGTTTTTTAAGGAATCTCCATACTGTTTCCCATAATGGCTATATCAGATTATATTCCCACCAACAGTGCAGGAGGGTTCCCTTTTCTCCACATTCTCTCCAGTATTTATTGTCTGTAGATTTTTTTATGATGGCCATTCTGACTGGCATGAAGTGATACCTCATTGTAGTTTTGATTTGCATTTCTCCAATAATTAATGATGTTGAACATCTTTTCATGTGCCTCTTGGCCATCTGTATATATTATTTGGAGAAATGTCTGTTTATATCTTCTGTCCATTTTTTGATTGGGAAATAAATGTTTGTTTTTCTGATATTGAGCTATATGCACTGCTTATACATTCTGAAGCCTAATCCTTTGTCAGTTGCTTCATTTGCAATTATCAGACCGATGCACCTATGGGCATCTTATCTCTGACAAACGAGGCCAAAATATACAATGAAGAAAAGACAACCTCTTCAATAAATGGTGCTGGGAAAATTGAACAGCTATATGTAAAAGAATGAAACTAGAATACTTCCTAACTCCATACACAAAAATAAAATGGATTAAAGACTTAAATATAAGGCCAGAAACTATAAAGCTCTTAGAGGAAAACGTAGGCAGCACATGCTTCGGCATAAATCACAAGATCCTCTTAGACTCACCTCCTAAATAAAAACAAAAATAAGCAAATGGTACCTAATTATACTTAAAAGCTTTTGCACGGTAAAGGAAACAATAAACGAGATTAAAAGACAACCCTCAGCCCTGTCTTTCTTGATGATTACATTTCAAAGAGGTGGCACCCAGGTCTTTGAGAGATAGTTGTCCTGGGTTGTAAAACTGATGAGAGTCTGGGAGAAGATTTATATCCCAAAAGGGGAAAAATAAATTTTTAATTACCAGTTTTCTACAGTATGTTGTTCTGTCACTCAGTTGTCCAGCTCTTTGTAACCCCATTGGCTTCCCTGTCCTTCACTATCTTCTCTAGAAAAAGGAATGTTGGGAGCCTACTGTCAGGAAGAAATCTGTCTAAAAGTTTCATCACCCTGAGAGGAAACATTAAGGCCATCTTGGTCATGCTATAGATTAGTCTGAGTCTTCAAGAATGTTATATAAATGGAATCATAAAAGAAGTAAACTTTTTCTTTGGTGGCTTTTACTCAGCTTAAATATTTTATATGCATCCATGTTGCTGCATGCATTGATAATTTGTTCCTTTGTATTACTGAGTAGCATTGTATTGTATCCACACATCACAATTTGTTTATCTATTCACCTACTGATTAACATTTAGATCTTTTCTGGTTTGGTGCTATGATTACATATAAAGCTGCTATAAACATTCATGAACAAGTCTTTGTATGGAATATTTAATTTCTTCTGGTTAAATGCCTAGGAATCAAACAGTTGATACGTACCTACCATATGTTTTAAGAAACTGTCGAACAGCGTGTACTCTACATTTTCACCAGGAGTATATGAAAATTCCAGTTGCTCCACACCCTCACCACCACTTGGTAGTATCAGTCTTTTTAATTTTAGACATTCCAGTAGTTGTGTAAGAGTGTCTTATTGTGGCTTTACTTTGCATTTCCTTAACGACTAATGACACTGAACACCTTTTTGTGTAGTTATTTATCATCCATATATCTTCTTTGATAAAATGTCAGTTAAAATCTTTTTCTTATTTTTGTTGGACTGTTTTCTCATTTAAAACTTTGATGAATATTTAGGATAGAAATATTTTGCAAGAAATGAGAGTTGCAAATATTTTCCCAATTTGGGTCTTATTTTTCCATTCTGATATAAATATTTTTAAATTTTTAAACATTTTAAAATATTTCTGTATTTGACTGTGCTGGGTCTTAGCTGCAGCATGTGAGACCTTCCATCCTCATTGCAGTATGAAAGATCTTTTAGTTACGGCTTACGAACTCCTAGCTGTTGCATGTAGAATCTCGTTCCCTGACCAGGCATAGAACCTGAGTTGGGAGTGCAGCATCTTAGCCAGTGGACCACCAGGGAAGTTTCTAAAAGTTTTTTTTAAAAAGCAGTTCTTGATTTGGATGAAGTCTAATTTATCAACTTTTTGTTACAGATTGTGCTTTGGGTAGTTATTAATACTGAGAAATCTTTGCCAAATACAATGTCACAAGGATTTTCTGTTATGTTTTCTTCTAGCAGCTGTATAGTTTTAGCTTGTATGTTCAGGACTATAAACTATTTTGAATTGATTTTTTATATGTATGAGGTTTGGAGCAAAGTGCTTTTTTGCACATAGATATCCACTATTCCAGCATCACTTGTTGAAAGACTACATTGCCACTGAATTACTTCTGGATGTTTGTCAAAAATCAACTGACCACATATGTTAGTGGGTGAGGAAATGTAGTGTTGCATTCTCAAGTCTATGATGCATTTGCTGAGAAAAACAGTGGAAAAATAAGAGATTCTAATTGGCAAGTATTTAAAGTAATTACATCAGGTGTAGTTGATATAAACCCATTGTCTCAGATGGTTTTTGCACACACTCTTTGAATTTTCTCCCAGTGTTTTTCATTCCTTTCATTATGAACAGGCTGAGAATTTCCCAAGTGTTTAAACTCTGTTTCCTTTCTGATTAACAATTACATCTTTAGGTCATTTCTCTTCTCTCACTTTAAGCAGTCAAGAGAAGCCAAAACACACCTTCAACACTGAGCCTAGAAATTTCCTCACGCAAATAACCAACTTCATTGCTCACAAGTTCCACCTTCTAAAAACTATGAGAACCCAAACATAATCCAGCCAGGTTCTTTGCTCCTTTATATTGAAGATGGCCTTTCCTCCACTGTCCAATAATGTACCCCTCCTTTTTCCACCTTGGAGAAAGGAAAGGCAACCCACTCCAGTATTCTTGCCTGGAGAATCCCGTGGGCAGAGGAGACTGCAGGCTACAGTCCATGGGGTGGCAAAGAGTCAGACACGACTAAAGTGACTTAGCACCTTGGCACCTTTCCACCTGGACCTCATCACAGTGGTCTTCATGGTCCATATGCCTACAAAAAATCTGTCAAGATTACTTAGACAGTTCTCTAAGACTGTCTACAGCCTTTCTCTTCTTTCTGGGCTCTCACTAAAATTGCCCTCTACAGTCTGTTCACAGCAACAGAGGCTTTTCCTACCAAGTACCTCAAAACTCTTCCAACCTCTGTCCACTATCCAGGTTCAAAGCCTCTTCCACATTTTTAGGTATTTGTTACAGCAACACCTCCACTTCTTAGCACCAGTTTCTGCCTTAATCTGTTCAGGCTGCTATAGGAAAACACTGTAGCCTGCGTGGCTTATGAACAACAGAAATTTATTTCTTATAGTTTTGGAGGCTGGGAAGTCCAAGATCAAGGCACTAATACACTCAATGACTAATGAGAGTCCATTTCTTCACTGATGACTATCTTCTCATTGTAGCCTCACAAGGTAGAAGGGACAAGGAAGCTCTCTCAGACCTTTTTATACGGGCACTAATCCCACTCATGAGGACTCTGCCCTCATGACCAGATCACCTCCTCAATGCCCCGCCTCCTAATACCACCACACTGGGGTTAGGATTTCAATGTATGAGCTTAGGGAGGGATACAGACAATTAGTCTGTAGCACCTGTTAAGAGAAAACCTTAAGAAGAAAAAGACATTCAAATTTAGGAAACAAATTCAATACTTAGAATAGAAAAATTGTGCTATGTATTTTATCTTGATTATATGAAATCATAAATCAAGACCTTACTTTTTTAATTTTTATTTTATACTGGGGTATAGTGATTCACAATGATGTGTTAGTTTCAGCTGTATTGCAAAATGATTCAGTTATACGTATACAAGTCTGTATTCTTTTTCAAATTCTTTTCCAATTTATGTTATTACAGAATATTGAGCAGAGTTCCCTGTGCTATACAGTAGGTCCTTGTTCTTATTTTATCTTTTGAACAATGTCAAATGACTTTAAACTTTGACTACCAAAAAAAGGAAGTAAACTGTAATAAACTGGAGTATTTAAACACTTTTTAAGAAGGATGGACCGTGACCCAACAGCTACCATCTGCATACTTGCTCTATGCTATTTGTGTGTGAGTGTGCTAAGGTGCTCCAGCCATGTCCAACTCTTTGCCACCCCATGGACTGTAGCCCACCAGGCTCCTCTGTCCATGGGATTCTCCAGGCAAGAATACTGAAGTGGGTTGCCATGCTCTGCTCCAGGGGATCTTCCTGAACCAGGGATCAAACCCGCCCCTCTTATGTCTTCTTCATTGCTAGGCAAGTTCTTTACCATTAGCACTACCTATATTTCTATACCATTTTTATAAGGAAAGAAATAGGCCTGGCCACAGGTCCCGAAATATTTATCATGTACTCTTGAGGTAAAACTGCAAATTTCTTTCTCAAAGGATCATAGCATCTCCTTGAGATAACAAACTCTGGTTCTGAGAATTTCTTTAGCTATGGAATCTAAGTGAAAGGCCATGATTTTCCACTGCAACAGCTGTTAGACTTTTCACCAGCTCTCAATTTTTTTCTAGTTATACAAGCAAAGTGACCCCCTGGTGGGCTGCCCTTAGAATATCTCCTGGGAACACATGGTCCACTGGCTGTACAACAGATCCTTGTTGGTCAACAGCTGTGACTCCAAATTGCTCCCCATTTTGGTAATTATGTACGCCTTTTCCTCTATTGGTTAAATGCTACCAACTAGCCTCTGTTAGTTCAGAATCCTTTGAAATTGATACTAGTTTGAGGACACTGTGATAGTTTGATGGCAGTATCTTCTAAGTTCTGTAAAGCCTGATCAATCAAGGATACCCTTTCCTGAAATTCTCAAACATCTTATCAGCATTGCCCTTAAGCACAAGCAAGCAGTCTAGGTCCCTCCAGGGTACAGCTCCGGGACAGCCTGCACTTTAGAGGGGTTTCTTCAGATTTTTTTTTTTTTTTTTTTTAGTATTAACTATTTTTTCTTTTTTTAATTTTCTTTACTTTATTGTGTTGGTTTTGCCATACATTGACATGAAACCACCATGGGTATACATATGCTCCCCCTCCAGAACCTCCCTCCCTCCTCCCTCCCGATTCCCTCCCCCTGGGTCATCTCGGTGCACCAGCCCCGAGCATCAACCCTGGGCTGGCAATTGATTTCACATATGATAATTAACATGTTTCAATGCCATTCTCCCATATCATCCCACCCCTGCCCTCTTCCACAGAGTCCACGAGTCTGTTCTATACATCTGCGTTTCTTTTGCTATCTCGCATGCAGGGTTCTCGTTACCATCTTTCTAAATTCCATATATATGCGTTAGTATACTGTATTGTTGTTTTTGCTTCTGGCTTAACTTCACTCTGGATAATAGGCTCCAGTTCCGTCCACCTGAGTAGAACTAATTCAAATGAATTTTTTTTTAATGCTGAGTAATATTCCATTGTGTATATGTACCACAGCTTTCTTATCCATTCGTCAGTTGATGGGCATCTAGGTTGCTTCCATGTCCTGGCTATTGTAAACAATGCGGCGATGAACACTGGGGTACACGTGTCTCTTTCAATTCTGGTTTCCTCAGTGTGTATGCCCAGCAGTGGGATTGCTGGGTCATATGGCAGTTCTATTTGCAGTTTTTTAAGGAATCTCCACACTGTTTTCCATAGTGGCTGTACTAGTTTGCATTCCCACCAACAGTGTAAGAGGGTTCCTTTTTCTCCACATCCTCTCCTACAAGCTCACCTCAGGAAACAAGAAAAAAGTCAAATAAATAACCTAACTTTACACCTAAAGCAACTAAAAAAGGAAGAAATGCAGAAGCCCAGGGGTAGTAGAAGGAAAGAAATCTTAAAGATCAGGGCAGAAATAAATGCAAAGGAAACAAAAGAGACCATAGAAAAAATCAACAAAGCCAAAAGCTGGTTCTTTGAGAAGATAAATAAAATTGACAAACCATTAGCCAGACTCATCAAGAAACAAAGGGAGAAGAACCAAATCAACAGAATTAGAAATGAAAACGGAGAGATCACAACAGAAAACACAGAAATACAAAGGATCATAAGAGACTATTATCAGCAACTATATGCAAATAAACTGGACAACCTGGATGAAATGGACAAATTCCTAGAAAAGTACAACTTTCCAAGACTAAACCAGGAAGAGATAGATAATCTTAATAGACCCATCAGAAGCATGGAAATTGAAACCGTAATCAGAAATCTTCCAAAAACCAAAAGCCCAGGACCAGATGGCTTCACAGCCGAATTCTACCAAAAATTTAGAGAGGAGCTAACACCTATTCTACTCAAACTCTTCCAGAAAATTGCAGAGGAAGGTAAACTTCCAAACTCATTCTATGAGGTTTCTTCAGATTTTTCTGAGTTTTCCTCAAGTGCCTCTAACTGGAGATGGCCAGCACTTTCATACAGGTGGAGAACCTTCAGCTTGGAGCTGGACTCATATCCCTGTTTCTCCTGTTTCAGGACACTCTCCAACCACCTAACCTACATGTAGGACCACTAGATGCCCTGAGAAGCCCCATAATCCAGACCTATGAGACTTTCCAGGTCTAATCTCAGTTCTAGGAGAGGGGCCTACAAGGCCAGTGATTCCCCTGACAAGTGCAGTTCTTCTTCCACAGGATCACTTGAGGTCAGTGCACCAGAATAGTGTTGACACACTAACTTCAGGTGACTCTCACTCACATCAGACACAGGACAGCTTCGGGGCTCTTGGCCAGTGATGGTTAATCTTGGGTTAAATCACAAGTGTGAGCCCTTGCCTTCTTTCACATAATGTGATTTTGAGATCATCTATATTAGTGTTATGTATCAGTTCATTCTTTTTATAAGTGAATTATATCCTAGTGTGAATATAACAGTTTATCCATCTATGACATATATTTCAAAAGTTTCCCATAATTGGCTAGTATTATCAAAGCTACTGTAAACATTTGTGTGTAGGCCTTGCACATAAATCTGGATGTGTGCATGCATGTTGTGCTTGGTGACTTCAGTCGTGTCCGACTCTTTGTGACCCCATGACTGTAGCCCACCAGGCTCCTCTGTCCATGGAATTCTCCAGGCTAGAATACTTGAGTGGGTTGCTATTTCCTCCTCCAAGTGATCTTTCCAACCCAGGGATCAAATTCACATCTCCTGCATTGGCAGGTGGATTCTTTACCACTGAGCCACCTGGGATCCCCTACATAAATGTGGATATTGGTTGTCATTTCATTGGGATAAATACCTAAGAAAGGAATTGTTAGATATGTAAAGTGCATGTTTAATATATAAGATACTACAAAACTGTTTTCCAAAGTAGATTTAAATTTTACTTCCAAATTATAATTTATAAAAGTTGCTTCATATCCTTGACAAGAATCAGTATCATCAATCTTCTTAATTTTGGTCCTTCTAGAGGATATGAAGTAGTACCTCCTTGTGATTTTAATTTGGATTTGGCTTAGATTGTAAAATGTTAATAGTTTCTATATATTAGTACAATGCTATAATTGGTATAATAATTGGTTTATTTTATTTCCAATTGAATCCAACTCTCTCATTGGGTTTGATGAAATTATGTTGAGCATCTTTTTATGTGCTTACTAACCATGTATCTTTTTTATGAAGTATTTTTTCAATTATTTTCAAATTGAACTATTTGCTGCTATTGCATTGTAAGAATTCTTTATATATTTTTGCTTTGAGTCTTTTCTTAGATACAAATATTGTGAATATTCTCTTCCATTTTGTAGTTTCCCTTTTTTTTTCCTAATGGCATTTTTTGGAAAGCAGGCCGTTTTAGCTTTGATGAAGTCTAATGTGTCACTTTTTATGATGAGTGTTCTGTGTCCTCTCTCTCTTTCTCATATGAGTCATTGCCCATCCCAAAGTAGCAAAAGTTATCTCTTGTATCTTTCTCTAGAAGATTCATAGTCTGTAGCTTCTATATTTAGGTCTGTGATATATTTCAAAGTAATTTTTGTGTACTGCTTGAGTTTAGTATTGAGGTATATATTTTATATATTTATCTAGATATTCCAGCATCATTTTTGAAGAGACTGTTTTTCCTCCATTGAAAAGTGTTGGCTCCTATGCTTAAAAAAAAAAAAAGTTGGCCATACATGAAAGTATCTTCTGGATTCTCTACACTGTGTCACTGATCTGTATTTCTACCTTTACGCCAACACCACACTAAGTTGAAGCTGTACTTTCCTTGTTATTTCTGAAAAAGATCATGTAAGTCCTCCCTCCAACTTTGTTCTATCTCAAAATTGTTTTGGTTCTTCTGGGTCCTTTAAACTTTTGTACAAATTTTAGAGTAAGATTATTAATTCCTTTTTAACAGAGGAGAAAGGTTACTGGGATATCAGTTGGTCTCCATTGAACCTATAGATAAATATAGGGAGAATGGACTTCTTAACAATACTGAATGAGATCTTCATAACTTCTCTTATCAAATATTTGAGGCTTTCAGTTTGCACATCTTCTGTTCAGTTCAGTTCAGTCGCTCAGTCATGTCTGACTCTTTGTGACCCCACGAACCACAGTACGCCAGGCCTCCCTGTCCATCACCAATTCCCAGAGTCTACCCAAACTCATGTCTGTTGAGTTGGCAATGCCATCCAACCATCTCATCCTCTGTCATCCCCTTCTTCCCCTGCCCTCAATCTCTCCCAGCATCAGGGTCTTTTCCAATGAGTCAGGTCTTCACCTGGTGGCCAAAGTATTGGAGTTTCAGCTTCAACATCAGTCCTTCCAATGAACACCCAGGACTGATCTCCTTCAGGATGGACTGGTTGGATCTCCTTGCAGTCCAAGGGACTCTCAAGAGTCTTCTCCAACACCACAGTTCAAAAGCATCAATTCTTCGATGCTCTGTTTTCTTTATAGTCTAACTCTCACATCCATACATGACCACTGGAAAAACCACCTTGACTAGATGGATCTTTGTTGACAAAGTAATGTCTCTGCTTTTCAATATGCTGTCTAGATTGGTTATTACTTTCCTTCCAAGGAGTAAGCGTCTTTTAATTTCATGGCTGCAATCACCATCTGCAGTGATTTTGGAGTCCAGAAAAATAAAGTCAGCCACTGTTTCCACTGTTTCCCCATCTATTCTGTTAAACCTAAATATTTTATCTTTTAGATATACTAAAAAGGAATTTTTATTCCATTTTCAAATGTACAATACATATAAATAAAACTGAGTTTTTCATATTAATCTTACATTCTGGTGACCTTGATAACTTCTCAATATATTTAATTTTTTAAGATAATTCCTTAGGAATTTCTATAGAGACAATCATATCCACTGCAAACAGAAGCAAGTTTTTTTCCTTCCCTTCCAATGTTATGCCTTTTATTTCATTTAGAAGTTGTGTTATTGCACTGGCTAATATTCCAGTAGGATAATGAATAGAAATGATGGCAGTGACATCTTTACTGTATTTCTATTTCTGATCCAAGAGAGAAAAATATCAATTTTTCACCATTAATGATATTAACTTGGATTCTTTGTAGATGCCTTTTTCAGGTTGATAAAGTTTCCTTCTCTTTCTATGAGGCTGAATATTTTTATCTTGAATATGTATTGAATTTTACCAAAATCTTTTTCCGTATTTGCTGAGATTACCATATAATGTTTCATCTTTATTCAGTTAATGTGGTTAGCTATGTGATTTTCAAACATTAAAACAAGCTTGCATTCCTGAAACCCTACTTGGCCATAATGTAGATGTATCCTTTTGTGTATATCATGGGTTTATGTGCTAATAGTTGGTTGAGGATTTTTGAATCTGTGTCCATGAGGGATACTTGTCTCTTATTCAATTCAGGCTGCTGTAAAAGACCATAGACTAGTGGCTTGTATACAACAGAAATTTACTTCCCACAGTTCTGGAGGCTGAAAGTTCAAGGTCAAGATGTCAGATGGTTGAGTTCTGGAGAGAGCCCTCTTACATTTGCAGAGTGCCAACTTCTCATGGTATCCTCATGTGGTGGAAAGCAGACATTATGCAAACTCTGACCCCTTTCCTGACCTCATCTATTCCTAATTACCTCCCAAAGACCACTTCCTAGTACGGTCACATCAGGGGTATAAGGTTTCAACATATGAATCTGAGCAGGGAATGGAGAAGGACACTCTGTCCATTAAAGTCCATTACAGTCACTGGTCTCTTCGCTTATAAAACTTTGTCCGATCTTGGTATCAGGATTATACTGATCATGTAAAATGACTTGGGAAGCATTCCTCTCTCTACATTCTGAAGGAGAGTTTATACATTATTGTTGTTATTTCTTACTCTGTGCATTATGTAGTTTAACAGTGAAACTATCTGGCCTTGAGTTTTGTGAAAAGTTCTTTGATTACTATTATAAATTCAATGTATTGAATAGTTATATGGCTATTCCAGTTGTCCACTTCTTCTTTTTTGTTTTTTAATTAATTAATTAATTAATTTTCGTTACATTATTGTGTTGATTTTGCCATACATTGACATGAATCCACCATGGGTATACATGTGTTCCCCTTCCAGAACCCCCTCCCACCTCCCTCCCGATTCCATCCCTCTGGGTCATCCCGGTGTACCAGCCCTCTTCTTGAGTCACTTTTGAAAAGATTTGCTTTTCAAAAAATTATTTATGTCACCTACTTGCCAAATCTGTTGGCCCTATTTGTTCCTAATGTTTTATTTTCCTATTAAAATCATTAAGGTTTGTAATAGTATTTCTTCTTCTATTTGTAATATTGGTAATTTATATTTATCTAGTTCTTGGTTTGTCCTGTTGGGGCTTACTGATTTTATTAATCTTTCAAAGAATGAAATTTCAGCTCTACAAATTTTTCTGTTTCTAAATCATAGACTTCTGTACTGACTCGATTATTTTTTCCTTCTACTCATTTTAGGTTTAATTTACTCTTTCTTTACCCTTGAAAGTGGAAACTTATGTCAAGTTTTAAAATTTTCCTCTCTTCCATTATAAACTTTTAAAGCTATAAATTTCCCTCTAAGCACTACATTTCCTGTATCCCACAAATTTTGATGTTTTATTTTTACTATCATTCAACTTAAAATATTTTATTATTCTCATGTGATTTCATCTTTGAGACATGGGTTATTTAGACATGTACTATTTAATGACCATATGTTTGGACATTTTCTAAATATTTTAGTTATTGATTCCTGGTACAATTCTATTATGATCACAGAATACAATCTGTAATACACAAATCTTTGGAAATGTATCAAGAGTTCTTTTATGATCTAGTATATGTCTACTTTGATGAATTTTCCACATGCATTTGAATATTTGTTCCACAGTTGAGTACAATGTTTTGTAAATGTCAATTAGCTCAAGATAGTATGCTCAGATCTTCTATATCTAATTTTTGTCTACTTGTTTACTAATCACTGACAAAGTGGTGTTGCACACTCCCATGATTTTCCATTTGTTCTATAAAATTTTTGCTTCATGAATTTTAAAGCTTTGTAAGTAGATGTATACATCTATGATTATGTCTTCTGAAGGAATTGGTCCTCTTTTGATTTGTGAATGTCTCTTTTATCTCTTGTAAAATACTTTGTGTTAAAGTCCACTCTTTCTAAAACTAACATAGCTGTACCACCTTTCTTATGCCATTTGGTTGGCATATTGCTTTTTGTGTTTTTATGGTCAAGTTATATATATATCTTTAAATGTAAAATGTATATTTAATAGATGCATATACTCGTGTCTTTCCTTCGTATCTAATCTGACAGTCTTTGACCTTCAGTGGAAATTACATTTAATGTAATTTACACTACCTTTACATTTAATATAATCATTGCCATAGTGCATTTATGTTTGTGCTGTGCTGTGCTCAGTCACTCAGCTGTGTCTGACTCTTTGCGACCCCATGGACTGTAGCCCACCAGGATCCTCTGTCCATAGGATTTCCCAGGCAAGAATGCTGGAGTGAGTTGCCATTTCCCCTTCCAGTATTTAAGTCTACCACCTTGCTATTTATTTTCTATTTCTCTTTTTTCATTTTGTTTCTCATTTCATTGATATTTTGTTTCTACTCCTTCTATTTGTGTCTTAGCCCTTTTTAAGAATTTTTAGCATTCTTTCAGGGCTAACAATGCATTCTAAGAGTCTGGTTGGAGTCAAAATTGTACAATTTCACCCCTTACACTTCACAGCGCTTCCTTCTTCACACTTGTCACTTGTTCCTTGACACCTGAAACATCCCTCTTCACACTTCATACTTCACACTCCACAAATCTAATAGCCTTACAATGATGTAATTCCATTTATCCATCACTCTCAAACTTTTTGCTTTTTTGTCATATATTTACTTCTACCTATATTGTAAAATCTACCTTAGGATGTTGTCATTTTTGGATGTTACCTCTTAATGAAATAAGGAAGTGATAAAAATGATCTTTTATATCGCCCACATGTCGCTGCTTCTGGCACACATTTTTCCTCCTTTGTGTAGATTTAGATTTTCATTCTGATGTAACTCCCTCATCAGTCTCAAGAATGCCTTTAAAATCTTTTTATTTTGCAGGCTTGATAAATCCAATTCTCTCAGCGTCCATTTATCTGAAAGTGTCTTTATTTCACTCAACTTTTTAGAGATTTTTCTCTGGGTACAGAATTCTGAAGATTTTCTCCCCATCTGCACTATAAGGATATTTCTATTCTCTTCTGACTTTGAGAGTTTCTGCTATAAACTAGGCAGACATTCTTATTGTTGTTCACTTGTAAACTATATGTCTTTTTTCCCCTCTGACTGCTTTCAAGATTTTATTTTTATGTTTAGTTTTCAGCAGTCCACAATGATGTGTCCAGGTGCAGGTTTCTGTATTTATCTTCCATAGTGTTCAGTTTTCTTAGATTTGTCAGTCAATGTTTTCCATCAAATTTGGGGAAATTTGGCATTATTTTAATTATATATTTTTCCTGCCTCATCCTTACCTTCTTCTCTTTCTAGGACTCGAATAACACACATATTAGACCAGCTGATGTTATCCATCTGTCCCTGAAATTCTGTTCCTTTGTCTTTCCTTTACAATCTCCTATTTACTTGTGAAGCTTATCTAGCAAATTTTTTCACTTCAGTTACAGACTTTTCTATTTTAGAGTTTCCATTTGGTCCTTTTTATGTTTTTTATTTCTCTACTATGATTCCTTATCTATTGACTCAAACAGACTATGTACGTGTCTGCTCAGTCACTTCAGTCGTGCCGAATTCTTTGAGACCCTAAGGACTATAGCCCACCAAAATCTTCATTCCATGGGATTCTCCAGGCAAAAGCACTGGAGCAGGTTGCCATGCAGTCCTCCAGGGGATCTTCCCAATCCAGGGATCAAACTTGCATCTCCTGCATTGCAGGCAGATTCTTTACGACTGAGCCATCATTCTCCTTTAATTCTATTAAAAGAATTAAAAAATTATTGGTCTTTAGCTGCTTTAAAATCTTTGCTAAATGTAACATTCAAGTCACATCACATTGTTTCTATTTACAATTCCTTTTTTTTTTTTTTTCCTGATTGACTGCCGCTGCTGCTGCTAAGTCGCTTCAGTCGTGTCCAACTTTGTGCGACCCTATAGTCAGCAGCCCACCAGGCTCCCCCGTCCCTGGGATTCTCCAGGCAAGAACACTGGAGTGGGGTGCCATTTCCTTCTCCAGTATATGAAAGTGAAAAGTGAAAGTGAAGTCGCTCAGTCATGTCCAACTCTTAGTGACCCCATGGACTGCAGCCTACCAGGCTCCTCCATCCATGGGATTTTCCAGGCAAGAGTACTGGAGTGGGCTGCCATTGCCTTCTCCTTTTGATTGACTATCCAGGCCTTATTTTCCTGATTTTTGCATGTCTGGTAATTTTTTCTGTGCACTGGATGTTGTTAGTGATACATTATAGGCTCTGGATCTTTTCTGTTATGTTTCCTTTAAAGGACTTTGACTTGTTCTAGTAGGCGGTTCACTTACTGGCTAATAACCTTTATATTGTACAGGTTCAGTTTAATGCTTTGTTATAGGGCAGCAGTCCCCAACCTTTTAGGCCCCAGGATCCAGTTTCAGGCGAGACAGTTGTTCCATGGACAGGGCACGGGTAGGAGGGTGGGGATGGTTTTAGGATGATTCCCATAAGGAGCATGTAACCTGGATCCCTCGCATGTGCAGGTCACAGTAGGGTTTGCGCTCCTATGAGGATCTAATGCCGCCGCTGATCTGCCAAGAGGCGGGGCTCAGGCAGTAATGCAAGTGATAGGGAGCAGCTCTATAAAGAGAGGAAGCTTCACCTGGCTTGCTCGCTGGCCACTCATCTCCTCCTCTGCGGCCCAGATGATAACAGGCCACAGACCAGTCCATGGCCCAGCGGGTTGGGGACTCCTGTTATAGTGTATAAGTGGAAACCCATGATGTTCCCCAAGCACCTCTAACTTGACAGGACTCAGCCTCCAAAATCTATCTTCCCTGCAGGTCTTGCAAGGTTTGGTTTTGGACTTTGTCAGGGTGGGTGTGGGGCTTCCCCAGTGGCTCAGCGGGAAAGAATCTGCCTTCAAGCAGGAGCCGCAGGGGACGCGGGGTTTGACCCCTGGGTCAAGAAGATGCCCTGGAGGAGGGCAGGGAAACCCTCTCCAGTAGTCTTGCTTAGAGAATCCCATGGACAGAGGAGCCTAGGGGGCTACGGTGCACAGGGTTGCAAAGAGACATGACTGAAGTGATTTAGCACACGCGCACACAGGGTGGGTATAGAGCGGCAGTCCTTGTCAGGAGGTGACTTTCCCCCCAGATGACACATGGAAATACCTGAAGACAGTTTTGGTTAACACAGCAGGGGAGCAAAGGGGAATTACCAGCATTTAGTGCACAGAGGTCAGGGATAGTGCTCAACAGCCTACAACACATGAAACAGGTCTACACAAGAATGATCTTGTCCTGCAACATCAATAGTGCCAAGACTGAAAAGCCCAGGTCTGCCTCAGGGCTTTCACTAGGGCGTGGTCTGCCTGGGTGGTTAACGAGGTGTTCAGGAGACCCTCCACTCTGCCTGAAACAGCCCTCCAGTGACTTTATTCACTATTGACATCTAATATCTCTACAGGTTACTCTCTGGTAAGCTATGTTAATAGTCATGCTCTGCAGATGCTATTTTTGAAGGGAAGACTGAAAGGAAATGTGTGGAGAAATGAGAAGAATTTGTGATTATTTCTATAATATAGCTACCTCTGCTTTTAGTGCTAATAAATTTTAGTCCATTTAATTTTCTAAATGCAAAACTTTCTTTTGAGCATTGAACTTAATAAATATAGATTTTATGAAATTATATCTTCATTATATTTTTAATAGGATGCATATTTGATAATGTTTGTGTGGCTTTATTGAATATCAGAAACTTATATTCAAAGGACAGCTTAATCTCATAATACAAAGACTTATACATGCTGCCCATATGCCTAAAAAATTACCTGACTCTTTGAACTACATTGCATTAACATCTCTATATTTTTACAATATTATTGGTTTCTCTTAGTAAGGGAATTCAAAGACAGTATGTTGTAATTAAGTAGCCAATATATAAATAATGAATAAAGTAAAGGCTCTGGGCTTCCCTGATAGCTCAGTTGGTAAAGAATCCACCTGCAATGCAGGAGACTCTGGTTCAATTCCTGGGTTGGGAAGATCTGCTGGAGACGGGATAGGTTACCCACTCCAGTATTCTTGGGCTTCCCTTGTGGCTCTGCTGGTAAAGAATCTGCCTGCAGTGCAGGAAACCTGGGTTCAATCCCTGCATTGGGAAGATCCTCTGGAGAAGGAAAAGGCTACCCACTCCAGGATTTTGGCCTGGAGAATTCCATGAAGTGCAAAGTCCATGGGTCCCAAAGAGTTGGACATGACTGAGCTACTTTCACTTTTCAAAGTAAAGGCTTATGACAAAAAAAAAGTCTATCCTTCCCAAAGGAGTTTTATGACAAGGTGCCATGGCCTCACAGCCTGCTGCACCCCATGGTCTCCTGACACATATGTCAATCTTCCAAAACAAAATCAAGGGCTCAACTCAGGCACAAGTAATACAGTATACTATTTTCATCAGTGTGCTGTCTTTCTAACCCATAACATGAGTTCTCCTGTCTTCCTCTCTTCATTTTCATAATGTAATACATGATTTAAAACAAAACAATTATCCCCTCTTAGAAATTATACTTCATCACTTGATTTGGAATCTACTATCCTACTTAGCAACCCACTGCAGTATTCTTGCCTGGAGAATTCTATAGACAGAGGAGCCTGGCAGGTTACACTCCACAGGGTTGCAAAGAGTCGGACATGACTAAAGTGACTTAGCAGGCAGCTATGCATGCACACACCCTACTTAGCAAATCACTGGTGTTCTGGAAAATTAGAAAATCAAGACATTCTGGTAGGACTAAGTAGAAAACAACAGTATAAACAGGCCAAATATTTAGCACAAACTAGATGAAGATTATGTCTAAATACTAATTTATTTATTGTATTAATTTGATTTTTCTGTCCTTATAGTGTTTTTTTCTTTTCTGAGCAGACTATAGAGTGGTATATGCATCTGACATTCCATGACATTAAAAACTGTTGCCTTTTGTTTTGTTTGCAAATTTGGGTAAAATGAGGTCAATTTGATTCTTATTCAGTTGGCCTTCTTCAATGTAAAACAAAAATAGCACTCAACTTCTATTTGATGATTAGCATAATGGCTAAGCTCACCAAGATTAGAAATATGGATGGTAATTTGAATTATTCATAATCCATGACTCAATAAAAGGAATACAGAGGTATCATAAAAAGAGTTATACTTGAAAGACAGTAAACATGTGACTTCCCAGGTAAAGACTTCACCTGCCAATGCAGGAGACACAAGCGATGCAGGTTTGATCCATGGGTCAAGAAGACTCCCTAGAAAAGGAAATGGTAACCCATTCCAGTATTCTTACCTGGAAAATTCCATGGACAGCGGAGCCTGGTGGGCTGCAGTCCATAGGGTAGTGAAGAGCAGGACACAACTAAGCGGCTGAACACACACACAAACATGTAACAAAACTGTTCTGAAAAAAAAAATATTACGTTTTTCATTTTCATGCTCCATACCTTGTCAGGTGGCTGTCTGCAAAAATTTTTTTAATAATCAGTATCAAATATGTTATTCTTTAAGCCACTATTCATTTTAACCAGAAAATTATCTATATTTAAGTAAATCAAGTCAGTAATTTTTATGTTACAAATAAAATATGACATCCTATAGCTAAATATTTTGAATAACTGACTTCTGCTTACTTTGCTTACTTTAATTATGACATTATGCTTTGACATTAAATGAAAAACACAATCTGATTTCTTAAAAAGATTACAAAATTAGTACTTTCAGTATACATCTTTATTTTCCAATTAATTTTATTGATCTTACAAGCAGAATAGTATCTTGATCTCTGTTACATTCAACAACACCAAAAAATCTACAGCTCTGGTGTCAATATGAATAATTACTAAAAATCGAGCAAGCAATTTACAACTATCTGCAATTAAGGAAAGTGGATCCAAAAAGCATATAACAGCAATAACAATAAAATAGTACTTGTGTTAAGACATAAATAGCCAACATAAATGTAGTACCTCAGGCATTTTTCTAATTGTGCTATCTATTCAAATTTTGGAAATTAAACTGAGCACACTGGCCAGTCTACCAATGATCATGAAAGACAAAATACGTAAAAGTGCCTATTTTGCTAATAGGATATGTTCAGCTCTTTAGCTTGACATTGTGTGGTACAGTTATCCCTTCCAAGCATTACAGATCAATACTACATGTGCCTCAAGCTCTTTTACAGATGAATGATCTGATGAAGATGCCCTCATCTCAGAAACTAAGGTCATTAATGTTTATCTTCCCTTGAAACATTCAGAAAGCTTGCTGAACCTAGAGAAAGCCCAATCTCAAACTACTGGCGAACAGCGACACCTAGTGGTCATTATACTCCTAAACAAACATCTTAAAAGTATAAACAAGGGTATGTATCCATGAAGAAATCGCCACAAATGCACCCCCTTTAAATGTGACAGAAGCCTATTTCCAATGAAACTGAATCTGAAAATCACAAATACTTTCATTAATTTTTCTATTGATCAGTAACAATATAAATTGTAAGGCAAAACCAGCATTGACTTTTAAATCTTTATTCTTAATCAACAACCATTCGCCTTTGTAGATTTTTATAAAAATGCAGTTTTGATTTCATGTATGAGTTCTTGCTTATTGTAGGATGACATAAAGAACTCTGAAACACTTTGAACTACTGAATGATCAGCTTTGTGGCTCTTTTATGAATACATGGTTTGGAATGTCCCAGCAACAAATTTAAACACCCTATACAACAGTGCACTAAGGCTCCAGATCAAGACATTATAAAAGCTTCCAGTCTGTTAATTCTTGTTGGATGGAGTTTACGCTGGGCATTTTATCAATTTTTTGTCAACAGGGAATATCCAGTTCATCAAGATTTTCTGAAACAACTGATTCATAAATTATAGAATCACTTTACCATCAAAGTCATTGTTTAGTAAATAGGACTGTTTCCTATTAGTGAAAAAGTCGGCACATTCTTTAGCCATTTGCACAGTCGACCTGAGGCAGTCCAAGCAAGCTTTTGCTGCTTGCTGGAACCTTAGCTCTGTTCACTACGCATACTTCCCGTCAGACCCAACACTGCTCCCCATGTCTTTCTGGCCAACTCCAGAGAAACTCCACCTTCCCGTCACCAGGATAGATTTTTCCTGAACACAAACCCCATTGTTGTTCACGGGACATACTGGAATTATCCCTTCCAGCTGGACTGAGGCACCCCCCCACACACAGTACCAAGACATACATGAATGAATGTAGGTGGAATCACTATCTAATTACTTATTTCGTCTCCCTGTATTTCATTGCCAAGGACCAAGACTAGACTTTCTCCGCAATACATAGATGCAAGGCTTAGACAACAGTTTTTGTGTTAACCTACGACCATCCTCTCCAAATGAAGAATGAGCCTATTTATCACTCCCAGATCATCAAACTACCCCTCCCCAGCCACAGGCATGTCAGTGACGACCAGGGACATTTACCTAATGCCACCTGTGTGCACAAAAGGGCTGCAGGGGCCAAGGCTTCCAGTGGTTGTATGCAACAGTCCGTGGGAGCGACATCTAACAGGTACCTTCAAATTGGGGAACCAAGAAGAAATTTTAATGTCATTTAAGACTCTGATGTAAATGTTAGTCAGGACATGTTCCAGTAGGCATATCTTGCCCAAATAGATAAGCAGTCAATTTTATTAAAGTAATGATTGTGACTTATGTGCATTTAAAATTAATGGTGAGGTGCTTTAAGTGTAAAGCCCAGGGTTTTCTCCAGTCAACTCCCTCCCCAGTGACTCTCTAGTCCTCTTTTGCCAAGGTCCTCAGTTATACGAGGATGCATGGGCTCTAGCCACGAGCAGTCAAACGTAATGTTTACTAAGGGGACAGGCAGCCATGAATGGCACTGGAGGCACATGGAGGTTGCATTCCATTGCCATCATTATATAGACTTCATCCTCCCTTTTCCCCCTCCTTTGTCCCTTTGCCTCCCTTATTTCAGCCTAAAGCTAACAGTGAGAGTATGAAGCACTGCTGTGCCCTTCTGCTGTCTGAACCCCCGTGTTGAGTACCAAAGGTGATGTCTTAATTCTAGAGGAAAATACCACTGACTCTTCACCACTCAACACACCCAGCTAGTCTCAGATGAGGAGTTACGGGCAATTGTAGGTTGTCATTACTGTCTGCTCCTAATAATAATGTTCTCCCCCCAGATAACCCAGAACTTGACCTGGAATTTTGAGTTAAAGGTCTCTCCTCTACCTGTTGATATTCACCAGTGTTCACCTATCTTGACGTTGGGCATGTTTTAAGGATGAATTAGTTCAGGTTTGCAATTAAGTCCTGTCAAGAGTTACCAAGGCACAAAAACATCTTTATTAGCTCCTTTTCTCACATAAGCTAGCCAAAGAGTAAAGTCAGTTATGCTTTCTACTGGTTGCCCAGGGTCCTTCTTCCCTGGACCTACCTGGAAGAGTGGAGAAGGGTCTAGCTGAATGGCTGGATGGCCACCACTAGATCCCACCCACCTAGAAGTAATTTGGTCTGGGTCTAAGTGCTAATATCATGCTGCCAAGTCTCTTTCTGAAAAGCATAAAAGCAAAATATCCCATTCCTGCAAGCAAACCAACCACAAGGGTGGTGCCGAGAACCTTTGGGGCCCTTTTCTTGGCCACTCGGAATGCAGTTGGCAGCACCGCAGAGATTAATATATTGTTGACATGTCCCAGAACCTTGTTAAATGTTTTCCTCTTCAAGACACGCTCGTAATAGGCTTCCAAGTTGGGTCGCTTCCCACTTCCCCAGTTTCTCCTCGCAAACCCCAGGAACTTCAGCCGATGCAGTGTAACAGCAAGCGATACGTCTGCCAGGGTGAAGGATTCCCCACAGAGCCACGGCTGGCGGCCTTCTTCTAGTTAGAGAAAGGGACACGGTGGGTGAAGGGCAAGCGCTGTGCCCACAGGGCTTTCCAGGCGGTGCTAGTGGCACCACCACGCAGGAGACGTGAGAGACACAGGCTCAGTCCCTGGGTTGGGAAGATCCCCTGGAGGAGGGCATAGCAACCCACTCCAGTATTCTTGCCTGGAGGATCCCATGGACAAGGAGCCTGGTGGGCCACAGTCCATGGGGTCACACAGAGTCGGACACGACTGAGTGACCGAGCACGCATGCACACACTGTACAGACACTCTGGTTGGCATCGCTGCTCTTGGTGTTGAGGGCAAGGGTGAGTAAAGGAAAAGAAGAAGGCCGTGGTACATTTTCTTGACAATCCCACTCAGTGAGTAATTCTGTGCTTAAAAAAGAGAGGGGCCGGGGCGTGCAAATGTATCCCGAGCTAAGGGACTTCACCTTCCGATGCAGGGAGTATAGGTTCAATCCCTGGTGGGGGAAATATGATCCCACACACCTTTAAGCCAAAAAAAAAAAAAAAAAATCGTAACATAAATCAGAAGCGATATAGTAACAAATTCAATGAAGACTTTAAAAATGGTCCACATCAAAAAAATCCATCCCAAAGCTAAGGGACACTTGCTTGACACCTGACAGGCAGAAGCCTGTCTATCATGCCTCCAAGCCAACAGTTAACAGATATTTCCTCGTGGGTTTAAAAAAAATGACAAGTGTACTTGAGGAAGATCTATAAGGCTGCATCTAAAATGTCACCAGTAGTTGCTGCTTTTGTTAGGTAATTGTTACTTATTTAAAACAGAAGAAAATCCCTGTTGTGAAACAAGTTGCAGGTAACATGGTCTTCAACTTTGTGGTCGGTCAGAATAGCGCAAACAGTCCACGTGTCTGCACTTGGGCTTCATCATTACTTCATGTTCCCAGGTACAGAACACGGGCGCTCTCCGGCCAGCCTGCACACACACACAGGCTGACTCCCACATTAGGCTAAGTTACTTCTGTTGTGTCCGACTCGTGGCAACTCTATAAGTGTAGCCCCCACCTCCCCCTGCCCCAGGCTCCTCTGTCCTTGGGATTCTCCAGGTGAGAATACTGGAGTGGGTTGCCATTTCCTCCCCCAAGGGATCTTCCTGACCCAGGGATTGAACCCATGTCTCTTCTGTGTTCTTTACCACCAGCACCACTTGGGAAGCCCACCCATGTTATACTTTACTTCAATTTGCAATTTTTCCCCCGCCTAAGGAAAAAACCAGAGGGAATGTTCTAGCAAGTAGAACACTCCCAAACTAACCACTGTAATTAAAACCTGTGAAACAGGCCAGGTAGGAATCTACCAACCAATAACTTAAGTTGTGCAAAAAAAATTCTTCACTGGCCGTATTTCATATAAATGCAGGGTTACAACTAGACACCTGGGTTTTGTTTAATTCAGTATTATTGTTGCTATCATAATTCAAACTGTCCATGAGTATTAACAGTTAAAAATAGATTACAGAATGTTTTGGGTAAAAATCTAAGAATATTCCCATAAATGCCCCTGGTATACAGAAAAAGACCAAAAGAACACAAATGAGAACCTACCTGGGGTTTCTTCATTTCTTCTTTGCAACTCAGTTTCAACCTGATCCAAGACTTTCTCCAATTCATCAAGAATTTTCTTCAAATATTTGACATTGTCATGGTCAAGGAGCTTTGACTAATTAACAAAAATAACTAAGTAGGTTATTTATGCCTGTAAAAATAATCAGTGTAGAGCAGAGAAGATATAACCTTTTACACAGTGGGAATCTGTTTATTCTAGACAATGAGAAGAAACAGAATAACTAAAGCAAAAGCAAACCTGAGGGAAAATGCTCTGGCTGTGAAATTACCCCAGGGGCCAGACCCACTGTCCACTGGCAACTCCTATGGGACTGAAGGATAAATCAGAGAGGACAAAGAACATGAGGGGCACAAAGAGACTCCTTTCACTGAGAGCAGAGTTTGGGGGAGAATTGATGCTTGCATATGTATGGCTGAGTGCCTCTGCTGTTCACCTGAAACTATCACAACATTGTTTGTAAAATCGGCTCTACCCCAACACAAAATGAAAAGTTTAAAAAGAGAGAATTCCTTTCATGCCCAACTCAAGAATAGAATTTTTTAAGTGTTTTTTTTTTTTCCAATCTTTTGGCCACACCTAGCAGCAGGCGGGATGTTAGTGCCCCGACAAGGGGTGGAGCTCCTCTCCCCTACGTTGGCAGTGCAATCTCGGTCACCGTAGAGCCAGAGAAGTCCTGAAGATGGTTGCGTTGGTTTTGTTTTGCTTTGTTGGCCATGGCAGGTGGCACATGGGATATTCCCTGACCAGGGATCGAACCCATGTCGCCTGCATTGGGAGCACAAAGTCAACCACTGGACCACAAGGGAAGTTTAAGAATGGAAATTTAGCAGTCTTCAACAAATGAATAACTAAGGGGTCAGAGATGTGTGACTTCCCTGGTCACAAGGAAGTAGTAGTGGTAAAGGATCTGCCTGTATTTCAGGAGACCCAGGTTCGATCCCTGGGATAAGAAGATCCCCTATCGTAGGAAATGGCAACCCACCCCATTATCCTTGCCTGGGAAATCCCATTGACAGAGAGGCCTGGTGGGTTACAATCCACGGCGTTGCAAAGAGCCGGCCATGACTGAGCATGCATGCACACACACATAACTCAATAGCAAGTAAACAATTCAATTTAAAAATGGGCAGAAGATCTAGATAGACATTTTCCCAAAGATATGCAAAGTCCAATAGGTACATGAAAAGATGCTCAGCATTTTTAATCATTAGGGAAAACAAATCAAAACCACAGTAAGATACTACCTCACCTCTGTTAGAATGGCTATTATCAAAAAGACAAAAACTTTAAGTGTTGACAAGGATGTGGAGAAAAGGAAACCTTTGTGTTCTATTGGTGGGAACGTAAACTGGTACAGCCATGACGGAAAATAGTGTAGAGGTTCCTCAAAAAATTCAAAATAGAACTAATATACAATTCAGCAATTCTACTCCTGGGTATTTAGCCAAAGAAAAACAAAAACATAAATTCTTAATAATGCATCTATCTGGATTCTAGAAAAATGGTGCTGATGAACCTATTTCCAGAGGCAGGAATGGAGACACAGAGAACAGACTTGTGGACACAGTGGGTGAGGAAAGGGTGGATGAACTGAGAGAGTGGCATTAAAATACATACATCATCATATGTAAAACAGATAGCTAATGGGAAGCTAATACATAACACAGGGAGCTCAACCCAGTGCTCCATAACAACCTAGAGGGTGGAATGGGGTGGGGGGTGGGAGGAAAGTTCAAGATGGAGGAGATATGTGTATAGTTATGGTTGATTCACATTGTTGTATGGCAGAGACCAACACAACATTGTAAATCTTATCCTCCAATTAAAAATGTTTTAAAAATTAATTTGAATGATACCTGCACTCCCATGTTCCTTGAAGTATTATTTACAATAGGCAAAACAATTTAAGTGTTCATCAATAGATGAATGGATTTTAAAAAATTGTGATGTGTATATACAGAATGGAATATTTTCCAGCTATAAGAAAGAATAAAAAATTTTGCCATTTGCAACAATATAGATGAACCTTGAGGGAATTACGCTAAGCGAAATAAATCAGGCAGAGAAAGACAAAGACCATATCATCTCTCTTATGTGGAATCTAAAAACAAACAAATAACTAAGCTCATAGATACAGAGAACAGACCGGTGGTTGTCAGAGGCAGGAAGTAAGAGGTAGGAGAAATGGGTGAAGGTGATCAAAAGGTAAAAAGGAAAAAAATGAAATGTGTGAGGGGAAGAAATACAGTATTTAAAAAAAAATTTGCTGATTGCTTTATTGGTATAAAAAAGTCATAAATGGAGGTCCAGCTGACTCAAAGTGCAAAACACCTGAAATGACAGATGCCTATGATATTTTATTAACCTGCTTTTACATTTTATAACTTGCCTTGGCAACCAGCACGAGCGATATCTGCTCTTCAAGCAGTTGTCGTTAGGTCTGAATATCAAATCTAACAAAGAATAATTCTTTCTAAAAGCAGAGCATGAGCCAAAGGTAACATGTGCACTGATGATTTCTGATACTTAATAGAAGATATTCTAAGAAACAGCTGCTGCTGCTGCTGCTGCTGCTGCTCAATCGCTTTGGTCGTGTCCGACTGTGCAAACCCGTAGACGGCAGCCCACCAGGCTCCCCCGTCCCTGGGATTCTCCAGGCAAGAGTACTGGAGTGGGGTGCCATTGCCTTCTCCGTAAGAAACAGCAATACTTCACAAAAAGTGAATCATTTAACACAGGCAGCAGATGTCAAGTGAGGACAGTCCAGTTTACTTACTTTAAGTCGCTTCTGTTTTGCAATGTACGCCTCTTGTAAATCTGGGTTTTCTTCAGCAAGTTTTTTCAGTTCAGACTCCGTGTTACCAATTTGGCCTGATGATGAAATCAGTTTTGAAACAGAAAATTATTTCCTCCCTTCCATATAAGAAACAAGGAGAAGCAGGGAAACTTGGTGGTAAGAGCATAAGCGCTGGGGGGTCACGCCCTCTGCCCCCGACTCTCCCCTCTGTGTGCCTCAGTTTCCTCACCTTTAAACTGGAGCTATGAGACTATCTGCCACGCAGGTTGAGGATGAAATAAGAGGCACCCTGGAAAGTGCTTAGAGCAAAGTCCGGCACACCGTGAGGGCTAAGTGCAGAATAGTTGTTCTACTTTTCGGTACCTTTCAAGTCTTCCGTAATAAAACTTTTTTTGTGAAGGGGAGGAAAAAGCGTTATTTAGAGAAATATTTATTCTGGATGATAGAACTATGGTCAGAATACTTGCTTCAAATCGTATGATGGGTATCTATGAGAAGGAGGAGGAGGAACAAGAGGGAGGTGAGAGACCAGGAGAGAGATGAGGAAGATGGAAGGAGGGAGAGCTGGGAACGGGAGAGGACTGAGGAGGAGGGTATCAAAAAGAAAGGAAAACAGCCTAAATCAGAGAACCCTAAAAACGAGGTATGATGTCATGGAAGGAACATGCCTGGTGGAACTGGAGACCTGAATGCAAGTGTTCCTAGTCCCTCCTCAGTCTGACCACAGCCCCTTCCCTTCCCACCCCTGGGCCATGGAGCACACCTCTGGCTCCCCATCCCTGCCCTCAGGACAGGAGGAAGGAGGGCGCTAGGTCACAGCTTAACCTCAGTGAACCGCCAGTCACTGAATTTAGAGGCAGAGTAATGATGAGACAGCCTTCAGATAATGACACAAAACTGAACGACCAGGAATGTGAACTTTGCTGCCCATAACTGCCTGCAGACCCCAGCTTTGCTGACTCCGAGTCTGTCTGTCTCTGCGAACACGTTACTTTACTCTTCCACAGGCCACTCTTCTGAGCTTTATCTAAACTTGGTCCTCAAGGCCAAGAGCTGGAAAATTAGATCCTATAGACAATAAATGTCTATCCGAACAGGTGAAGCACAAATTCATCTGCCTGGTACATGGATCAATGTGTAACATGCATGTCCACGGGGCAAATTCAACAATCCCGCCCCCAGGTCTTCCTGAGATGTGCTGGGTATCAAAAATGAACGAAAAGAAATGTGAGGCAGAACTGCAGGTCTTTAAGATCTCTACATACTGCGAATCCTTGTTGTTGCATAAGCTGGGATCATGGAGTCCACGGTTAGCTCAGGATGTAAAATGCAGCCGTGTGTATAGGCATCCATGGGCAAAGAGTCAAGTAGTTCTCGATAATGCTGGACCCGTGGGTAATACATGCTTCCTTTATCAGGCATTAATCTGGGTGTTTTTTCTAAAATATACATACAAACACATACACAAACATTGAAGAAAAAGTTATAAATGAGATGTTACATCTAAAAGCAAAAAAAAAAAAAATAGCAGCCCCCTCACCATTAACATTTTCAATATTATATGAAGCCTCAACATTCAAAACTTGAGTTGAACTGATGTCCTAGACCAGATTCCAACCCATGATCAGACTTCTTCAACTCACAAATCACTGTTCTCAAGGTCAAGATTTTCATGCCAATTCCTCTGTGAAGTCTTCTCCGACCTCCCACCACTACCAACATCTGACTAGATCAAGTGTGCCTTCCTCTGTACACAAAAAATACTTGGTACAAACTCCATTAGCGCCCTTATCACCTTGATTAGTTCCTGTATCTTTTTGCCCCATGAACTCCTTCAGGGCAAAGAATCCAGAGTCCAGCACAGTGTCTCATACATTTCATGTGTGCTTAGTCGCTCAGTTATGTCCAGCTCTTTGTGACCCCATGGACTGTAACCCGCCAGGTTATTCTGTCCATGGGGATTTTCCAGGCTAGAATACTGGAGTGGGTAGCCATTTCCTTCTCCAGGGAATCTTCCCAACCCAGGGATCGAACCCAGATTTTCTGCATTGCAGGTGGATTCTTTACTGTCTGAGCCACCAGGGAAGCCCAAGAATACTGGAGTGCATAGCCTATCCCTTCTCCAAAGGAACTTCCCAACCCAAGATTTGAATCAAGGTCTCATTTTAGGTCATTGGTAAGTGTTGTTTAAGTGAATCAAGGCTCATTATGGAAAGATGATCAGGGACCACACATTCCGAGGTTCCAGTACATACCAAGAGTGACCCCATTGATGTATATGGCAGAAACCAACACAATAATGTAAAGCAATTATCCTCCAATGAAAAATATTTAAAAAAAAAAAAAGAGTGATCCTGTTGATGCTATGTGAATGTGAATGGCTAGTCTTCATGGAATTCACTGGGAAATTCTGGTATGTTATCTCTGGAAGGTGGGTTTCACATAAATCTTCATTTGTTGGTTAAACTCTAGACTATGGACTCCTAAAAGCAGGGATCATGTACTATTCTTTGTCGAATCCCCAGTTGCCTAATATAATGTTTGGCTGATGCAGTTCAGTCCAGTCGCTCAGTTGTGTCCGACTGCAGCCTACCAGGCTTCACCGTCCATGGGATTTTCCAGGCAAGAGTACTGGAGTGGGTCTCCAGTGCCTTCTCCAAGCTGATAGCAGGTGTTCAATAAATTTCAGTCAATAAATGAATTAATGAATATGTCCCCAAATTGCTAGCTAAAGGAATATTTGGGCTGGAGAAGCTCTGGACAGTTAATGATGACACTGACATACAGAGGCTGAGACGTTCTCCCAGGCTAATTAGAGGCAGAACAAGAACCAAAGTCATGGACTCCTAATGCAGTGCTCTGTTGTATTACATCACTGTAACAACTTCAAAGGGTATACTTTTCAGAGACTATCCAAGAAAAATAAAGATAAACCACGTGATCCAGAGGCCAGAGTTCCTGCAGAACCAATTCCCACTTCTAAATCTCGAACTGCCTCTAAAAAAGTGCCAAAAAGCTTATTAATCCAACAGTGGAAAAGAACAGCCTCTACTCTATACATTTTTTTTTGCTTATTCACTTATTTAGTTTGGGTTATATATTTAATTTAGAATCCTTTTGAGCATCCCACACTCATTCATAAGCATTGACAATTCAGAATTGGTTGCCGAGTATTTCAGGCAAGATCTCATCATGCCAGACCAAGAAGAACAAGCTTTTAAGCCAATAGGCTATTTCTGACTCCCTAAGAAAAAAAGAAGATGGATTACTCCTCAAACCAGTGGGCAAGTGTCTAATTCCCTGCCAGCGACTCCAATTCTGGAGTCTGCATTAGAATGACCAAGGATCACGTGTCAGCTGCAAACTGCTCACCAAGTTTGGGTTTGCCCAACTACATTACCCTTCCTTACTGACCTTTCAGGATCTCAGAATGTCACCAGGACCCCAACAATGCACAGTAAACATTCCCATGAGAATAGCAGACTGGAGGCTTTCTAAGGTGCTTGAAATTCTGAAAGTTCTTAACTTTTTGTTTGCCACTGACCTCTTCTCAAAATAATGTTCTTAAATGCATAAAATACATAGGATGCAAAGAAAATTGATCATTAAAGTATGTTATCAGAGTAAATTTAAATGATAAAACAGTAATATGGGTGTCTTTTATTAACACATTAACAAGATCTAGCAGCAGATCTAATAACTACAACAATTTCAATGTAGTGAGGGGCATAAGTGATATTTTAAGACATCTGCAATAATAATAATGCTATTAACACATCGCAGTCATGAGAACATATGAACAAAGTCATAGGCACTTCTGATACTTCTTTGAATTCTGCCTACACTGGAAATGAAGGAAATGATCCATTTCTTTCAGAAATTAGTGAAAAACAAAGATGTAATTTTTTCCCCTCTAAGATAGTAAATCTCCTGAATTTTGTCCACAGACCACTAGGGGTATCAGTCACAAAGTATGGTCTGAAAATTCCTGGGCTTCCTGAAGACACTCTCAGAGGGTCTACAAGTCAAAGCCGTTTTTATAATAATACTAAGTTGCTTTTTCATTCTTAATCTCTCTTGAGCGTACAATAGTATTTTCCAGAAGTTACACAATGTGTAAAAACTCTATCACTCTGACAGTTAATGGGATATGGGGCTTGTATGTCCTTGTATTTTAAACTTTTCTCAATTTTAATTTCTAATTTGATAAGTATTGATAGATAGCCTACATAAACAAAAGTTCTCCCAAATGTCGTCATTAACTTCCAAAACAAAGGGGCCTTGAAACCTAAAAGTTTAATAACCACTGCTCTGGGGGGTTCAAGAACCACAGGTTAATAACCATAAATGATACAGCATTTTAAAATGCTTCCCAGGTTGTTAAATTTATGGCTACTGGCTCTGGCTGCTTTGTGAGGCCAGGCTAGGGGCTTGACTTCAGAAGAGCATACCACTTCCTTCCTGGAAAGAGAATAAGAGCAGGAAAAATAATGTCTAAGTGCTCTCTGGGAAAGGTCCATCTGGCCAAGCCTGCATCCAAATGTTTGAACGTCTGAAAATAATCTTCTACTCAGTGCACCATGAACTATACAACTTTCTCCTAAGACAACTTTGTCAGACAGAGGCTCAGATACCCCCTGAACCCATGTTCTTTTCTAAGCTCACTTTCTCCTCAAGGACACCCTGTCCACATGACGATGTACTACCAGCATCTTCCTGACACCAGCAACAAATCAGCAACAGACAGCTGCCTCTGGAAAAAGTTTTTTCAAAAGACAATTGGGAATTTCCTTTGAATGATACAGAAAATCTTCCCTCTCATTCTCATCTTTTATTTTCCAGTCCTTTCATAAAGCACTTTTGTTATGATAACTTAAAAAAGAAAATCTTTTCTGGGTATTCTACCTCGGTCAGGAGTGAGGAAACAATAGAAGGGCTACAGGGGCAGGAGAGTCAATAAGAAGATTTTAAAGAAAAGGCAATAAAAGAAGTTTCCAGCACTGGGGAGGAGGGTTGCAGTAGTGGAAGCCAGGATTAGTGACTAAGCTGGAAGAATAAACAAGAACAAATAAATACATTGGCATAAGACCTGACTTCGTAGAAGCACTGAGTAGGGACAAAGTCAAGACTAAATTTAGACAGCCAATTAGAAACAAGCAGGTAGACACAAAGCAGAAAGATGCGATAAACAAGGAGAGAAAACAAAAGCACAAACTTTGAAATCAGAAAGAAAGGATAAAATCATATTGCAACCATTTAATGGGGACATCAGCTCCATATATCCTCAAGTCCCTGTATTGCTGAGTAGACTAAGAATGGCCCTGAGCGATATTTTTAAAAAATTACATTCAGTTTCCCAAGAGCAAACAATAAAAAGAATTCAGCTTCCCGGGTGGCACTAGTGGTAAAGAACCCGCCTGCCAATGCAGGAGACATATATAGGAGATGCAAGTTTGATCCCTGGGTTGGGAAGATCCCCTGTAGGAGAGCATGGAACCTACTCCAGTATTCTTGCCTGAAGAATCCCATGGACAGAGGAGCCTAGCATCCACTAAAATTGAACAAATCACAGAAAGTTTAATTACTTTTTAAAACCACTTTTATTGGCATAATCAGTTTTAAAGACTCCTTTTCTTTTCCTTACTATATACCATATTTTCTCTGCATTCACTTACACACTTTGAGCTAATTTGCAATTTCAGTAGATGTGCTAAAAAGTATGTAATGTTACTCAATTATATATGAGAGCCTTTTATTAACAGACATAAAATTATTTATTCTATCACCTTAACAGTAACTGGAAATTCCTTTACATAAATAACCATATTATTTAAAGTAACAGTAACTTCAGAATTAATATTATTTTTAAAATCTGAATTAATTTTCTATTGATAAAACTGTATTTATAAAATAAATTTACATTTCCCAACTGGACTTAATATGTGACCCTTTAATCTACCAGGATACTTGGATTCTTTCCAAACCAAATTCTTTTCCTAAGAATATTCAAAATGACATATATGGACATAAGACATGGGACATGATTTTCAGAGAACTGTTAGATAACATATTAAGTTACTAAAATTCAATATTTACCATATGACACCCTTGATTCCAGGTTACCAGTGAATTATTTGACACTAATAAATAGTACTTCCCTGGTGGCTCAGATGGTAAAGCGTCTGCCTACAATACCGGAGACCCGGCTTTAGTCCCTGGTTTGGGAAGATCTCCTGGAGAAGGAAATTGCAACCCACTCCAGTTTTCTTGCCTGGAAAATCCCATGGATGGAGGAGCCTGGTGGGCTACAGTCCATGGGGTCGCAGAGTCGGACATGACTGAACGACTTCACTTCACTTCATATATTCTAGTATTTTGTAGTTATTTAATGCTCACTTTATTTTTTTTTTTTTACTATCTAGTGGCCATGTTAAAGCTCACTAAAAGAGATTACAATATACCAGAAGCATAGGGATGTAAATATATAAATACTGATTACACAGAAAGGTTGAGAAAAGTATACAGGCCAGCAAGCCATCATTTTTAGTACAGTCTCAGTTGGTAGACTAATGAAAGATAGCAAATAACAGCAAAAGTGATGCCTGTTGACTACTACACTCTGTTCTGGAGATGAATGGATATACTTAAAGCCTCTCATTCCAACCAAGGGCAACTACACACCTCATGAAATTCCGTCATGTGTTATCATTATAATTTGTCAACTTCCCTCAAAGTTCCATCCATAACTGACCAAAATGCTGCATGTTCCATCAAGTTCAAATGTAGTAGGTCACAATTAGTCATGCTCTGGATAGAACCTACACTTCTGAAACAACTCAAGATCACAATTGTCTTTTGTTTCATTGTTGGCTGTTGGTAACTTATTAGCAAGCCAGGGCTCCCATCCTTCATTAACAAAGCTGATTTTTTCAAACAAAATTCATATGCTACTTTTAGCCTTGTTAAACTTTATCTTAGTTATTGTTCCATGCAAAGCATTTCATAAGCTACTCATCATTTTAACTATTGCAGTTAACACATCCACAAGTGTAACAGTATTTCTTCTATGCCTTTATTCAAATCATTTATGGAACTGTGAGACTCAAATCAGAGAACAGAAGCCTAAAAGAACACCGGTAGAGATCCCTGTCCAGGTTGATATCTATTTTCAATATTTCATTCATTTTAACCATTCAAAAGTATTTATTAGGCTCCCATTAGAGAACATTCACCATACGAGGCACTGGAAACATAGTTATTAATGAAACAGACACTGTCTCTGACTTCACAGTGCATACAGGGTCTGCCAGTAAATGAAATAATTAAAGTGTCATAGAATTATCATAGGATAAGTAAAATGAGAGAATATAGCTAAATAAGCAACATGGTATAAGAAATTTATATATGAATATTCTTCAGAATGGTGGTTTATTCATCAGAAAATATGCATTATTCTTATCTAGCCATAGGTGCTCCTTCATTCCACAGGGCTATCATATGACATAATCTCAAATGCTCTACTTAAATCAAGAAACACTATACCAAGAACTATGCCCAGCACACAACAAATCCACTTTTTAAAGTGTTAGAGACATTCTCCAGTAATGTAAAACTCATGCTGGTTCCTTTTAATCAAGTTACTCAAAAATATTGTTTTTAATTTTTGACAACACATTCCAGAACTCTGCCATACTTAACGAAGTAATTTATAGCACTGCTTAAAGCTTAAGCAATTACTTAATGCAAAATAATTTGTAGTACTGCTTCTCAAACTTCTATGTATATATGAGTCACTTGGGAATCTTATTAAAATACAGATTCTGATTCAAGAGACTTGCAGTAGAGTCTAGAATTCTGCCTTTCTAACAGGCTCCTAGTTGATACCAATGCTGCTGGTCAATGGAATACATGTTAAATAACATGTTATCAATGAATAACATTTGTCTCTCTCTTGTCTGGCACTTTTCCTAACCTCCATGAATTCTTAATAATAAATATAAATTATGTTAATGATCATTGTGATAATGCTTACATGTTTATTTTAGATAAACTTCATCTAGAAATTAGAGTAGCCTTCATTTATATAAAGTAATTCTTTTCTTACTGCCTTTATATCTACTATAGGTTTTAGTTCCCTTAATCTTAACCTTTGTTTAACCCTTCCCAACTGAATGACTCTTCTCCTTGGGAAACAGAAAAGAGTGAAATAAGAGTTGTTTGGATTGCTTTATCTCTGCAACTGATAAAACTATGTCACCTAGTTCCCAAGAGAACAAAAAGAAAAATCAAGTTTCAGACTAACAGCTAGGATTCTTGATTGTCCATTTACTCTATCAGTACAACCAGAATTAAGTTCTTAGTGTCCATATTTTCATCTTAATGTTTAGCCCACAATGCCTTCTCCTCTGATTCAACAAATTGTAGTAAGAACTTAGTATTCACCTTGAGCAGGACTTAGAATGCATTCCAGTTTTGCTATGAAATTGTCAAAGAAAAACAAAGAGCCTAATGAAAAATTTAATAAAGCCTAATCATCATTAACATGACTATACTGTGAAGTAACATTGTACATTACTGAACATCTGGCAGTAGAAACAATGTAAGGAAGAGGAGGAGGAAAACGCTAGTAATAGTAGTTCAAGGGATGCTAAACAAAATATTTAAATATGATTTTCATTTGCTGTATCTTTTTAAAGTTTTTGATGACTTAAAGTAGAATTCTTATGCAATTATTTTGTCTTATTCACATTATTATAACCACTTCTCCCAAGAAATACAAATTATTATTTAACAGACTTGTCCATTTCCAAAAAGCTCAAGATTGAGAAAATTTGTCTTAAATCAATTAGCCCTCATTTTCTGTACAGTTCCCAGAATTTAGGCTTATAAGGGGTAGCAAATAATGATGGATGGAAAAGAAGTTCATTATACCAAGTTAAACTCCTTGGTTTAGATAGATGGCCTGCTCCAATCAAAATCCTAGGGAACTAAACACTTAGATTAAGAATAAGGGCATGCCATTCCTAATCTAATTCTCTGGGGCAAACTCCACCCCTATTTAGGTCCTATACCTATCTTTCTTCTAAGTACTTCAGACTTCTTTTTTTTTTTTTTGCCTTAAAATTTCCTTTCTCAGCTTCCAGTAATTTGGGGTAAGAGTCTGGTTTTATCATGTCTAATTAACATTCACATAACTGGTAGCAGATGAAGAGTAACTGGATCTTATCATGCAGTTCCTTTTTCCGGAGAGTTGTTAGGCTGAAAGCTAAGAACCCTCTGTTCTGTTCTCAGTTCTGTCGTGTGTGATATTGGGCAAATATTGAAGCTACAGTTTACCTGAAAGGCTTGTTATCAGAGAAGAAGCAAAGACACTGTGTAAGTGTCAATGACTATGAGAGACAGTCCATGTAATAGGAAGGTTTACATTCCAGCCCATTCTGCTATAAAACAGCTATGTTACCTTCGGCAACCTCTCTATTTCTCTTTCCTCATGTACAAAATGGGACTAATTAATCTACCATGCCTATCTCAGGTGGGTCTTTTTTTTTTTGGAAGACTGACTAGAACAGAAATTACAAAATGTCTGACATAGAATAGCTGTCAATAATATGAATCTGACTTCAAGGCTAATAAATCACCACCACAAATCATGCACCTGCAGGGTTTCTTGCAATGAATTTAAAAGGGAAGTTCCAACATTAAAATTGGTAGTTTATATCACATCGTTTCAATGGAGTCACACTGGCTTATACAAATTATGCTATTGACCCATTTTTATTTGTGTGCTTATGGAAATGGAAAAGGTTGTTGGCAGTAAACCACCATCATGAAACCAAAAGGAAGGGAGGAAGGAGGGGAAAGAGGAAATAGGAAGCAAGGAAGAAGAGAAGGAGGGGAGGAGGAATGGAAGGAAGGAAGGAGGGAAGACATATATTTGTGTTGAAAGTAAATCCAAGAAATCACAAATAGCCTTAACATTACCATCCAGGAAAGTCTGTTCAAGATAATCAATGATCTGAGTGGCCTCACAAATAATGTTTTCCCCGTGGATAAGGACGGGCACTTCTCCAGTTGAGTTCAAACGCATAAACCAAGGCTCATTGTGCTCACTCAGGGGCAGACTTACATCATGTTCCTCGCACTTCAATGCCTTTTCAGCAATTACCAAGCGCACCTGGAAGAGTTCACATTAGTTACCACAACGCAGGTAGGCTTTTAATTAAATGACATCCCTGGATACCAGCAAGCAGCCTTTTTGTGCTTCCCTGAGTTATTAATATTTTCCTGGAATTAACAAGTGAGACATATTCTCGCAGCTCATTCTTATAAGTTAGAAAAGATAATTAAGTAATGAGGATGATTCTAGCAATATTCAGTCCACGGTCACCCTCTTCATCACTACTACTTTTCTTGTGTCCTAAACCTCATGATGTGATTCCCATAGTAAGAACCTGAAACAGATGTACTAGGCCTGTTGAGGAGAGTGAATGCAACCAAGAGTAAAAGAAGGAACCCTGGATGAGGTGGTTGCTGGAAGGCGCTTCCCTCTGCCTCACTCCCCAAAGGCCGCGGAGACAACGCCTCCCACCCCAAAGCCGAAAGTGATGTCGCATTTCATGAGTGGCAGTGCCTGAGTCACGGCCCTTCCATTTCAGACTGATTCTCCCTGCTCCTCCACGTAAGGCGCACCCGTGGCGTGGGAGGTCTAGGTGGGCGGGCTTCCCCGGGCGGCACCCAGCGGGAGCTGTCCAGGTGCTGAAAGCAGATCCGCGCCGCCCGCCCGGCCGAGGCCTTTACCTTTTGAGAGCTGAAGGAATGCGTCCAGTGGTACAGAATGAGCTTAACCTCTGCGTCCGACTTGCCTTCCGCCATCAAGGGCGCGCCCCCTCTCTGCTCGTCCTGCCTCCGAGCCATTTCGGGGTGAGCGAGCGCGGGAGGGCCTCGCCTGTCCGCCCTTTACTTCCTCCAGCCGCACTCCCCGGCAAAGAGCCGTTTCGCTTTTCCGGGTGCCACCCGGAGCCGGGAAAGTTGCGTTCGCGCGGATGGACGAACAGATCACTGGGAAGTGTAGTTTCTCGGGAGAGAAAGCTGCGGGGCGAGTCCGCAAAGACCGGGGCGCGGGGGCGGGGTGGGGGGGTGTTCTCTGCGCGCGGAAGTCACCTGGGAGGTGCAATTGGACGTTTTTTAGCGAACATGATCTAAAATATGAGTTCCTGATTATTTAAGAGGAGTAATGAAACGTGTTAACTGCAAATTACTCGTGGGTTTTGTAGATGGAGTAGAGATGGCTCAGGTACAAAAGCATCAGTTTCCCAAGATACTTAGGATTCTTCATAGAGAGGCTGTGCCTTTTGTGGAAGGTTGATAGACAAAAGATTTATGAGTTTTCATTAGAAGATGTTACTATGAGGTCATGTAACAACAACAATAAATCTCATTAACAATGTGATTTAAAAGTCTAGTTGTTAAATACAGAAATATTTTGTCCATTTAAAAATTTTTAAATTTAAGTATTGTTGGTTTAAAATATTGTGTGTTTCTGCTGTACAGCAAAGTGATTCAGTCGTGTGTGTGTGTGTGTGTGTTCTTGTTCATATTTTTTTCCATTATGGTTTATTACAGGATCAAATATAGTCCCCTGTGTTATGCAATAGGATCTTGCTGTCTACCCCTTCTATATACAATAGTTTTCACCTGCTAATTAACACAGACAGAATTTTTAGAGCAGAATTACTTGGGTTTGTTTCCTAGTTTTTCAATTTTCCCAATTTTTGAAGTAGAGATAATTCTATTTTCCCGATAAGGTTTTTGTGAGAATTAAAACAGGCTAGCATGTTGTAGACACTAAATATTATGTACAATTTCAGTTGCCTTATAAACATCCTCTTTATAACCATGGTCAAAACCATAACTTTATGATAATATAGTCATTATTGTACACTGCTCAAAATTCAGCACAATAGTAAATCAGCAGAATTTCTCTTTTAGTGAATATGTATTAATATGGCCATTATTATTAATAATGTATTAATAAGTAGTATGTATTATGAACATTATTAATAATAATATGTATTAATATTATTATACTTCATCCAGCAAATATTTATTGAGTATCTGCTGTGTTCCAAGCATTGTACTGGGCCCTGGAAATACAAAGACGTATAACTCCTCATACATGGCACCCAAGATATAAGTCTGGTGGCAAGGACAACAAAATAAATAGATGACCACAGTGGAGATGAGAACTGTCAGTCTTAAGAGGAAACACAAGTACTAAGAGAAATGAAAGGTCTAAAAAGGCCCCTAGAAGAGACAGAAATCTCATGGGGTCCTTCCTCTCCTTTACAACACTTTGTTGTTCTCTGTAATTGTTGTTTAAAGATTTTTATAGTATCTCTCTATACCCTTGCATGCATGCTAAGTTGCTTCAGTCATGTCCAACTCTTTGGGACCCTATGGACTGTAGTCTGCCAGGCCCCTCTATGCATGGGGATTCTCCAGGCAAGAATACTGGAGTGGGTTGCCATTTTCTCCTCCGGGGGATCCCTGACCCAGGATCCAACTCAAGTCTCTTATATCTCTTGTTGGCAGGCAGGTTCTTTACCACTAGTGCCACCTAGGAAGCCCCTTTTTATAGTGAAAGTCACTCTGTAGCCTGCCAGGCTCCTCTGTCCATGGAATTCTCCAGGCCAGAATACTGTAGTGGATAGCTGTTCTCTTCTCCAGGGGATCTTCCCAACCCAGGGATTGAACCCAGGTCTCCCACATTGCAGGCAGATTCTTTACCATCTGAGCCACCAGGGAAGCCCCTTTATACCCTTAAGTGAATTCAAATACTACAGCAAAAGTGATCCTTACCAAATTTGTTTTTTATCCATTCAAACTTCAGAGTAGAATAAAAAGCAAAATTGTGGCATCAGTCAGAGTGGGGTTTAAACTCCAGCTCCACTCTTACCCTGAACTCTCCTGAGCCTTCACTTCATCATGTGCAAAAGATGAGCATCTAAAAATATGTAAGTGCCATGGCATTCGCTGAGAGACTATGTATAAAGAGTAATCAAAAGTGGGGTCCAGCTGCTTGCCACTCAAAAGCCAATAAAGAGGCCAGGTTGGTGGGAAAGAAAGTTAATTTTATTTTGGATGCTTGCAATAGGTCAGGGAGTGGGAAACAGGGGCCCACCTGTCCAAAGGCCAACTTCCTCCCCGCCTCCCACCCCGGACTATCAAGGGGCAAGATAGTCCCTTTGATAGGGGGTGAGATAGTCCCCCTTTTAGGGGGTGAGAGCTTTTATAGACAGAAGGGAAGGGGTGGATACATGCCAAAACAGCACAGTCATCTCTGATAGTCATCTTGAAATTGGTCATGCAGTGGTCTGACCAACATCATCTTGATTGTTTTAAGTACAGTTAATCTTCAGTTTCAGGGTCCGTTTGTTCCCATTTCCTTGACCAGTTCTCAGAATTGTGGCAGCTTATGTCATGGTTATAGTCTAGTCATCAAGTAGTTAACTCCTTCCACCTGGTAGGGGTTTCAGTATGCATAAGACAGCTCCCAGGATATGGCTCAGAATATTATCTATAGCCTTTGAGCAAGAACTAAAGGTCCTTGACTATGCTTAATGGCTAAACTATTATTATTATTATTTGGTCTCCTTTGACTGTTATCCTTTGTTTCTACATGTTCTCACTTCTCTGATTAAACCTATTCTTTGGCTCAAGTTATTCCACAGACAAAAGGCAGGCAGAGGACATGGAAGGCAAGGACCATAGGATCCTGCTCCATTTTAAAAAGCACTTAGCATGTTGCCTGCAAAACAGCAGTTGATAAAAGTGTTTGTGGAAAAGCCCCTTCATGATGTTAAGAAGACAGCACCTTGCCCTTCTCTCCTTAGGCCTCAAAATGTTTTCACTGGTAAGTGAGAGAGCTACAATTCAAACATGACTTGTTGACTACTAGTCAAGTACCGCTTTCTACAACACTATGCTAGCTTTATACCAAATAAAGAAAGTTGTAGACTTTCAAGCTTTACACAGCAGGTGTAGACATTGGGGGAAATATATCCACTTTCTTGAAAAGTAGTCCACATAGATATATAGATATATACATGTCTATTAGAACAAAAACTTCCATGTCAAACTACTGCTCACATGTCTTTCTTGTGCATTAGACTTTGAGCCTCAGAAGGTCAAAGACCCAGTATTATTCATTTTAGTATCCCCAAGAATCCAAAATAGTGCTTTGCACATAAAAGATGCTCCCAAACTGCTTATTGAGAAAAAGAGTAGCTAACCACCATCACTGATAGCATCAGTAAACAATGACAAACAACAACAATAATAAAGCGTAGCCTATCTACTGCTCTAAAAACTCTGTGTAAAGGTGATTTCATTTGACAAAATTCAGTACTTACAAATCTGGACTGTGGATCGTGGCTCAGTAAATTAACTGGGTTTTGTGTTAACTTTTAAACATTGACTTATTTATTCTTGGCTACACGGGGTCTTCACTGCTGCCCGAGAGGTTTCTCTAGTTGCGACAAGCAGGAGCTACTCTTCGTTGCAGTGTGAGGGCTTCTCGTTGTGGTGGCTTCTCTTGCTGTGAGGCACAGGCTCCAGGCGCAGGGGCTTCAGTAATCGCGGTGCACAGGCTCTAGAACATGGGCTCAGTTGTTGTTGCTTAGCTCCCCCTCAGTGTGTGGAATCTTCCCAGACCAGGTATTGAACCATACACCCTGCACTGGCTGGCAGATTCTTAACCACTGGAACACCAGGGAAGTCCTACGTTAATATTTATTGAAATTTGTTAGTCATTTAAATATTTCTGAGTGATTGAAGTTAAAATGGATTTGATTGGTACTATGAAATAACAGATCACATGCTCTCTCTGAACCTGAGTCACCTTACCTATAATTATGATGAAAATCTACCAGATATGCTGGATACACAGATCTATTCAGTTTGGAAAAATTTTCTTGAGGTAAACAATTAATGATTTGTGCACTTTCCTTTATGTCTTATGCTTCAGTCAATTTTTAAATTATCATATAAAACTATTATAGCTGAATGATGTATATATTTATGCGGTTGCCACTATGTAAAGTTCTATTACTGACATACCTATTTTGACAGGTATTAGGTAATTCATCCATATTTGTAAACATTTTTAAATGTATGTCAACTAAGCCAGAGATCTTGAAACCTAACAAACTGAAATACTCCATGTTTTTTAAAGTACTTTTATGAATGACCACAAGAGGTCTCTATTTTTTTAAGAATAATCAATCCCTTGCCATTGTTTTTTCTTGACAAATAAGAAAACTGAAATAACAATATTCTTCAGAGAATATATATGACTAATTAAGCTATCTAATTCAAAATGAAATTTTCAAAAATTAGGGGAAAAATCTTTTATACATATGTAAAAATTAGAATATCTCCACTTTCTCCTGTTAATAGCTACTAAGCACCCACAATCTATTTTGCCTGCCCTATCTGACCCCTGCCAGTTTTCTGATCCATGTGAATAGCATAGGATTTGTAATTGATATATTACAATTACAATAAGAAAAAGGGATAGAGGTCCTTATTTAGAAATTATTTTCAAGAATTTTTATCTCAAATGTGAATAATTCCTATTATCTGGTATTCTTAGGAATCTACAAAACTAATTATCTAATTTTGAATGAGATAAAAGATGGCTCCTCAAATACACTGATTTGATCATATAATTGCAATGGTTCGAACTAGTTTACCAAAGATCTAATCCTATACTTATTGTGCTTCTCAAAGTATGGTCCCTTGACAAGCAGATCAGTATCATCTGGAAACTTGTCAGAACTGCACATTCTACTCTGAAGGTGGAATCCAGAGTGTTTTTAAAGGCCCTCCAGGCTTCTCTGATGCACGTCTGAGAACTATCAGTTAAATGTATAACTGATGAGCCATCTTAGTTCTCAGCCCCATTTGTCCCATTGGTAAAATTCGTAGAGCCAAATAGTGCCTGTATGTCAAAGGCTGTCTTATGGTATCAGGAAGAAAAAAATAATTTGGAACCAGTCCTACAAAACAGCCTGGTAAAATCCCAGGAAGTCAAGCCACCAGTTAGAGTTTACAGGAGCAAGATGTCAAGACTCCTTTGCTTTCCCTGCCAACAATATAGTTTACCCACTCTGGGCTTCTAAGCCTCAATGAACTTAGGATAGACCAGACCGCCTTCTGAAACTCCAAAATGCTTCCTCTGGCTCTCTTTGCATCCCAGAGCAGAGAGTCATAATTAATACCAAGTACAACTTACTAATTCAGGAGGATCTCTCCATGAGGTTACTGTAAATGTATATTTCATTAGTTTCCTAGTTTCTCAAAGAAACACTACTAATGTTAGCAATGCACTAAATTCTTTTTTTTCCCTTTTATTGTTTTTGCCATACTATATTCTTTATTTTCTAATAGAAAATTTGTTTTAAGCCATAATTCTCACAGAAAGGATTTGACAGATCTGTCACCCTACCTCACCCATCTCTATTGTGATGAATGGTGTACATTTCAGAAAAAAATGTATGTGAACATGGACCAGTATACAGTTAAAGGGCTTCCCAGATGGTAAAGATGTGTCTGCCAATGCAGGAGACACAAGAGATGATGGTTCGATCCCTGAATCTGGAAGATCCCCTGGAGGAGGGCACAGTAACCCACTCCAGTATTCTTGCCTAGAGATTTCCCACAGATAGAGGAGCCTGGTGGGCTACAGTCCATAGGGTTCCAAGAGCTGGACATGACTGAAGCGACTGAACACGCACACATACAGTTAAAGATGCATTTGCGCTATATGGTTGCTATTATTTTTGGACGTGTTAACTGTGCACCAGGACCTACATCGAAGACTTTGTATGTGGACTCTATTGTAACACTTGAAAACTCCCCTAGAGCAGGGGAGATATCCTCCCTGTGTTTTAAATGAGGACATTGAGGCACAGAGAAGTCAGGAAATTTTTCAAACTCACACAAACAAGTAAGTGCCAAAACTGCAACTTAGCCTCCCCACCCCACCATGTTCATTTCTGGACTTTACACTGTGCTCACTGGAGTACATCACTAAAAAAGCACTTTGGTGATTACATTAGTATTAGTGGATATCACTTATGAGGGTAAAGAAATCAAAAAGGGAAAAAAAAAGGAGTCACTTAGCAGCTTGCTCTACTGGTATTTGAATATTATCACCAACATTTCTTTCATTATTGTTACAGGAATAGAGAGATCTATTCATAAATGTTTGCAGCGATGAAAGCCTCAAGGATATTTAGATGTGAAAAAACAAGCATATTCCATAGAGGATACTTACTGCTTATGTATGAAATTGCATTTTGATTAGTTATGTTTCCTGAAGTTAATGTTTTCTTACTAATTTACAGTGTGCTTAGGTACTAATCATCCTTACCAACTGCCTTCCTCTCAGTGGAAGATGGGCATCCCAGGTAGATCAGATGGTAAAGAATCTGCCTGCAATGCAGATCTGGATTTGATCCCTGGGTTGGGAAGATTCCGTGGAGCAGGGCATGGCAACCCACTCCAGTATTCTTGCCTGGAGAACCCCATGGACAGAGGAGACTGAGGGGCTACAGTCCATGGGGTCACAAAGAGTCAGACAGGACTGAGTGACTAAGCACACACACACTGGAAGATACTTTTCTTCCTGTTTCTCAATAAATGATTCAAGTCATCTTCCAGGACACCTCCTTCTGTCACTTTCTTTTTACGTTTAAAGGACTCTTTCCAGGCATTTATGATCATTTGACATTTATCTTGGTAATTCAAATTAGGATATTTAATAATACATTGGAATTTCTTTTTCCAGTGTCCTTGCTTTTGTGTTCTTTTAGTTACTAAATAATAAGCAGAGGAGTTAATTTATGCCTGCATTGTCCCTGGCCACATGAGAAAAATGGCATTAAAGCTCAGAGACATGAGCTTTAAAGAAAGAAAAGCTAATGTTACAAGGATTGCTCTAAGTCAGATTTTGCTTTGTGAATGTATAAATAGGACCAGATAAGGTTCTGGGCAGCAGCAGATCCCAGGCACCAAATTGTCATCTCTGTTCCTTTGGCACCGACTTCAACACACTAGCATGGTTCTTTTTTCTTAACCACCCAACGTCACCAGGGACGTTGAGAGAACAAACATGACAGCTAGTGCTATAAAAGCTACTTCATTTATCTGTTTAGTCTTAGTAAGCTCCTAAAGAAGCATGAGATAATAGTGACAATAAAACACAGTGCTGAAGTTTACATTCAGATACCAAAGTCTAAAGCAAAATTTCCTTTCATTTTTCACATACTGGATTTTCTGAATTAAAGTAATATTGTGATCCACGGAGAAAGATTCATTTAAATCCAAAGCATGTACAGAAACTGCAACAGATGGAAGCATGGAACTGAATCTGTGTCTATGAAGTTACATGAGGAGGGACTTCCCTGGTGGTCCAGTGGCTGGCTTGTGCTCCCAGTGCTGGGGGCCCAGGCTTGACGGCTCAGTAGTAAAGAATCCGCCTGCCCATGCAGGAAATGCAGGAGAAAATCAGGTTCAGTCCCTGGGGTGGGAAGATCCCCTGGAGGAGGAAATGGCAAGCCACTCCAGTATTTTGGCCTGGAAAAATCCCATGGACAGAGGAGCCTGGCCGGCTACAGTCCATGGACTTGAAAAGAGTGAGACATAACTGAGCGACTGAGCATGCACAGAACGAGATCCCACATGCTGCAACTAAGAGCTCGCAGGCCGTAACTGAAGATCCTGCATGCCACAGCTAAGACCTGGAACAGCCAAATAAATAAATTTAAATTAAACATTTTTAAAAAAAAAGGCTACATGAGGGAGATAGGTGACACGTGACCACCGTGAACCTGTTTCCAGTGACTTATTGCATGACATTCGGGACTGGTTGGAGAGACCAAATGAAAGATCTAGAGAGAAGGAGCTGGGCTTTATAGAAGAAATGAACTCCTTTTAGAGCAAGAAAGTTTAACAGAAAAAGGAAAACTCATCAAATTCAGGTGATGCTTTAGTTTTTAAAACCCATGGAAAAAAGTCAGGACCATATATTAGCTTAAACTGTTTTCAGCCTAAAAAAACTACCGCTGTATGCAAGTTAGGAAAATGGAAAAGCCCAATTTGACAAAATCCATGTGGCCAAACAATGTAAAGATGGCAAAACCACAACCACCCAGAGACGTGGCAATATATTATATGAAACTGAAGGGGCACAGGACATGAAAAGGGACACCGGAAGATGTAGCTCTCGGAGTTGCAAAAATGATGAGAACCCAGCGCTCAGTCTGCAAAGGCAGCCCAGGGAGGTTTGAAGGCAGGGATATGCTGCTTCCTCCAAGACCTGCCAGGGCAAAGGTGCTGATTCTGTACAATAAAGTAGCTGAAATCTGATGGGCGCACTTTAAATAACTGATGATCAACGAGAGCCCTCTCTTTCACCTTCCTCGTTACGCATGTGCCTTGACGGCCATGGCAGCTGCAGATAACCGCGAGTTCTCAGGCAGACATGCGGGGAAGTTCTGGGCTCCGTTCTCCAGAGCCCTGAGCCAGCTGTCCGGAAAGCCGATTTAGAACGAACCTCCCTGTGACCAGAAGGGTGCTGAGTCCCCCTAGCTCTGCGGTGGGCTCTGCACACCCCCCAACCCACCGCTCTTTGTGTGGTAAGTCACAGCTCCAACATCAAGCCGCTCGGTCAGCATCAACTTCTGCGCATGTTTCCTCCAAAGCCCTGAGCCAGCTCCACAGAGCCAGCAGGCGCTGGGTGCCGCAAATGTGATCCCGTCTGTCGTTTCGGCCTCAGCAGAAGAGCGACATGACCATATTTATTGCTGTTGCTATTCTAGGGGCTGGGTGACGTTCTTCTCCCCTTGTGGCTGAGCCCGTTCATCTTTCACCACTCCCTCCAAGTCTGCGAGGCTAAAACCAGGGATACAAATAGATTCTATCAGGAGGAAAGTTAAAACGAGAAGTTCTGAAGTATTCCTGAACCTATTTGCTTTACAGCATGAAAAGTTATAAATTCTGCGGTTCTGTATTTTAAACGTGTACTATTAGCATCCCATTGTTACCATAAGCTGCTACTGATGGTAACTTTGCTAAGGAAAGAAAACATGAATAAGGGTGGTACAGAGATAATCTGGCTGATAAACATGGCTTGGAAATTTGGCAAATGTTGAATTTTCCACTGTTGAGTCTTGGGAGTGTCCACATGTTACCAGGACACTTGACGCTTTCTGCTTGCCTCAGACTCTTCCTTACTAAGCCACTCCTCTTTTGTGACACGAAAGGGACTAATTGACAAGCCACAGAAACTCCTATTAAGGATACAATGGTGCAGGGCACAGGTGACAGGGCTCCTAGAAAGTAACTATATACAGACTTTCTAAATGAAGAACTTAGGTACATAAATAACTAATTACCGCATGTGTTACATGCTGCACCAAATGAGAGAGAGTCTGTCTTTACCACTGACCCCTATTCATTACCGATGGGTCAAATCTTCCACTGTAACTCGTGATCACTCTGTGTTTGGGCTCACCTGGCTGATCCATCGTCTGCCCTTGGCAACAGTTCTATCTCTGGCTTTGCTAAAATGACTCTTCGGATTCATGTGCCCTGCTGCAATTCCACTCTGTCACATACAAGGCAGCAGAACATTCTAGGGGAGGCAGTGGGTTGCAGAGGTAGGTACGTGGGCCCCGGAGCCAGCTGCCTGGGTTTGAGCCCTGGCTAGCTGCTGTGGGACCTTGTTAAGCCTCCACTTCCTCTGTAAAATTAGGACGATAGCAGTAATCACCTCCTAGAGCTGTGGTGAGAATTAAATAGGAGAAAAATACATATGTAAACACAGTTAGAAAAACTAGAAGCCTGCGGACAGGAGCTGTGCTGTCATTTACCGGCAGGGAAATTTAACCTCTCTCTAGCGCGTTTCCTTTGGCTCAACTGTAGCTGGTCTTCAAACTGTCTGTTCACTCTCAAAATCACAGTATGCAGTTGTGCTCCAGATTGGGAGGTTTCTGGCTGTCTCCCTGCGAAATGCCTTTCCAATATCCAGGGTAGTATCTAAAGTGCACTATAAGCTGGCAGCTCAGCTAATTTTCACCTGAAATGTCCATAAACTATAGGAATATTTCAGTAAAAGCCCTCACAAGGCCTGCTTCTTCTTAAGAAAGTGACACGTACATTCCCTGTAGCTCAGATGGTAAAGAATCTGCCTGCAATGCAGGAGACCTGGGTTCGATCACTGGGTCAGGAAGATCCCCTGGAGAAGGAAATGGCAACCCACTCCAGTATTCTTTCCTGGCGAACTCCATGGACAGAGGTGCTTGGCTGGCTACAGTCCATGGGGTCACAAAGAGTCAGACACATCTACGTGACTAACATACATGTACACACAGGCACACATGTATATATGTGGAGAATTCCATGAACAGAGAAGCCTGGCGGGCTACCAGTCTATGGGATTGCAAACAGTCAGACAACTGAGAGACTAACACTTTCACTTATATACATACACATATCACAATTATGGCTTTTTTGCCCTAATTATTATTTTGGTCTTTCTTCCCTCTTTCTAGTTGCACATTTCTATACCATCACACCTCAGATATGTAAAAATGAAACTGTTTTCTTTCTCTAGGACCACTTAACAGTTCTGAAGACTCATTACCACCAATAGTGGAGAATACTCTTAATTTTGTCCCTTTCACTGTAACTCAGGCCCTCTCACAGAATACAGATCTCTCTGGAGAAACAGTCAGTCACTCTTCCCCCTCCCTCTGGTAGTGGTAGGGAGGGTGGGGAATGGCTCTAATTTTCTGCTGGTGTACAGTTCACCAGACCTCAAGAGAAGGGCATCTGGTTTGAAAATAATCCCCAGGTCCTCACTGGTCTCTCACAAGGTGTCTTGTGCAGCTGGATCTTGGAGACTTGACCTCTGGCCTTGCTGCACGTGCCGCAGGGTTTGTAACAGGCCAGTCCTTCCAGCACGGTCAGGCACGGGCAGTGTGTGGCCACCCAGCCCTCCCCACAATGCTGACTCTGTCTTGCCTCTAACTGATCCTCTGAAATCCAGCCACATCTTCCATCCAGTCCCTGCCTCTGTGACGTCCACCCAAAACCTTACCTCTCACCACACCAAGGAAACCCACGAGCAGTCCACTTGCTCGTAGTTCTCACCAGCATTGAGTCAGGCGAACTCATCTGTGGCTTCCTCCATATTTCAACCCCCAAGCTGCAGAGCTAGAGAGACCTAGGAGACCTGTTGTAGTTAACAGACTTTGAGATTCGCCTAGAAAAGGTTTATTGGCAAATGCTCTCCAGAACAACACTTGTAAGAGAGTGTGGGAAGCCTGGTTGAGCAGAGAGAGAAGTGAGGACTGCCAGAGACTTGCAAAGAATCTGGTTTTGCTGGCATCTCTGAGCTGGGAGGGAATCTAATAGTTGTTCCAATTGAGACATGGGGTCTAGAACTTTACATCCCCCTCGGTGGACTAGTCATCGGATGTGTGCTGCTCAGTGAGTTCACCTGCCCTTGGGCTAAGGGGCCTTCTTTGGCTAAGGGCAGTACATGGAGAGGGCTTCCTGGTGGCTCAGTGGTAGTGAATATGCCTGCCAATGCAGGAGATCTGGGTTTGAACCCTAGGTCGGGAAGATCCCCTGGAGAAGGAAACGGCAATCCACTTCAGTATTCTTGCCTTGGAAATCCAGGGACAGAGGAGCCTGGTGGGCTATAGTTCATGGGGTCACAAAAGAGCAGACATGGTTTAGCAACTAAACAACAACAGTGCTTAGAGAAGAACTCAGATGTGAGGCTTCAGCTTCCAGGATTCACAGCTGCTGGGGAACAAGTACCTGATCCATCTCAGGCCGCCTGCCCAAATACCCACCCCATCCCCTCTGTCCTAACATGCCTGTCCAGCATTTCTTCCAACTCTCTGATGAGGTGCTGCCTCCCTTCTCCCCAGATATCCAGGAGAGAAGTAGAATATGCAAGCCTTCTGCCTCAGAGTCTCTGTATACCTGGGAATATGTCTTGGAATTTTCATTCCCATTCATCCTCTCCCAGACCTCTCCAAACTGCTCTGATATCATGGCCTGAAAGTGAAAGTGTTAGCCATGTCCAACTCTTTGAGACCCCATGAACTGTAGCCTGCCAAGCTCCTCTGTCCATGGAATTCTCCAGGCAAGAATACTGGAGTGGGTTGCCATTTCCTTCTGCAAGAGATCTTCCCAACTCAGGGACTGAACGTGGGTCTCCTAAACTGCAGATTCTTTATCGTCTGAGCCACCAGGGAGGGTGACATCATAACCTACATCCTCTCTAATCCATGTTTCACAGTAAACACCTTGTGTTCAAGTCTCCAGTGGATAACTTTGGAGAACCCCACAAATGGCTTCTTTTTCTCAGCAAAGCCTCAATAGTATACATATTAGGCTTGGCATCTTAAAATTTGTTTTCAAGCTGAGTTTCAAGTTTAGCTTTTTGTACCATGCCCACCCCTCTCTCTGAAGCAATGGATATTATTGATGCGTGAAAGACTTTAACACCTTGGAACAGTAAAACTTTGGTTGACATTTCATATATGTTACCCTAATCAACTTACAATGATACACTACATGATTTTCTGCCTTATCAGAAAATGCCCATTTCTTTTACTGGCTGCTCTTTGCATTTGGTAAATTATACAAACTGTTGAGGGCTCTCAGCTTTACAGAGCCCTTACTCAGATTTCTTTGGGAGATACTCTTTTTTCTTTTTTTGTGTGTCTGTTTCTCCAAAATTTTATCTAATTTAAATTACAGGGCCAACCAGATATTCTGATAAGAAATTTACTTTTCCTCAAGAGAAAGGAAATACTTCCATGGCATTGTTAATAATAGTATACATTTCTACCTTTTGAGGGGCTGCCCAGGTGGCTCAGTGGGTTAAGAATCTGCCTGCAATGCAGGAGAAGCTGGTTGGATCCCTGGGTTGGGAAGATCCCCTGGAGGAGGGCATGGCAGCCACTCCAGTGTTCTTGCCTGGAGAATCCCATGGACGGAGAAGACAGGCAGGCTACAGTCTATAGCGTTGCAAAGAGTCAGGCACAACTAAAGCAACTGAGCATGCCACCCTTTTTTTTTAAGGGTTAAAAATTACTTTGAGTAACTGACTTATGTAAAATTAAAACTTTATAACACAGAAAGAAACCACTTTCAGCACAATCATTTTGGTAATATGAATACATGAAATACGATGAAATACGATCATAACTTCAAATGCAATTTTTCAACTTTGAATGTTTTTACACACTTCTATAAAAACAAACAAAAAAACCCAAAGTCTTAACTATCACCAGATTCCAGTGCGATAGTAACACATCAGTGTTTGCTTCGACACGCTGCACCCTTCTCTGTCTTCCACACAAAGGGCTCTAGCGCTACAACAGCGTTGCCAAAGTGGAAGCTGTTGTTTCAAGTTCTAAGAACCAGCTTGGCACGGAAACCTTTCTTCCACTTGGTGTAATTAATGTTTGAACACTAGATCCAGAAACCCAGCAATGGACCATGAGAACCAGAATGATGCATCTCAGCCAAGTCTGCCTTCCTAAACATTTCCCAGAGCCTGGATTGCTTTCTCTAAGGTCCAACAGAAAAACCTGATTTATTTTACAAAGATTTTGGTGAAGAGAGGCTCAGAGATTGGGGCTCAGGTCTGCCAGGGCTCTTAATAATTTCTCCCCACACCCCATTGGATAGGCTTGTGCACCTGACTTGGGAGGCTAATGCTGTAAGCCTTTTTCAGCCAACTGGCCAGGGAGGCAGAGACATCTCAGACGCCTCTTTCTAATCTTGTCTGTCCTGAGTACCATAGCGGGAACCACAGGGACTTGTGACCACACCCAGGTTGGTCTCTCCTTACACTCAAATCTTAATGATCCCTCTTGACCCTACCAAACCTTGGATTCCACTGATCCCTTTTTAGAATGTTGGAAGGAACAATTTATTCTGTCTCCATGGCTCTATGTGAGGACGAATAGTGTCCTTCCTGCCCCCCCACCCCAGGAAGTCTCTGGGGATAACTGGCTCTCATATTTGAAACTGTTTTCCAAACAAAAGTCCATACACCTGTGGGAGTTCACCCATGTAATGTATTCTAAGGGGTCTGTTTTCTCTAGATTTTTTTCATCTCTTTGGACTATCACTTAGTTTTGGTGGTTAAGCTTGTGTTTATGCTCAGGCAGACATGGCCATTGAGTCTTTCTACTTTAATTGTTTCTGACTAGTGAGTAGAGAGGCAGACCTAATATGTAAATGATGCATATCCATCAAGTAGTAGCCAAATGGTGTGCGAGCACTCTGTACAAAGAAAGACTTCCTAAGAAATCCTATAGACACTCCTCAACAGCATCTGGCAGGATGCCTTTACTACATCAGGAGAAACTGTGACTCCTTGGGCAATGCTATAAAATTTTTTCTAAATGCAAGCAGTAATCTTATTTCATCAAAACATCACCTGTCACATTAAATTCAGGTTGCTAATTTCAAAATTACTTGTTCTTAATTTATGTTGGTTTTATGTTGTAAATAAATTCTAAGTAGACAGAGGTATACCTTATCTGATGGTTTATATATTTAAGTACATGTATATAATGAATATATAAATATGTATAAAATTATTGAAACCACCATGGGCAAGAGGTCTGGATAAATTTTTGCTTTTCTTCAAAAACTGTTGATGCCTTTTTCAAGTTTGAAAAACACTGTTCTGTAGTGGGGTGGGGGTAGGGGAGGGGGGTGGGGTCACATCTTGCTTCAGGGAATCAGTAAGGAGGGGCTGGTTTTAATGACTTGTCCATATTTTCTTTCCAACACTACCCCTCCTCCTCGTCTCCTTTCTCTGCCCTACCCCGAGCTATGGGGGAAATGGCTAGCCAGTCACCCTTCCTTACTAACCCCTTAGATCACAACAAGGCCCCGGTGGCTGCCCCCCTCCCCACCATCATCTCTTACCAAGACCCTCTCCCTTGCTCAGCGAGTCCAAACATACTGTCCTGTTTTCAGTTACTTCAGGGTGCCAAGCTCTTTCTACCTCAGAGTTGTTTCCTCTTCTCCAGCTGATCTCCTACTTACTTCCCAGGCCATCTCCTCCTCATCCTTCAGAACTTAGCTAGCATGTCACTTTATTGTAAATAATCCTAAAATGTACATGGAACCACAAAAGATGTCAAATTGCCAAAGTAATCTTGAGAAAAAAGAACAGAGCTGGAGGCATCATGTTCCCTGACTTCAACCATACTACGAAGACACAGTAATCAAAACAGCATGGAACTGGCACAAAACCAGACACATGAATCAGTGCAACAGAACACACAGCCCAGAAATAAACCCACACACCTATGGTCCATTATTCTATGGCAAAAGAGGCAGAAATATACAATGAAGAAAAGAAAATCTCTTAAGCAAATGATGTTGGGAAAACTGGAACAGATATATGTAAAAGAATGAAATGAGAACATTAATACCACATACAAAAATAAACTCAAAAAGGATTAAAGACTTAAATGTAAGAGTAAACACTATAAAATTCCTTGAGGAAAACACAGGTAGAACATTCTTTGACAGAAATTGCAGCAGTAATTCTTCGGACCTGTCTCCTAAAGTAAATAAAAAATAAACAAATGGGGCCTAATAAAACTTAAAAGCTTCTGCACAGCAAAGAAAAGCATTGCTAAAACAAAAAGACAACCTACTGAATAGAATAAAATGATATGACCAATAAGGGGTTATACTCTAAAGTCACTGGGAAAGGAATGGAGACTTCACAAGTCCACCAACTGATTTAGTTTAGAATTATCAGATTTTTGTTAAGTTCTGGGTTTCAAGGTCACCTTATTAATAACTGTTCTTATTGATAATTATTCACTGTCTATTGTACATTTACCCTTAGCAAGCGTTCACTTACATAACTTTTAAATTTTGCCTTTTAAACAATGTGGAGGATATTGTTTCCAATTATCAAAGCACTTTGAGGAAGAATTCATATGAGAAACTAGTATTAGGATCACTAGTATCAGGAAACTTTGAATTTGTTTTATCAGTTTTTGATATCTAAGGTAGCCTCCATGAGCTTACATGACCCTACAGTAATGTTTCCCTGAAGACTCAGAGTATTTACTAAAATCATAGATTCCAGCTCAAACCCACTGAAGCAGAATTCACGAAGGGAGAGAGCTGGACATGTGTTTATTTAACAAGTGCCCCCTGATGACTGACATCAGGGGAGTTTGGAAAAATGTCCTACAGACATGATTCTTCATCAGAAATACATTAGGATGCAGGGGAAGCTCTCAGAATGTATGTGACTGAGCCTCTTCCAGAGATTTTGCCAGAGGAGAGTGGAGCCTGGACAAGCATTGAAAATTCTCACCAAGGGACTCTTACCTGCACTTTAATGAAGTATCTGTACTAAAGGAATATTTAGTATGGATCGGAGGTGGAAACGAGGCATAATTTAGCATCGGCTGTAACATTCAGGAAGGAAATGGTGGGGCATACTTCTTTACAGAAGTAGCAACACTTTCAGTTCAGCAACCATGCTGGGACTGATACAACGGCATACTGTTCAGTTCAGTCACTCAGTCGTGTCCAACTCTTTGTGACCCCATGGACTCCAGCATGCCAGGCTTCCCTGTCCATCACCAACTCCTGGAGCTTATTCAAACTCATGTCCATCGTGTCAGTGATGCCATCCAACCATCTCATCCTCTGTCATCTACTTCTCCTGCCTTCAATCTTTCCCAGCATCAGGGTCTTTTCAAATGAGTCAGTTCTTCACATCAGGTGGCCAAAATATTGAAGCTTCAGCTTCACCATCAGTCCTTCCAATGAATATTCAGGACTGATCTCCTTTAGGATGGACTGGTTGGATCTCCTTGCTGTCCAAGAGACTCTCAAGAGTCTTCTTCAACACCATAGTTCAAAAGCATTGATTCTTTGGTGCTCAGCTTTCTTTATAATCCAACTCTCATATCCATACATGACTACTGGAAAAACCATAGCTTTGACTAGACGGATCTTTATTGGCAAAGTAATCTCTCTGCTTTTAATATGCTGTCTAGGTTGGTCATAACTTTCCTTCCAAGGAATAAGCATATTTTAATTTCATGGCTGCAGTCACCATTTGCAATGATTTTGGAGCCCCCCAAAAATAAAATCTCTTACTGTTTCCACTGTTTCCCCATCTATTTGCCATGAAGTGATGGGACTGGATGCCATGATCTTAGTTTTCAGTATACAGTTGAAATACAGTATACAGTTGGAAGTTTCTAAATGTCCACTCTGTCACACTCATACAGAGAAGCTATAAATTATTCTATCAGTTGGTGAGTCAGAAATTACTCCAGCCATCTGGATCATGCAGTCTTTTACCATCTGGGAGACTGAGTTTTAGAGGGTCCTTAGACTTGTCAGGTCCCTGTGTAGCTCAGTTGATAAAGCATCTGCCTGCAATGCAGGAGACCTGGGTTCAATTCCTGGGTCAGGAAGTTCCCCTAGCGAAGGAAATGGCAACCCACTCCAGTATTCTTGCCTGGAGAATCCCATGGGTAGAGGAGCCTGGCAGGCTTCAGTTCATGGGATCCCAAGAGTCAGACATGATTTAGCGCTATCTTTCTTCTTTCTAGGTTTATCAGGTTCACTCACCACTGTAAATAGGTTACTATTTTATATGCCAATGGGAAGCTATGTTCAATAACATAAAGGATTGATTTTTAAAATAGTAACATGCAAAAATGTTGAAGACTGACATTTCAATTTAGTTATTAATAGGTAGCACAATTTCAAGGTGCAAGATAAAAACAAATGAAAATGTTCTTTAATGAGCATGGCCATTCCAATCCCCTTTAGTTTAATTTGTATCTTTTCAGGGTTCTCTCCCCACCCACCCTCCCCTACAGGTTTTTACATAGATACAAATGCAGAAAAATTCACAGGTTACATACATTATTCTGTATATTGCTTTTACCCACTTAATAGATCTTGGGGATTTTTCCATATCAATACACAAAGAACTTCTTCAGTCCTTTTTAAGAACCATAAAAATCTGATTTTCAATTCAGTTTTGTTAAGTTCTAAAGTAGACTTTCTTTTTTATTTTTTTTATTGAAGTATAGTTGATTTACAATGTTGTGCCAATCTCTGCTAAACTACAAAATGAGTCAGTTATACAAATCTAAACATTATTTTTGCATATTCTTTTCCATTATAGTTTATCTCAGGATATTGAATGTATTTCCCTGTGCTAAAATTAGGGCTTTGTTGTTAAAAGAGTTTGCTCCTACCAATCCCAAATTCCCAGCTCGTTCTCTCCCCTACACCATCTTTACCTTGACGCCACAAGTCTGATCTTTATGAGTTTGTTTCTGTTTGGTAGACGTATTTAGATTCCACATATACATGATATCATATGTTATCAGGCTTTCTCTAACTTACTTCACTTAGTATGATAATCTCTAGTTGTATTTACGTTGGTGCAAATGACATTATTTCATTCTTTTTATGACTGAGTAGTATTCCATTGTGTATATGTACCACATCTTCTTTATAAATGCGTCTGTTGATGGACATTTAGGTAGTTTAATATTTTGGCTCTTGTGAATAGCACTGCTATGAACATAGGGGTGCATGTGCCTTTCCAAATAACACAGCAGACTTTCATCTCTCTTTGACCACGGCCCACCTGTAAACGTAAACATGTATGTGCTTATTTTTGAAAGATCACTGGGTGTATCAGTTTAGAGCATCAAACAAGCAGATGTAAGGATGGAATTAGACAAACAAGAGATATACTGGGGTGAACACATGTGAGGGATAAGACCAAATGAATCAAGAGTAGGTGGGCAGAGTCTTTGGGTCGCAACACGGGTCTGAAACCTATGAAAGGAAAGAAGGAAGAAAGCAGGATTCAGTAGGGGGAACTCAGACTGCAGTGTAGCTTGGCCAGGTCAGTGTCAGTGGGGGACATTTCAGCCAGGTCAGTGGGGAGCACAGAAAATTTCAGCCTGGAAGAGGAGGCCTGTGTTGAGGACGAATGGTCCAGCTCAAGCAGTCCCACTATGCTCAGCTATGGCTGGAGACAGTCTAAGTAGAGTCCTGGGTTTTCAGTGTCCCTTTCATGAAGGCCACTGACATGTAGCACAAAACTCTTCACCCTCAGTGCCCATTCCCACATGTTCACTCACATGTCCCTAACCTGGACCTCCATGTCTGCTCTACCATCTTCCAGTCCTTTCCCTTCTAGACCTCTGACCAGATGGCCAGATTGTTGGCCATTGCTCAGAAATCGACATATGTTCCCTACCTCAGGCCACTTTTCCTTTCACATAAAATAGATGACCAGGCTCAGCACTCACGGCTCTGTCTCTTGCAAAGATTTTCCCTCTCTGAATACTTTCAAGACTCCTCCAGAGTGGAGCTAAAATGCAGCCTTCATTCATTTTCAGCTTCATCCATATAATAGCCTGTCCATCAATAAACCAGGTGTGGCTTCTCTTCCTCCTCCAACTGGTTGAATGGAATGCCAGTCTCCCCATAGGTGATGGTGGGTAAGGGATGTTAGTGCAATCCTAGGGCACACAGGGCTCTGGGAAACCTGTTCTTGCAGCTTTCTTGTGTCCTTTGGTTCTGCTCATCTTGATCCTGGATATACCGTGTTCATCTTACAACAGATGGCAACTGGATTTGTCCATCTTCATATTGTTTGGGTATATTTGTGTAGGTCACCATCACCCTTTACATGTGCCATGGTTTCATCCAACTTTGTCTTGGCAGGTTCAACAGGACCCAGCTCACAGTGGGAAATTCTAAAGCAATAGTTACTTGGTATCCCACAGTCAAGCATCCCTCAAAAATTCTATAATTCTCAAAAATTCTATAATTCTCTTCTGCAGATGCTATGGCCTTGCATCAGAGCTCCATAGACCTGCATTGTTATCCCTCCACTGGGCCTTGCCACAATCTGCACATTGCATCTGTTCTTACCACCTACACCAAACACTAACACCAAAGCATCTGCCTGATCATATGGCCCAAGAGGCAGGGCTTCCAGTACCAGAGCCCCAGCTTCCTGCAAAACACTTTCCTGCTCTGAGCCCTCTTGAAGCTGGCAGCCTTCGTTCCATGTCATTCAGCATGTAGACTGGAGCTATTTCTAAGTGTGGTATTGCTCCCAGAATCCAAGAGGCCTATCAGGTGCTCTGCTTTATTTTTTCCCTCTTTGTCTTTTTTTGTGGGGTGGGCTGGGGTCAGGTGGGAGTTATATATCAGAGTCTATGAGATCTAGTCATTTGCCTTTTACTTTTTTAATATGTTTATTTATTTGTCGCTGTGCTGGGTCATTGTTGCTGTGCAAGCTCTCCTCCAGTTGCAGAGAATGGGGACTACTCTCTAGCTGCAGTAGACAGCTTTTCATGGTGGTGGCTTCTCCTGTTGCAGAGCTTGACTTCTAAGTACACGGGCTCAGCAGCAGCGGCAGTTACAGTCCCGGGCTCTAGAGAACAGGTTCAGTAGCTGTGGCACACGGGCTTAATTTGCTCTGCAGCATGTGGGATCTTTCCAGATCAGGGACGGAACTGGTGTCTCCCACCCTGGCAGGTGGCTTCTTCACCACTGAGCCACCAAAGAAGCACTGCCTTTACATTGAAGGGGATGTCCCGGGCAGAGCATGGACTTGGCGTGAGCACCACAGCCGATCTGAACTGGCAGCAGCTGGAGGCTGTCTACCAAGTTCCCTCTGGGCTGCAGGTTCGCTGGGAGGAAGATATGAGCTGTGCACCCCCAAGGGCACCACCTCCTGGAGTGTTCCTCCTTCTGGGTAAGCTTTACAAAGGGCTTGCCATTGAAAGTAATAAGTGAGATGCAGGCGATGACAAACACTCTAGAGTGTGTTTAAGGCAAGGAAGAGGAACTGAAGCTTTCTTTGGAATGCAGTGAGTATCTGAAGAATCCACCAGGTCTGAGGTGTGCGTGCCGAGGTGTGGGCTGGAACTGCAGCGCTTGGCAAGGACGTGGCAGTCCCCAGTGGTGCTCAGTCAGAAGGCTGCCTCTTCCGTTGTCGGCCGTTGTTTCAAACTCCCATCTCAGAGCTCTTGGAACCATTCATTCCCCAATTATAATATACATCCCTTTCTTGTCTAATAATGGATTTTGATTTTTCTCTCCTTCAACGATCAGTCACTTGGCAACTACTCCTTAGTTGTGCTTTCAGCAACATTGTTCACCTCCCTTCTTTTTTTAAATATGTTTTTAAATTGCGGTATAGTTGATGTATAATGCTGTGTTAGATTCTGGTGTACAGCAGAGTGATTCAGTTATATGTATATACATTCTTTCTGATATTCTTCTTCATTATAGGTTATTTTCCGATATTGAATATAGTTCCCTGTGCTTTAGGGTAGGACCCTGTTGTTTATCTACTTTATGTATAGCAGTTTGTACCTGCCAATCCCAGACTCCTAATTTACCCCTCCCCATTTGGGAGGTTTGTTTTCTATGTCTGTAAGCCTGGTTTCTATTTTGTAAATAACTTCATTAGTACCGTGTTTTAGATTCCACATACAAATGATATATTTGCCTTTTTATGTCTGATTTACTTCATTTAGTATGATAATCCCTAGGTCCATCCATGCTACTGCAAATGGCATTATTTCATTCTTTTTTATGGTTGAGTATTATTCCATTGTATGTATGTAACACATTTTTATCCATTCATCTGTTGATAGACATTTAGGCTGCTTCCATGTCTTGGCTATTGTAAAAAGTGCTGCTATGAAGATTGAGGTAAATGTATCTTTTCAAATTAGGGTTTTGTCCAGATATATATCTAGGAGTGGGACTGTGGATCATATAGTAACTCTATTTCTAGTTTTCTAAAGAAACTCCATACTGTTCTCCATAGTGACTGCACCAGTTTACATTCCCACCAACAGTATACAAGGGCTTTTCTCCACACCCTCTCCAGCATTTTTATTGTTTGTGGACTTTTTAATGACGGCCATTCTGACCAGTGTAAGATGATACCTCATTGTGGTTTTGATTTGCATTTATCTAATAATTAGTGATGTGGGCATCTTTTCACGCGCCTAATAGTCATCTGTATGTCTTCCTTGAAGAAATGTCTATTTAGATCTTCTGACCATTTTGATTGGGCTGTTTGGGTTTCTTTTGAGTTATATGAATTATTTGTATATTTTGGAAAGTAAGCCCTTGTCAATTGCATCATTTGCAAATATTTTCTCCCAGGCCATAGGTTGTCTTTTCATTTTGTTTATGGTTTCCTTTGTGTGAAAAAGCTTTTAAGTTTGATTCGGTACCATTTGTTTGTTTTTGCTTTTATGTCTATTGCTATGGGAGACTGACCTAAGAACACATTGTTACAACTTACGTCAGAGAACGTTTTGTGGGTGTTCTCTTCTGAGAGTATTATAGTGTCCTTCTTTTATATTTGTCTCTACGCCATTCAGAGTTTATTTTTGCATATGGTGTGAGGAAGTGTTCCAACTTCACTGATTTATATGTGACTGTCTAGTTTTTCCAACACCACTTGCTGAAAAGACTTGTCTTTTCTCCACTATATACTCTTGCCTCCTTTGTCAAAGACTAATTGACCTTAGGTGTCTGGGTTTATTTCTGGGCTCTCTCTTCTGTTCCACTGACCCAGATGTCTGTTTCTGTGCCAATTCCATGCTGCTTCGACTACTGTAGCTTTATGGTATTGTCTGAAATCTGGGAGGGTTATGCCTCCAGCTTTTTTTCCCCTTGCCAGGATTGCTTTGGCAATTCTGGGTCTTTTGTGATTCCATATAAAATTTATGATTATTTGCTCTGGCTCTGTGAAAAATATCATGGGTAATTTGATAGGGATCACATTAAATCTGTAGACTGCTTTGGGTAGTGTGGCCATTTTAACAGTATTAATTCTTCCAATCCAGGAGTATGGGAAAACTTTCCATTGCTTTAAATCACCTTGAGTATGCTTCTCCAGGGGATCTTTCAGACCCAGGGATTGACCCAGGTCTCCTGATTGCAGGCAGATTCTTTACCATCTAAGCCACCAGGGAAGCCCACCATCCATTTTAAGTCTCCCTTTAATCTGTCATTACCTTTTCATTGTTAGAACTTTCCTGAACCCCCTGTGAGCCTCATCATTGGACACATATGCTGTCTAAATCCAGTGGACCTCTGCCCACTAGGAAGAACAGGCAGAGACCACAAGGGACAAATCATGGGAAAAACTGAAGAACTGCCCTTGAGACTTAAATAAGGCTCAGCTGGTGTTTTTACATCAGAATTAGACTATTTCTAAATTAGACTCTTAGCCTCTAGGGCAGGATTGCCTAGTTGTATAAGCCAACAAGTATCCAGTAATTACACAAAATTTGAACATCATGAAGCTAATGTTTTGGACACAAAAGATAGCCTAAGGAGACTAGAAAGAGATCAAAAGAAAAACACACAGGGAATGAGACAGCTGAAGTGGTAGGAGAGTGGGTGGGAGAGGAGAGATAAGCTAAGAGATGTGGGTTTTACAGAAGCCAAGGGAGGTAAGTGTTCACCAGTATCAAATTCACAGCTGCCACTCCTAGCAGGAGAAGAATTGAAGAGGTGCCACTGTAGCTGTCAACTGGGAGGTCCCTAAACAGCTCAGACAGAAAAGAATTCACCTGCAATGCAGGATATATGAGTTCAATCCCTGGGTTGGGAAGATCCCCTGGAGAAAAGAATGGCAACCTACTCCAGTATTCTTGCTTGGAGATCTATAGACAGAGGAGCCTGGTGGGCTACAGTCCGTGGGGTCACAGAGTCACACGACTGAGTGACTCACCAATGGCTGAACAAGCTGCCCTAGACTGGTGGGGACAGAACCCACATCAAGCGGTGTTGAGGAGGAGAGGTGGGGAGGAAAGACTGGAGCATGACCTACTCAGTCAAGGAGGTGTGCAGTTCTGAGGGCAAGAGACTTAAGGTGAAAGCAGGACCAGGAAATAAGGGCTGTCTTAACATGGCAGATGTACAAGTACCCCTGTTGGATGGAAGGAAAGAAGTTAAAGTATATTCAAAAGAGAAGGAATTGACCCAAAACTTGGAGAGGAAAGAGGACATCTTTGCCTCTGGGATGAGGTGGCGGTGAAAGGAAGAAAATGAGAACCAGTGGAAGGTTTAAGAGAGGGAAGGTGTTCCCATGGGTTACTACTTTTTCTCCAGGAGGGAGAAGACAAGTAGGAAAGAACTGGGGCTGAGAGGAGCTTGGGGACAGTATTGGGCTTCTAGAAGTTTCCTGGGAAGAGATCTGACACGCAGTGTGGAGGGATTGGTCTGAGGTTTGCCACCCATGATTTGCAATGGCAACTGGTAAAGGTTGTGATTATCCCCGGAAGGGGCTTCCTATCAGCAAGGGAGGAGAAACTGATTTAGGCTTCGGGCTGGGTGGGCAGATCAACCAGGAGGTCACTATGGAAAGGAAAATGCAGTGGAAAAGATGCAGTGGGGTTCTTCAGGCAGGATAGGGAAGGGCCAGGAAGACATGAAGGGCATCAAAGGAGTGAAGACTCTGCTAAGAGTCCATGCTTATTCAGTGAAAGGGAAAGACCAGTGAATGTTGTCAACGAGTGAGATTGTCAAGTTCTCGTCCTCAGCATTGACCTGTGTCTGAATCAAAGTAAGTCCCAGGCTGTGTGTTAGGGCTTTAAGATAAAGGCCATGATGCTGAAAAAGGCGATGGATGGTGAGGCCAGGTTTAGGTAGCCTGGGATAATGGAAGCGACAAGAGGTGGGGGAAGAGCAGATAAACCACTGGTCCTGGATGAACAAGGAAACTGATCTAGAGAAGATGGATTTTCTGAAATACACAGCACAGAGCAAGTTTCTGGCTTCCTAAAGAGTGGGCTAGCATGAATAGTACAAGTCTCAAAGGGAGGGGCTACTGAAAAACAGCTTTCAGAAGAGGAGCTCACAGATTACCTTTGGCCCTCCTTATGCTGCATCAGACTCAACATCCACAGATTCCACCAATCACAGATCAAAAATATATGGGAAAAAAATATTCCAAAAAGTAAAGCTTGAATCTGCTGCATCCTGGCCACTATTTATATAGCACATGCATACTATTGGTGATTATAAGTAAATCTAGATAGGATTTAAAGAATATGGGAGAATATGCATAGGTTATATATGAATACGGTGCCATTATACATGGGACTTGAACACTGTGGATTTTGGTATTGAGGGGGTGTTTCTGGAACCAATATTCCACAGACACGGAGGATAACTATATTTACTTATAGACTAATTTACTTTTAGTTCTTGACCTGTATTAACAACTGCCTACTGAACATCTCTAAGATATATTTCTGAATCATCTGTTCCAATATGAACCTATCTTCCAAACCACTATAATTTACTCTTCTTCCACCATTTCTTTAATTTTAGACAGCAGCATCACTTTATCCAGGTAGCTGTTCTAAAAAATAAAAAGGCCATCTTTACCACCCCTTACGGTCTCCACCTAACCTGCCTCCTTCCCCATTTGGAAGTTCTTACCCACATGCCAATAAAGACTGGTAATAGAGTCAGACAGATTTGATGTAAATTCCAGCTCAACCATTTCCACCTCGAATGATCCTGGGCACAAAACTGTTCTTAAACTTTATTTTCTTCTGTCATCATGTTAGTCGCTCAGTTGTGTTTGGCTCTTCGCAATCCCATGGATTGTAGCCTGCCAGGCTCCTCTCTCCATGGGATTCTGCAGGCAAGAATACTGGAGCGGGTAGCCATTCCCTTCTCCAGATTTTCTTCTGTAAAACGGTAGTAATACTAGTACTAACCAATGGGTTATTAGGAGATTTAAATGAATTAATGCATGTAAAGAATTTAGTACCTAATCTAGCATAACATAATTTCCTTCAAAGTTTTAAAAATCATTAATTTTGTAATTTGCTTCCTCTTCTGACTTCATGTTGTCTACAAAGTTTCTGGCTACACTTCTTAACTTTTGCATTTACTGTGGGAAAATTTCTTAAATTTTCATGAATGCTTTATTATAAATATGCTAGTAATCCTCTGTTTTGAGGAGGGCATGGCAACCTACTCCAGTATTCTTGCCTGGAGAATCCCATGGACAGAGGAGCCTGGTGGGCTACAGTCCACTGCATCTCAAGAGTTAGACACGACTTGCAGCAACTGAGCTTGCCTGCAGTCCTCTATTTTATTGAAGTATAGTTGATTTACAAATAACAATGCTGTGTTAATTTCTGCTGTACAGCAAAGAGATTCCATTATACACATATATATATTCTTTTTCATATTCTTTTCCATTATGGTTTATCACAGGATCTTGAGTATAGGTCCCTGTGCTATACAGTAGAAACTTGTTTATCCATCCTATATATTACAATAGTAATACTAACTCAGACTTATAAATCAAGTATTTTCATTCTATTTGCTCTCTTACACTTTGAATCAATAAACACACTTTAGACAACAAACACCTCAGGTAAGCTTTCTGTCATTTGTAGTTTTATTAAAAGTTCTCAATAATTCTAATGTGTAAATAAAAGGAAATCACTGATGAAATTTTAAACACAGCCTCAGCTTTAAAAACTAAAATAAAATTTTAAGCCAAATAGCCTCACCACCATGTGGTTAGTAACGTTCACACTCAAATGGCTTACTTTTTGTTATAAATTTTTTTAGGATGGAAACCTACTAGTGCTGGGTTTTGAACATGGAGGAAAACCAAGTGCTAGCGTGGCTATTGGCCCCTGGGCTAATTTAATGGCCTCCCCCACCCCACCTGTCAAACCAACATTCACATTCTCTTCTTACTAATCCCTTCTTAAAGCTAAATTCAACTCCCCCTTATCCAGGGCAAAGATTCAGAGTGAGAGGGAAAATGAGGACATTACTAACCCCAGCTAGTAAACTGCAGCATTATTCTACTGCTCCTATGAGCGGTGCCATCACTGTCAGCACCTCTTTCTCTTTATGGTTCTTGTTCCCTGTCTTCTTCAACCACCACCACTGAACCTGAACACTGACATTAATGAACACATCAGTGATACTGGAGAAACATTCCACCAGGATGACAGCAGGCACACAGAAGCATGGCTCGAGTGGTTACTTTGCCAAAAATTGCTCAGTGAGTTACCAAGAATTCAATACTAATTTTCACCCATGAAGAGTCAGTGGCAGAGTTGAGTTAGGACTGATTAGTTGAAATTTAATAGCAGACATCTGGTGGTGGAGTCTTTCTTTTAATGAAGGGTCTTTCCAAGGAAGACATCTATTAGGGATGGCAAGAGGAAGAGATTAAGGGATAAATGGTCATATTTTTTGTCATCCTCAAATCTCCATATTCTCCCAGGATGTGTCCATACCACCACCCTTTGTCCATCTACCATAGATGGACTTCACACCTATTATAGAAGCCAGAAACTTACTCTGTGCTGTGTATTTCAGAATGTCCACCATCTGCCTGAGAGCTAATTAGGAAGCGTAGGTGGCACAGTGGTGAAGAATCTGCCTGCCAATGCAGGACCGGCAAGAGATGCAGGTTCAATCCTGGGTGGGGAAGATCCCCTGGAGAAGGAAATGGTAACCCACTCCAGTATTCTTGCCTGGCAAATCCCATGGACAGAGGAGCCTGATGGGCTACAGTCCATGGGGTTGCAAAAAGTCGGACACAACTGAGTGCACACACGCAAACACACATATAGCATTCAATGTTTCTACCATGTTTGCAAGCAAAGTTTAAGTTTATACCTCAGATATTCATGTACACAGATCCTAACACACATGAGTGGGTCAGAAATCAAAAAGGGAAAGAAACAAAGGTTGCCCTACAAAGAGAGCCAGTTCAAAAATGAGAAGAAGGAAAAAAAGCATGTTGACCTGAGCAATCAGTTTCTCATATCAAACAGAACCCCAAAATAGACGGAACTGTCTACAGTAGCTGCTGATCCTGGTGTGCCCTGTAACAAAAAAATGGAATTATGGTTCAGCTGCGAAATCCTGGGCCCTCCTTTTCCCATTGGCCTAAATCAATCCCCAGACGTGGGAGAAGATGCTGAGCAAGGTGCGTAATTATTTCAGGCCACTAGGGTAAGCACTATTCCTGGCAACTCTGTAGGCAGCGCCATGGATGAGGGTTTCTAATCCTCTTTGGTGATTTGGTTCTGTGTAAACTGAGATTTTTCTTTCAGTATTTCAGCCAGATAAGCAGGAAAGGCCAGCTCCAGTCCTGAGCTAGAGCCAATCAAGGTCAGTTTCAGTTCCTTTTCTGTGCGGTTTAGATTCCTTTTTCCTCGCTGCCTTCCCTGACACCTGTCCTTATATTTTTATCTGATTATCAGAACCTAGTAAGCAAACCCTTGGCAGCCTCTGGTGCTTACTCTGTCATCCAAAAGCCTCTAAGTCTAAGGGATACCATAAATACTGTGCAGAGCAGAGTCCTTGAAAGGCCAACCTAAGACCCTGGCTATGTACCGCAGAGAGGTGTCTCCCATGGGGATTTTAAGGGTGAGGTTGAAACTAGTGCCTGCTTTTTACCCAGAGGCAATACTGACGTTTCAACTCGCCTATTAACAAATCTCTCCTGTTTGGCTTGACACTGCCTCCACAATAAACTCAGTTATTACTTAACAGAGAGAAAATGAAAGGTAAATCTTGACATTCCCATTTGGATGACGATGAAATTGAGGTTTAAAAGAGTTGTGTACAGTGAATTCAACCAAGCAGTGTCGTAGCTGGAAAGTAGACCAGCTGACACCTTGCCCCCGGTTTTGTAGGTCACAGACTTTGTAAGTTTAGAGCAGAGTTTTACTCACCATGTTCCTCCTTGGAAGCTTCTATTTACTTTCTTAAATTGTGGGTGCCAGTGGAGAGGTACCAGGTGTACATTCCAGACACTGAGACAACATACACAGACTGAGCCGTCTGCCTGTTGAGTACACAGCTCCGGGCTGAAGAATTTGTAGGGTTGTTAGAATACAGGAGACTTCAGAGGGAGCAGGCTCTGAGGTGGACGCGAATACCTAAATCCCTGCAAAGACAGATTAAAAACATCCTCTTTATTGTTACAAACCAAAACCCGAACCCATGTATTCTGTGCTTTTTCAAACTGCACTGCCCCCCGCCCCCCATATCATTAAAGAAATGCAAACACATGTGCTTCAAAACGGGTAGGTGTAAAAGAACATTCTGCACAATTACATCTAGGCTGTCGCAGACTTCTCTCACATGCAGCCATCTATCCGGGGGATGTTAATTCACTGTGACAGCTGAGCATGACAAACGCCACGGTACACAAGTTGGAATGCCGGAAACAGGCAACTACGAAAAGCCCGTGCAGACAAACGCGCCTCGGAGTTTTCTCCCTCCACACACACGTGGCCGCACTTCCAGGCGCTCCAGCACGGTGATAAACCCCAAACACACGCACACACACCCTGGAGCCTCCGCCTCCCTCCACGCCAGCGCCTCGGTCTCCAGGCAGGCGGGCACTCGCGCGCGCCCCTGGGCACACTCGCCGCCCACCCGCATCCCGCTGCGCGGCACGGGAGGGCCGGGCGGTCCCGGCGTTCCCCAGCCCGCCGGCCGGGGAAGCGGCGGCTCCCGGACTGGGGGCAGGGCCGGGGGCGGGGGGGAGCTGGCAAGGGAGGGGAGCGCCGCGGGGCCGGGCCTCTGCGCCCGGGGAGGGGACGAGGGGCGGGCGCGGGGCGGCGCCCGGCTCACGTGGGCGGGCGGGAGCAGCTGAAGGTCCGCTCCGGAGCCCGGGCTGTCCTCTCGCGCGCGGCGCTGGCCCCGGGCGGCGGCGGTGGCGGCGGCGAAGGAGGAGGAAGGCGGCGGTGGCGGCGGCGAAGGAAGAGGAGAGGACGGGGGCGGCGTCGGACTGGAGCCGAGCGGCGGCCCGAGCTGCCCGGGGCGCTGTCTTGAGCTCGCCCGCCGGGCCCCCACCCCCGAGCTGCACCCTGCCGTGCTCAGCTCTGCCCGCGTCCGTGCCCCCGCGGGGAGCGCGCCGGGGCTGCCCCCCGAATGACGGGCGGAAGGTTCGACTTCGACGATGGCGGCACCTACTGCGGCGGCTGGGAGGAGGGCAAGGCGCACGGGCATGGCATCTGCACGGGGCCCAAGGGCCAGGGCGAGTACTCGGGCTCCTGGTCGCACGGCTTCGAGGTGGTCGGAGGCTACACCTGGCCCAGCGGCAACACCTACCAGGGCTACTGGGCTCAGGGCAAGCGGCACGGGCTGGGGGTGGAGACGAAGGGCAAGTGGATGTACCGGGGGGAGTGGTCACATGGCTTCAAGGGGCGCTACGGGGTCCGGCAGAGCCTGTGCACCCCCGCCCGCTACGAGGGGACCTGGAGTAACGGGCTGCAGGACGGGTACGGCGTGGAGACCTACGGGGACGGAGGTGAGCTGCGTCGCTGGCGGCTTGGCTGCCCCGCGAGCTGGGCGCTGGGGGAGGGCTTTGCCGCTGATTGCGGGGCAGCGGGGAGGACACGAGGCGCACGTGTCCGGAAACCCGCCAAAACACCTGGGGGAGCCTTCCAGCCTCTTCCCGCGGCCACTTTCCCCAGGAGGGGGCGTTAGGACGCGGCGGGTGCGCAGGGGGTTGGATCTGACCCGGTTCTGGGGGCGGGCGGTGTGTCCACACCCGGGGGAACAAGGCGTGAAGACACCTGGCCGGCGCCAGCGCCGCGCTGCCACCGGGAGGGCGCGCGCCCGGGAGGGCTGGGCTGGGGACGCTGTCATTTGAGCCCGTCACATTACGTTCCTGATCCCTCCCTCTCCCGGCCGGGTTTGAAATCGCCACTCCCGTGGAGTGAGAGCGAGCGCCCTGGGCTTGGAGGCTGGCGGTCGCGGCGCAGTGCTCCCGGGATTGGTTTCACGTGGAGTCGTATTTCGCTTCTGGTCCTCTAGTGGCCTAAAGATAGAAGCCAGAACCCCAGAACCGGGATGCTGGGGAATTGTTCCTTATCGGAGGTGTATTTGGAAAGTAATCGTAGTTATGGAAGTGGAGAGGCCACCTGATGCAGGTGGGGTTCAAGGAATGCGGGGTTTTCTTTCTGGTTTTTCTTCGCTTTCTTAAAGTATCGGTTTTCTATCAAAAGAAGGTAGTCATTGTTGATCTGAACATATCTGGAAAAATTACCAGGAAAACATTTTAGAAACGAACAGTGAAGCCTATGTTTTAAAAGGTACAATTGACAGGTGTATTCCTATAATAGCTAAATTGACAGGTACTTCAATCCTGAGAATAGCAATGGGAATCGCCGGTTTGCCCTGTGTGTGATGGAAAACCGTACGCTGGCTGTGAGCAAAATTCACCTAATTTTAATATTTACCAATTTTTGCAAAAGAAATTTTGTATATAATAGGGCATAGTCATCCCCCCCGCCAAACTTTTTTTCCCCAACCAGGAAAAGTATATATTATTGAAACAGGTGTCAAAACCTGATGAATTTGCTTGTGTAATAAACCGAGAAGGACGAATAGCTTACGCTTTGGCAAAACACATTTTCTGATAATATAGTTAATTGAAAAGGGTTGTAGAAGGCAATGTCACATTTCGGAATTCTGCAGCTCAGAGTTGGAGGATATTAAAGGGGTCCAATTAAAAGTTTGTCCAGCCCAGTGCAACCCCAGTCAGGCAGCTGCTTATATAAGAGCTTATACAATTTGTACACTTCACTTACTCAGAACACTCGGGCCGTGTTTCAAATGCAAACCAGGCTAAAAAGGACATCTTTTCGTCCTACAGTATAAATAACGGATATAGTTTTCATGGATTAAAAGGGAGAGGGGACTGTCTCTAATAATTGTATATGGGCTGCATGAGTTTCGAGTTCCACAGTAGTTAATTAGGGCCCTTAAATGCTCTCAGTGGGCACAGAGCGCCTTAGTTGACACCCGTATAAATGTGTTAGCTTGTGACTGGATTTTATCAGAGGCCCTAGGTCTACAATATAACAATTCCATGCTCAAAAGTGGAATGCAAACCTTATCTTTCAAACGTGTGCATTATTTTACAACCTTTCAAGAAGGTGATGGATAGTTCTTTTACTTCAGTATATGGAAGGCTAAAAATAAATGAGTCTTCTTTTAAAGTTACTACTCATTAAACAAAATCTCTTGGTTTAGAGTATTCATTATACCTAGCAATCAAAAAATATATTTAGCACAGTAAAGGTCGTCTGTTTATGTGTTGCAGAAACTCAAATAAGTGTCTAGGGTGACTATGGATAATTGGCCTACTGTTTTAAAACTAACTTTTAAAAGAATTTTTTAAAAACCTCAAAATTTGTCATTACCACAGGACTGCAGTTTTCTTTTTCTACCAAAACAACAAAAACAAACAAACAAATATGCTACCAATTAGGAAAGGGGGGAGAAAAACTCCTAAAAATCATTATTGAATTCTGTTACTTTCTTTCATATGTCAATCAGTTAATTAGAAAGTCCTGAAGCATAAAATGGGGGTCTAAGGGGAGGTGTATTGCTATAACTTATTTCCTGCAAAGATTTTGGCCACAATAAGACAGGTCACTTCCCCAAGCTTTACTTCTTGCCTCTGCACCACCACAAGTCCATCCCTAGCAGCACCTGTCAGACTCAAGGAAAATCTGATTGCATGTATTTTGTGGTGACTTTAAACTCAGGAGGAAGGAAGTTGTAATTTCATTGACAACTGTCACTCAGTTTATTTTACTAGTGATCTGAGTGTGAAGTGTTGCTGAAATAGAACCTCCTGAATATTAAGTAAGAATAGTTAGTACAGTGCTCCCAAAATCCAAGTCTAGGTGCCCAGAATATTCGGTAAAAATTTGGATCCTGCTGTGGTTCCTTTTTTCACCTGTCATGAAACTATTAGAATATAGCTAGAAAGACACATTGTTGTGTTAATTATATGCATTCCTGTCCATGCACATTTTCATTCATAGCATGTAGATTTAAGTTTGGCACATTAAATCTAAATTTGACTGAAATTCTCTCTGAATTGGAAGTCTTCCACTACAAGCTTATTTAGTGAAAATGGCTGTCATCTAGAAAATCAGCTCCCTAATGAAAAGTCATAGAACATCCGTAAAAATATTTTTAAACTTATGAACTATGCATCCATATGTAAGAAATTGAGAGGAACTAATTAGAACTTGGAGCAGCAGGGAGCAGGCGGAACCCACCTGCTTCGTAAAAAAAAAAGAGGCCCTTTTTCCCTCACTAGGTTCACTGACTAAACTAAACCTCTTTTAAATTTTAGATGAATCACTAACACTTTTGACTGTAAATTAGTTTCTAGCAATTCTATGGAGGAATTCTTCCATGTACTGTTCCTCAACAGGGTAAGATGGGAATATAGCCAACGCCATTGTCCTGCCTTCTCTGCTACTACGGTCAAGCAACAACTTAAACTTTCTAGTTATTGCTGTTGCCTTAAACTGCTTAGATTTTCAAGCAATATGTCTTTGGAAATTCTAAATACTAGTCTTATTTTGGAGATAGCAGATTAAGGAAACTAGTTGTTACTTTCCCCTCAGTGTTATACATTTCCTAAGATAGTGTGGTTGTGTTTTAAAAGTGTTAAGTACTTCTTGATATCAAACAGTATGTTTGGAAGTTGTTCTAGCAAAAGTAACTTGTAGAAAAAGTTAGAAGGAGAATGATTATAGTGTTCCTTGTTTATTTAAACAAAATATCTTAAAATAGGGTGGTTTGTTTTAGTGCATATAAGTCAGGTTGTATAACTTTTATCTTAGAACTTAAATATTTATCTATCTAGGCCAAGGAAAGTCAGTTGCCACTTTCTAATAATGTCAGTTTCCTTCTGGGTTACAGTGGTGGTGTTTGGAGATGGCTGATACTGAGTAGAAAGCTTCTTGATATGAAATGTTGTATTTGAGTGTCTTATCCTTTGGGGTTTATCCTTTTGAGAAAGTCATGGCCCACCCACCTCCTCAGAAGTTCTGAAATGTCAGGTTAAGATGCTAAGGCCTACCCACAGTATGAAGGACATTCACAGTACTAGACCCCCTTTGTATTGGTTCGGCCAAAAAGTTCGTTCGGGCTTTTTGTCAGCTATATAGGGGAAGAAGCCGAATGAACTTTTTGACCAACTCAATATGTATGTCATTGTCACCCTGCTACTGTCTATTTATATACCAAAAACATGTCAGAATGAACAGAGAGATGATAGTCTTGCAATTAGTCAAAACTTTTGACTTGGGAGCCACTATGGCTTTAACTTTTTAAGTGCATGAAATAATCTGTAAGCAGCACTTACCAGTATTTTAAAAACAAATGTATGTCATGCAATGGAAATTTTTTCATGGCAATCTGAAATGAAAAGTGTACTGCAAAGTAACTCTATATAACCAGAAACTGAAAGAAGTCAAGACAGTTATTTACTTTCTATAAATTTGTGAGTTAGAAAGAATCCAGAAGTAATTACATCTTAAAATTTCCATGTAGCTTCTTTGGAGGGATAGTTTAATATAAAATTTGCCTGTAATTAAAAGGAAATGGACTCAATTTAGAAGAGAAAATTCTGAATTCCTAATCTTAACATCCATTCCTCCTAAGATGATTTAGGAAGCTGCTCCAGGTTAATGTTTAAATGTCTTTGCTAATTTACTTAACAGAAAAACTTTTGAAAACAAATGCTTTAAATTAGAGATTATCCTATTCCTGAGAAGACATAATATTCATTGAAAAAATGATCTGGTGATGACAAAGTTTTAATGTACGCTGTCAAACACACCTTTCCTCTGAGATGAATTCCATAATATTGAGTGGAAGTTTTCCTCTGACCTTACCTTAGTTTCCTGAAAGGTAAATAGTGCATGCTTTTTAGCCACCACAGCTGTTTATTATAAAGTCATCAAACATCTACATACAGTAGGACACACAACTAGGAGTGTGGAAATTCTGTGTTCTCCTTAATGCCTGCCCTCAGAATGATTCTAGTTCATGATGTGGTTCACAGTACAGTGGCAGAAGCTAGGGAAACCATGAGGAGAATGACCAGAAGGAAGCAGAAATTTAGCAAATAAAGGACACATCTTGACCTTTTCACTTGGAGGTACAAAATGTTAAAACAAATTGCCCATTTTTTCATAATGGTTCATTCTATTCAGAATATATATTCTAGTTGTCAAATCCCTCTCAGCTTAAAAAGGTTCAGCCAAAACTAAGTAATAATACTGAATATTAAATAGTTGTCCCTGCCCTAAAAGAACATGATGAGTGTGGTAGAAAGAAAATGTAAGAAAACTTGTTTGACAATTCATGTTCCAAGCATTCAGATCACTAATAATTTTAGGTCTTTGAGCTTGTTGGAATGTCAAAGTGCCAGTTTTGACATTTTTCAGTTAAATTAGTAAAAATACAACTCACACATAGAGCTCATTTCTTCCTTCTGCCATTGTACTGCCTTCCTCAGAGGGGGTTTTGATGTGTTAATTTCGGGGGGGGGTTTCTGATGACCACTCTCTTGTATTAGAAGTCAGTGCTTTGTAAAATTTTTTCAGTGAAAGGCAAAAAAAAAAAAAAAAAAAAATCCAAACATCAATTGGAAAAGCCTATATAGATTTAGATTAGAGATTATCCTATTCCTGAGAAGGCATAATATTCATTGAAAAAATGGTGTCAACAAAGTTTTAATGGGCACTGTCAGGCACACCTTTGCTCTGAGATGAATTCCATAGGGTTAAGAGTGGAAATTTTCCTCTGGCTTCCTCACGGTTTTACCAAAGGTAAGCAGCACACTCGTTGGGGGATACAGCTGTATCCCAAAAGCTGATACACAGTTACAGAAACTAGCTAGACAGAACACTTCAGCGTGGGGGTTCACAAAGGGAATTTCTGAAGCATGGCTTAGAGTTCCCTAGGCAGCGTGGGGGGCTGGGCCTCGGGGCTCTCCGCGTGCGCACCCACGCGCCGCCGGCCTCCCTCCGCCCCGGACTCACACTGTGCTCTCTCGCGCTCTCTCGAAGGTACCTACCAGGGCCAGTGGGCCGGCGGCATGCGGCACGGCTACGGCGTGCGCCAGAGCGTGCCCTACGGCATGGCCACGGTGATCCGCTCGCCGCTGCGCACGTCGCTGGCCTCGCTGCGCAGCGAGCAGAGCAACGGCAGCGTGCTCCACGACGCCGCGGCCGCCGCCGACAGCCCGGCCGGCACCCGCGGCGGCTTCGTGCTCAACTTTCACGCCGACGCCGAGCTCTCGGGCAAGAAGAAGGGCGGCCTCTTCCGCCGGGGCTCCCTCCTGGGAAGCATGAAGCTGCGCAAGTCCGACTCCAAGTCGTCCATCTCCAGCAAGCGCAGCTCGGTCCGCAGCGACGCGGCCATGAGCCGGATCAGCTCCAGCGATGCCAACTCCACCATCAGCTTTGGCGACGTCGACTGTGACTTCTGCCCCGTGGAGGACCACGTGGACGCCACCACCACGGAGACCTACATGGGCGAGTGGAAGAACGACAAGCGCACGGGCTTCGGCGTCAGCGAGCGCTCCAACGGCATGAAGTACGAAGGCGAGTGGGCAAATAACAAGAGGCACGGCTATGGCTGCACTGTCTTCCCCGACGGCTCCAAGGAAGAGGGAAAATACAAAAATAATATTCTGGTCCGTGGAATAAGGAAGCAGCTGATACCAATAAGAAATACAAAAACTAGGGAGAAGGTGGACAGAGCGATCGAAGGCGCACAACGGGCAGCCGCCATGGCAAGAACCAAAGTGGAAATAGCAAACTCCAGGTATGTAAACGCCGGAGGGGTGGTACTGCCCGGGTTCTTGGAAACGGTGGGATATCAGATAATCTGTGTGTGTCAGTCCTTTGGCGGCATCACCGGATAGGTTCCAGAACCAGAAGTGGAAAAGGATTCAGCCCCATAGAATGAGGCAGAAATGTACCTGAAACTCTTCCATCCTCAAAAGGTGTTAAAGGCTGCATTGCGGTCCCCTTCCTCTTAAAATTACTTCCCTAATATTAAACATGATGGAGTTCACTCAGTGCCTATGTACATTTCCCAGAGTCCAGAAAGTTACCTTTTTTAAAAAAGACAAAACAAGAAAGTACCCCTGAAATACTTCCAGAGAGAACATTGTATGCTGGAAAGAAAATATCCATCCACATGGAAACCTACCCAGTGTAGGTGAACCTTTGTATTCTAAAAATATAGGTGTGTACAATTCCTCCCGAGAAAATTATCCTTATTTATAACATTCACATTCTGTTTATTGATGCCTTCTAGGTGGAATTGGTTTTGAGCAAGTGATCAAGGTGTAAATAAGGCAGAAATGGAGAGAGAGGTGACAAAATCAGTCAAGCATTCTTTGAACAATAGAACGCACCTGCATGGGAAAGGCAGAGGGATTGAGGCTCAGCAGAATCCCTCCATTCTAGGCAAGAAAGATCAGGTCACTGGTGTATTGAAAGGAAGGGGGTGGGGAGAGCCTGACACAGACAGATGGAACTGTCAGTGCGCCAAGTTTGAAAGAGAGCGGTAGAGAAGGGCTGGAGTGAGTAGGAGAAAGCAGTGAATAATAGATTGAGAAGTGGGGTGTATGTGGGCACAGAAGGTCCATGCACCTCAAGTTTTACCATTAATAGCTGGATTCAAGCATTCAGCCGTGAGGATAGAGAAATTGACTGGGAATAGAAAATTTTATTAGGGATGGATGTCATATGTTAGACAAAAATGAAAAAGGGCTGGTTATACATGGAAAACTTTATTCTTAGGCTTATTTAAGCAAATACTGACTGGCCCCAGTTCTGTGTGATTTGTTTAGCACAGAATATTGAAAATCCTTTTCTTGCTTCAGTAATATCCTCCCACTGAGGTAAACCTTATGAAACCAAAGACTCGTAGCATGTCTTCTTAACATTAAATTAATAAGCACTGCCTTTTCTTTGGTGGAATCACGTGAAATTTCTGATGATCAGACTTTTAATATACAAAAAAATGGCCATTTCATATTGTTCAACTTAATATTTCCAGAAGTCTGAAATTTCTTTTTAAAAAATGCTCCTGTTTTATGGCTGCTGTTTACTTTTAAGTGTCTGACACACTGGAAACTGGAGGCTGTCTTGTGTTTTGCAATATTTTTAGATATAAAAGTATTCAAGATTTCCATCTTTATCCCAAACTGACCCTGTTTTAAAGTTAATATTGCCTGTTAATAGGCACAGACTTTGAGGAAGGGTCTTTCCTCTCTTCCCTGCTGAGCATCGTTTATTTTAGATCCTGGTTTTCTGTGATCACCAAGCATTGCATTGACTTGTTTTTCACGTTGCTTGTAGATAGGGTACTTGGCACATAGTAACCTTGCTAGCCTTCGTGGCCCTCAGCTCACTCGTAGAGCTAGTGAGATACTCTGTTAGTTCTTAGCCTCTAATTTGAAGTGCACTCTTGGATTCTTTCTTTTATTGTCACCTAGTGATATACGAGAGGTAATTTAATCTTGGCAGGTGAAAAATGAACCTATGCAGAACATTCTAGCAAATGACTTTCTTATGCTTGCTTTAATTATTGACTTTTATGATTAGTTTAAACTGGAGGAACCTACATAATGAAACGTTGTGATGCAAAGACCTCTGATTATAACAGTTTCATAAAACTCATATCCAAGTCCTAGCTAGCCACAGTCTCTCTTTCAAAGTCTTTGGGGGAGAGAGGTGTTACATAGTCTGCGAGTAGTGTGTTATAGTTTATAATCAACAAACATCTTGAGACCTTGTACTTTTATCTAGTTAACTACTTAAGATTTCACTTGGCCATTTTAAAAATGCTCAGTTCATTTTGCTAAATGACATAAGTCTATCACAGAACAAATACATTGCATAATTCCACTTACCGGAAGAATCTGTAATGTGGAAGCAGTAAAATGGTGGTTGCCAGGGGCTGAAGGAGCAATTGCAAGGTGTTGTTCCAAGGTATAAAGTTTCACGTTAAGCAAAAATAAGTCCTAGAGGTTTCTACCGCATTGTGCCTGGAAATAATACCGTGAAAAATAAGTGAAAGCGTTAGTCACTAAGTTGTGCCCAACTCTTTGTGACCCCATGGACTGTAGCCCACTGGGTTCCTCTGTCCATGGAATTCTCCAGGCAAAAATACTGGAATGGGTAACCATTCCCTTCTCCAGCAGATCTTCCCAACCCAGGGATTGAAGTGTACGGGTCTCCTACATTGCAGGGAGATTCTTTACAGTCTGAGTATTGTGCACTTAATGTTTAATAGGGTAGATTTCATGTTAAGTGTTCTTACTATAATAAAAAAAAATACTCTTTCAGTGACACAATAGGCAAAAAAAATATTTACTACCCTGTTAACCTTTTATATTTTACTTTCACTGTTTTAGTCTCTTTCCAGATTCCTTGCTTTAATGACTTCTCCAAATACAGATTTGCAACTTGCTCAGTCTTTCCTGGCCCCCATAGCAGTTGTTATTTACCTAATGTGTTTTTGTCTTTAAAAAGTATCAAAGGTTTAAGAACATAAAGACACTCTTCCCCTTTCTCTGCCCCTTTTCCTGCCCCAATGATGGCAAAATAAGAACTAGAAAGTAAGACTCCTGGCAGCAGTCAGTGTTGAAATCACTGGTTCACCTTTAGCAGCAAGGGGAGGTGATGGGTTAACAGTTACTGACCACTTCAGCTTGCCTGGCTGGTAGTGTTAGTTATTGTTGTATCACTGTTATTTCTTGTGCTATAGAGACTGTTGCTTGTTTCTGAAATCCCAAGGAAATGGGTCCACCCTTGTACCATCACCTTATTTTAGCTTGAAGCGAAGCCTTTGAGGGAAGACAACTGTACTCGCCAATAATGGCAGCTCAGGAAAATCAGGAGACATGGTACCAACCAACTTCAGCCCAAAGATTCAAGAAAGCATGGCAAATCTGTGGATCTTTATTTCTTAGAAGAGGCAGTGGTGCATCAACCTAGGAAACACACAAAGCTTATTTCTGAAATCATGGACCCCTGTTTATTTCTTCTAGATCAGGGAATATGAGGATCACCTAAGAAGTAGTAGATGGTAGAAATGATGCAGCAGTCTGTAGATACTGAGAGTTTCCTTGCAGATTAGCATTTAGCGTTAAAACTTTAAGGGATGCTAATAATTCGCTGGCCCCTGTAACTTTTCTGTTCTAATTCCAAAAGTACCACGTTTATAAGATTTAATAGAATGTTTTGCTCCCCTCTTGTCTTGGTCCTGAGGGTAAAAATCATCATATGGAATTAAGATAGTGTCTCAACCTTGATTTTAAAGAAACGTTTAGGAGGAAGGGGAGCAGCCTTGTACATCTCAAGCTCCTCATTTCTGGAGGCAGAGACTGAGGCACTGCTTGGGATCATCTCACTCTCTCTGTCATTCCAGTTATTTTTCTCATTTGGTCATTTTTTTACTCCATTAACTTGACTTCAATAATTCCTTATGAGAGATGTTCAAATGACTGTTCCTCAAGAAAGATAAGGAAGAATTTTAATGTGAGGCATTTGGTTGAAAGATAGCAAATAAGTGACCCTTGGAGAGCCACAGTTCTGTGGAAACGAACAGATAATTTAGGAAGGGGTATAGACAAATAAACAGCTTTGTAGCATCTGGGACTTAGAGGAAGTTGTTGTTGTCATTTAGTCGCTAAGTTTTGTTGACTCTTTTGTGACCCCATGGACTGTAGCCTGTCAGGCTCCTCTGTCCATGGGATTTCCCAGGCAGGAATACTGGAGTGAGTTGCCATTTCCTTCTCTGGGGGATTTACTGACCCAGGGATCAAACCCGAGTCTCCTGCATTGGCAGGTGGATTCTTTACCACTGAGCCACCAGGGAAGCCCCTTAGAGGAAGTAGTTGTCTGCTGTAAGGGTGGAAGGGGCGTGATGAAAAGGCCTAAAGCAATTGAGAACCATAGTTGTTTGTTTATATAGTCTGTGTCAGATCAGAAGAAGGAAATCTAAGGGAGGATGGAGCTAACCCACTACCTCTGTGGCCGGTCTCCCTGCAGCTAGTTGGGCAGTGGGCTGGGAGGCCCTCAGGACCACGCTGAAGTGTCACTGGTGGGATAGTCCAGTTAGCGGGGTGGGACCATCTGCTTTCAGCCTCTCCCAGCCATCAGGGCAGTCCCGGTGGTGATGGCAGCACCCTGCCCATGTGCTGGCCCCTGCCCAGTCCTGCTGTGCTTGTCACAGGAGTCACTCTGGGGGACACGGGAGCAGCCAGATAGCACACGGACAGCCTCAGGATGAAGGGGTCTGGTGAGCTTGCTGTGTCCATTTGCAGAAGCAGAGGCTGGAGTCCCTACTCGCCAGTTTCAAACTTACATATTAAAATGACATAGTATTTTTGTTTTAATCCTACAGGAAAAATCCCATACTTCTCTTTTAGAAAAAAGATACCTTACAATTGATGCCACTGTCTCTTTCCTCATTGTCTAGGGTGTCTCAGCTATGACAGTTTTCCTTCAGGAACGTCTTCGCTCATCCCTCCCCATGCCTGGCGCCCCTGCCCAGCTCCCCTGGCCAAAGCTCGAGGTGTTCCTCACTCTGGTTTAGACCTAAAACCTCTTCACAGAGGGTCTCCCTACCCTCGCCCCCTCCCACCCCACTGCATCCCCGGCAGACCAGACCCACCCCCCGCCCCAATCGCTCTGCATTGTCATTGTGTTTCAGGATATTGTGTCGTATTTTTCTCCCAACTGGACTGGAGAGCCAGGCCCTGAGGGCGGCTGGCCTCAGATCTGTAATTCCCAGCAGCTAGTTTAGATCAGGGCACTTTTTTAAGAGCTCTAGTAAATATTTGATGAATGAGTGAATTAAATCCTCACTGCTTTAGGTTTGAACGCTGCCAGTGCTTCTAATTCCGTTTTGCCGGACGTTTTGAAACCACAGTTCTCAGGCAGGAAACCTGGTTCTCACAATTCATCATCCTATAATCTGGCAATAAAGGAAGTGCAGAAAATGCAAAGGTGTGTGTTACAGCTGCCCTTTTCCCTAATTAGGTCAACATCATTAAAGTGTCAAAACTAAAGCATAGCCAGGGAATAGAAGCTCCTGGTTAAGCCAAACTGTTAACTCCTTTCTTCATGGGTATGAGCTGGTCAGGAATACCTGTGAGCACTTACCTAAACCGATGAGAAATTTTCAGGAAGTCAGCTTTTACTAACTGCAATAATGTTGGCTCATCCTTTATAGTTGACATCACCAAAACTTGTGATAAGGCAGAACATAAGAGCTTATTGTCTATTAGAAATCTAAGTTTGCTAAATATTCAGCTGTTTTCCTTTTGAAAGTTTTTCTTGTCCAGCCACTTTGGGGTCATTTTTCGTATTCACTCAAATAAGTGAATACGAAGTCAGTAGAACAGTCTCTCACAAGATTTCTCGACTGGATTCACACTTCTCTTATTAGTAATTAAAATCCAGAGTCAGCCATGAGTCAGTGCATGTTATGGATCCAGATTAAATTTATTGCCACCAATTATAGGGAAAAGCTCAGTTTCTGCCAGGTGATTGTGAAGGGCAAGGAGTTTGAAATTCTTAAATTCTTTTGGACAAAAGGATTCTCTTTCTTTTTTGAAAATTGATACTATTATAGTTTATTGTCTGTATTGATGTATTTTCAGTAATATTAGTGGCCATATCATATCTTTAAAAACAGTTTTAGATTACCTTTTCCGTGAGTGTTTTTGTTTTCTTCTATGGGGGCTCTGGTTAATTTTCCACTACTAACCTAAGTGATCTTTTCATAGGAAGCTGAATTTCTTAAAATGGCTCATAAATTATTTTAAAGAAAAGTCTGTTAAAAAAGTAATTTGTGAAGAAGTCACCTAAAATATGGGGATTTACAACAGAGGAGAGAATTGGCATTTTCTTTAGTGGTCTCTTTTGTGTTCTTCCATATCTGCCTTTGTTGTCTGTCACCCTTTGTCCACCTGCTCTCACCAGCCCCCTACAAGCAAATTTCAGAGGCTTGATTAAAACACTCAGTCCCTGAGGTGCAGAAAAGTTACTATGAGTGGGGATTGATGCTTGACTTTTTCCGTATGGGAGGGTCATTTTAAGGGTTGAATGAGAGAATGGGTGTCATGGGACTTTAACTTGTACATCACTATGTCTAGTTAACATTTTAGAAAGTGTATTGCCCTTTTGGGTGCCATTCCCAAAAGTGAAGGTTGATAGGAGACTGAGAATCCAGACTAAGAAGGAGGAAGGGAAAGAAGGCTTGGGAAGCAGAAATAGGGCTAAGGGAAGGAATTAAGTTTACCAGGCTTAACCACCTGTGTGCAGACGTGTGCATGTATGTGTGTGTGTGTGTGTGTGTGTGTGTGTGTGTGTGTGTGTGTGTGTGTGTGTCCACACCGACCCCTCTCCCAGAAGCCTCAATTGGTTTGGAGTCAGCATACTGTCAACAGGAGATTAGATTTTTTGAGACTGAAGAAAAGATGAGCACAGAACACAAAAAATGGCACATGTGTTTCTATTAAGTTAGGCTAGACTGGGGTTCTGTCCTGAAGAGAGGTATTCACCAGTACCCTTAATGTGTGTTACAGTTTCGTATTACACATAAAAGTTTTATTTTTTATTTTAATTTTTTTTATTTGGCTGCACCAGGTCTTCGTTGTGGCATGTTGACTCTTAGTTGCGGCATGTGGGAGCTAGTTCCCTGGCCAGGGAGGGAACCCCGGTCCCTTGCACTGGCAGGTCGAAGTCTTAGCCCCCAGGCCACCAGGGAAGTCCCTGTATTGCCCATTTGAAAAATTTTAAATACTTGTTTCTCCTTTTTACCAAAGATTGCCCATTTCCATGGGAGCAAGTGAGGTGCCTGCCCTGATTTCCTCACGTTCATCCCCAGGCTGTTGAAAAACACACTTCTTCCTATCACAAGGCCCAGGACTTCTTAAGGGGCCCTAGCAGTCACTGAGAATTCTGTGGTGTGCCGAGAGACAGCTGAAACCACAAAGATGACTTCGGCGTCAGCCCTGCTGTGCCCACTGACAGAGGACTGAGCCTGGCTATAACGCTTGTCTAGAGGCCAGACTCGGGGACACAGAGCAGGCCCACGCCCACTCCCCTCCTTCAGCTCTGACGTTATGTAACTTGGTGGCCTAACAGCTCATTGCATGTGACATCAGAACACACTGTTGCCCACACCTTATTAAGTGTTCTTAGGCCATCTCGTTTCTAAAGATCTTTCTTTAAAAAAATTCTTCATCCAGCCCTCCCAGTGCCAGGCCCATTCAGAAACCCTGGGGCATTGAGGTGAGCCTGCTTTTTAATGATTAACAGGTAGGTCCAAGTAATTCCGATTTAATGAAACTTGGTCTTGGACTGTCATCCTGGGATGACCGCACAGTTACCCACACTCTAGAGCCATTAGAAACATTCCTTCTGAAAGCCTGAATGGTGTAGCCACGGCTATCCACTGTGACTGAGCAGGGAGGGTGAGGAGAAAGGAGGGTGCCGCGTGGGGTGTGAGTGGGACGTGAGGTGACAGTCAATTCTGCGGAGACCTATTTGGTGAAAACCGGCTGTGAGGACCGGAGGGAATAAAACAATCCAGGGTGATGAGAAGCTGGGTTTTGGGGACACATGTTGGCCTGGTTTTAACTGCTGAAATCTGAGTTTGCTCCAGACAGTCCAGATTTCAGCAGATTCCATCTCAGTGAACTGTGAAATATGACACTTGACTGTTTCAGTCAATATGAAAAATGAAGGTAGCAGGGATTTCTGAGTACGACTTGGTTATAATGGAAACCATCCTACTATACTGTTCACCATAAGGCTGAAGGTGTGATTGCATTCGAGTTCCATCCCATGGGCTCTGTGTGAACCTGCCCTTTGCCCTGGAGAAGCTCTGTTTAGGGGGCCAGTGGCAGAGTTCTGTGCATACGCTAACCTAGCGGGCAGACGCCTGGGAGCTGCAGCTGCCAGGCGGCCCCAGCACCCCGCTCACAACTTTCCATTATGGATTAAGCTGACTCTGCCAATCTCACTTTACTCAAGACACCAAACTGGACGCTTGCAAGACCAGTGCCTTGCAAATCTTTGAGATGCTTTTCTTATTATAGATGAAATATGAACATTGTGTTTAGGAACAGGATCCAACAAATGCCAAAGGTATTTATGTAAGTCACTCAGCTTTAGTCCAATGGCCTCTTGAGACTACAGCCAAATCAACTTTTAATAATTTTGCCCTTCTGTTTCAGTTGGTGTTTCATATTTATTCGTATAATATGCTCAACACAGAATAAGCTGCTTTATCAGGAATTTAATTAAGGTGTGAGGAATCAAGGTTGCATTGAAAGTAGTACAGCTCTTTGAAGTCAAATCTTCTTAGAATTTCCCTATGCACCCAAAGAAACTTATTCAAGCCAAGTAAAATATAATTAATCCACTTTCTAGTATTTTAAAAACAATCAATTATGCTAGAGATTACACATCATTTGTTATATATTTTTTTTAAAACTTTAAATGAGGTAAAATTTTTGTTAATTTTGTTCATTTGTGTCCAACTCTTTTTGACCCCATGGACTGTATGGGGCCACCAGGCTTCTCTGCCCATGGAATTTTCCAAGTAAGAATGCTGAAGCAGGTTGTCATTTCCTACTCTAGTGGATCTTCCCAACCCAGGGATCAAACCCACATCTCTTGCAACTCCTGCCTTGGCAGACGGATTCTTTACCACTAGTGCCACTGGGAAGCTTCTTTACAGTATCAGGTCAATCAAATTTTTATGTCAGTTGCTTGGTCTAGATATCTCTGTCAGCTTCATTTTTTTAATATTGATGAGGAAGTTTTTTGGAATTAGTATTTCAAGATTTCATCTGTTTACTTCCATCTGTTAGGGAAAAGGTTTGAGATTCATGGGGGTGAAGCCTCCTAGCCAAAACATGAAAAATCCTGTGGGAGCTTTGTTTTAGGATTCAGGAGTGAGGATGGCAGAATGTCAGACGATGGAGCCTCACCCACCTTCCACCAGACAGACTCACTTGTTTCCACATTCTCCAGTTCATCCCAGTGGTTTTGGAGTCAGTGGTTTTTGAGCTATGGACTGACAAGTTACCTTGTAAAAGATGCAAATACCCTGAAAGAGTGGTACCTCTAACCCCGATCCATTGTCAGTTAACACGTTAGTTAACAGTCTGGCCTAGAGTCCCAGAAAAGATACTTGGTTCTGTGTGCACGCACATGTTCAGTTGCTTAGTTGCGTCCAATTCTTTGCTACCCCATCGACTGTACTCCTCTGTCCATGTGATTTTCCCAGCAAGAATACCAGAGGGGGTTGCCATTTCATCCTCCAGTGGATTTTCCCAACCCAGAGATTGAATCCATGCCCCCTGTATCTCCTACATTGCAGGGATATTCTTTACCACTGAGCCTCTTGGGAAGCCCAGATACTTGGTTCAGTTCAGTTCAGTCACTCAGTTGTGTCCAACTCTTTGTGACCCCATGAATTGCAGCACACCAGGCCTGCCTGTCCATCACCAACTCCCGGAGTTTACCCAAACTCATGTCTGTCGAGTCAGTGATGCCATCCAGCCATCTCATCCTCTGTCGTCCCCTTCTCCTCCTGCCCCCAGTCCTTCCCAGCCTCAGGGTCTTTTCAAATGAGTCAACTTTTCACATGAGGTGGCCAAAGTATTGGAGTTTCAGCTTCAGCATCAGTCCTTCCAATGAATATTCAGTACAGGTTTCCTTTAGGATGGACTGGTTGGATCTCCTTGCATTCCAAGGGACTCTCAAGAGTCTTCTCCAACACCACAGTTCAAAAGCATCAATTCTTCGGTGCTCAGCTTTCTTCACAGTCCAACTCTCACATCCATACATGATCACTGGAAAAACCATAGCCTTGACTAGACGGACCTTCGTTGGCAAAGTAATGTCTCTACTTTTTAATATGCTATCTAGGTTGGTCATAACTTTACTTCTGAGGAGTAAGCATCTTCTAATTTCATGGCTGCAGTCACCATCTGCAGTGATATTGGAGCCCAGAAATATTGTCTCTCACTGTTTTCCCATCTATTTGCCATGAAGTGATGGGACCAGATGCCATGATCTTGGTTTTCTGAATGTTGAGCTTTAAGCCAACTTTTTCTCTCTCCTCTTTCACCAAGAGGCGTTTTTTTTAGTTCCTCTTCACTTTCTGCCATAAGGGTGGTGTCATCTGCATATCTGAGGTTATTGATATTTCTTCTGGCAATCTTGATTCCAGCTTGTGCTTCTTCCAGCCCAGCGTTTCTCATGATGTACTCTGCATAAGTACCATTTTATAAGGTTTTGTTCTTATCTCAGTGAGATACTAATTCTGATTGCTCTTTGTAATATTCACCAATTTCTTACTGTGTAAATATAAAATTATGATTAGGGCCTAATTCAATCATAGTGTCTGATTGGTATAGATTTTAAAAAGCAGTTACCTATTGGGTGATTCACACCTTGCTATGAGTTTAGGTAGCATGTGTGTGTGTGTGAGAGAGAGAGAAGCGGGAGGAGAGAGAGAGGGGAAGAGAGTCATTCAGTTGTGTTCAACTCTTCTGTGACCTCATGGACTGTAGCCCGCCAGGCTCTTCTGTCCATGGGCTTCTCCAGGCAAGAATACTGGTATGGGTTGCCATTCCCTCCTCCAGGGGATCTTCCCAACCCAGGGATCGGACCTGGGTCTTCCGCATTGCAGGCAGATTCTTTACCATCTGAGCCACCAGGGAAGTCCAGGTAGTACATAGGAGGAGCTTAATCATAGGTTGGGGCTGGAGGTAAGATTTCTGCAGGTGGTATCCAGCTGGGAACTAAAGGGTGTGTAGACATTTTACAGAGGAAGATGGCGGATAGTGCAAAAGGACGGTGGCACAGTGCATTGGAGTGCTGTAAAATGTTTGGTAAGGTTGGAAAAGAGGGTACTAGGTGGAGAGTGTTGAGAGAGGAGGTGGAGAAGTAAGCAAGGGCTCCCTGACTTTGAAGGAGAAATTTGGACCTTATCCTCAAGACAGGAGAGAGCTATTGATAATTTCAGGCAAAAGAATCCCATGATCAAATTCTAGAAAGATCTGCTTGGAGGTGGTAAAGAGATTGAAGGGTGGAAGGGGCGGGAAATAAGACTGGAGCCAGATTAAGTAGTAATCGGCTAACTGGTAATCCTGGTAAGAGCCCACGGGCTGGGCTGAGCCACGCAGTGAAGATGGGAAGAGGTGCGTGGACGGGCAGAAGCCTCCCAGGCTGACTCAGGAGCACCTGATGGCTGGCTGACAGTGCAGAGGACAGAAAAGGACGAGTCAGTGACTCAAGTTGCTGGCGTGGCCAACCGGATGGATGCCGGTCCAGTTTATGGAGATAAGGGACCAGAGAGGAAAGTACTGATTTAGACAGGAGGAACAATTTGGAGTTTTTTAACTTCTTGAGTTTTGAGGTGCTGGTACCGAAGACAAAAGGGGACATGGGCCTGGAACTCAGAAAGGTTTCTACTGTATGTGGAGAAATTAAGACACTAGCCCTGAAGAGCAAAGACATTGATGAGGCCTACCACGAAAGAATTCCTTGCACATGATACTAGACACAGCTCTCTTTCTAAGAAGTAGCAGTAAAGCAATTCACCCATTAAGTGCTTGGGAGCCTTTTGCCTTAATGCAATGCAGGTATCAGAATGCCTGTTCCTGAATTTGTGAAATTACGCTTTCTAAGATTTGCGCTCAAGGGACCTACCCAGTGAGCAAGATCTGTTGGCCTGTTTCTGTCTTGGCAACACATGGGAACAAAATATCATTCTCAGAAATTATTATGCTACAGCAACATCATTTGGCAAACATGTACTTGGTGGCAGCTCTGTCCAGGCATGGCACTAGGCCCTAGAAATAGAGAGATGAGTAAGAAACAAAACCTGTCGTGAAGATCGGGGAAACTGGCAAGTTCCTGTGCATCAGGACAAGAGCTGGGAGTGAGGCAGGGCTGCAAATTGGAGGGACCACCAGAAGCACTGAACCCAGTCTGAGCCGCTTATGGTAGACAATTTCTTGTGCTCTTTGCACAAGCGCCTCTTGTCTGCCTGGGATGCCTTCCCTCCCAGGCCCCTTTCCTTTGCCTAGCCCCTGTTTGTCTTTTGTGATCACCCTCAAGATCCATAGCAGGCCTGGACTAAGTTAGAAAAACTTGATCAAATGTCTCTCCAAACATGTAATCTTAAATGACAATAGGAATGCTAGCAGTATATATGCTAGAGTATATAAGAATTGTACTGTGCTGAAGGGAAGAGGACTATGCATTCTTTAAAAAAATATCAGAATGTTTAAATATTTAGTGGAGCTCCCCAGGTGGTGCTAGTGGTAAAGAACCCACCTGCCAATACAGGAGATGTGAGTTTGATCCCTGGATTGGGAAGATCCCCTGGAGAAGGAAATGGCAACCTACTCTAGTATTCTTGCCTGGGTTTTCATTTAAATCACATTTTAGTTTAAATTAAAAATTCTTCCTAGAGTGTATAAGGTATGATTTTTGACAGTAGCAGATGTCTCATGGGCAGCATGTGGATTCAGAGACACTGAGGTAGCTGTTGAGCAGTTAGTGAATTTTTCGGTAGTGTTTCCAGATATGGAAGCAGTGTAGACACTCCTTAGCGGTTCCCCCATATATGTCATGCATCAGTGCAAGCGCCCTTCCCTTTTTGGTGTGAGGATAGCAGTTGGGGTGCTACCTTTTGGCCACATGCAGACAGGTGTGTCTTGAGTAGTTACCTGGAGCCTGGACCTGTGCTTCAACCTTGTCATCGGTTGTCTCCTCTCATCCCCATGGCAACACTGTAAGCATGTAGGAAACCAAGGCATAGGAAGGTCACAAGGCCAGTAGACGTCCTAGCAAGGGAGGATCCCAGTCAGCGTCACCATCAGAACCCAGGGCTTTAGCCTCCTCTGGACTTTGCGAATTGGGGTGGGATTTTTTTCTTTACCCCACATCCTCTCTATAGGCTCTTAAAGGAAGATCTGTCTAGAAGCAGAACTATGTAGTCATATAAATCACTGCAGATGGTGACTGCAGCCATGAAATTAAAAGACTCTTGCTCCTTGGAAGAAAAGCTGTGACCAACCTAGACAGCATATTAAAAAACAGAGACATTGCTTTGCCAACAAAGGTCCATCTAGTCAAAGCTTTGGTTTTTCCAGTGGTCATGTATGGATGTGAGAGTTGGATGGTGAAGAAAGCTGAGCACCGAAGAATTGATGCTTTTGAATTGTGGTGTTGGAGAAGACCCTTGAGAGTCTCTTGGACTGCAAGGAAATCCAACCAGTCCATCCTAAACGAAACCTGTACCGAATATTCATTGGAAGGACTGATGCTGAAGCTGAAACTCCAGTACTTTGGCTACCTGATGCGGACAACTGACTCATTTGAAAAGACCCTGATGCTGGGAAAGATTGAGGGCAGAAGGAGAAGGGGATGACAGAGGATGAGATGGTTGGATGGCATCATCTTTGGGTGAAGCCCAGAGATCTGTGTTACACAGACTTCCCAGGTTATCCTCAAGCCTGCTCATGTGTGCTACGTTGAGATGTCACAGGAATGAGGTCATAAAGGTTTGGGCTTTCTCTAGTTGTGGAAAGCATTGGCTTCTCATTGCAGTGCCTTCTCTAGTTGTGGCTCCATGGTTCTAGAGTTCCAAGGCTTCAGTAGTTGTGGTACATGGGCTTGGTGGCCCCTCAGCATGTGGATATGGGAGCTGAGTTTTCAACTGTTGGCCTTGGGGAGTCTTTGAAGGAATTGGAGCAGGGAGCTGTCTGCCTTTGAAATGGATTTAAGTGGAGTGAAAACTGGAGGCGTGGTCTGTGGAGATGACAAAAACTCAGTCAAGGGTGGGGGTAGTAGGGAAGCAAGGGATAAAACAAGCAGAATTGGAAGCTGAAAGGCAGAGGCAGACCTAAGACGTGTGTCTGATGCTCTAATGCCCCTGAATCACGTTAGCAGAAATCAAGGTTTAAAAACAGGTAAAGGGAACTTTCCTGGTGGTCCAAGGAAGGTTCATTCATTCCCAGAATATGGGTGATTTATTTCAAATATAGTGAACAAGTAATCTTTCCAGGTCTCTCGTTCTTAACAAGACAGTGGGAGTGAGGAAGTGAGAAACCAGGTGAGACGAGACTGTCACAGAACGCCCCAGTCTGGGTCTCCACCATTGTGTGAATTCACCTACTTTGCCTTTGTTTTGTTTTGTTTTAAATAAAGGGCAGCTTTTTCCTGTTATTGCTGCTCTGGGTCTTTGGTGCTGCGGAAGTTCTCTAGTTGTGGACTTTCTCTAGTTGTGGAAGATCCCGCACGTGGCAAGCTTCTCACTGCAGTGGCTTCTCTTGTTGCGGCTCCATGGTCTGGAGTCCGGGGCTTCAGTAGTTGTGGAACATGGGCTTGGTGGCCCCTCGGCATGTGCGATCTTCGCAGGCCAGGGATTGAACCCATGTCTCCTGCATTTTCAGGGAAATTCTTAACCACTGGACCACCAGGAAAGTTCCCTTTGCCTGTTTTTAAACCTTGATTTCCCGTCACTCTGCCAGCAGTGCTTCTTATAGAACTCAGTCCATGAGTAAACTAGTAAAACATCAGTGATGTTTTACTTTTCCAACTTCAGACTTGTCCGCAATCAGAAGATGACGGATTGCAAGGGGAAATACATAACTGCGTAAATTGTTAGAAACAAAATTGTAGTGAGGAGTGTCTAACCAAAATCGAAGCTGTTTTGAAGCACCCTCAGCATACCAGTGACCCTCCGTCGTGTCAGAGGCACATTAGATGCTCACATATTTAGTATTGCATTGGCCCTGAAGGTGAAGAGGAAATGTGAGTCTGACCCTTCCCTCCCCCTGCCACACACACAAGCTTAGAGTTGAGGTAACCTGTACTCACAGGAAGTAGTTAAATAAGAGCACAGATTAATTTGTTCAGTCAGCTGTTAGCACTCTGCCTCCATTCCGTACAGGTTTTGAAGGAGATTAAAATCTCTAAAAGGTTAGTCTTACAGGTATCAAAAGGAAATAAATTGACTGTTCATAAAGCAGTCACAAAGACTTTTTACTTGGCCTCATATCCTAGTAGTAGTTTGTTGTTGTCATTGTTTCTCATATTACTGTATAAATTTGACAGTGAAAGCACTTTTCAAAATTATAGTATCCTTGAAACTGAAACATTCGTTCAGTTCTGTCCGACTCTCTGTGACCCCATGGACTGTAGTGCACCAATCTTCTCTGTCCATGGGATTCTCCAGGCAAGAATACTGGAGTGGGTAGCCATTCCCTTCTCCAGGGGAGCTCCCCGACCCAGGGATCGAACCCAGGGCACGCTCACTGTGGGTAGATTCTTTACTACCCGAGCCACCAGGGAAGCCATTCTTCTTACTCCTCAGAAATTAGAATAACCTTCAGCTCATTGTTGGGATGATTAAAATGCGGTTTTAAAGTGAGCAGCCAGTAATGTTTAGCTCTATAAAGGAAAACAAGGGGAAGAAGAGCTTGTTTAAAGGTTTTCCCTTTCTTCTGCTTTGCGATCTTCAGTAATGCATTCACTTTGTGGTGTGGAAGTTCAGTCACTAAACTTTATTGTTTAGATGTTCGCTTTAAAGTTGCTATATTTGTAATTGTGCAGGGCTGCTGCTGTATTCGATGCCCGATAACAAGACTTTAAAGATGTTTCCACAGAAGTATAAGGCATCAGCCAACAAAATAAAACAAGTCTCAGACATCCCCCATAACGTGTCTATGTAAACATGTATGTATAGGAATGCCTGCTCTAAAGAACGGCCCAGTAAGGAGAAAAGGGGGAGAAATTAGGCAGCTTGAATAAAGAGGTGGGGATTCTCGGTATAACTGGTGTGTCTGGTGCCAGATGGAATTGGTCTGGAGTGGTTTCATCAGGGATTTGGGCCTTTGGCAACATATGGTTGTTGATGTTGAGTTGCTAAGTCGCGTCCGACTCTTCTGCGACCCCATGGACTATAGCCCACCAGGCTCCTCTGTTCATGGGATTCTCCAGGCAAGAATATGCGAGTAAGTTGCCATTCCTTTCCCCGGGGATCTTCCAGACCCAGGGATTGAACCCACATCTCCTGCACTGCAGGCAGATTCTTCACTGCTGAACCACGGAGAAGCCCTGAGCAACATTTTAAAGAGACACAAAGGTATGATTTGTCACAGAGGCAAACAGATTTTTGCCAGTTGGAGAAAGAAAAGTATATCCGATGATTCACAGCCTGAAGAGAAAGAAGAACTGCTTAAAGGCAATGAAGATGACCAGTCCTCATTATCTGTGTGCAGTACTGCCCTGTGGCTTGCTGGAGTAATCTTTCATAGCTTTATTAGTCATCTGTGTTCATGTCCCCTAACCACCTCCATTGTCAATAAAACCTGAAACAAGGCTCTTTCACGGGCAGACGCATCACTTTCACCCTCATCCTACCAGGATCAGTGATCCAGAAAGTTAGTAAATTTGGGGTAGGCAGTCGTGGAATTTGCCCTGAAATTCCTCAAAAATTAATGCTGCCAATTTATAGGGGCAAAAAAAACCACTAGGAGAGGCTGGAACTGCTGGATAGATCCCTGCTGTCAGATTCAGACTCTATAGAGCTTCATCCTGTTTTGAGAAATCTTACAAATGTTTGTACAGAAAAATGTCCTCAAGCCCCTTTTGGATCTTGCACCACCCTGTGACATATAGAAGTGTTTTGCTTTGCAGTGGTGTAGAGCACAGCTGAGTCATGGTGTGAAAGAAAGGAGAGCAATTAGCTAAGGGGGGAGTGCTGCCTGTTAAAGGAGCCTAAAAGCACTAATCAGGTGTTATGCAACACACAAGTGGCAAGTGTTTCAGAGTTCTGAGGAAGTTAGTAACATGAGCAAGACAACATGTGAGGAAAGTGATTCTAGCTGCCATGCGCAGCGTGGACTGCAAGCAGCAGAAGTTGGGACAGGACCATCGGGACATGGGAGTAAGTCAGTACAGGCATAAAGGACCAGGTCCTTGAAATTTATAGAGGAGAACTCATCATGTATACAAGCGGTTGTGCAGAAGGGAGTTCAGGCTCCAAGGACCTGAGTGAGCAGTTAGCTGAGAGCACAAGTAGACCATGAATGATGGTGGAGACACTTTGGGGAGGAGCTTTCAGTTCATGGACATTCAAGGAGGAACGAAAGAGAGAGATGAGGTTTCTCTAAGAATGACACTTTGAAGCCTTGTTCATTTAAGAGCTTCCAAGGAAATGACAGTGTGAGAACCAGAGATTTGCGTTGTCATTTGTAACAAAATCATTAGGAAAATGAATAGAGAGGGCAGAGGTGAGAAATTTATTAGAGTGACCCGTGTTTAGGAAGCAGGGAATTATTTTATACTAAGATAAGATACTGAACAAGATTTGGTTATGGTTATAGCTAACATCTCTATTTGCATAATTCTGTCAGAAATCAAATTAGCAAATCGGTTTTGCTTTTTTTTTTTTTAACACCAAAAACATGTTGTACTGGGGTATAGCTAGTTAACAGTGTTGTGGTAGTTTCAGGCAAATGGTGAAGTGACTCAGCCATACATAGACATGTATCCATTCTCCCCCAAACCCCACTCCCATCCAAGGATAGGTCTTTGTTGGGTATCCATTTTAAATATAGCAGTGTGTACATGACCTTCCCAAGGTCCCTAACTACACCTTTCCCCTGGCAATCATAAGTTCGTTTTTCTGTCTATAAGTCTCTTTCTGTTTTGTAGATACGTTCAGTCGTATCATTTCTTCTTAGATTCCACATATAATGGATGTCATATGATATTTCTTCTCTGTCTGACTGACTTCACTCATATTTTTATTCTATTAAGAGACTAGTCATCAAAATATCTAGATGATTAGCTTTACCCTAGTCATAGCTCTCATTAGCTCATTAACTTTTCATACTGCCTGATGTCTTTAACTAGGGCCATAGAAGAGAATGAAATTATTATCCATAATTTTCTTTGCCAGATGCTTAGAAAAAGGCACCTTTCATTTTTTCCCTATTTGTAACATGACTTGTCTACAGATTTATTTATAATTATCAGCTGGGAAAACTACATTTAGTATGAAATACTCAAACAGAGAAATAAATCTGCTTATACCTTTACAAATCCAGTAAAGTAAGCCAAGGATTCAAGAAAAAGTTCTTTTAAATAATGTACTAGTGGCTAATTATAGACTTCCCAGGTGGCTCAGCGGTAAAGAATCCACCTGCCAATGCGGGAGACATGGGTTGAATCCTGTCAGATAGATCCCTTGGAGAAGGAAATGGCAGGTCAGTCCAGTATTCTTGCCTGGGAAATCCCGTGAACAGAGGAGCCTGGTGGACTACAGTCCGTGGGATTGCAAAGAGTTGGACACGACTGAGCACGTGCACACTAGTAACTAACATACATGTTTCAGGTATTTTTCCTGATTAAATTTATAGTTAATTTAGAAGTGTTTTTAAAACTATGTTAAAATGTGACCTGCATTACAAAAAATAAGTATGCAAAATAAAAGAAGCACATGACTTACATGAAGCTACATGTCTTAATAATTAAGAGTGTGAAAACTCTGCAGTGGCTAATTTCAGGCCCCAGCCTTATCGTCCGGGGTTTACCTGTAGCAGGACATCAGTAGGCCTGTTCCCTATGTGCAGTAGGGAGGACAGAGAACAGAGGGTGAGTTAGGAATCCCGAGAGGAACACTTGTGTTCAGCTTAGGCTCCAAACCAAGAGAGTGCTAGAGGTTTGTTTTGTGTTAAAAACGTTCCATGATACCATCTAGGGCTTCCCAGGTGTCTCTAGTGGTGAAGAATTTGCCTGCCAGTGCAGGTGACAGAAGAGACATGGGTTCAATCCCTGGATCAGGAAGATCCCCTGGAGGAGGAAATGGCAGCCCACTGCAGTATTCTAGCCTGGGAAATCCCATGGACAGATGAACCTGGCGGGCTACAGTCCATGGGGTCGCAGAAGAGTTGGAAACAACTAAGCATGTGCACACATCCGGTGATAACAGCTACATCTTTTCTTTCTCTGGCCCCCACTCTTAACTCATTGTGGATTTGTTTCATTTGCTCGCCTCTGGCTTGTAATCCACCTGGTCTTCAAGAGCTGACATGTCCAGGGGTCCAGTCCAGGCTTCCTGCAGATCCTTAGCAAGTCCCTGCTTGAAAGGGCCTTCTCTTCAGCAGAAGCTGACCCACCACCTGAGAAATCACAGCTCCTGCTAGAGAACAGGCAGGTGTGGGAGTGCTTATTGAGGGGCAAGGGCCACTGGCAAGCCGTCTGGTTTCTTTCATGGAGAAGAAACTGGTTACTGCTTCTAGTGTGTCAGCAGTTTTTCTTAATGCTCATAAAACAGGATGGTATGAAAATAAAAAATATTCTTCATGAAACTATGATTATTTCTTAAGTGAATCAAAGATGAAGTTGTTTATGTCATAAACTCTTCAGAGATAATCTATTCTTTCAACATTTAGGGTTACATTGAATCACACTTTAAAATCTGTGTCTCTATGAGGACTCTGAATTAGCCAGAGATGTGAAGGTTTAAGCTTTTCAAGTCATAGGAATTAAGGAGGGATATATTTGTAGGGGGGAAAAAATGAAAATTTTAGGCAAATTGAGATGTTTACAGTTTCTGCACTAAATAGGTGTAAAGACCTTTAGGAACTTAAGGTAATCTGTGTAAAACTAGATTTTCTCATGACAGTTTCAGGATTTTTTTCCTCCCAGTTTTTATGTTCCTCCTTTCTCCCATCTATTGCATCTCTGAGTAGTGTGAAATTCTTCTCACTTGAATTCTAAATAATATTTAGTAGAAGTTTGAATTAATAAACACTGAACCAATGAGCTGTAAAGCCATACTTTTCCTCATAGTTAAGCACAAATCTGAAGCAAACTAGAACCATTTTCAGTAAGAACTCTGAGGGTTATACTCGGAATGAAATGTTTATTTATCCTACACATGTGGAAAGAAAGTAATCTTCATAAGCAGGTCCTTTTTGGACTTTAGAGGCCTAGTTGATGCTTATTAATATATACAGTAGGCTTCCCCTATGGCTCAGCCAGTAAAGAATCAGCCTGCATGCAGGAGACACAGGAGACGTGGGTTTGATCCCTGGGTCAGGAATATTTCCCCAGAGGAGGAGATGGCAGCCCACTCCAGTATTCTTGCCTGGAGAATCCCATGGGCAGAGAAGCCTGGTAGGTGACAGTCCATGGGGTCATACAGAGTCAGACACGACTGAAGCGACTTAGCACAATACATACTTTATAGCTACTAAAAAACAATTCAGTTTTAAAATCTTGTACGGAACCTGGCACAGGTGTCAAGATATTGGCACTCTAAATACTTGGCTTTGATTGCTCTGTCATCTTTAGGTTGGTATTCTTCCTTAGAGATTTAGAATCCTCAGGACAAGGCTGAGATCCAGTCAGGTTTCTCACAGTTCCTCTGTCGTGTGTGTGTGCTCAGTCATGTCCAGCTCTTTGTAACCCCATGGACTGGAGCCTGCCCGGCTCCTCTGTGCATGGGATTTTGCAGGTGAGAATACTAGAGTGAGTTGCTGTTACCTTCTCCACAATACTACATACATGTACTTTTACAATCTCTATACTAAGATTTCTGTATAAAAATTGTTCGGTTTAATGGAAATGATCATTCGTTTACTAAAAGGTCTTTATGGCTCATGACACTGCTTTCCTAGGCCTCAGCTAGTAACACTGATAGAGCCAACAGTTGTTGGATGTGTCCATGTGAAATTTTGTGAAAAGGCAGCCCTTGCTCTCAGAAACCTCATGTGCTAGGGCAGAAGGCTGAGGAGAAAACCAGCAGGTGTTACTTGGTGTGATATAGCAAAGGACAGAATGTGTAAGAGAGGGCAGATTGGAGAGGACATGTTGGCCTCTCCGGGAATAGAGAGGGGATGACGGGCTTTCTGAGCCCAGGAAACCACTGGGCAAAGGTCAAGGTGAAGACTGGAGGATGGAGAGGTCTCTCTTGTTTCTTTGGCTCAAATGTCATTGTCATTTATGTCCACCTGGTTCCAGGGCACAGAGAAGCAGTCCAGGCTATTAGTGGGCTTCCCTGGTGGCTCAGACGGCAAAGAGTCCACCTGCAGTGAGGGAAGCCTGGGTTGGATCCCTGGGTCGGGAAGGTTCCCTGGAGGAGGGCATGGCAACCCACTCCAGTATTCTTGCCTGGAGAATCCCATGAACAGAGGAGCCTGGCGGTCTACAGTCTTTGGGGTCGCCAAGAGTACACATGACTGAGCGAGTAACACTTTTACTTTCAAGCTATTAGTGGTTGGGAACAGATACTGCAACTGCAGTCCAGGTTCATGTCCTGGTGCTGCCAGTGGTGTGTCATGGACAAGCCACTGGACCTCTCCAGGCCTCACGCCCCTCCAGCTGCACATAGGGGTGTGATGGCTTCTCCCAAGATTGTCTTCAGGGTTAAACAAGGATCATCATTAATTAAATGGAAAGTGGATAACGGTTTCTTGTTAATGTCAGTTCTGTTTTCATTTTGACTATCTCTCGAATACATGCTTTCTGTAGAGCAAGGGAGATTTGGTGCCCTACGAGAGATCAAAGTGAGAATGACAGGGCCCCATTCTCCCAGACACTCATCACCAGGGGACAGAGGTGGACGCATTGGCAACTAGCCATGCGGCTGGAAATGAAATAAGAGCTCCATGGAGGTAGAAGCAGAGTGTGGGAGCATCACCCGACAGCAGGGTTTTTCCACGAAAAATGAGGGATTCTTGGGAAGGAGAGATCGGTGAAGAGTCTCCGTTGGCTGCCCGCTTTGGCTCACTGTGGCTCAGTGGTGTGGGAATCAGGGCATCCTTCCGGGCTGCTCTTGGCCCCGTTTCATTCCCTGTGGTCGACTTCATCTCGGCTCCTCTCCCATCCACCTGCATGGCCTTCAGCTGCTTCTGGTGGAACTGAAGCTGGAGAGGTGAGTCAGGTAGGTGTCTGTGGTCGGCCTGAGAAGACACACAGAGAGCAGGGCTGGAGCCTTCCGTTCTGGTGGTGACAGGTCAGCTTCCAGTGAGAGTCTGGAGCCCATTGCTGGATTCCCCTCCCAGCCACTTGGCTCCACCTGCTTTGCTGCTATCAGTTCCAGTGACTCAGCCTTTTCCTGTGGTCAGAGGGGCTTTCTCAAATTTGCAGGTTTCATGACTTCCCCAGTGGTGAATAGCCCGCCCTCCTGCTGTAGGGGGCGTGAGTTTGATCCCTCGTTGGGGAACTAAGATCCCACATGCCACTCCGTGTGGCAAAAAAAAAAAAAGATCGGCAGGTTGCTGCCTCCATGGCTGCCCCAGGACAGACCAGACAGGCCTGCATTTTGCCTGGGAACCCAGGCATGTGAGAGCACAGAGGTTACGTACAACCCCTGCGTGCAGTGGGGACCAGCCTGCTGGAGAGTCCCTGTGTCTCCAGGGACTGCCAGGCACTTGTGGGGTGCCGGGCAGTGAGTGTCTACTGCCCCCTCCCCACCGGTATCTTCCAACAGTTGGGTCCCTTTTGTCCTGTTTCTGACAGCATTATCTCAGGCAGGGGCCGTCGCGTGTGCCTGACTGAACTGCAGTCCGAGCTCTGAGAAAATGCCATTGCCTGCTTTGGGTCAGTCTGGGCCTGGGAAGAGAAGGTTCACATGGCAGCTCTGATTCAGGTATCGTTGCTGGAAGATGAAGCAAGAGGTGAAGGTGAGCTGGCTGCCTTGTGGAGCATTTCAGAAGGGAGGAAAGAGGGAAGCAGTTCACATGAATCTTTCAATATGACAGCCTGCTTTTCACCCAGAGAATTTTTCTGCAGTGTTTCTGCAACATGGCATAGTCGTGCAGCACTCTATATAGTAGGAGCAACAATAAATCTTGGCTGTCACTTTTTAGCCGAGTAGTCTCAGGCAAACAACTTTACCTCTCTTAGCCTCAGTTTTCTCATCTGAGGACTGGGTGTGATGATTAATAGTACCTCCTCACAGGGCTGGAGAGAGGACTCCCAGTGTGTTGGGATGTGGTGTTTGGAAGGGTGCCTGGCGCCAGCAAGTCTAAGCAGGTGTGCACTTTTTTTTTTTTTTTTACTGTTTTTGCCATACAATGCCATGATATCACCATGGGTTTACATATGCTCCCCCTCCAGAACCCCCTCCCTCCTCCCTCCCTCCTCCCTCCCTCCGGGAAATCTCGATGCACCAGCCCCGAGCATCACTCCTGGGCTGGCGATTGATTAGACATATGATAATTAACATGTTTCAATGCCCTTCTCCCATATCATCCCACCCTTACCCTCATCCACAGAGTCCACGGGTCTATTCTATACATCTGTGTTCCTTTTGCAGTCTCGCATGTTGGGTTCTCTTTACTGTCTTTCTAAATTCCATATATATGTGTTAATATACTGTATTGTTGTTTTTGCTTCTGGCTTACTTCACTCTGGATAATGGGCTCCAGTTTCGTCCATCTGAGTAGAATCGCTTCAAATGAATTTTTTTTTAATGCTGAGTAATATTCCATTGTGTATATGTACCACTTTTATCTTACCATGGGGCACAATGGCGAGGTTTTTGGTCAAGTTGTTCTCTTGCTGCCTTGTCGGCCGTATCTGAGGGTATAATGATGATGTGAGACACTAGCCAGGCTCCCCCGGTGGCTCATTGGTAAAGAATCCGCCTGCAATTCAGGAAACGCAGGTTTGATCCCTGGGTCAGAAAGATCCCCTGGAGGAGGGCATGGCAACCGTCTCCAGTATTCTTTCCTGTAGAATCCCATGAATAGAGGAGCCTGGCGGGCTGCAGTCCAGAGGGTCACAAAGAGTCAGACACAACTGAAGCAACTTAGCATGCCCAAGGCACTATCCAAGGTTTTAATGTGAAGTTCAAGTAATAGACACGTCCAGTTATTGGGTGTAGTGGAAAGTCGTTGCAGTTATAGGTCTCTGAGAAAGAGGTCTGCGGAGATCCTCACCCAGTTCTGGAAGAGGACAAAGGATTTTCTCCTAATTCATCACATGCAGACGTGAAGAAAGCCTCCAGCCTGTGGTGGACTGACCAGGCCTCTGGGTGAGGTACCTGAAGGCCGCAGCCCCAGGGTGTGTATGGACTGTAGCCACGAAGACAGGCTTTTGTCGTGCAGGTTTTCTCTTTTGAGACCAGCCTGACTCTCCTTTGTGTTTTGTCTGCCGGGGAAGTTGAAACAGCTTTGAGCAGAACACCTGTGTCTTTGTCCCGGTCTCGCCTTGCTAAACAGGATTTGATTGAACTTCTCTTTCCAACACAGTTGCCCACCTACTTGCCTTGTATCTGCATTCCAGCCTCGTATTGCTTTAGGAGAAAGCAGCCAGACTCGAAAGTGTGAGAAAATAACATTAAAGTTAGATAGAAAAATTATTTTTATACTACTTCTCTGTTTAGTCAAAGAAAAACAAGTATGCAGTGTCTGTTATTAAAACCTCTTCATTATAGCCTCCTCTGATTGTGTCTGCTTAGGCTTTAGGGAGACAACTGAAACCAGTCTTCTATCCACATAAAGTTGGGTAAATTTGCCATTTGGAAGATGACATCAGAAAAATAAAGTAAAAAACTGGGAGACGTCACTACAGACCCATGTGTCATGTGTACTGTGAAAATTCGTGGAAGATCCAGCTCCCTCCCCTCACCCCCTGCACTTTTATCACAGTGAACACTGTCAGTGCTTCCTTGAGTGTGTACTGCCAGGAGTTCACAAGGAAGCCTGGGATAACCCTGCATTTCCAGCTGCTTACACTCCTGTGGTAGAGTGTGACATGACACGTCACCATGATCCAAGTTGGAGAGTCCGTGCCCAGATAGAATCGGTTGTTTTTTTTTTTTTAATCTCTCCAGTTCTGCATAAAGTTTAAAAGAGCAAAGTGAATTATCCTTTGGGAAGCATCGGGAAAGGCTCTACGAGGAGAAGGTTAGAATTGAGTCTTGAACCACTAGAGTGATTTGGGCAGCAGAAATGCAGGGATGTGTTATAAGCAGAGCAGAAAGTGAGAAAAGGGCGCAGAAGCAGGTATGAGGGCAAGAGTAGAGCAGCAGGGAACATCTTATAGTGTACCTGCTTCCTGGAATGACGCTGAAGGTTGGTGATTATCATGCACCTCTTTTGGAGCATGGGCCCTGTGCTGGGTCTTGGCTGGATTGTTTGGGCTTCTTCTGTTGTGGAACATGGGCTCTAGAGCATGCGGCCTCAGTAGCTGTGGCTTAGTGGTCCTGCGGCACGCAGGATCTTCCCTGACAAGGACTGAACCCTTGTCCCCTGCATCGCAAGGTGGATTCCCAACCACTGGGCCACCAGGAAAGTCCCTCTTGTGCACCTTTCAATGAAGTACCTTTGGGGTTATCACCGTCTTTAAAACTCAAAGCTCTGGTTACCATTATAAATCTGCTGCACCCTCTTACTGTTCTTGCTAAGCAGATGGGTATTAGTATCTTTCTCTGAAGAGGACCTTGCTGTGGGTGGTGGCATCCCTGTGATGGATACAGATGCCTACATCCGTGACTGCAGTTATGTGAGGCCCTGGTGATCCATTATGTCCTTTCAATCCCAGAAAGAAATGACTATCAGATCTAACTAAACAAATGCACTATCTTCTCAAGTAAGATTTCTATAGAAAATCTATGTCCTCCTCCTTGAAGGTCGCCTGGTTTAATAGTTCCTGTGGTTTTAGAGTAGATGGATTTCTTTGGGTTGGTTGGTGAGTGTCTTTCATAATTTACACAGCAGCCTCCTTTCCGGTATCTCATCTACTCGCTTTGCTGAGCAACTCCGTGTTTGCCACACAACAAACTCTTAAGGAGCATTTCCGCTCCATGCATAAAAGAAGTGCCTGGTTTGAAAGTCATTCTTTAAGGCCAAGTTAGCTCTACACAGTTACAATATTTACTAGGCGCTACAGGAAACATAGGAACAAAAGATCATTCGAATAACCTAAGGAGTATCTCGTTTCCTTACCTGTTTATTTAGGGTGGATTAAGAATAACACCCCCATTCACCTGTGTTGAGAATTGTCCACAAACTTAACTTTCTTTTTGTTTCATCTTCATAAAGCATTTCCTTGAACTCATATGTGCTCCTTAATTATCTCCTGCCTTCTGCCTCTTGCTTTTTCTTGCCTTCTGCTCACATCTGCCACTTGTACTTTTTTTTTTTCTTTCCCACTTCTATTTTTCCAATCAAAGACAGCATCCACCATCCTTCTAGACTGGGCTGTTTTTACCATAAAGTCATGTGTGTCCATCCAGTCCAGTTGATGGATGCTGACCAAGAGCCTACTCCACACCAGCCTTACACATGGTCACAAAATGGGTTTTCAGAGGCAGCCCTTGCCCCTTGGGTGAGACAGACAAGTAAACAGCTGGTTACAGGACACAAGTTTGGGGCAACAAATTCTTCCAAGGAGGGTGACAGGAGGCTTAGGGGATGGGGGACAACAGTGAAACCTGTCCCTGCCGAAGCCCCTGTCTCTCTCCTCCTGCCCTCTCTCCGGCTGCCTTTTCTAGCTCCCTCTCCGCCCTTGGCATTAGGTGCAGGCCCGTTGTTTCAATACTTACTAGGCTCTAAGTATGCATGTGTGTGCATGCCCCGACACTCAGTCGTGTCTCCTTTGTGACACCGTGGACTGTGGCCTGCCAGCCTCCTCAGTCCATGGCATTCTCCAGGCAAGAACACTAGAGTGGGTTGCCATGCCCTCCTCCAGGAGATCTTCCTGATCCAGGAATCAAACACATGTCTCTTATATCTCCCTCTTCGGCAGGCAGATTATCTTTACCGCTAGCACCACCTGGGAAGCCCATAGCTGTGTACTTGTTTCTTTAAGTTTAGTTTGTTCTTAATAATTGCACACCTGACAGTACATAGCAGATCGAACACACCCAATAAACTGTGATTTCTCTGGACTTGATTGTTTCATCTGTAAGGTAAGAATGGTGACTTAGAATTCTTACCAAGGTTTTTCTGGCTTAAAAAAAATCAGTGGTTATCAGTTACAACAAGTACATATTTGTAATGAAAACTAGACATTCTGTCTTTATTTTGTGACTACATAAGCATGGCTTAAAAGTAAATTTCATGGGAGTTCCCAACCATCCAGTGGTCAGGACTTAGCACTTTCACTGCCATGGGCCTGAGTTCCATCCCTGGGCAGGGAACTAAGATCCTGCAAGCTGCACAGATCGGCCAAAAAAAGAAAACTGTGTTAAAAAGGGAGGGCACATATACATTCCTATGACTGATTCACATTGCTTTATGGCAGAAACCAAAACAATATTGTGAAGCAATTATCCTCCAATTAAAAATAAATAAAAATTTTAAAATTATCCTAAAAAGAGAAAGTGAATTTCTATAGTAGGATTAATTTCCAAGGATAAAAAAGAGAGAATGTATAGTTTTTATTCAGGATTTTGTTTTCAGTGGTATGCAACGGTTTGTTACTACTTCCAGAACAATGGACTTGCATGAGATGCATACAGGGAAATTTTGCTTCACTGGATGGAATTTACTCTTCTTCAAACGTCTCTGCTTTGTATCTTAAAAAAAGAGAAACTGGACTAATTGTTAAAATGAGAATGTATATGAATGCAATTTAGTGACCTTTTCAGAAATCATTTTGAAGTGATTTCAAGGATTCTAAGATAAGGATTTGGGTTGTTTCTATATTTAGTAGCCTATGGTTTTTAAAGATGTTGACTCTTAGTTTAGGTCCTCAGGACTTATCATGATCAGTAGATAACTTGTTTCTTTAACTGAGAGCTTTTAAAAAAAGAAAAGAAAACTATTTATTTGGCTGTGTCAAGTCTTCATTGCAGCATTCAAACTCACAGTTGTGGTATGTGGAATCTAGTTTTGACCAGGGGTTAAACCCAACGCCCAGCATTGGGAGCACGGAGTCTTAGCCATTGGACCACCTGCGAAGTCCCAACACAGAGCATTTATTATTAGATCACTGCTTCTGCATGCCAAAACACCAAAATGTAACTCGGTTTTCTCTACCATCAGGGCATGTATCAGCTCTTAGAAACTGTAAATTCAGAATAGTTCTCTGTCATCCCAGAACTCTACCTCTAATTGTCATTACAGGTGGTATTGGAGCCTTCAGAAACCTGCCTTGATTGTGTTTTCCATTTTATTTTCATTATAAAGCTTTCTTGTGAAGTAATTTTTATTTTTTAGGCTTAATTCCGTTTAGCTAATATTTATCAGTATTTGGGCAGGCCCTCGAAGATTCATTAGGAAGACCCGATATACACACGGTATAATTAACCATTCATTTAAGAAAAACTGCCAAGTAAAGTTTTTAAAGCAACATATTTTATCCCTACTTTCATGATATTCCAGTACAATAGGGGGAAAAAAGGACAAATAAGCAAACATATATCTAGCCAACTACATGAATTTTAGAGATGTACAGACATAAACGAAGTAACCACAGCTGGGTTAGGGAGACAAAAGCTTCATTTAAGAAACAAACTCCAAACAGTATTTTGAGGAAGAGTGGGAAGCACGTTCAGGATGAAAGTAAAAAGAAACCAGAGTTTACAGTGACTAAGGAAGTTTGGTCGAAGGGATCCACTGACAGTGGGTGTGAAACATTGCCAACCAGACTTGTTAATAGGATGTATTTTAAATAGATCAGGTTCTTGTAGCACACTTATAATGGGTGATTTTAAAGTTTTTTTAAATTTTCTTTACTTTTTGAAAATGTGATACATGTTCACAGTTCAAATGTTTCAAGTTACAATATGGAACAGACTGAGTGACAAACTCCCTCACATTCCTGACTCCCACTAACCACTTCTCCCTGAAGATAACCAGTGTTACTAGTACTTCATAAATTTTTTCTGATAAGTTATACACACAGATACACATTTTATTCCCTTTGACACAGATGGTTACATACCACAAGTCCATAACTGCTTTCCGAAACCTTTTGGGTGCAGATGGGTTGTAGAATTCAGAATTTTATTGGGTTTTAGAAAAGCAATATGGTTCATAGAGTATAAATGACATAACACCCCCAGGGGATCTGTGAAGCACTAAGCGATAAAAGAAATTAATTCTCCAGGGAAACTGAATATTCACACCAAAGTGGGATAAATAAGAACCATGAATAGCCTCATGTCAGTTGCATTCAGGTGTTACTGTCAGATACGTTTCAACACTAAGCTTACAAAATTACGATTTTTAGAGGTTTTTAGGTCTTGGAATAGCTTATATAGGATTATAACTAGAATCCCCACTATCCTGTACCCTGTGTTTTTTTTTTTTAATTAGCAGTATGTATTGGAATTCTTCTCAGTACAGAAAGAGCTCCCTCATCGTCTAAGCAATTAAAACTGCTCATGTTCAAAATTTCTTGCAGAAAGCAATTTAAACACATATAGTGGTTTATGCACATTCACATTTGTATGTAGATAAACAAGTGCTGGTGATGAACAGGGAAGCCTGGCATGCTACAGTCCATGGGATCTCAAAAAGTCGGACACACCTGAGCTACTGAACTGAAACAAGATTCATATTTATTGGTGCAATTAAAGGTACACTAAGTGAAGTAAAGTGAAAGTTGCTCACTCATGTCTGACCCTTTGCGACTCTATTGACTATACAATCCATGGACTTCTCCAGGCCAGAATACTGGAGTGGGTAGCTGTTCCTTTCTCCAGGGGATCTTCCCAACCCAGGGATCGAATCCAGGTTTCCCACATTCTTTACCATCTGAGCCATGAGGGAAGCCCAAGCACAGTAAGGTCCAGATCAAACTATTGACTTATAAGTATGAGACTCAACATTTAAGCTGCTTTTAAAAAAATCTAGTTAGAAATAGTAGTAATACTAGTTTATGGGGGGAGAAGGCAGTTTAGCCAAGTAGAATCATGCTACAACACATGAGCAGTTTAGCCAATAAGAGTGTTCATGTATAATCCGTTCAGTGTTGGGATGAGGGTGGTGGAAAGCCTTAAGAATTAGAATTTAATTGTCAGTGTTCCTTGTGGGAGTTCTTTGCCCAGTGAAGAAGTTCAGGTTTCTCTGCAGTATCGTTACCATTGTTCTGGGTAGAAGGTTGCTGCCTGAAAAGGCAAGGAGCTGTTTAAATAATGGCGACACTTTTTGTAATTGGTGTGTCAGCACCAGTGACCGAGAGGAGGAGCACTGGGAATAGCATGCGCAGTTGTCACCATGCACCGGTGTCTGGGCCCAGAAGTCTGACTAAATAAGGCAATGCCCCAGCGAGCCTTATCAGCGTTTGACCGGGGATACGGGCTAGCAGCTGATACATGGTGCCCGGCCATGCTCTGCAATTCCTTAGCTTCTTGGCAGATGAGCATCAATCCCAGACATCAAAAGCTCCTACCTGCCGTGCTCAGCGTTGTACCTGCATTTGATTTCCTATAAAGCTTGAGTATGAGACGTTAAGTCCCTGGAGAGGAGAAAAGAGAGAGTTCAGGGTACTGTTCCAAAAATGTGTTATGCATGTAAGCATACTTATTTTTAGTGATGTGTCAGTGGAGAGTTTGTTTAGGAGTTCATTCACCACCCCTGGCTCCCTGCAGCTTTTTCCCCACCACCCCAGCGCCTCCCCACCTGGCCTGAGGTTGAGAGGCTGGCATGCTCTCTGAGGCTGGGGTTCCAGAGAAGACCGTCTCCTTCTGCGTCATTCCTCCTGCCCCGCCCCTTCCCTTCCACCCATCCCTCCCTCTCCTCCTCTCTTCTTTGCTGAACCCCTTAGTGTAGAAGGTTGAAATTATCATACTTCTCAGGTCCTGACTTTCTGAATGCAGGGCCTCCCTTCTCTCCCCTCTTCCCCTTCGTCTGTTTACCCAGACCCATCCCTTCCCCTCTAGAAATCCTCAATAACAGATATTTTCATCACGTCATTGATTCTGTATAATGGGAAAAGTATCCTCTTCAATTTTTTTTTTTTTTAGTTTATATGAATGGCACCAGGTCACAGCTTATTTTATTTGTGGTGCTGGTTTAGTCACTTGGTGGTGTCTGACTCTTTGTGACCCGTGGACTGTAGTCCACCAGGTCCTCTGTCCATGGCATTTCCCAGGCAAGAATACTAGAGTGGGCTGCCATTTCCTTCTCCAGGGGATCTTCCCAACTCAGGGATCAAACCTGGGTCTCCTGCATTGCAGGCAGACTCTTTACCAACTGAACCACCAGGGAAGCCCAAGTAGGGGGTGGTAGATTTTATTTGTAGTTATGTTTAATAGATTAGTAACATTCCTATATAACTCTTTTAGTTTCTTTTATATTTTTGCCCCTCGAGAATACTGCTAAGATTTATCCACTGGCCATATGTACCCCTGGGCTATTGATTTTCAGGGTTGCATGGCATTCCAGGGCTTCCTTGGTGGCTCAGAGAGTAAAGAGTTTACCTGCAATGCAGGAGACCTAGGCTCAATCCCTGGGTTGAGAAGATCCCCTGGAGGTGGGCATGGCAACACACTCAGCATGCCTAGAGAATCCCATGGAGAGGAGCCTGGCAGCTACAGTCCATGGGGTCACAAACAGTCGGATAAGACTGAGCAACTAACACTTTGACTTTCATGGTATACCGGTCTCTGCCTGCACCCCAGTTTACTCACCAGTTGACTGACTTAGTGATGGATATTTAGCTTGCCTCAAACACCCCATATCACAAGCAGTGTTATCATCAACTAGCTTTTAAAAAGCCAAGATGCAGTTCAGTAAAGTGCCTTTCGTAAAATCTTGTGGTACCTGTTTAAATTCAGACATGTCCCTTCTAAAGTTCTTGATTTAAAGTGTTTCTCTACAGCTTAGAGCACTGCCACAGCATGCATATTCTTGACATCTCTATCCTAATAAAGACCCAGATGAAATCCCAGCTTTCTGATCGGAATGCATTCTATTGTTGGGCAGATAGCCACTGGGTCTTCTGTTTGAGAATAAGACATTCACATGTTTTCCCTGATAATAGTTTGGGTCTTTGGCAGGTAAAACTTGAAAGAAGGTGGTAGATGGGTCAGAGGGACTGAACTGATTCACACTCTGTAATTGAAGGTCCTGCCAGGTGGGAAGAACACATGCTTTGGAGTCAGGCAAAGTCTTGACTCCACCTTGGGCAAGTTATTTAACCTCTCTCAGCCTTGTTTTCTTCATCAGTAAAAATAGGAGTAATTATGAAGAGGAACATCAGAAGGATTCAGTGTGCTAACACATGAGATGGAATTTGTGTAACACCTGATGCGTCGTGAGCCTTCTGTAAGTGAGGGCTCTGGAACATCAGGAAAGTGTCCTCACCTCCACTGGGGTTAGACAGCGCCCCAGGTGTGTCTGAGGGTTTTTTAGAGCCAGCATGGTTATTTCTGTGTCACCTCTCCCTGTCTTCAGTCCATCCTGAGATCAAGGATGGCAGTTGCAGGGAGGGCGGAGGCTGGCAGTGGGCAGCACCAGGGGTTACAAGAAAAGGACAGGGTGTAGGAGGGGGAATCCAACTGTATTTAAGGAGATTTATCCCACAACATAAGATCATCGAAAGAGGAATGTGAGGGGGTAATTGTGGACTGAGTGAAGTCAGCCTTGGGGTCGGTCCCACTGGCCACACAAGGGTAGACAAGAGCCAATCTGGCGTAGGGAGCCAGGCCTGAGCACTTGGATTCTGGTGATCAAGAGAACACTGAACGCCTTTGATAAAGTCTCATGAAAACAGAATGTTCTTATCAAACTTAAGTGAGAAACTTGTCCACAAACACTTGCTCCCAAAGAAGAATGGGGCTATTTCAGTGTGTTGAGTCCTTGGGTTGGGTCTGTTCGCTTGAAATAATTGGATAAACACATGTGTCCACTTAGTATTTTCGTCTCTCTTCACCAGATTGGCTCACTAGCGGATCAGAAGGGATTTTGCTCCTACTATATTAAGGCAAGCTTTACATGCCCAAGTGACCACCAGTCACATTCTGATCCTGGGAGGACAATGGTAGCAGAATTGGTTTGGAGATGCCATTCAATTCCCTGTTTTTTGTTTGTAGCTCGCAGAATTGTTGAGAATCTTTTCATCTGAATGGTCAACTTAGTGAAAGTTCACTTTATCAGGGTTATGTGTGACTTAAATACAAAAGCCAGTATAATAAGTAAACAGTTATCACAAGTTGGCAGATTCCCCACACACACATTTTCCTTCATAATGTGGAAGAAAGAGTACAGGCTCTTTCATGAGACTTACCCAGTTCTGTCTACTTGGACAGATCACCATCTTTCAGAGCATGATTCCTTATACATAATAGAATAATAACCTTGAAGTGTTGTAAGGAGAGTCTAGTAATTTTGTTCATAAAGTGTTTCACAGAGTTCCTAGAATATGGATGTTTAGTAGTTTCAGGGTAGTATTGTGCATTTATTATCATTTGTGTGTGTGTGTGTGTGCATCAATGCATACATTATAGTAGTCTGTAAATATTAAATTTTTAATTTTCACGTTTCTCTTGGGGACTCAGGATAGTTTGTCAGTGCTAAGCGTAGCTCTGGAATATTGACTGCTCTGTCACCCTCTGCTGTGTTGAACCCACAGTAAGCAGGGCACCACCACCGACTTTTTCCTTTCCTCCTCGCTCTCCCTGCCCATCTACCTTTCTCTGGGTTGTTGGTGTCCTTCCTCCCTTCCTCCCATCCATTTCATTATTAATAAGGAAAGTGAATGGGTTTCCCAGGTGGCATTAATGATAATCTGCCTGCCAATGCAGGAGACATAAGAGATGAGAGTTCGATCCCTGGATTGGGAAGATCCTCTGGAGGAGGGCATGGCAATCCACTGCAATATTCTTGCCTGGAGAATCCCATGGACAGAGGAGCCTGGGGCCCTACAGGGGGTTACCAAGAGCCAGACACGATTATGAAGCTACAGCATGTATGCATACAAGGAAGATGAATGCAATAGAAGTATAGTTAACTAAAAACAAATACTTAGACAACATCTAATATTCTACTGAAGAATAGCCCAGTTCTTGACAATCAAATTTCAAATAGCCACTCCAGGACACAATGCATTCTGAGTCCTAGGAGAATGGCATGGCCCCCAGGTTTCACCACGTAATGGCCGGTAGAGGGATCATTTTCCCCCAGCTACTTAGGAATGTTAGTGTTTTGCTTCCTGTGTAGCTCTGTTTATCGTGGCCCCTGCCGCGCTGTCCCTGTGGGTTCTGGTGCTGGGAAGGCTGGGGTCACACAGTGTACACACCTTGGTGTGTGTGTGCACATGTGTGAGTGTCTCGTCACCTTAACTGCTCTAGGCCTGAGCTTTCTGATCTGCACAGATCATGTGGTTAGAACTGGATGATCTCTGAGGTCTTTCTTAGTTTCCAGATTTTGTGACATATGTTGATCTCATGATTAATAATTCCAGATTAATTAGAAGATTACAGAATGTTTGACGACTGTGTCTAGCGTTAGAGATTGACTTACAAAAATAATCAGCCATCAATCCTGGAGGATGATTGGGCTTTTTATGATCATGTGTATAAACCTCTGTTGTTAGGCTTTTTGATCTGTGTGATTGTAAAAGACACACAACTTCTTTTGTCACTGTGCATAGATGATTTGACTCCTGTGTACAGGCCATTACTTAAGGTGCTTTATTTGTTCAAGTTATAGGGAAGTTTTAGTTAGAAGGTGTATTCACATGTCTTACCTAAATCTGATACCTAACTTGACTAAATAAAATTTATCAGCAGGTTTAGTAGCAAGACTACTATCACTCTTAAGAAAAATTAAAAAGCAATTAAGAGAGGCCTAGATTTTACTTACATATAATAAGAGAATTTCTCTAGAAACTAAAGTATAGCTTCCACAGTTACTGAATATTCAGGTAGAGGGGAACTTTAGAACTCTCTACTTTCCCAGGGGTCTTTAGCTTATAGTTTCAGACCTGGGAGTTCTCAGGTTTTATGGAAGGGCTGTCAGTAGGAGGCAGGGGAAAGCTGAGGAGATGGAGATAGGTCCTTACAAGCCAGAACATAGGCATGTTTGTCTGATTTCATATGGTTGGGGATAAGTATGCCAAATTTGATACAAGAATGAATTTGATATAAGAATTCTCATTCTAACTCCTTTGTTTTATAGATGAAAAAAACAAAGCTCCAGCCCACCATGTCAGGAGCACAGATGGGACAGATTTTGCTAAATATATTGATATCATGATTAATAATTCCAGGTTTAATTAGAAGATGTTTGGGCTTTATGATCATATTTATAAACCATTAGCCTTGCTCTGAGAGGACTGGTGGCTCAGAAAGTAAAGAATCCGCCGGCCAGCGCAGGAGACACAGGAGACGTGGGCTCAGTCCCTGGATAGGGAAGATCCCCTGGAGAAGGAAATGGCAATCCACTCCAGTATTCTTGCCTGGAGAATTCCAGGACAGAGAATTCCTGGTGTGCTGCGGTCATGGGGTCGAAAAGAGTCGGACACAACCTAGTGACTCGAGGACTGAACACTTCAGAGGACTGAACACATTTGGCTGCTTCTGAGGGCGTGAAAGCCACTAGAGCCTCGGGGGTCATCTCCCCCTCCTCAGTGTACCTCTCACTAATCTCCAGACCTTAAGCCTCATGTCACGTAGAAACGATTGTTGACACAGTCTAGAGCGACTCGAGAAACCCAGCCCATGTTGGGAAGGTTGGGCTAGGCAGACCTGTGGCCCAGAGCACAGGCCATGCCAGCTCTTGATTGCTCAAGGGAGCGTAGACCTTTGTGACCCTTGATGAGGAAGGTCATCGGGCTGGCCAGGTACTGGGTCAGGAGTAGGGGTGTGTGCTCTCCACGTTCACCTGCAGGTCTTTGCAGAGGAGAAAGAGTGGCCTTATGGGCCGTGTGTGTGTGTGTGTGTGTGTGTGTGTGTGTGTGTTGTGTGTGTGTGTGTGTGTGTGGTGTGTGTGTGTGTGTGTGTGTGTGTGTTGTGTGTGGTGTGTATGTGTGTGTGTGTGGTGTGTGTGTGTGTGTGTGTGGTGTGTGTGTGTGTGTGTGTTGTGTGTGTGT